>CM062198.1:16060000-16795000 GCA_031216445.1 Lateolabrax maculatus
CTTTCTGTTAATCAGATAATGAAAACGGATCTGGGCAAGAAGTCCCTCGAGTCCACATAGGAGTGAATGGAAATGCCACTAGTTCAGTGTTTCTCTGGGTCTGGGCCGCCATCTTGTGGTGGACAGGAGGTACAACAGCCTTAAAAAAAAAAAATCAGATATTCAGGCATCAATTAGCACCTGAGGACAGACAGTACGTACCTGTCGGTGCAGGTAAAGAAACATCACAAAGCAACCCTTATAATAATACAATATTAATCCACTGCATGCCTTAACCAGGCTTAAATGTTCTCTTGCTCCTGTGAAGCTGTCTGTGTGTGTGTGTGTGTGTGTGTGAGGCTCTACCCGGCCAGCAGAGGTCGCCCCTTTCAGGCCGCTCCGCTCCGACTCTCCCCCGACAATTAACAGCAGAGAGAAGCTCCTTTTTTTTTTTTTCCCTTCTCCTCCCTCACTTCGACCAGCTCGGCGGGAGGTGGTGACGGACTTCATGTGATCCACTCGCCTCCCTCCGCATCCTCTCCGTCCGCGGCTGAACCTCCCCCCCCCCCCCCCCGGCTCCGAGCTGCGGCGGCTGAATGTCAGAGCTCCGGCGGAGCGAGCGCGCCGCCCTGCGCCACACGGCGGCGACGGGCGGACCGAGCGGAGCGGAGCAGCGACAGGGAGCACTTCTTTAATCTCCCCTTCAACGCCGCTCTGCCTCCCCCCCCCCCTCCCCCCCCTCCTCCATCCTCCTCCTCCTCCTCCTCCTCCCTCTTCCCCCCCTCCAGCCCCGGACACACGACGAGACCGCGGGACCGCTGTGGGGTTTATTTATTTTTTTGCCCCCCCCCCTCCTCAACAACAACCGCCGCCGCCACCCAGTTCACGCACGAGGATTGACCCGATGTATTATTTACGAGCGCAACTTCAGCAACTTGGACTCCGCTGGATATGGCTCCCGGTCTGAGGAGGAGGAGGAGGAGGAGCGGGCGGCCGGGTCGCCCCGAGGTGGCGGGAGCCGGCGGAGCGGAGCCCGGCGGGCGGGAGCCGCGGAGGCGGCCGGGGACCGGCTGGAGAGCCGGGGCGGCGGGGATGCTTTTACTTCTCGTCCGGTGCGCTTTGGCCGCAGAGGGTAAGCACGCCGCCCGAGATATGCGGTCCGAGGTGGAGGGGGGGGGGGGACACACACACATGCTGATTTGTTGCGTTCACCCCCCTCCAGACATTGTGAAGAGTTGCAGCTCACGGGCTGGGGAAAAACGCGTCTTTTGTTCCGCACAGAGATGCGTCTTGTAATCCCCCCGCACATGCATTTACTGCCGGCTGCGTGATTCGCGGGCTGTGCGGTTGGAGCCGTGGTCGGCTGAGCAGCTTTGCTATAGTCATTTTTTTTTTTTTTTTTAAGGGAATAAAAAAAAAAAAAAACTCTGTGCACATGCTGTGACATGCGGGGGGGGGGGGGGGGGGGGGGCTGCCGTTGCACTGAAATTTGGCGCAGTCGGGTAAGAGCGGTCCGCACGGCCACTGTCCGGGCATTCATCCCCTCACTGACCGCACTGACATGACACGTCGGTGCTGATGCTGGGCTGCGCAGGGTCGGCTCCGTGTGATGTAACTCTCTCTTTCTCTTTCTCTCTCTCTCTCTCTCTCTCTCTCTCACCTACTAATCTTTCCACCTGAGCCTCAAGTGCTCTTGTTGTCTCTGGGATCAGGTTGCGCTGCGCAGACCTTGAACCCCCCCCCCCGCTCCATCTCTGCAGCCTCACACTCACTGTGAGACGTTTCAGCCTCAACTTTATCTCAGCATCTCTCTCCCACCCCCCCACCCCCCCCTTGTTCTGCAAAAATGGCATTTCATTTATAGGCTGCATTTTAAAACCTTATTGTTGTGTGTGAGGAGGCAAGGGGAGTTGTTGTGGGAGTGCAGTGCAGTCACAGGACGCTCAGCCTCCCGGAGCATCTGGGTCAGCACCGGTGACACACATGCTGTAGCCCACTGTGGGTCTGGCTGTCTCTGGTGGCACCAGAGGCAGCTGGGGGCAAGGCTGCCCGACATAGCTGCCCTTCAAGCCGTCAGCGCTCGACGGAAGAGGCTGCAGGACCCAGTTTGTCCATTCCTGTGCACTGATTTGCCCGCGTCGCCGATTTTCTGTCCTGTTTTGTTCTCGGGTGACTGTCTGCGCCGCCTCAGCCTGGACGGCCTGGAGACGCTCGAACCGCCACAAAGGGAAAGAGGATGAAACAAGTTCAGTGTGTGTGTGTGGAACAGTGGCTCGGTCGCCTCTCTCCAGCCTGCAAACTGTGATGTGGTGGCTGTAGTCTCACCTCTGCTGATGCACTGCTACAGTAGCACAGTATCCTCCTCCTCCTCCTCCTCCTCCCCCCCCTCCCCCTCTTCCTCCTGATCCCTCCCACCTCCACCTCCTCCTGCTCGTAGTCAGCACATCCATTCTTAAACACAGAAGCCCAGCAGCACCTGAGCTATACAGTACATAGTGGGTGACAGACGTATACCAGAACTTTCAGTATTCACCTGTGTCAGGAAACTGTGCACTTGGACTGCAGTCTTTTGTGTAGATATAAGAACTGGTTCACTGAGAATGAATGTTGGGGTTCTGTGGTCTTTTTCACCGGATGACTGAGCGTTTACAATCGTCTGTGTGCTGTCCCTAGTAGTGCTACAGGTTTGGAAAATGGAGGATGTACTTTTAGCTCCAAAAAACAAAAAAAATGATCCGGGGGTTTCTTACAGTCAGTCACATCTTTTTTCTTTGTGAATTTGTGATGTCATTCAGAACAAGTCAATACTCTCTGGATTTTTATTGATTAATTGATTTGTTTATTCAAGTGTCCTGCAAGCATATGGGCTCACAAGACACGAGACAGCAGGATGTTCCCATAATGAATTATTGTGTAAAATTCCATAAATTCGAAAAGACGAGATGACAAAATGTCCTGTAATGTCTCTGTCTTAGCTGCCATGCATTTTCTGGAAGTCTCACCAAACCAAATAAGAAACATTAAAGAGCTCAACATTATTACCTTCAGACAACCAAAACAAATCAGGATTCTTTTACTGAATCTTTTCAAGTAGATGATTCCTGACGTCGCTGTACACCAGACAGTGAAACACAAAATCACAAAAAGATCACAAAAAACAAAAAGATCACAAAAAAACAAAAAAAATGCCTTTACATTCAAGGTACCAGTTCTCAACTGAGCATAGGGGGACCGCCTTCTCTGTAAAGTTTTAATTTATAGATTGTTCAATAATCTTTTTGGATTTGAACACAATTTCTAAGGTTTGGCTGATTCCAAATCTCCTCTTTCCATGGTTCCTTATGGATTTTTATCAGGATACATTATTATTATTATTATTATTATTATTATTATTGTTCAGTGTATCCTAGTTCACATACTGATCGCGTATTGGCCATGATGTGACAAATCGACATTAAAGACAATTTCTCTAGTTCAGTTTCTCAATTTCTCTTTCAAGGCCAACTAAGGAATAGTTTTAAGATTGCTTTTTTTATGTTTAAAAAAATAGAGCGGCCAGTAGATCTTTATCAGATTTTTTAAACATCGCTACCGGTATTGGTCAGGCTCTACTGCTGTGTTTGTGTGTGACTGTGTGTGTGTGTGTGTGTGTTTATGAAAGATTTACTGAATGAAAAACATCCTCAGCTGCTGTGAGCTAGTGATATCCTGACTCACAGCTTCCTCCTGTGTGGAATCAGTACAACATGTGGTCTTTATGGGAATGACAGTTTTTGTCCGTCATTAACCGTTTCCCCCTTAAACCCTCCGGCAGTCAGCAGAGTAGAGGACGTTGCAGGGGGCAGCGTCGTGAGGGGATCCTGAGCAATGTGGCTGCAGAGATGAAGCTTATTTATGCATTGATTGATCTTCCATTAACTGGCAGGCTCTCTTGTCTGGTTTATTGCTTTCTTAATAACACAGCTGGTGAAATTATGCACCGCAGCAGCAGCAGCTCGATGACAGAAGAGCAAGCTCAGCAAAGGCATCTTTGGTCCTTCCACAATCAAATGGCTTCCCTGTGACGTCCCAGCTCTGTTGACTCCCGCTACCGCAGCCCACCCGTTGCTTGTGAGTGCTGACAGCTAGGTTTTGACAGGGGTTAACCTCACTGACCCCTTGCTGTATGAGATGCTATCCCTGAGCTGTTGCCAGTCATCACTTTCTGCTTAGGAATTCATTGGAAGGAGACATGACAGTAAGATTCAAAGCCGCGTCCTATTTGCAAAGCCGTCTGGGGCTTTTGCCCATAAAATGACCGTTACCGTGCGTCAGTTGACCAGGGAGCTGTTTTTGTTTGGTGTGGTTCAGCATCTCGCAGTTTTCCTTCCCTCTGTCGAGATTAGCCTTTTTCAGGGCTGTCACGATGGTTAATGTTAGGAGAACTTTCCAAGAATTGGTTTTAAAAAAAACAGCAGCCATGACTCACCCTTGGTCTTATGACCTGTCTGTGTGAGCTCTGGCGTTTCCGGAGCACACAGAGGACATGATTTCCCAGTTTATTTCCCTCGTTTCACCTCATTGCAGTGATTTACTGTACAGCAGTTAATTATGTTGTGGGTAAGCATGTCAGGAGGGCCTAAGATGTATGTTTGTGTGTGTGTATGTTTGTGTGTGTGTGTGTGTGTGTGTGTGTGTGTGTGTGTTCAGTCAAGATGGATGGTTTCTCCTCAGGTGGCGCTTCAGCTGTGCTTCTGTGCGTCTTTCATTTGATTTGCACTGAGTGGTGATGCAAACATTTGATATTTTGACTGGGAGACTGTGTGAGTCCTGCTAAACGTTATGCAAGAACTTGAGTGCCAGAAATGAAAATACGAAAAGGGCAAAAACAGAATGTTATCAAGTAATTAAAAAAAATATATTAGTACTAGCAACAATACTGAGAGTATAAGAACATTGATTGTTATCCATCTCTTACTATAATTTACACACAGGGATCCTTTTCCTGTTAGATCTTAAAGAAAGTCAAAAGGTTTTTCAGTCTTTTCTCCTTCACCACTGTAAGCAAAGCAGGCAGCACTTCTACAACATGTAGATGTAATGATAAGGCTTCTAATTAGTATCATGGACCATCTGCCTCGCATTGTCCCTTGCATAGTTCAGTGCAATCAGGGAATATTGTGTTTGTGTGGTGTGTGTGTTATGAGATATCTCCATGTTTCCCTCCAGGATCTCTCTGTACCTCTTGTCTCTCTGTTCTGTCGTCTCTCTCTCTCTCTCTCTCTCTGTTTTGGCTGTTTGGTGCAGGTTGATTGCAGACAAAGGCTCGGCTCTGCTGCTGCTTGAGGAAGGACAGCAGGATGCCTGATTTATTGGGACACACACTGTATAATACTCCACACAAGGCCACTATTCATCACGACGGACCACAGCAGTAGACAGCACGAGAGGTCGGATTCTCTGGGAAATTTAGGAATGTGTTAAGAGAAAATCAGGAACTTTGCTTTCAGGAACCCAATTTTATAGAATAAAACAAGTTGAAAATACAGTGTGGTGAATATCACTTTAACCTGTTTCTAAAAGCCGTAATTCAGTCAGATAAGACACAAAAAGTGAACCAAACACAGATGATTGTTTTAGTGTTTTCAGGTCCTGCATTTCCCACACGGGTGTTTTCAGTTATTCTGCTCAGGCTGAAGGTGGGCATAGCTACACTGGATGCCACCAGACTTCATGTAGTAGTAAGGATGATAAAGGTGTTATTTGTCTCGCCCTCGGTGGGATTATGCTCAAACAGGAGTATGTAGGCACTTTGAAAGGTCTTTAACATTGTATTTAAAGTGTATTTTAGAGGATATGACTCTATAAGCTGTTCCAGAGATGCACCTCTCGGGAGCCACAGATGGGAACTTGACTCTGGTGGTTTTTTGTCCTGTTTGATCAAGTGAAGTCATTCTCTGTATAACTTTTGAGTGATTTGATGAGAAAGTTAAAGATATGGAAGTTAAATATTGAGGAAGATTTTTAGCGGAAGTGAACGAGGCTCGCTCAGACCAGGATTTGGATTTATGCTGCGCATAAATGAGCAAGGCAGGAGGACAGAGGGAGAAAAGGGAGATTTGCCTCTTCACAGAAGGGGTTATCAGTCACATCTATTGGTGTCATTGTATCATATTTAGTTTTTTTTTGTCTACTATTATTATAAATGGAAATGCTAAGTGTAGCTGTAGGCTTTGCTTTTTCACACATGCCTCCGTGGACTGTGGCATTTCAGCTAATCCCTTTGAACTGCTGGAGGAGGGAATGTGAGATCACTGAGACAGCCAAACACATTCATTACAGTGAGCCTTCAAAATCTTAGATGCTTTGCAGCCAGCACAGTATGCACGCACACACTCACACAACGCATACAAGAAAGTAACATTAGCTGCCCCGTAAATCCTGTTGATTTATTATTTTTGTCTGTAATACAATGCGCAGCACTTTTACTAAAATTTAAGCTGTATTTATGGGTTTTTTTAGCCACTAGGGGGCAGAAGAACTCCACTACAAGCCAATAAACGTGCTGCCCCGGCACAGTATTGCTTAATGGTGTTATAGGTGACAATGTGCTAGCAAACAGTTGCCTACTTAATCTGGCAGACACGAAACCAACATTGTCGTCCCATTGGAGTCGTTTTTGAGTCCACCTGAGGAAATCCAATATTCACCCTTCTTAGACACTCAATCTATTGGCGAAAACCGGGCACCTTCATAGCAGTGACAGAGGGCAACTGAGTGAGGCCTTGTTCAGACCTGGCATTAACATCCGTCCTGTGTGATCCGATCACAAGCGGACAGTAATGGTACAGACCCACTGGATCCGTTGATGGACATCAATTTGACGGATCCAGTGTGTCTGTACCATAAGTACAGGTGTGAATGCACCCAAGACGGATTGAGGGCGCATTGAGATCCGATCACTCAGACCACATCCGGAGGGGGTCTAGCTGTTCGTTAAACCTGAATGAAATTTAATTGATCTACATTTAGTTTCCTCAGGTTCTCCTGGACAGGTTTCTTGGCAAAGGCGCTTACAAAATGTAATTCTTTTCATACATTACAGTGTAATATACGGGTTTACAAGTGAGGTGCGGCTTGTCTGCTTCTGCCTACTTTGGCTGTAAAATGCAAACAATTAACTTTAGCTGAAAGAGGCTAAAAATCTGTGTAGAGCTTAGAGTTAGTTGATCGTTCTTTGTGGGTTTATTACTGAAAGCATTCTTTCCACAGTACATGTAGTCATTTGAGTCAATGTTAATGTAGAAATTACCAATGAATGGTACACTGTTGGTATGTGACCCCTTTTTCAGTCTGAGAATTCTCATGATTTAATATTGTCATGTAAATGTGAGAATGCTATTCTTTTGTGTGCTCTAATTGGACTCTAAAGACATTGGGGCTTGGCTGGGACAATTCATTACCTATCAACCATACACATCATAGAATCATATCATGATGATCATCATAATGAGTTGTTGTTTTGCAAAATGTTTAAAATCATACATGAAACCAAAAAACGTTTGAGTTGGTAGTTGATATTGTAGTGTTGATTTCAGAAATAATATATGAGTGCATCGGTCTTGGACGTTGCTCACAACTGCTTCAGCACCTGAAGTGACCCCATGTAGAGTCCCCAGCCCAAGGCAGAGAGAGGTTGTTTATATTATGGCTCGAAAACATCAGCGTCCCACTCACGCTCTACAGAGAAGCCTTTGATTTTAAGTCCCAGTGACATCACAGATTCAGGCGCTCACTCCCTGATTTCGAGCTTTAGTGAAGCAGGTTGAGAGTGGAGGCAGTGATGACAGCGTCAGTGAAGCATCAAGAGTACTGGGGAGGGCTGAACTCAGAGGGCATTAAAGGAAATGTTCAACAGTTATAGAAGCCTATCTTATTAATCAGTAATCAAGCTGTCTTAGGACATAAAAAATGTTCTCCTGACAGAATATAGAAGCGGTCTTGGTGCTTATACCCACTCGTGTCACAGTTAGAGGTAATTTCAATGACTTTCACAAACCAAAATAGAGTATGTTATTAAATGTGTTGAACTGTAGTCGTGTAAAGATAAAACCTTAGTCATGGAAGGTTCTCTTTTTTTAAAGCTTCTTTTTTCTAAGTGAGAAGGAAATTTTCCTGCAGCCACACACACACACACGCAACACATTGATAAGCACTCACTTTTATGCACATTCTTAAATCTATACCACGTAGCATTCGTTTGATTTATAATCTTACTTTAGTGCACTGAAGTCACCCCTCAAGTCTTAAAATGAGACAGGCTGTTCCCTACAGGCCAATTCATTACCGGGATAATCCGAGTGTGTAGCTCCACTGCCTCTGGAGAGCTAACCCTTTGCATACACACAAACAAGGCCTTTACACATGCTCCAGCTCATACCCATCTGTAGCAAATGTCTATGTGAGCTCCAGAATTGGTTTCCATTCATCCTTCATGGATATTTTATTAGTCTGTCCTCAGAGGTGGTCTCAGCATGTGTGTATTAATGTGTGTGTGATTTGTGTGACGTGTGTCACAACTTGTCACTCTCAGCACTTTATAACCTGCTGCAGAGAGTTGTTTTAATGTTAAAATGTTTTTCAATTTTGGACATACTGTATTGGATGTTCAATTTGTTTCTCAATATAACGTGTGTTCCATAAATATTTTTTGAAGCTAAAATACAATGTGGCACAAGACCTGATATATTGCACAGACCTACTGTAGAGCTCAATAATTCAGTTACAACAATGAATGTTTTTCATCTACCATCCAAGAAAACAAACCAAATAAGCAATTTCACTGCATGGTACAATATCAGTGAAACACAGTTTAGAGTGTGACTGTGTGTGTCTCTGACTAAATGTTTCTTTGTTGCCTGTGAAGGTCAAGATGGTGTCCGTAGGATTAGATCATAGTACCTCATGGTATACATACATCTCAGTAATGATAATGTCACCTAGGAGACTCTCTCCTTGACCGTGGACGTCATTGCGAGTAGTGAATGGCACCCATTAAGTTGTGCATATTAAACGTTGTCGTAGGGGGGATAGGGAAGTGCAGAAGTTCAAATTAGAAGAATGACAATCTTTGGAACTGATGGAAGAAAACTGTACTCTGTACTCACTGGTAGAAAATGTAGTTTTAATATTTAAAACAATGTATCACAAAACAAAAAATCAAGGCATGTTGGCCTGTTTGTCTTTTTTCCTTAAAAGAACAATCGTAACAGATTTCAAGTGGACATAAAATAAATGGCACACAAAAAATAGAGTGACAGTGCAGGGAAAAGTTATTATTACCAAGACCATAATACATTTTTACAATCTTACTTTTTTATGCTTACACAGATATATCCTGATCTCGTTATGTACTGATCAGTCCTATTTCTCATTCTGAAAGAAACATCCTCGAATGAGGCTACCTTGCCTTGCTGGATAAACCATTCCTGAAAAGATGGCTCCCGTGGGGACGTCAATCCTCTTAATAGTATCTGTCTGCCCACCATTAAACTTATCTGGAACAAATCAGCATCATTACTGTGAGCTACTGTGAATGGATATATATAAGCTTCAAAATGAGGACCAGTAAGCACATTCAACTTTTGGAAATTAGGAAATTAGAAGATTTTCACAGCAGATGGCCTCACCTGAACTCTGACACTTCCAACAGTTTACATTATTTGTCCGCCCACATCTTGAATGATGTCCAGTAAAAAAAAAAGCAGACAAGTTTTTGGTATTTTGAAAAATGTCTGTGTTAGTATTTATTTATAGGTATTTTCAGTTATAGTCTCTGAGAGCTGCATTTTGTGACAACGGAGGAAAGAAAATCCTTAAATAATATATTGACTCCATTATACTTTTGAACTCTGAGACTCACTCCACGTGTTGACGTGGAGTTCTGGTTGACCCACACAACCAGAGGAGTGCAGGGGGGTGTCTTAGCTGTAGGTATTGCTTAAAGTTATCTCTTAGGAGATTTACCTTTTCCACTTGCAACAAATGTTTTAAGCCTATATAAATCCTCCCTTTTCAACCTCCTACTTCAAAAGAAGTGGCGCTTTGACTGTATTTTTTAAAATCCTTTTGATAAGTACTAGCCTGGAAGATACTGTATGCATACATTCATTTTAAAAGCCTTTGATACCATTCAGCTCTTTTTGGTGGCGGAGCCCACTTTGTTGTTTGACCAACTGCCAAAGCATAGAGATACAACAGTAGCTTAGACTACATCTACAATGTCTGAAAATGCTGTTAATGTTAGAACAGGAGTATTCAAGCCTCTTGACAAAATGTCAAGGCATCAAAACGGCCGCCAGTGTGCGGGCTTACACAGGAAGCAATTGGTGCTGTTGTTTCGACATGCATCACATGCTGCCAGTGTGTGCTGCACTTCATAGGCAAAGTTAATTATTCTTAACTCAACTTCCATACGGCCCAGGACCTTGTCTGACTAGGCTGACGCCATAGTTTTCCAAAACGTCACTTTCCCCCACCCACTCTGAAATGTGAATACCCCCTTAATGCATGTCGAAATTCTTAAAGTGCTGTACTTTTAAGAGAACATATGTTACAGCTCTTGGGGGCCATTGTAGGGACCCCGCTTAAAATATCCAGTTTTAGGGCAGAAAATCAATTTCAAGATCCCATATGCGTTCCCCTTATATTCTTGTTTTGATAACAAATGTAACGCCATCTCTCTATAACACCATCTTTAATACTGCAAAATATAACTTTATGTCTTGAAACATACAATACAATACATCATTAGTTACCTCAAAGTGCGGGACCTTAAACTCAAGTGATCTTTGTCCGTAATGCCACATCACATACTGCAAATGTTGAATCACTAGGTGTTGACCATGTGTGACCCCGGATCCATTTGTAAAGTATGTAAAAGGAAAAAAAAAAACAATATCACAAACAATTCAAGACTGACATTAGTTTTTTGTGCATCTTCTGCCAAAGCAATTTTGCATGTATTATCCATTTGCAATTGTCATTATAGTAATGTATTCTGTCTGGATGCTGTCTTCCACTGAGAATTTGGTTCTTTTTTCACTGTCAGGTCTCCCCGCTGGTGCTACTTTCTAACAAAACCTCCTCTCTCTGATTTAAATTCTTAATTTACTTATATAAGGCATCCTTTGAAAATTAAGGTTTTATGGTTTTAAATTCTACATATGTATTAACTTGGAATAAGCCCTTTAAGCACTCTTTGTTTTCTTAAGTGTTCTCATAATTAACTTGCTTAATTAGATGTTTGTTTTTTACTCAGCTAGAAGAGCATCACATAATTACTTCTAAATCATTTAATTGCATATCTTCATACTTTTCAAAATGGAGGGGAAACAAAGAAATGAAAGAGAATTTTTACATCAGTCTAAAATTACAGCTATATTATAATGCAACAGTAGAGTAACATAACTGACAGTAGACGTAAATTTGATGATTTTCAGAATTTAACATAACCAGTGGTAACCTGTGGAGAAAGAAAATAAAATAAAAAGTCTTAAACACTGCAGCACGATTAGAAATGTTTAGCAGTTTTGTAATGTATACTTGCAGTAAGGAAAAACGAAAGGAATGGCCCTTATACAAGATGATAGTATAGAATAGAATATATTTTTATTATCTCAGTACAAGTACAACGAGGTGATATCTGGTTTGCGGCCTCTGTATTCAATGCTATAAAAAAAACAGTAAATTGGTAGTTCATTGTGTATCTATAGCTACTGAGGCGGATGCTTACATACCACTGCTCTGGTATAAATATCTGCAAACTGAGCACACAGACTCAGATAACAGACAAGATAGCAGGATCTTAGATGGCCAGCGTGACAGCAGTAGCTGCGGTGTGACACAGCTGCTGGCCCTGTGGTGAATTGAGGGTATAGCCGAGGCCGTTGTTTGAGAGCTCATCCATCATGCTGCCTGCTGGAGGAGGTGGTGATCTCTGTGTTTGCTTTGTTCTGTGTTGAGTGTCGAGGTTGAATGTATGATCGCCGTGATGTGAAGCATGAGCAGTGTCGTCAGCGATGGAGCTCAAACGTGTTGTTTGACCTGGTATTAGTGTGGTAAACTGCATAACGCAGCCATGCCTTGTTTTCATTCTCACCTGCATGCTGTAGCTGTAAGATTTTCTCTGTTCTTGTTCTCTGTGTTTCCAAAAAGGGAGGTGTTGTGTAAACTGTTGTTTGGTGTTTCTTTCCTGGTCACTAAAGAAGCAGCAAGTCCAGGAAATATTTCAGTCAACACAGCACATTATAGTCTTGTTTTGAACTGCATTGCGCTGCATGAACAAGTTATTACCATTTTAATATTTCTCACAGACTCACCAACACTTGCAAAACATAACCAGTGGTTATATTCTTGTATAGTTCCCAGTGTGGGCTTACGATTAGTTCCATGACCTGCCAATTGTTTTCTCAATTAATTGATTACATGTTTTTCTAATATATATAATAATCATATAGTTTGTTTTGTCCAACCAGCAGTTAAATGCTAGAAGACATTTAAGCATTATAAGAATGTTTAGCATTCCTGCTTAAAAAAGTTGTAGTTTCTAATATTCTGTCGATTAGCCTTTTAATGGACTTATAGTATGTTAGTATGCTGTCTAGAAGGGAAGCAGTTTAATTTTGCATTTTAATAGCTATTAACTTTAGAGTAATATGTGTTGTCCATTAAAAACATTTGAAAACATATCACATCACTTTTTTATGATATAATAAACATCCTTCCAAAAATCCTTTTCAAAAATTCCAAAATGTGTCTGAATCCAAAAATTTCCCAATACTGTCACCAGGTGAAACACGATCACCTTCATTTTTGGCCTGCTGCTTGTAGTGACCCCAGATTATGAAGCATTGTGATTGTATTACATACATTTTGACATTCTTGTGCTTGACTCGAGTGTGGATTTCAGAGGGGATCCTGGAAGCTTAACAGGCTTATCCCACCTTGTTATCCCTCATTGTCCTCTTGCATCCATCCTCCTCATGCCTCGGCTAACCTTTGCTGCACTGTAGCCAATAAATATGGTCAGAGTCAGTGTATCTGCTCAGTATTATAAGTTAGTTGTTTTCAGTCTTAAAGTCAGGACTCAGGACCTCATTAGATAATGAGATGCCATGCAAAATTATTAGCATGACTATTTTTCAAATATTTTGTTGTGAAATACTGAATGAATTCAAGCCTCCAGACTTGTATGAATGAATCATGTTAAACAGCATGAAAGTAAAATCATTATTTGGCTGAGCTGCTCCCCACCCTGAACGTATGCTCAAGGTTAAGTGGAAGGAAGATTTGGTTTTAATGGTTAGTGCGGTAAATAGGTGGACAACTGCTGCAAGATGTCTTTGTTATGTCACATAAAAGCGTTGCAATTCACAGTTGTCTTTTTTTGCATCATGTTTATGTTAATACACTTCAGAGGCAATTTGGTTTGACATGGCAGGCATGAATTATGTATCGCTGGGACAGAATCAGTCACTTTATTCACCAATTAAAGTACATACAGGGAAATTTGGCTTTAATGACATGGATGTCAAAATTTAGAGGTGCAAGATGCCATGTGCTGACATTTGTAACTTTACTTGACATGAATAACTTTAAGGTAGAATAATTTGGGTTAATTAGTATTATTACAATAAACAAATGAGAACATTGGAGGTTTGGATTTGGGTCGGGCTGAATTTTTTTAGTAAATCTACTAAACAAAACAGAAAATACTACAATCAGACAGCAATATACAAATATTAAAAATGCTACATTTTGTACCTTTAAGTATATTGCTGTGGGAATAGCAGACCTCAGATTTGTGCAGGACATATAAGTCTGTCACTTGGCAGGATAGGCTTTTTGTCTTCCTCTGAAGTCTCTCTGAGGGCTCAGTTAGAAAGTCATAGGCAAAGCCATGTGATCTCCCCAACAGTGATACCAGAGTAATCTTGTGGAGTCTATTTTTTCTGTTCACAGGTGACCAAGCCCTTACTTCCCCTACCCTCCCTCAAACCTTCACTCTGCAGGGACAAATTGCTTGTATTCATCTATTTTAGTGATGTTTAATAATGTAGAGTAAATAGGCTACTATATATTGTATACAATTGATATTTATAGTATATAGTTTGGAGAAAATGACATATCCAAGACGAAACTGACAGAAGGTCAGAACTTAAAGAGAAAGGCGCAATTACAAATCCGTCAGCTACTTCAGCACCACGGACAGCGCCATGGATTTATCAATACACAGCACAGAAACAAGGGGGATGCATTTTGGTCATTTTGCTAACAAGGAGAAAGGCACCCACCCTCATCCCCCGTGCATATAATCATACATCATGACCCAATACGAAAACAGCTGCAACATATCCCTGATAGTATCGATCACTGTCAAAGTGTCATTGTACTAAATGCACAGAAACAATTCTTTTCATATAAAACTAGAGGAGAAATGCTGTCTAAGAGTTTTCTTTCTAAACAAACAAAATGTATGTTTACATTCAGTTTTACTCACCAAAATGCATAGTGTGTATCCTTGAGATATAATATATGAGATGAATCCATCTCCTTCCTTATAAAACATTTGCAAAGCTGATGTTTTATGTATTTGAAATCCTGCATTGCTTTGTGTAATTTTACTAGCTTGCAGTCTTCTTCTTTACTGCCTTTGCTGGTGCACTGCAGCGTATCTTGGCTTGTTACCGCCACTTATAGATCAGTGGAATAATGTGAGACCATTGGCTGGACTGTGTACACGTGCATGAAAAACAAAACAGGGACCCGCTCATAGAAAAACACCTCCATGGTGCTACTAGAGGTCAAAAACTCTACAGGGAACCTTTCCTACTGTTTGATTTTATCAATTTATATGTTCAATAATTTTAAATTTAGCAGAGTAAATACATAACTCAGGTTGAGACCTTCACCTTAACCCAGTACACAGTCCTGACGCATCACTATCTGATGCCCTACCTTGAACCCTACCTGTCATTTCACACCCACAGTCTGCCATGTCAAATGGCTTTCATAATCCCAAGGCCCATCACAGCCCCAGCATGCAGCAAAACTCCTACACTCGTCCCCTGCCTGCTCTGATATGTTGTGACCCCAGGAAACCGCCCTGAGCTCCAGTTTGATACAGTCCCTTCTCTCTGTGCATGTGTTTTAGGTTATACGAGGAGAAGAGGTTCTTATAATAGGAGGCAGTGATATGTCTAATATTTTGGAGAACTGTATCAGATATGTCGCGAGATCTGCGTTGGAGCCTTGTTAACGTACAATGTGAACCTAAGATACAAAAACCTAATCTCTGAAATATGGGCTGTCTAACAAGATCAGAAATCTTGTGTATTTCACGCTGTACTGTGTTTGTAGAACCTGATTTATAAAACATTTAAGATAAAAACATAAATGCAATCGTTATATTTCATTTTTGTGATGCTTCCATGGTAAGACAGCACATGTATTTACCTTGCTTTTATCTCCACCACTGGCACGTGCTCTTTCTGCTTTCAACCTTGACAGATCACAGGCCAGTGTTGCCTCCGGCCATGGTGCTAAAGTGAAAGATGACTTACTTTTGGTGGTTTAATGGGACTGTGATTGCCTGCAGTACCCTACTGAGCTGTCTAACTTCCAGTCATCCTGTCTGCCGCAGCGAGGTTCATCTGATCGCTCCACGCATCAAAGAGTATTCCACCCTGAAAATATTCTTACATTTTTATATAACATGTATCTGTAATGATCAGTGCATTACGTGTGTTATTTTGTGATGAAATGCACCCATTCTCCCTCAACCTAGCCAGCCTACTTTTAATCCAAGAAATAATGTTCTATTTTTCACAGCGTGTATAGGAGAAACTTTATCTTGATGTAGACCCTTTTAAGTCGTTGCAGGAAGCACACAGGTGTAATTAATAACATAACTAATGAGTGCATTCCATTTAGGTGGGCCTGTTCAGGGGCCTGCTATTGTTCATGCTGGCTACTGGGGCACTTAATGGAGCTGAGCCATCATTAATGTTATTAATTCCACCGGAGACGTTCATGGTGTGACAAGTCAAAATATCTGCTGTGAAAAAAGCCAGGCATTTGCTTTTCCACTTTAAATACACTCGAAAGGAAACAAGCCATGGCACATTGGCATGAATATTTGTAATTACTGAGAGAACATTTAACTACCACTTTATTTTAGATTTGAGAAAATATTGGATGTGGTCTGGGTTTATGCTGCATTTAGAAATTAAGTTTGAGGATAGTTACAGTTCGGGTAAAGGAGGGGCTTAGGCTTGCCTTTTGTCATTGTCAAATAACTACGTTCTTGTGCACTGTTGAATGTTTTCTTTAGAGTTATAAGATGTAGCAGTTTTCTCAGGTGTGATCCTTTAAGGCCTCAGTGTACTCTTCAGCATTACAATACATTGCAACGCAAAGGCTTATTGAACTTCTCAGCAATCAGCAGAGTCACTGCTGGCATTTCATCCTCCTCCTGTGGAAGTGTAAAACAGCCCCATATTTTATTTCACTGCAGATGCTTACGCTCTTTCTATCTAATAATAATATTGAATAGGCTGCTCAGCCATTACACTCCTAAAAAGTCGAGTTTCTTCAGAAGATCTTTCCTCAAAGCTACAAATACATGCTACATTTATTTAGTCAGTGTTTAGCTCTGGAAATGTTATTTGAAATTGCCTAAAGAGTTTCAGCAGTGTGTGTCAGATCCTTGAGGCTTATCTTGGGTCTGGATTTTTAATATAAGTGTAATATAATATATATAAGTGCTCCCTTGTTTCTGTCAGTTATATATATTTATAATATACATTTAAAAAATCAAGGTATTTGACTGCCTCTAAAGGTCATTCATGCTTTTACATCTTTTATATTCATTTAGACTATTCCAATTCCATACTGCCGATAAAAGAGTTGTTAATGTGATGCTTTATTTTAGGGACTTCACCATCACACTGAGATACAGACTAAAATGGTTCTGAATCATCTAAGTGTTTATGTGTTATCCTTAAAAATACAATATCCATAAATCTTTATTAGTTCCGGCGCAGTATTAGCTTCATTGTGAAACCACAATAGATAATAGTTCATTTGGACAGTTTTTGAGAGTATTTGCTAGTGGAGCATACGATATAACTTGCACCATAGTCAGCACTTTAAAAGTGAGCACTTAAAGAAGCTGACAATCAGTTGGGGCTAGTAGAGGAAAGCATTTACCCAGTGTGGCTTCATGATAAGATTATTTTTGAGAGATATTTTAGATATGTGGTCGTTCATTTAGTAGCCTAATTGTTATTTTTTTGTTTGTCTCAGTCATTGCATAGTAAGGGAGACATAGATTTAAAGGCTCTGTTCATTCTTTGGTCAGCACATTTGGTTCCATATTTAGCGACTTAATCACTTGACTATCACTGTGCATATTGAACATACTATTTGGAACCCTTTTTTGGAACCCCACAGAATTGTTGCAGCTCTTTAATTTCTGAATTTACATAATGAGGCCCAGAAATCAATTAAGTTTGGCTGCTGTCCATTTTCGCCAAAACGGTTTGAGGCAGCAGATATATGATCCCTCAAGTGAGAGTGGAGGGAATGTGTCCCCTGTCACCTTCCAAAAAGCTTGCTAAAAGCCCTGAATAATGGCTCTCTGGTGTGTTTAAGTGAGCCAGTTCCTGCAGTGGAAAACACAGAGACACTTGATAGGCACATCATCCTAATGTATCCCTATGTATAGGGAGATATAGGTACAGGAAGAAGTTAATGTTGTGTTGGGATATTCAGTAAGTACAATGTACAATGTTTAGTTACCAGACCTACAGTATTCCACCTATAACTACCAGTTAACAAATCTCATCTTATACATCATCATGTTTCTCAACCCTAAATGAGGCTAGCTCAAGCTCAGGGACAAGGATGGTGGGGAACAGTGTTGGTGAGCAGTAATAGGAGTGGACAGAGTGCAACAACAACATAAGCCGTGACTACAGAGTCCTGAGCTGCATCAGGACAGAAGTCAGTGTGTCGACATGTCAGGCTGAAAAAGACCAAGTGCCTTAGCGTCAGTGGATAGGCTGACTTTTATTTGGAGCAAGGGGGAGGGAGATGGAGAGGGAGAGACACACAGAGAGAAGGAGGACAGAGAAAAATAGGTGGCGAGAGAGTGCTCAGTCTCCCCGGAGTCAGTGTATTGCCCAGAGCAGTTTTTTTCCTTCAAGTATTTGTTTTCTATCATTTTATCAATGAAAAGGGGGAGACTACTGGTGTCGGAGGGCTGCTGGATTCTTAACATGATCAATAAAAAAGTTAAAAACAAAATGCACATTTAATTTAGCCAGGTTGTTATTTTGCTTATAAGAACTTTTCTCATTTGTAAAAAGAAGAGCTTGTTAACTCTTACTCTCTTTCAAAAGTATGGCTTTAAACAACTCAACTGGAATCACACCACAAACTAACGATATGTTTATCGGTCTTCTTGGCCACAGACAAACTAATGTAACTTCCTTGTCTGGACTAATAAATGAGTGAATGACTGAAAGAACATCTCTTTTAATAACATGTACACGTCTCTGCGTGGTTGCAGGGTTAAGTGTCCGCTGGGCTGTGTTCCAGACAGCTGATGCGTGTCTCAGCCTGCTGTGCTGTTTGCCCCCTCTGGAAAAAAAAATTGAAAAGCACAGTGCTGCTGGGTGTGTGTGTGTGACATCCTCCCTCCTATCCATACTGTCACCTCAGCAGTGCTTGGCGTCACTGCCACCCTCCTCCTCCGTCCCTGCACAGACATGAAGACTCCAAACACAGGCAGAAACTGAGAGGGTGTGTGCAATACATATGTTCAGATACTGTTTTTCAGTCAAAATCCTCTCCTCCCAGACTTCCCTCCACATCCCTACTGAAGCTCTTATTTATAATTTGGATACAACAACAACAGCTTAAAGCAGTTGTATGTACTGCTGCCTTCCATAAACAGCCTCAGACGCAGTTGACCAGGCGTCTTAAATTTGTTCCTCTGCTCCCAGGGCTCTATCCACCTAACTATTGAATTATACTCTCTTGTTTACCATTTTCCGCACATGAGAGAACAAAAACAGCTCAAAGCAAAAGGAGAAGCAGTTTATAATATGAGTGGAGCCCCGGCAGTGTCACGTCTGTGTCCTGGTAGCTCTAAGATAGTTCTGGCTGCAGAGGAGAAGAAATGAGTGTGGAAATGAGGTCTGTGGTTTGTGTGTGCTGGTTGCAGAAGGTTTTCGAGACAAGTCAGCAGCATGTAGCTGTCTCTTGACTAAAGGAGTTAGACAAAAACAAACATTTTATTGATTCTACATGCTTAGAGTATCAATTCCTTACAGGAGGTTATCATCTCATTGTTATTTAACCCCATTAAAAAATCTCTTTCCACCATTAATTTTCTATAAAAAGGCTTTACAGCGGCTTTTAAATCATCTTACTCCACACTGCCTGACAATAAAAATTTACAGCTAATCTTCCAACTCTCAAGTAGCTGGGCTGTGACTCAGGAGGTAGAGCAGGTTGTCCACTAATTGCAAGATTGGTTGTTCGATCCCCTGCTATGACCAAGCCACTTGGGGATGCACAAGCCAGTGCATGCTTAGTGCCGGTCCCAAGCCTGGATAAATGGGGACGGTTGTGTCAGGAAGGGCATCCGGCGTAAAAATGCCTATGCCAAATTGTCTGCTGTGGCTACCCCCTTAACGGGGAGAGCATCATCTGTTAATCTGCATCAAAGACTGAAGCTTGATAGTATGAGGAATACACTGCATTTGTTGGAAAGGACTGGCAGACACTTCACTTACAAATTCAATCATTTTCTCATTCTGGTACCTAAAGGGCTAATCTTGCTGGGTCTTTACGATTTTCTTTTTCCACACCTTACAGCCCACTCTCTGTCTCTATCACTATCTCCTTTTATCTGCACACCTTGTCCTCTCTCGTCCATTGTTAAAATCCTCCCATATGCTCAGCTATGTCAGAGCAGGTGGCAAACCACAGGTGGACCCCACACCTCCGCTCAGACTGGCCCCCGTCCCATGCACCCAAATTCATGTTTTGCCACAGGGCACGCCAAGCAGGGGAGGGAAGCGGGGCGGGAAGTTCTTTTGATGACCGGCTGATTTGACTGACTGACCTTTTAGTGGCCTTGAAGCAGGACAAATATCCTTTGTTATCTTGGATACAGAAATACATTTCCCTTCTTCCAAATCTTTGTTTAATACTAATGTTTTTTAAGAATGGATTAAAAATTGCACTATAGCAATTTCAGTAATCACATTTTAGCACATTAGTGATTTAAGAAGAAAAGGAATTAAGTTGGATCACAAATACAGCATGAAAGGACTATCTTTAAGAAATGAATGTTGGCAGTTAATGAAATTCAGAGGTTTATTCCTCTGAAAACAAATTATAAAAAGCATTATGCCAATTCTCTGGGATATTGGTGACATTTAAGAATACATTCAGAGTTAGTGACCTGGAACTTTTACTGACTTTGTAGGTCACTGTTCCCTATTACAGTTCCCATTTAATGGCTGGCAAATGTCTAAAGACAGAAAAAATGTTTTCAGATAGCTTTACCGTGCCAGCTGTGTGAGTACACACTGCCTTAGGCTAAGCATCATGTGTCTAATTCAGAAAACATGGACTTCCACATTATGTGCTGGACAATTCCCAGGAGTTTACAGTTTATGTTCAAAGTACTTATTCATTTAATCAAACAACAGTATGAGGAGAAATGACTGATTTGTGCATATCTAGTTTCCTTTTCCAGTCTAGGTACATGTTTGTCTTGAAAAAGTTCCCCCTATCCTGCTCATGTCCCTTCAACACTGAAGGAGCTGGATGTGAGTGTTAGCTGGTTGCACTTCAGCGGGGGAACCATGCTGAGGGGGTGGGAGGTGTGACAGGACTGCAAAGCTTTATAAATGGATAAAAGAACCCCTATATGGATGTGTCAAGGATGTGCTGAGAATAAAAGGAGAGGAGTGGAGTGGATGGGAGACAACTCTATGTTGGCCGTCTTGGTGCATTAATCCTCTCCACCATCAGTTACTGTAATGTAAACCTTCATATCGCTCTCTCTCTTCCTGATTTTTACTGAGGCATGATTTCTGCAATGGCACAACACACTGTAACATGAGTCCGTTGTGTGCTTTGAGAAGTAGCGTTATCTTAGCTATACTTGTGCACACAGCTGCCATCTCTTGAATAATGCTATTTGTTCCACTTTGAAGATTGTCTCTTTTTCACTTCTTTGGAAATACACAAATGTCTGCCCTTGGTCTACTATCTGTGACTATTAGAAAGATGTGTTTACACCCCTAAATATGGTGTGTGAGTAGTATTTGTGATTTGTTTACACCTTTGCACATAGGTTAAAATGATTACCACTCAACAGTCAAGTAAGAGATTGTACCTGAAAGTATATTTCTTTATTATAACTTTGACAGCTTATCCAACACCGTCAGAATAGATCCTGACAACCCAGCCATCTACAAATATGTACTCTTTGAATCAGGTCTCTTACATGGTGGTGTGACATACCTGGCTCTTCGTAATGGCTTCATCTGTCATGTTTAGAGAAGGTAATTCTCTTCTGACATGCAGGCTGAATGAATATGCACACCGCATAGGCAATCAGATTTTTCATGCCGCCAGTTAATAGGACAGGGCATCAACATGTCATTTTATACAGTTTTTTTTTGGCTTATAAACAGCAGGAATTTGCTGCCACATTCTAATAAAGGACCCTTTATAATGGGTTTATAAGTTGTAAATAATGGCTTTAATAAATCATTCACTAATGCTTTATAGATCAGTTCTGAGCCATTAATAAGAACTTTTGGGTTCTTTTGGGTTGCCAGGATGTGAAAAAAATTTGGCTGCTGTTTATCCTCCTATAGAAAGATATCTGCTTCTTGTTTTTAAAAAGCTCTTAGGAAGACCCTCCAATGGGATTTTGACCACTTACCTTCTGGAAAAGAGCAGAAAATCAGAGAATCTGAACCAGAACTAATTCAGTGTTGTTAATAAATCAGTTTATTTACAACCACATTCACAGCCATAGACTTGATGGATTATTGTAAAATAATTAATTAATTAATGACTCACTAACATTTATAACTGCAGATTCATGAATACTGATTAATGGAATCCCCACATGTATAACTGCATTAATACCAAATACAAAGGATAAACACCAGTCAAAGAGGGTTTATCACAACTAGCATTAGTCCAATATATATCGGTATTGGTGAATATGTCAGCTGATAAGTAACAAGAAATTGCAATACAGAAATGTCAAACCAGGTTTGAAGTTATTTAGAAACAGTGTCACAATTACATAGTTTGACCAGAGAGCATTGACAAATGGATTTTTCAAATGTGAAATGTAAAAAAGGAAAATTCATTCAGGACTAGTCCGGCTATAATCACAACCTGGGAACCCAAAAGTTGTTTTTAATAATGTCTTATAACTAATCTATGGCTTTGTTAATGGTTTATAAACCAAGTTAGTTATAACTTATGAACACTTGCCTCATAAGAGTTTTGACCAACATGTAAGAGCATTTCAATGGACTCACTTTAAATGGAATTAAATATAGCTTAAGCTTTAAAAGTAGGCCCTTGCTGATATGATGACCAACATTAACGTGTCTTTTCACTTTCTTTCTGTTAACAGAAAAACCTACCTATGATGCCTCTGGCTCCTCATCTTTACAAAGCGACCCCGCAGTCACAGCTGCTCCTGTTCATCCATTGGCTGACCTGTCGGTGGCAGAGGAGGTGCCTTTCTCAGTCGTCCATTCAGATGGTGACGCAGAGTCGGAGGGGGAAGGCTTATCAGGGCAACCTGCCTTTTCTTCTGTCTTAACCGTCATGGCAGGAACTGTCAAACATCCGATGAGCCTTGATCAAAGTAGAACCTCGCCGACTATCACCAGGGACGAGACCCACACCACCGAATGGCCTTCACATATTTCCAGCCAAGGCTCTGAGATGTCTTCCTCATCGTCGTCTGCGGGAGGTAGGACCCAGGCCGCCAGCTCAGGTCTGACTTCCAACATGTCTCACCAACACCCCACGCCACCTCTGCCCGTTACCATGGCATCAGCTGTCTCTAAGCCATCACATGTGTCCTTTATAGATGGAAACAGGAATGCCCCATCAGTTTCATCATCAACAGTTTCATCTCCATCATTGTCCTTATCAATGTATTCATCAGCTCCATCCACTTCCTCTGTGTTATCATCTGATGTGTCTCTATTTTCTGTATTATCTTCTACTGGGTGGAGAAACAAAGCTGCAACTTCATCTGTGGGTCAAAGGATTGTTTCCAGCCCTGTCCCTCAGACAGAAACAGCAACATTATTACCAGCAGTGTCTCTGGGTTGGACAAACAGTCTAACAACCACACAGTCCACCACTCATTCAGTTGTTGATCCACCAGCTGTTACACATGGACTGCAAAGCACAACCACCAAACCATCCCACTTTCAAAGTGAAACCAGCATTGAAAAGAGCAATGAAGTGACAAAACACTCATTTTACTCATCAGCGGATAAAATCCATGGAGTGAGTGGAACATACATAAGGAGTGCGAGCACAAAACTAATCAAGACACCAGCAACCAGCACATATACATCATATTCTACTCTTAACCATGGACAGAATATTTTAAATAACGCAGGTATGAACTCATTATCAGCCGATAATCTCGAAATTAGCACCTCATTTCCCTCCAATCAAGAGACTCAAGCTGTTCAAAGGCTGCAGGGAGCGTTACAAAATCCCACATCAGCACTGCTGTCTGCCCATCCTAAAGGCTATTCAGTTTCTAGTCATGTCACACAGCAGATGTTAAATCGAACAGCATATGCAGAAAAGGAAGACAGGACAGCAGTAGATAGTCAGACTTTTGTTCACAAAAACGTTGGAGATATAATCACATTGCGTCTTAGCTCATATGTTATAAATCCAACTGTATCACCAGCAATGACATCCAGACCCACTGGATCATTTTTTACAGTTTCCTCCCAGACTCCACCAGGTAAAATGTCTCTCTCTGCAATCACTAAGCTAACACCTATCCACTCTGGCATGGTGTCCTTAGAGCATGCATCTAATCCTGGTGATTTACTGATGGCAGCGGGTCATGGCAGCCCCAGAGTTCCTGCCATCAATATAAATTACAACCAGGGAGAGATAGCAGGAGCAGAGCTCAAATCTATTTCCTCTCAAGCTCAGATGAATAACCCACTTTCACTCACACAGCTGAGGCCGGAGTCCACCTCTGGTTCCATCCTCAGTTCCATCACCAAAACAAGAAGAACCTTCTCTGCATCAGAGTCAGATTCACTTAATTTGCCAAGTAAGGGAGTCACAAATGTTCAAGAATTTGTAACACAAACAGGGTCTCCCAGCGGCCTAACTCAGGAGCCTGGAGGATGGTCGACACCAAAAATGATATTTTCCTCCAACAGTATGACAGGGTCTCCTTCTGGTTCAGCTTTGGCAATAAAGTTAGCAAAGGATATGACGTATAAAACCATGTATGAACGTTTTTCACACCCCACTCGGTCTACATACTTATTGCCCCTGTATCTCAGCGGCAGCCCAAACACTGATGATAACACTGTCCTGTCTGCCAATAGTGAGGTTAATTTTACAGACCAGCCCAACACCTCAGCATCATCCCAAGTTACCCCCTCACAAAGACCTTTTCAAACAAGATCTTTACTTACGTTTCCCCACAGTCTTTATAAGACATCTGGGCTAACTGCACCTCCCAATAAATCTCACCAGACAGTACCCTCAGCTGAAATCTCTGCTCATATCATAAAATCAGAAAGAGCTGGTGACAGTATACCTTCGACTTTTAAGGTTGAAACAGTTGCAGGAAACAGTAAAACATCACCAGCCTCCAATGTTCACATTACACATGAAAAAAAGCCTGCTGAAAGCTTCCAAATAAATACAGCAAAGAGTTCACCTTCTCCTTCATTTGATGGAAATGAAGAGTCAACTCTAATCAGAGATGCTGCGTTTTTCAAGAAGGGTGTTTCATCAGGAAAGTTCACAACACAGTTTCCATCTTTCATGACTACAAGAGATTTCTTTGTGTTGAATAAAGGCTCTGAAGGTTCTGGCAAAAGATCACCTACTGAAATCCCTTTTTATCCGGTGACTTTTGATGCTCTTAAAAGTCTTTCTCCTAAAGACGATGTGACACCCATGGGCCATTATGAGCAGTCTTCTCCTTCCTCTTGGTCAGAAATCATCCTAACACAGAGGACAAACTCCACTTCTCACTTTCAGGAACCAATCACCAGTGTGAGAAGTGATAGATCAAACTTTTATTTAGGCAGACAAACAGCCACTGCTTCCTCTGCTGCAACGGCTTCCTCCAGTGATGGACAAAACAGCAGTGAAACATTAAGTGCTATTTTCGGCTTTGGCACAAAGCTAATGGCAGCATATACAAAATGGAATGCTACCAAGCCTGTGCCTTTTCAAAGCACTGCCTCTGAATTAGAAAATACATCTATTGGCTTTGATAGGGCAAATTCTAATTTACAAGCAGATGGCCCATCGTATGAATTTTCAAAGCTGGACGACGGACAAGATCATAATGTGCATATATTGAATTCAATTGATCCAATTGTCGCTTCCAGTGATCCATATTCACTTTATCCAACTGCTGGAGACCATCCATCTTTTACATATATTCAAGGCACATCAGGATATAAAGAACAGAGTGTACATTTGTCCCCAGCTAATCTCAGATCTGCTGTGGCTGTCAGTGTACAGCAAGGGGCCACTGTCAACACTGCTGTGCCATCGCTATGGGGTTCAGACAGCTTTCTGCCCCTCCCTCACATAACTACTGAATCTGTAACATCTTCACAAGCTTCTTTTCTTGCATTGGTGTACAAGAGCAAGCACAAGCCCCCTCTGGCAGATGCTGACTCTCCTGAATCTGCATTTGATACTGCTGACACACTTTCAAACAACCCCGCACTCGATTTCTCTGGCACCGACGATATCAATAACACAACTGATTCGAAGCTGAGGTTGTTAACCCTACCAACAGAGCTGGTGCCATTGCCGTCTTCATCTCATTCATCATCATTATCCTCAGAGACTTCACCACTATCATACAGTAGTATCAAAGCTTTTCAGTTGTCCTCCTCACACATCCAACCTCTCACTTCAGTGTCTCCTAAAGCTTCATCGGCATCATTGTCTTCGTCATCGTCAACATTACATTCAGCTGGTATCATGTTATCGATAAAACCGACCATGTACCCGGGCACTGCGTCATCATCCGTGTCTGTAAAAGCTGTACCGGCCACATTTCCATCCTCATCACCAAGTCTGACCTTATCAATAGACTCTGATCGCTCAGAGGAAGTGACTGAGACATTTGTTGTCCTTACAGAGGCGGGGACGGATGAGTTAACCGCTGGAACATCCAGAGTAGTTGCACTCACTTTCCCCAAAGAAAAAGTGGCCAGTCTAGCCCCCTCTCAATCA
This sequence comes from Lateolabrax maculatus, assembly GCA_031216445.1. Taxonomy (NCBI): domain Eukaryota; kingdom Metazoa; phylum Chordata; class Actinopteri; order Acropomatiformes; family Lateolabracidae; genus Lateolabrax; species Lateolabrax maculatus. The sequence continues at coordinate 16,086,560 of CM062198.1, forward strand.
GTCAGAATTACCCTTTCTGCTGGACCCACCGAGAGGTCTTCTCAGGTATCACCTCTGCCCCCTCGACAGGACACCGCAACAGCCTCTGTCAATCTTACCACCACAACTGTAGCTTCAACCACCAAAACTAGCAATCCCACCACTCCCATGCCTTCCCTAAGAGTCACCACACAGTCCTCCACCACTACCACACCACAGCCCACACCTGTGACCAGGAGAACGACGACCACCACAACCATCAGGACTCAAACCAACAGGAGAACGTTCACACCACCTGTCCCCAGAACAAGCCCTCCCAAGGGGGCCACCACCATCTTTATTTCCCCTTTTACCACCACCACAGAGGCTCCACCACAGCAGTGCAACATCACAGAGAGACTGTGGGTGAAAACAGGTAAATGATACTTTTCCCACAGTCTTCAAAAATTAGATATGGTATTATTTCTTTAACGTGTTTTGTCTGGTATCTGTCTTGGTTTCTCCCTCCATTTGCCTGTCTGTTTCTCTGTCTCTGTATCTCTCTTAGTTGTTTCCATCTATGTGAGAAGAAACAGGCTGGACAGCATTCAGAGGCAGAACCTGCGGAGGGGACTAAGTCAGGGCCTCCGAAAAGCTCTGAATGATAGTTCAGCCCAGGCCCAGGTCAGACTGTTATCAGTTACTGTTGATTAATCAACAAATACAGCTGTTTCAACAAATGAGAATAAGTAACATTCATTTATCCATATAAACTCAAAGGTTCCCTGTGGAGATTTTTTAAACAAACAAAATTATCTTTACATAAGCTGGTTCTCACCAAAACACATCCTTGAATCCTAATAAACATGTTGAATGTATTACCTTCCCTTTAAAACATTTCTAATGCCAACTTTTTTGGAAGAATTTTAAACCTGCATGGTTTCCATCCATTTTCGCTTGCTACATTTGTCACTGCATTTCTTAGTATGTTACCGCCACCAACTGTTGACCAGTGGAATAGTGTGAAACCATGGGCAGGACTGTGTATCACGTCACACCTGTGCATATGCATGAAAAAAAAAAACAGAACAGGGACCCACTCTTAAAACATTGCTCCATAGCTTTTTCCAGTGGTCAAAAACTCCACAAGGTACCTTTAATATAACTTTACGATTCATGTAAGAGGTGCTCACATTTTCTCAGATACTAATTATTTCACTAAAGCAACTCTAAAGGAGTCATCTTAACCTGTGGGCAGATTTAGAGTAGCATGCTTGGTTTAGATACAGACAGTATCATCTTTTCTCACTGGTCAGTAAGTGAAATCCACACTGTTTTTATCTCTACATTATCAACCAGCATCAATAGACAGGCACAGATTGAACAGTTGTGACAAGGTGCTTACAATCTAAAAACTTTGACCCAAAGGTAGTCAAATTAATGCAAACATAGATTTTAAATGAATTGAGAAAGGAAAAACTAAAGTCAGTGTTAAAAGTTCTGCCAGTGCTCTGATGCAGGGATTTTGGTTAATTGTGCAGTAGGAAAGGTTGTGCATGAGTAAAGTAAAAGGTATCCAAATGTATTGCTATTCCAGCGTCTCTGAATTTTGAAGATTATTTGAAGCTTGTATCTTACATATTATATGACGTGTATCATTTCATTTTTTTCCCATGAAGCAGTTTATAAAAAAGACATTTTGATTGACGTCGACATTTTTTTCAGACTCAAATTGTTGCTCAGTCTTGGACTAAATAATCAAACAATCTCTTAACACTGGTGAACAGGTTCCTAATTGTGCCCTCACCAGAAATATGGAGGTTTAATAGCAGGGAGTGAATTACACACTTATACCAAGGACCCTCATGTAGGCTATGTGAGTAGAGATGAGGACTAATATAGAAATTAGGTTGACTGAATCACTCCCAGAAGGCAGTGGGTGGTCTCACATATTTGAGTAACTGTACCAACAGTAAAACAAGATGTAGATTAGGACTGTAGCCGAGTGCTGTAGACTACAACTGTTTTTCCAATTTCGTATTATTAACAAGGGGCAGTTTTTTATTTACAAGCAGAGAGTCTACAGATCGAAAGGCCATCTTACCATAGCAGTGGACACACCACATTTGGGTTCAACAAAAACTCAGGAGGAAACCAATCCCCGCATTTCCCCTGCAATAATGACACAAGCCGATCCAGTGCACACACAATGATCTTTGTGTCTGTGGATTAGCCGTTTGTAGAAACCAATCATGGTTCCTACTGTGCCAAAACTATCCTCTGTCTCTCCAACAAGCCTCTGATACCTCCTCTCAGTATGACTTTGTATCAGGAGCAGGAGAAGCTATGCTTAGATGCAGTCAATGAGAAGTATAAAGGTGTGTTTGAATCAATATGTGAGTTTTCGTGTGTAAAGCCGAGAGATAAAGACTTCCTCTGGGACCAATGTTTGCTAGTTGGTAGAAATGTCTGTTTTTTGTGCACCCACTAAACACATGCAAAAAATGTAATGGCTGGAATTAAATTTGGTTGTAAAACAGTTTGCAGGGGAAATTGATAAGGCAGAAATGGGATTCCTTCCCTACAGTAAAACAAACAAAAAAAAAAGTTCTCCCCTCCTAGCTGCATTGTCTCCAGTGGGTTGGAGTGCTTTGGAGTGTTGCAAGTTTGAGCAAGTGTTAAGTAAATTTCTGTGTGCATGTTTCTGTGTGTGTGTTTACTTGTATATTGGCAATCCTGTGAAATGTCTTGCGGTGTTATATTTCTCAATGTGGAAGTATCAGATAATTGAGAGTGAGGCCTCTGTATTTGTCCTGCCCATGTGAAGGTCAATGCTCTCAGATGTTCAGTCTCTCTCTCCCTGTAGTCTCTGGAGGTGTCTTGCTTCAGTGCACTCCTGTCACCCATTTTAACATTGCTTGGGTTCCTTTTAGTAGCACTGCTCTCTCATCCAATGGGAAGCAAGCTGCTGGTGAGGGAAATTGCGTCTGTGTGTAATTATAGGTAATAAATGGTTGGGAGGAGAGCGATGTGCCGTGCTGATGCTAAAAAGATTATGAGAAATAGACTAAATGAATTGAACCACAAGACTAAAACCATTTGGAACCTTTAAAAAAAAAAAGATAAAAGTAAAGACTTTTTGTGTCTTGTAGTGTCTTGTGGGGTTAATCTGTTTAGATTGAGTTAGTGGGTGTGTTACCAATCTCTGGGTTGCTGGAAATGCAATCTCTTAATAACACCTTCACATGGGTGAAGCCTGAGAGGATGAAGTGATAATAAAGGGCTCTTTTCACAGAGCTGGTAACAAGGCTGAATTGTGAGAAGGCCGAGTGGTGACTCTCAGCTACAGAGACTCTAGGCTCTCAGTGTTTCGGCCAGCGGATCTCTATGTCAGCACAGGCTTTCAGATGGGTTTAGATAACTGGCCTGAATGGTTTCACCTCACCTTCACACACACTCCTAGTTTCGTTACATCTGTCATCATTGCTTGTCCGATTTTCCATGTACGTATACAGTTCACCGAAAAGTCAAGGTCTTTCTGACAAACACATGCACATTTGTACACGTCCTAACACACAGTTATGAAACTCACTGTGTTTTTGTGGGAATGAGAATGCAGAGATACCTGGCCTCTTGGGTTAGAAGTGAAGGAACATAAGCCTCTTTGTCCCAAACTCCCTATTTAGCAGTCCCTCCCATGTCTCGCTCATCTTTACTCTCTACTCTCTTCTCCCAGCAGCCCTTCAGTCCCTCCTGTTTCTATCCACATATCTGTATTCCATAATCACTCTCTCTCCTGTTGCTTATGCTTTCATTCGTGAGTGGTTGAAATAGATTTAGGTGCTCCATCAATCCAATACACTTGTCATTCAGCTCATTTGGTAATATGACTGATTGACACTACCTTCTGATAAGAATACGTTGACTAACTATAAATATTTTACATCATGGCCGACTGTTTTCCAAAGCATGCCTGCAATTTGAGATTTTTTGATTTACTGGCTTCCATGCAGTGGATGGTTTTTTTCATTTAAGTATGGTATGAAAATAAACCTTGCTTCAGACAGGCCTTTTTCACAGCAGACTTTCCAGTTGTAGTAGGAAAATCAAAGGCGTTGCTGATAACAATGGCCCAGTTGGCCTTGACAGAGAACCAGCATACCATTAAGGCTGAGTCCTTGTTGCAGTGACTGGGGTTTGAATCCCACCCGTAGCCCTTTGCTGCATGTCTCCTCTCCTATCTCTACCTGAATTTCCCCCCTTTATCACTATCAATAAAGCTGGAGAAGTCCAGAAATAATAATATCGCCCACTCTGATGTAAGCAGTGTGCAATTAATGGACTAAAATATGGTAAAAACTTCAAATGTTGTTCTTCAAAGACATCTAATTCTCTTCTCTTCCTTACTTTATGTCAGGTGGAGACAGTATTTGGTTCTCCCAACATGACAGTGGCTTATCATGTGACTGGAGGGGACATGGTTTACCCTCCCTCTGTTATACAAGAAGGCTTGGACTCCTATGGCCGTGATAAGCTGATTGCAGACCTGCGACAGTACCTCCCCATGGTAACAGCCCTGCCTCTCCCTGTTGCATTTTGGAGACCCAGTCCAGCCCCTGGCTTCCAGCTGAAAACAGGTCAGCTAGTGTTCAGTCAGGATGAAAGCAAAACATAAGTCAGACATCAGCTTGCGACTTACCGTTATTTGTTCCTGCTGTAATTGTGCACTGGAGTGGAAACTACGTTTGAGTTTAGTTTGAAAATAAAATAAATCTTGTGATACCACATCAAAGGAGGAAATGACAATGTTGCAGGTCTAGTCAGAATTTAGGTATATTGCTAGAAGAACTAAAATGATATATATCATAGTCTCAGAGTTTCCAATATATACACTGTCAAACATAACAAAAACACAATGCTGTAACATCCTGAAGAATAATAGCTTTGCTGGTGTACAGATTTGTGAGCTCGTTGTGTTTTCATGTTCCAGTGCTGCAGTTCGTGGGAGCAGGTGATGATCCTCGTTCCTGTCGGTTCTCTCAAATGATGGAACAGCGGCTTGAGAAGGTGTTTTCTGAAGCGCAGGCCAAAGTGCTCAACATCAACAGCAGACTCTCGGTCCAGGTACTGTGGTGTAACAGTTGTGTTGCACTCCTAGCACTGTGTAGGTGTTCCCCCACATGGTTACAGCTGTGATTTTTAACATACTGCTGTTAAATGTAGTGTTCTGGTGTCATTGTACATAAATGGATCAAAACAATCTGAGGTCTAACTTAGATAGAGACCTGTTGTACCCGCTTTCATGGAACAACTCATGTTTGCAGAACCATCCAGCAACCCGGACAGAAGTTAAGCTCGATACTAGAGTTGCACCATAATAGAACAGCTTTAACTTCACAACAGTTTTGTCCCCTGTTACACATCGATATTACCATTTGGTTTACGTGATTTGGCAGCTACAAACAGATGCAAAGTATGTGCAATTTGTAAAAAATCGTCCCTTAGTGTATCAGGCTTTGCCTTTTAGACAAGAGCTGCTTCTGAGATGCAAATTAATTATGTTTAGGGAGGCAATGTTTTTATTAATTTTAATAAGCTGCCACATTGAAGTGCACACTATATTAAAGCTAATTTGACGGTTACGCACGGATGAAAACATTGATACTGGAATATTTTCGCACTCTTTCATGCCTTGCCAATTTCCCAGCCTTTGTGCTTCTTGATGATTTTCACATTTGTTGATCCAAGACAATAATTGGTCTATTGATTTTTGTCATTTCTGTTATGTCATTTTGTTCTACAAGATTTGAACTAATCTTTTTCATTAGCACATTACAGTAATATAATCCCAATTATTGATGTGGTTATACCTAAGTTTTTCTGTGCATTCTTCTTTCTCTGAGCTCTACTGTTTTATCTCCCAGATGCTGAGTGTCTCTCAGGCAGCAGGCTCTCCTGCTGTGTCATTGGTCTACACTGTGAGGAATGGGACTGTCTATCTTAATGGCACCACTGCCTCAAACCTCCTTGGTCAGTTGTCAGCTGAGCTGGTGGGCTACTTCCTCTTCTATCCACCACTTATCATTGCTGAGCGTAAGTTACAATTTTCAGTCAAAAATATGTCTGTTATTTAGGAGTAATTCAACACCCTTACTAGGTGAGACAACAGAAGTAATTCTCGCATTCTCTTGGAAATGGTTTGTTCTCCAAATATAAATTAGATTCAACAATTTCCTTTTTTTCCCGTTGTGTTAAAGCCTACAAGAGGTTCTATATAAACTTGTCAGACTGTGTCTTACAAAGCATGCTGGTTTGTCATCTTCGGTTTTAGGTCTTTGGACAAAGGAACTGATATATTGAGTGAATTCTAATCCAACCTTAGAAACTGCAGTTGATATATTGTAGTGAAAGCAGTAGATTTCTGTGCATTTCTTTGCATTTACATGGACTGGACTAACTCAGAAGGTCTATCTAGGCAATGGTAGAACTCAGGAGTTCAATCGCTAAGCCTGACAGACATCAAGTTTCTCAGTAATTGGATGTTTGTGACTGTTCTACTGCCTTTACGATCACAGTCGTTTTTTAATGATTGAGTCACTTAAAGATAGTTGATGCAAAGACACAACTAAGCCCATGTCTTTCATCTTAGCCTCCTTTGAGGGCATACTCAGCCTAGCGCTCCATCTGTGTTAGAGTTGTACTCAGAGAAGAACAAATGAAGAGTGACAGGGAATCAGCAGGAGTCTAAACAGCAATCTTAGTGGAGTCCCATTGGCAGCCTGTTTCCATCCCCAGTGTAACTTTGGAATGATATGTAAACTGTTCAGCTGAGGGATATATGACAGATGCAGAACTGCAGATATAATAAGATATATTTTTTATGGTACTTTATTGACCCCTAAAGTAGAGATACACTGTTTTGCTGGATCGTCTCACGCACGTCTGACTGAACAAATCCGCTCCTACAGTATATTAATCAATACAACTGTCTACACAGGTTGGTAACTGTGACCCGAATCGTATTTTTGAGCCTGAAGTCTATTTTCTTCTGTTTTACGTGCTTAACTACTACTCCGAGTGCTGCCAAAACACAGGTTACCTACACTCAGTACTGTGTCTGAACACATCTTGTGTAGACACTGACAGAGGACTGAACTGCTGCTCTGCTAACGTGCTGCTCATATTACGCCTCCTGTGTAGACATGGTGTCACAGGTTATATGTGCGAAAGGGGCCTCAATGTCTTGTATAATGTAATCTTGTGTAACCAAACCTCCGCCTTATCAAGCTCAAGGAAGTCTGGAGAAAAATTTATATATAGACACATTGGGTCAAGGAGAAATCCAGAGAGAGCCATTGGATTGGCTGTGGATTTGAAGAGGTCCACGTATGGAAATTGCACCTTTGTGCTCAAGCAGAAATAAATCTCCCAAGCTTAATTTTAATGGTTTCTAACCAGCTGCAGTGCTTGGATTTCTCCAGACTTTGGTCAGTTTGACATGAGCTTTGTCTATTCAAAATCATGCTCAGGATCACAGCAGAGTTGATGCTTGAGCCAGGAATTAAGCCAGGGGCTTCCCTGTATTACCATCTACAGTAGCTGAGCCCAATCTTGAAAGATTTTTTTTTTTTTACCTTCCTGTCCTCCTCTGCTTAGCCCAGTGGGTAATATGAACTATGGATCCTCTCTAACCTCCCAGAGTCGACCAGCCTGCAGTGGATTATGGGATAATCTGGGCCACAGAAGATACAAATATAAGATCTAAAATGTGGAGGTTGCACATCTCAAGCGTATTTACAAGTGCCTTTGGTGTGATTATGACTAAACCAAAACAAAGATATTCAGGGGTTATCTTGCTTGAATCTAGTCTTCAAAGGATGCAGCTCCTGAATTCGGATACGGCATCAGTGTCACTGAGGGCAGACAGCAGTTTTGGTTTACACAGTGTTTAAATCAAGATGAATAGAACTTCTGCTAGTGAGCATTAAATTAAAACTCACTTTGTGTTGTGATTGAATTAAGTTAGAAAGTGAAGTTACCCACGGGCAGGATGATTCAGTTGGGGAACAGAGAAAGAGAGGAAGGCAACTTAATACCAAGAAGGGACTCTAAGGGAGCAGAAACTGACAAAGAGAAAAATACCAGTAAGACAGGGGAGTAAGAGAGAATGAGAGTGTGCGACAGTGAGTTTGCTCTGTTTGTTTTGTAGCCTCGCCATTACTGACATTACACTGTTCACAGGAGGTGTGAGCATATGCTGGCAGCGGCTGCCTCCTCACTTCAAAGCCAATTATCGCAGTAAATAATTAACAGTGGGGGATTCTCATACCACCTTGGGCTCTCCTCTGACAGAAAAGGTCCAGGATCTCACACCACTCCGAAGTGCTTGTTTGTAGCACAGAGTACTCTGTTGTTCCTGCGGCGCTTGTATGGCTGTGTTCAGCTGTTTTACTCCCCGTCTGCTCTTCGACAATCTCTCTGTTGGCAGATGAGTGGAGCTGTTTGCAGAATGTCTCTTTTGAGATCATAACAATCACGGAAAAGTATAACCTAAGCACTGATGTAAAATATGAAATATTATTTTAATAATACCTTTCTCGGAATTTTTTGCACTATAAATGGTCTTAAGTTTATATCCCCCCGGCGCTCATCACACAACAGCAGAGGCTCCCCGCTGAGTAATATTCCACATGAACCAAACTTATAGACAATGTTGGACTGATTTTGCTGATAGCCCTGCAGTCCTATCCATTAACAATACCAAAGCCCTTACTCCCCCCCCCCCCCCCCCCCCCACCCCCCACCCCCCACCCCTCTCCTGTCATGCCTGAGTGTACATTTCTGTAGCAAGCCTGCTTTCACAGGCCAGTGATACAGCAATCCCCCAAACACTGCACCAGCTTCCAGCACAAGAGCGTAATCAGGCAGGAAATAGATGTAAAAGGACACACAGACAACCGGAGCTCAGGCAGCTGAAAGCTCTCCTTGCTCCCGCATTTGTCTGACATGCGGTGATAATGAGGTTCTAAACTAACTATTTTAACCACACAAAATGCACCAAACTGAAAACTGTTCCCCTTCTTCAAAAGAAGTTTCAGAGGTTTTTCTACATTTACCCCAGGTTTATAAGCACTGGTTCCTCAAATAACAAATGTTGAGTGAGGCCACCACTTGTTGCAATGATAACAGTTAGACTGATTGTGCTGATAAAAAGGCTGAGGCTCTTTGGTGACACACAGCTTAAATGTTTAAAGGACATATGTAAATGAAACCGCAGTGTGAAAAGATGATCATGTTTTTATTATTTGGATTCAACTTCACGTTCAGTTTGCAGTTTTTCTATCTTGCATCTTTTCACTTCGTTGTTCAATTTCATATGATTTGTTTTTGCTACAATTTAATTTCCTTCTCACAAAATAATTCAACAAAAAAAAAAACAGTTTTGTGAAGATTAAAGAGTAAATTGTGAATTTTAATTCATGCAGATTAGTGCTTGATTAATGCTGATGCTGAAATTATTATTTTATTATTGTATTATAAAATTATTGATTATCATGTTTTTATGTCCTTGCAGCACTCGAGTACCACAATCTGAACACCTCCATTGCTACCAGAGACTTCTGGGTTATTACAGGTAGGGGTATCATTGTTTTATTATTTTACTAAGAATAAAAAAACATAACTTGTTCAGGGAAGAATTTATGTGGGATATATTGTATAATGCATCCATATACTGTTTATATATATATATATATATTGAATTTCCTCTTTTGGCTTTAGGACTGACTACATCTACTGAGCAACATGAACATATTTCAAAGTGTTCAAGGGCACCCACACTGCTATACAGTATAATGGATGGGCCTTTCAGGTCAGGCTGTGTAGCTCTTAACCCTGCACTTACTGCGATGAGAGGCCAAGTCGGCTCAAGGTCCTCCCCTAAATAATGGGATTTACCCACACTGAACAAGATGTACAACCAGGATTATTTCTTTTCAACTGTTGATAAAATGGAACAGATTAAAGCAGCATTAGATGATGTTAGACCACTGATTTATTAATTAGTTTATCAAGTTGTTATGGCTAATAACAACTAACTTACATATCCATCAGACACAGATACAGCCCTTACAACCTTACTGAAATCACACAGTGTCAAGCACCGTAGGCTGCTCTGCAAGCAGCAAAAGTTTGACATGATTAAACTTAAGTGGGAGTGGGCAGAAAGTCTAAAAGATTTGCGTTTATTCATGTGGCTGCATGGATTTGCCTCCGTTGTAGTTCTACTGGGTTGGATGGCAAATATATTGTCAGTACTGTATAGCAAAGCATTGTGCTGTTACAGTACATAAGTACATATACTGGTATATGAAAACTGTGAGGAGACTCAAGTGTGTTTTTGTCTCACACACTCAAACACATTTAAAATTTTGCCTCTATCTCATCTTTCTTTGTGCTCGCCAACAATTTATTTTTGCTCTCAACAACCATCTGGCTATTCTCTTTCTTTCGTTTACATTCGCAGTGATCCAGGATGTGGATAACGCCAGCCTGGAGGGACAGTACCAAAGCTTTGCCAGTCTAATGGAGCAGCGGCTGGCAGAGCTGTTTGTGTTGGCAGGGCAGCAGGGCACTCGTTTCAGACGAGCCACTACTGTCGGCAGCTATACTGTCCAGGTAAGACACTAGCACGGCAGCCTACAGGGAGTGCCAGGTCTGACTTTCGCTGGAAGAACAAACAGTCTGCGATGCAAAGGGTTAGGTAGTGAAAACTCTAAATCCTTTTAGATTCTTATTTTGATGTCTTGCCTGAATGCCCCGGCATGTCAGAAGTCTAATGAAAGCATTAATCCAATAGTTTTCTTGGCTTATATTTTAGAGTATGAATATTTCATGAGATGCCTACTTTGATACGCACTTCTGCACACTCTTGCATGATTACTTGTGGTCAGCCCTTGATAATTAGGGAGCTTCTCAGCTCATCATCTGCTAATTGCTCATCAAAACAAACCAGAGGTTGAATGTTTTACTGAGCAAGTACTCCCTTCTGTTCATGTGTTTTTTCCTCTCATGAGACTCCTCGCCTAAATGCATGATTTTGCTTTTGTTTTCCTCTCCTCTGAAATGTGAGCCACTTCAGAACAATGATTCAGCCATTCAGTAACAGCTAATACTGAGTGCACTGTACTTCAAGGAAAACATATGTCATCCCTTTTCTTTTCCTATCAGATGGTGAGCATCCGTAGGATGTCTGGGTTGAAAAATCCTGCAGAGATGACCTACTACATCCAGCACAACGGCATTCCTTTATCGGGCACGTCAGCTGCCAAGGTCCTAAACACAGTGGATTCTCAGACCATGGCACTCACTCTGGGCTACTTTGTCCAGCTGCAAGCAGAACGTAAGCACAGCATCCTTCTAGGGTTTGACAGGTAGGCAAACAGACAAAAACAGTGACAGACAGACATGCAAACCAAAAACTCATGCTGGGTTTTAGAAAGAGGGTGAGGGGAGTAGAAGAAAAGGAGAGAAGAAAGCTCTTTGCTCTCTAATCTCTCTGAAATGCTCCCGGCAGGACATTGTTTGTTTGGGCTGCAGTGCTGCTCACTGCTGAGAGAAAGGGAGAAGGGGGGATAGGGTGAAACACAGAGTTGGTCAGGAGGGGAGGCGAGAAAGAGAGAGAGAGCATGCTGCATTCTCTTATAGATTGTTGCCTACAATAGCTGAATCAGGCACACTGTATATCAGGTTGAGCTGTACGCAGTGTCACTTAGCGCGGGTGTGACGGATGCTTCTGCATGTTTTAGCAGGAAAAGCAGGCTGCGTGTTATACCTCCAATAAACCAATCAACGGGCTAACTGTCATCTAACCGTAAATGTTGTCTGCTGGATGCCATTTAATGAAGTGATGATGGTGAAAAAGTATTGTTCTTTTTTTCAGCTGTGGTCAAGAACCCTCCTAATAACCTTTGGATAATCGCTGCTGTGTTGGCCCCCATCGCTGTAGTAACCCTCATTATCATCATCATCACAGCCGTGCTGTGCAGGAAGAATAAAAATGACTTTAAAGCTGATGCCATCGGCAACCTCAATCCCAGAGCTAAGGTGTCTGTCTTTCTTTCTAAGTATCTAATCAATTAATTGTTTTAGTCATTGGATCAAGCTTCTCAAATGTGAAAATGTGCTGCTTTTCTTTGAATGCATTTAGGTAAAAAACAAGTCATTTAAAGATCACATTGGGCTCTGGGAAATTATAATGGACACTTTTCATTAGTTTGTGATTTTTTTTTTTAAAACAAAATGATTAATTGAAAAATTAATCAACAGATTAATCGATTACAGTATGAAAATGATCAGTAGTTTCAGCCTTAGAGTAGGTGTTTGGGAGTTTATAGCCACAGTTTGCAGACTGTGGCACAGTATGTGTTTGTATGCAGATAACAGAAATGTTTGTGTTGTATTCTGTATTATCGGCATAACGCCTGTGTGACCTGTGTCTATGCATTGGTAGAATCCTAGTCAATCTTGAAACTTGAACACCACACACACGCACACACAGTTTAAAACATTTTCTCTTGTTTTCAGATGGCGTATCGGAGAGATGTGGGCTATTATCACCAGGTATCTGCCTCTCTGTATTTCCTCTCATTGCAGATCTGTGTTTTCATCTTCATGGCTCATCTGTGCCAACAGTGGGATTTGAATGGGATTCAGGCCAAACATCACCTTTAATATATTTCAATAGTTCCTGCTGTGCTGATGAAAATGGAGGATACAATAGCACTTTGGAGTAACAAACCTTTCACAATGAGATTTTCTTGGATGAAAGGCTGGTAATGCCTATTCTCCTTATAGTAGTCTCCAGGTGGCAAATTTGAAAGACTAAGCTTTGCAGAGAATGGTTATTATGGAAATCGTTTTTTCAAGCAGAATGAATGTGTGTGTGTGTTTGCGCGTGTACTGGCACTTGTTTGTTTTGTGTAGAGAAGATTGAAAACTGCTTCCATTATTGTTGCATCAAGGGTGTCACAATGTGCTAATCAAAGTTATAAGTAGTCTCCACTTCCATGTCGGGAGTTTTTCTGCTCAGTATTTTGCTTCACTGTTGTACGTCAGTGTAGATAAATTAAAATGCATAGTATAACACTCAGCACATCCCACTGCCTTATTTATGGGATTTCATAAGAGAAAAAGTGAAAATCTTCTTTATTAAACCATGAAAGTCATTTCAGTGCTACTTTCAGAGCAGTTATTATTATTACATAACATCCAAGGTCCTGCAAAGACTCATCATTTAAAAAAACACCAAAAAGCTCAATTCCATCAGATATGAATTATTATTGAGTTGCCTCTGACAAACCCTCACATTCTAGTATATAGCTGGTTCTTTCTACTAAGTAATGTAAAAACCAAGGAAGAATTCTTAAAATGTTCAAAGTTACAGTGACTTGCAAAAATTTAAATGAGACTCCTGCACCACCTCTTCTGTATTACTTTCACTGTAAGCCAAACACTTTCATCACATACCCTTCCAACTAATACAGCACTTTTAGTTAGTGAGAAAAACTGGATCCAAAGAAAATCTTTGCACTCTGTGTGTGTGTGTGTGTATGCCGTAGGAAGAGAGAGGATGCATGCTCTTCAGTCAGGGGAGTATCATGTATTGATTTTGCACCATGGTCTTGGCTGCATTGAGGCAGTGATGTGTGTCTGACAATTTATGACACGATGAGAGTAGTCTTAAATTATTTTAGTGTATGTGTGTGTGTGTATTAGTATGTGGGTTTTTATTATTTTGGCTGCTACCTTTTCTATAAACATGTGGATATCCAGTGTTAGGTAGAACATGAAGCCTCTCCCCCTCCCTTTTATCCCCTAATGTGGCCTGACGTTTAACGTCACTACTATATTTCTGTGAAAGTCTGCAGAACTCAGCCCAATCCCAATTCCCCCCCTGGGACCCTACCCTTAGTTTTGGAGTGCCCTCGACTGGGTATTGGCCCTTAACAACGGAGCTACAAGGGGTAGGGGTTGAAGTCTTTACCTAGGAAGTCGGACACCACTCGTTACGTCATCAATTTACACATCGGCTATTTCAGTGTAGTCCTGCCAATAGACATTTCTTCCCTGCACTGATATCAGAGAACGATATCTGATATCTGATACCCGATATGTGCAGAACATTTGCTGCTGGATTATTTTTCAAACTTCATACATAGGACATGCACTATAACTCACAAATCGTTATTTACACAAAGTTATATTGACATCATCAATAGCGATTTTTCTGAAATGCTGGTTACAACAATATAATTACATATTCCTTTGCATCTACATTAACCTAAAATATTTCAATAAATTTAAAAATTTTTGCATGATTATTTGGGAAGATATGCTATTTGTGGGCTTCTTTTCATGCACCGGTAGCCATGTTCCATGGTACACTGCCTCAGTTCGCAAAGCATTCTGGAAAGTTTCTTCTACCACTCTGTTTGGTGTCTACATATGAAAACACTACGTTTGGAGGGCCATTTGGAGGGCTAAAAGACCACTTACCATCGATCCCCAAAAGAAATGGGACACCCTTCTCTGCTCAGGAGAGCTCAGCACGGAGGGGTAGGGCCAAGTGGTAAAACCAGGAGTGGGAATTGGGATTGGGCCTTAATCTTGTCACCGCCCACTGCGATGAAGAATTTGGAACAAGATGAAAAAAGGGCCTAACTTAAATCTGTGCTTATCTATTTCAAGGCACAGCAGCGCAGTAATCCCAGTTCTGTTCCTTAAAGCCTCTGGACATCTCTTAAAATGATACACTTCTGAGCTATTTCGAGATGTTTGTCTACGTGACACTTCTGGTTAGCTAATGTATATCTCTTTGTTCCCCCTGCCAATGGTTACTTTTTATGACTACAGGTATGTGAAAGGAAATCAATTTTGCTTAAGCTGTCTCTTTTGTCCTTATCCATTTTCCATCAACATGTCCATCAGCCAGTCCAGGGTTTCGACTATGCCAAGCAGCACCTAGGCCAACAGGGAGGGGATGAGGAGACACTGCCTGTCAGTCAGGATACCTTAGTGATGTCCTTACAAATTCGGGACACACCACTTTCACTAGAAAAGGCCCTGCAGCAAGATGGAACTGCCAGCAAGAAAAGCCTCACCTCTGACAAACACAAAAGGTATCATTATATTTTCTCCTCATGCTGTAAAACAGTTGAAAAAACGTTTTGAACTTTTAGACAATTTTTATATGTCAGGGACAATAGACCTAACTGGATATCGAATATAATACTTTTATTATAGTAAAATAAAATCTAACAAATCTAGATGATGGTGGCCTTAGAATAAAGTTTTACTTTGAGTAACTGGATGTCAGTGAGGCAATACCTTATTGATATTCAGTCTAACAGAGGATGTGATTTATTTTATTTTGGAGGTAAGATTAAACACTGTGCATGGTTATTATTTATGATTAAAAATTAAAAATCTACTTAAAAAGCAGTTTTAACAAAACCGATTCATCACCGTCTTCTTTACAAAGCTATCAAGGACACATAAACCATTAAAACACGAGTTTTGAAATTTGGATAGATGTGTGTTTGTCTACAGATGTGTGTGTGTGTGTGTACACATGTGCAAATGGTAATAGTGATGGATATGAAAAATTTTCTTGTCTGATCATTATTTTAAGAAATATTTTAAGGTTTCTCCTTCAACTAACACTGAAGGCAAACATCCTCCTAAAGGGCTAGTACACTTTCTTACAGTACGTGTGTGAGATCTCAAATATTTCTCAACTGCTTTTTCTAGAGAGCTCCTGGGTCACATAAAGAGAGGCAGGACGATAAAACACAAACATCCTTCCATGCCTGTTGTCTGTCCTCATTCTACCCCGATGCTGAGTGATAGGTGGTCATTAACTGAGTTCTCTGTGTGGGCAGGTGAAATTGACCATTTTCCTCATCTGACAGTCAATAGCGCTGTTTCGGAAATTAATTGCCATGTTAAATCATGATAAATTATTTAATCAAGAAACGCAAAAGGGTGTAATTTCTCAAAGCCATGCAGTGTAATGAGATCAAGTGAAATTTATGTGACCCAATAAGGACTCTATAGACATAAGTCCTGTAGTAATGATTTTGAAGATTCCTGAAGCAGGAAAACGTTTTCATTTTTGATTTTATCAAACTATTGATTGTAAAGGTTTCTGTAAAGGTTTCTATGTTTTGATGAGATCAAGTCTTAAGATGTCATCATTCAGTAGTATTTATTTGGTTTTCAACCAGTGATATGCTGTCATCCCAGAATATAACAAGCTTGTTGCTTAATCTCTCTTTCTTGCTTGTTCATAAAGTACACAGAGATATCAACATCATAAATGAAAACAGTGATTAGATGTACTGTGAAATAATATGTAGTAAATATTTCAGATTTGCTTGATCCAAGTTGACTTTTACTAGCCGCACAAACGAGAGACTACACTTTACAAGCTCAGTTTTCATAATGAAATGAAAGTCCACTGAAAATGCCTTAAGCCCAAAAGATGTGTGTCAAATCAATCAGTGAACTATGTTGAGTGTTTGGGTGTAACCTTCTCTCACAACAGTACAGTAGTAGATATACATTTAGCGTAGAATAAATGTCCTGCAACATGATTTTAGCTCTCTACTTGATACCAAGACCATTGAAAGACAAGCGAATGCTGTGTTCTTTCAATCAGGTGTAGACTCACAGTTCTTGTTGACGTATAAGTGAAGGTGAAACTGTCATTCAACTGTCTTACAGCCTGTTTGAAATTACATCTGTCTCAAAATGCATGTGGAGCCCTGCCAGCCAAAGAGAAACTTGTGGGATGATAATGAGAGGTTACATTTTTATTTAAGTTATTGTTTCAAAGATTTAGATAGTACAACTTCTGAATTCAGGGCTAAGATGCTGGTAGGCATGTTGGATAAAAACAAATCTACGTGCATGCAGGCATGCTGAACACAATTACCTCTAAATTGCTTCTTCCTCTCTGAAGTTATTCCTCCATTTGTACCAAGGTCACACAACTGTCAGCCTCTAAACATCAACCCAGGATCAAACATACAGCCTTCACAAATAGCCGATGCAAACGTATTCTGTACACCTCAATTAATTATTACACACTACACGTCTCTGTTCAGCCTGTGACGTTTGCATTGAGCCGGCTCTCTGCTGCACTGCCTCAACGAGAGTAGGGAGGGCAGCCACTGTTCCTCTGACTCTCTTTGCTGTTATCATTTTTACCAGACAATTAGGGGATAGACCACGGTGCTTTGATGTCACTGTCAGCCTCGTGGTCCTCTGAGCCGCCGCTTGATCAGCTCTAATTCCAACTACAGTACAGCGTTTGAAGCTACTGAAACAAGAATTGGATAAAGCAACTGTTTGTCCAATTAACGGAGGAACTAGTCTTGCTTCGCTCTGGACATGAACGCACACTGGTTTTGAAACATACATGACACGTGCTTAAGAATACATCCTCAATGCATATGTAGTAGAGACACGTGGACATAAAAGTACACAAGTTTATTAATGACAACATGCACATAGATGTATGAAACACACACATACAAACACCACATGGCAACACAGCCACCACTTGGCAAGATACTTCTGTTTAACTGTCTATTCAAAGGACTGAATAGTCTTGATTTGACTGATATTCTTCAAAAACAGGCAGTGTGTAGTGATGGTTTTAATAATGAACTTTTTTTTCATTATGTGAAAAATAAAAAAAATCCAACAACAATACATTATGTTTACTGGACCCAAGCTTGGGAGACGGAGAGAGGAAGGTGAGGTTGTTTAAGGGAGGGATGACATAATCTGGCTGGGAGCCCAGCTTCCGGAGAGCTCACCGCCTTTCCTGTTGCTATGGTTACTTGCAGCAAGTTGCCGAGTGAGGACGGTTCCGTCATCAGCAACGAATCAGAGAAGCTGAATTCCGGCAGGGGCTTGACAGTGCTGAAAGTCACAGCACAGCAGAAACTGACAAAGGAGGAGACGCGCAAGAGGGACGGTGAGAGTCACACACTGATGCAAATACAAATCATTTATTCCACAGCGCCTTTACAGACAAGGTCAGGCGTGTCACAAATGCCAAAAATCTTTTCCCATTCTCTCCTGTGTGAAAGACTTTTCCAGTCTCTGTTTCTCATGCACATGCTTAGGTTCCCTAAGAGAAATGTACTGCCACTGCAGCTTTTTTTTTATTGCCAGAAAGGTAGCCACTCAGCAGTAAGCAGGAGATGGACCCAATGAATATGCAATGAGACAGACACTCTGCTACAGGATGAAGAATAGTGGATGCTGTGACACACAGAAACACATACTTGCACATATTCACTAATGCAAAAATGCAGAAAGACCATATGAAGTCACACTTCTTGTGCTCTTCTAACATGCAGAGCAGCTTGAGTAAAAGCCGTTCAGACGTTGAACTATTTGCTGTTCTATTCTCGTCCTCTGAAGCTAAATGTTCCACATGTGGTGGGTGTGAGTTAAATTAATCAAATTCAAATGCTCTGCTTGTAAATTGGATTGAGCTCGCTAGATTATGATTTTCTTAATGGGTGGATTTGAATAATTCATCAGCTGAGTTAAGGGAAACTAGAATTGAATCCAGTTTGTCTGATATGGGATAAGGAATGAAAGTGCAAAGTCAGTTTCTTTCATCTATCACAGAGATGCATTGGCACTACCTTTGAAGCCAATGCTATCTTTGTGATCTATTGTCTCCGTCCACCACTTCATTTGCTGACACAGACGACTGATGTTTGACATAATCCCACAGTGTCAGCCACAGAGAGGTGGGGGAGATGGTGATGAGAGCGAGAGAAAGAGGGGGAGAAGGCAGACAGAGAGACAAAGAGAGAGTGTGACAGTTTGCTTCCCTTTGACTGACAATGTAATGATTTCAGGTATTTGTAGTCTCTTTGTGAGTGAACTCCCTCTCTGTTCTTCAGATCCATATGACACCTCCTCTGGCTCCCTGCAGCTCATTTCCATAAAGCCCATGGCGGCTCAGCCCAACTACTCACACCCGACATCCTCTGACCGCAGCCAGGACTCAGCCATTGTCAACGGAGAGGTGATGCACACGGGCTTACAAGCACAAATACACAAACTCTGACATGAACAAATGAACACAGATGTGCAAATGTATTAAAGGCCCTAAAAACTTATTTTCTCTATCAGCTTCTTACTATGAGTGACGAAGAACAGTTCACTATTTTCTGCCAGAGTTAGAACAGTTAAGCCAGAACTGTCGACCTAATCCCCCCCACTGCTTATCTAAACTTGAATACTAAATCTTACAGAGAAATGGTTAAGATTTGGAACTGAGTTTTCCGGGACTTTAAAAGACATCACTTATGTCAAATAAAATAGAATGTTTTTTCGTGGGAGACATTTTTTTTTTATTATTTGTTACATTATTTGTGGTATGATTTCATCTGATGAAGCTCTGACTTCCAATGACCACATTAGAATACCCTCAGGTATAAAAAAAGTACAGTGTTTAAAGCTTGAAAGGGGCATTTTTTTGAAGCACTGTAATTATAAACATATTCCTACCTTTTTAAAACGTGATTTTTTTGGATATGTTGTAAACTCATCCAAGTGTTATCATCCAGAAAATGATATGATACAACCTCTACAGTAAACCAACTGTTATTACTAAATCAAAGATCAACTGGAAACATATGGTTCAATCACATGATGCACCACACTTTTTTCATTCTTTATTTTTATTATGTTTCATTTAATCTGTGATTTCAAAGCAATATAATAAAGATGAAAAATAATCAATATGTTCAGAATCTTTCTGACTGGGATTATTGCATAACAGTTTCATTTTTAGAGCTTGTGATTCTTATGAACCCTCTGATCTTTCATCCACACATGCCTTTTAAGGCAAAGCCAAACCATTCCACATGCGGCAAAAATAGATATGTTTTCGTTCTCAACTCCCCATGTTTCTGTGCATCCTGCTCTCTTTCTTCTCAGGTGAACTTGGCTCTGAAGCAGAAGTCAGACATTGAGCACTACAGGAACAAGCTGAGGCTGAAGGCTAAAAGGAAGGGCTATTATGACTTCCCCTCCACCGACGGCAGCAGCAGCGGTCGAGCCCTGGCGCAGAGGCAGCGGCACGGCCATGAGAGGGCAGCCGGTGAGCATGGCAGACCACTGGAGCCTGATGATGAGCGAGGTTCCACTTATGTCAAGTCTCACAGGAGGTGAGGGGAGAGTGGAAAAGCAAGTGGAACCTGGGTTTGGCTGAGTGGAAAAGAAAATACATAGTGGTGTGTGGATACAATTCAAGCAGTCACAAAGTGCTGCAGGTGACACGGCGTTTCATATTGGTTGATTGGACTTCTAACCGTGGCCAGTTATCCTTCCCTGCTGACCTCTGCCATGCCTAATTGCCTAATAGCTTATAGATCAGTAAGACAGTCTCCTCTAATGTTGTCATTATCCTGTCCTAGTAGGCAGTGAGAGACCCACCAGAACTGTCGGTTAGTTTGATTCAAGTCCTGAGCTTCCATAATGGAAATAAGAGGATCGACGGGTGTTGGGTGGTCCACTCTGCTGGTTCTGTCCTGCTTCTGCTTTACAGATGCACATAAAGATTGACAGAGTATTTGGTTTGTACAGGCTTCAAGAGGGAGAAACAACCTTTACCACATGAAATTAACATTACATCACACTAGTTGCCTGCAGAGTGGACAGCAACATTTGGATTTTGGCTTGTGTGTTGACTTAGTGAAGGGCTGAATGGACTTGCTATTTTTATATCCCACCACGGTGAGCAAGATAAGGATTTTAGCAGCAACTTACTGTCAACATGAGTGTGTGGCTGATCAGTTACACCAGCAACATGCTGAAATGCACCTTGTCCTTTGTGATTGATTGTACATTTGTTTTACAAGATGCTTTATCAGTATTGCATTTTGCTGTGGAACACATCAAGGATATCTTCACACATGGCATATGGCACAACATGATTATTTAAACTGTTGATTCAGCTCTTTTACCTGATGTCCTTATGAGATGTCCTAACAAATTGCAACTTTATGTAACTTTCTGAAAAGGAATCAAATACATTCCCCTACTGTGTTCTCCACCACCTCCACTTCCTACCCACCTTTCACTGCAGGCACTCTGAAACCATGGCTGGATGTAAGAAAGCTGAATTGAATGGATTTCACTTAATAATAACTATAACCTGGGTCTGATTTGTACTGAATCCACTCTTTACTCTAATTGGCAGGCACTCCCAGGTAGGGCAGACGGCCTATCGCAGCAGACAGAGTCTGAGCAGTCCCAGTCCTGGAGGAACAGAGATGGATATGCTTGTTATGCGGGACAGACCCAGGAGAGGCATTCGCAACAGCGGCTATGATGTGAGTCACATGTCATTACCAACTGACCCTGTCCCCCAACAAGATGCAGTAAAATTGCCGAAACATTTAATTTTTACCATTTTGAAATATAAATATAATATTATGTCATTTGCAATATATGTGTAGAAGCCTGATGCAAAAGTGATGTAATAGCAATATTAGCGTTAACCTGTGAATTATATTGAACTTTTAACTTATTACATGTATTAATGATATATACAAATGTTTGTTCATTTATATGCCTACATGCTTGTTACCAAATTCAGAATTATTTATTTTTATTAAAAAAAACCTAATTCCACTGTTTTCATCAGGCATGATGGAATGTAAAAATAGAAAAGATCATTATCAATCAAGGCTTGTCAGTGCTAAATCTGTGGCTTATTGCCCTATTTAAGACACAACCACTGAGCTAGAAATCAGACATATTCTACTTATGTGTGGTTTCAAGACTGCCACAGCTAGCCGAAAGAAGTGAAGTGGTTCATTCATAATTAAGAGTTAAGATTTATAAGGTCCTGTCGTTTTGATATGTAATGCATCTCAGGATGGCTGGTTTATGCCTCCACTTTTATTGTTCCATTATGGCTCTGTGTATGGCTATTTCGGTCATGAAGTCAGAATACCAGTATGTGAGCTCCCAAGAGTAATGGAGCAGACCATTCCTAAAAAGTGTTTTCATTCTGAGCTTTCCTTCTGTAAAAAAAATATGAACAGTGATATAAATATTTCACTGAACTGCCACTGACCTGACAGCCATTTTGACCCACTCAACGGGAAAAGCACAGGTGTAATTGGCTTCTGTATTGTTGTGCTGGCTCACTGGCATGGCTTACTTGGAGCCTGTGTCTTTTTCTACCATGGCAAGTCAAATATCTCCTGTGAAAATAGTAAAACATGAGCAGAAGGCCACAGGTCTTCAAATGAGAAACTGAGATTTTCTAGACAAACAGTAGTTCTTTGATTCTGACCTCCCATTGTCATGGCTCTTGGTTGGTGTGCACTTGCTGTGTTAGAAATGGCTAGTACAAGTCACACTGTCCCTTTTTCAGAACTCCTGGCCCTGTTGATTACAATGGGACTAGTGTAGCTGCAGGCCCCATCACTGCAGATGCAAGTCTCTGCCGTTCCGTGTTGCAGGGGGGGCTGATTTATGAGGTGCACTACGCTAGGTCTCCTGTGGCTACCCTCTATTCGCACAGGAAGTAGGGCAGCCTCAGCTAGTCTTCACTTATCACTGAATGTAAGGACCGGGTAGATTGAAACATAGGCTGGGAGAGGGAGAAAGAGGGTATATAAGGTGGAGGGACTTTACATTTTTTTTTAAGAAAAAAAAAAACGATGGAAAAGATGGAGTGAGGTAGCAAGTAAATAATTGAGATGGAGAGGCCATGAATATACAGGGGGGACAGGATGATGGTTATACCGTTTATAGTGTAGATACGAAAAAAGGGAAATGGAGAAAGAAGATACAAACTGCCTGGTTCTGCTGCTGAAACTGCTGTGAGCGGTAACTCTGCTGGATCAAACTCTTCCAGCTGACTCATATCAGAAACTCTCTGTAACATTAAACAGCCTATTCCAGCTCAGCCTGCACCTTGTCAGCAACCCACCGAGAGATTGACAGGAGACATTATGGAACTTGTAACTCTCCATCTTTCTCAGGGTGTATCTGTTGATATCCCTCTAATTCAAGGAGAAGGAGGTTTAATTTTTCTAATATTTGATAGTGTAAAACAGAACATGCCTCCCCAAGTGGCCGCTGCTACAGATTCACCTACACCTACACAAGCCATCGGCAACTACAATGAAATCTGGACGCTTGAGTTAAAAATGTGCCCAAGTTTCATATGCTTTTATACTTGTATGTATGACAGATTCCATGTTGTTTGTGCCAGTTTGTTTGAGTGCCAGTTCATAGAGGTGTCTGTCTTTTGAGAATGTGTTTGTACGTGTTTTAGACTGAGCCTGAGCTGATTGAGGAGACGAATGTCGACCGTCTAATGGGGCCGCGGGGATACATGTACGGCCGCGGATTGAAAGGCCACTCAGAGACATCCACTCTGAGCTCGCAGCCGTCCATTGATGAGGTTCGACAGCAGATGCACCTGCTGCTGGAGGAGGCGTTCAGCCTGGCGTCAGGGGGACAGTCCACATCTGGAAGACACTCCCATCACCCCCACCCACCTCCTGACCACTACAACCCTGCGCCGCCTCCCCTCCCCTACGCAGACGTGGTGACCAGCGCCCCGGGTACAATGAGCTGTGGACGGGGAGGCCTGCAGTGGGTACCATCTTATGGTGCAGAAGTGTATCAATGCAGCCTGCCCAAACCGGTAAGTAGGATGAGACTATTTGCCATCTGTTAAGAACTGCTTAAGAGTTCATGTAACCTTAAATGCCTTTCACTATCTGTTTAAGGCCTTTCACTTCACCCAGCTCCCTGAGATGGCCATGGGTTCTCCTCCCCCTTTACCACCTCGCACTGGACCTCCTCCTGGGACCTCCTTAAGACGGTAAGGCTGAATAGGTCTCACACATGCACACACACACACACACACACACACACAGATGCAGAGAGACACAGCCATACACACACACTGTCTGTAGTATCCCAAAGTTCATCAGATATTCCACATTTATTCACATTCAAATTCATATTCAGGGACTAGATATTCACTAGGTAATGTGCTGTGGCCAGGGTGATTTTAAGCCTTGTATAAATTTGAATATTGAACTAGTGCATTGAGAGATGGCAAGAATGTTAATAAGGTACTCACTTTTCCAGGTGGAGTGGGTCTGCCATCTAGTGGTACCTAACAAGTATTTCAGTAACTCACTGTTTATTCCTCTCAAATCGCTGTCCAACTTAGTTCCACTTCTGACTTGGGGCCTAAGGGAAGGAGCTCAGAGACATCAGTCGCTGAAATGCAGAGTCGACATGACAACAACCCATATGGGCCAACTACTAGAGCAGCACTTCCATCTATCACTGCAGAGCAGCCTGTGTCCAACTACTCAGGTAAGCACACAGTATGAGGAGATGACTTTGCATTTTAAAAGAAACCAATAATGTGCTTTTCTTCCATGCCAACATACATTTTGCAATAATAATAATAACAAAAAATAAGACTTTGAAATCTGAAATTGAATTATCTCCTGAAATACATAAATCTGTGAATGTCTCTCTTCTCTTCTCTGTAGGAAACCCAATAACAGCCGTCTACGCCATCCCAGCCACCAGGTCCGGTTACTCAGAATACTTCGTCTCCACACCACCCACTTCCTACCACAGTCCCTCCTGGATGTCCTATCCACCTGAACCTGAGGATGTGCCGCCACAGTGGGCAGACTCTGTAAGGAAGCCCATTTTGCTTGCTTAGAAAGCACCCAGTTCTACTTTAAAAAAATAAATAAATAACTGAAAAATGAACTAATTTATTTGACCAAATGTCTTGATTAAACTAGGACAGTCCAAAATTGTCCTTATAATATAATAATAATAATTAGACCTTTAATTGTGGCAGAATTAAGGCTATATGCTGACCATGAACACGTTATAAAAATGCTGTAAACAGAATTAAAGCACAGAATTCTTTCTCTCTCTTCTCAGTGAATTATTTTTAAGTTCAGACTCAATCAGTAACTACTGTTTTTAAGACTCATTTAAGACTCATGCCCATACTGAAATGTTCTGCCTTTATACAGTACAGTAAGGTAGCCCCTGACATTGAATTATATACTTATTAAATTAATAATTGAATAAATAGTAAAAAAAAAAAAAAAAAACACGTTAATAAATAAATAAATAATAATTGTCATTGTAAAGTGTTAAAATACCCTACCCTCACCGCTTGGTTGTCAGAATGTTTTTCCCGTAACCCTATGGAGCCAGAAAGTGAGCAACGGAACTGCAACAGCTAGGGCTAAAAAGGAATAAACACTCAGAAACATTGAATAGGAAGATTATTAGGGAAATATATCTATAATGTGCAGTTGAGATTGCCTCTCTGTATTTAAACATTGTCCTTTGTAGACCATCTCACTGTGGCACTGGCATTGATTTTAAGTCTTTTTGTGCTCATGTTCCTATCTACCCTTAAAAAGGCCTTGGGCCTCATTATACAATACTTTTTAAGCATCCTCCTACCCTCTCCTCTGTTTTTCATTAAAATAAGATGGGTTCCATTCGTCCTGTCAGATCTGTTGTAACCCACGTGACCCTCCCTCCCCTCCCCCGCACAGGACTCTCCTTGTTTGTATGGAATGTTCTGTTTATTTTCCTGTCTGTTTGCCTGTTTCAACCAGATGCCTTCATGCAGTGTCTTTTTGCAGAACCAGTGTCATTTAGAAACCATTTGCTGATCTGAATTTATGGCTGGCGTTGAGTGGACACAGCAAAATACCAGGGTAGTTGAGCACATTTTCCTAAATGAACACCTATTTTACTTTTTTTTTTGTTCATTTCTTGTGGTGTAAATCTGACACTTCTGAGGATTTTTTTATCAACATTTAAAAGTAGTCCATTCTGGAGTTCAAACACAGTTTGAACCAAAATCCATTTCAGTATCATAAACTATACATAAAAAATACAATAGATCTCCACACTCATCACTTTCCCTGTTATTTTGGTCCATTTATAATGATTTTCCCAAATACAGTTGTGTATATTTTCCCTTATCACCCATTTAATTCTTTCTTCTTGGTGCAAGAGAAAATGTTCACTCAGCAAAATAAAAACTATCGCATATACTGTATCCTTCTAATTATGTAATTGGCAAGCCATTATTTGCGTGGGTACTAATAATATGAAGTGACTGTATTAATGATTTCATGTCTACCCTTGTTTTCCAGTTGCCCCTGCCTGGGTATGTAGAGGCTTTTCCTCATCCTCGCTACCCACAGGGGAGCCCCACCAGGCTGCCCCTGCAGTATAACCAGGCACTGGAGCAGCCGCCCACTTCCCATAGCACAGCGTCCCAGCAAAGCCTGCCCCAGGTGGTGAAGGACATGGACAGCATGCCCCTGAGCAGCCTCTCCACCTCTGCACTCGTGCAGGCTATCCGGCAGGAGGTGGCCAAGCTGGCGAAGAAGCAGAACGAGGTGTTTGAGTTCTAGTTTTAATACTTCTCCCTTGTGTGCAGGAGATGGTTAACTGTGCATTGGTCCTCAACAGAGGCACACAAAGGCGGTACACCTTCAGACTGATTTTTGATGTTTGTACTGTAAAACTGACTGATCTTCTTTACCCACTGTTTGATTTCTTTTTACACGCCATTGGTGTTTTGCAGCTCCTGACTTAAAGGAACTGAAACAATAATGTTTTGGTTTTTTTTTTTGAAAAAAATGCCATTCTCAATTAATGATGTCCCAAGTAACTACATGCATCTCTTCATTGTAGATATGTCAATAGGATACGCTAAATATGGAAAATATGATTTCTTTCCGGGATTAGACATGTTTTGTGAATCAGCATCAGTTGAGAAGAGAGAAAAAGTAGCATTATTGTCTGTACTGAGAGGACCAAATACTTCTTGTCAGATGGTAAAGTATAAACCACAGTGTATATGAGCATGTACAGTATTAGGACATCATGTATCTTATCTCCTTTTATAGACAAGACGGGCTACATCAATATCAGTTCATTATGGCATCCATACCACATTAAAGTACCACATCACTACAAATTCTTCAGTTTATTTTCATATCACAAATCGACACCATAACAATAACAACAAACACTGACTTTCCTTGGTGGTCTAATATTTTTTTAGAGATTTAAACTATAGTTCCCTTTAATTGACAAACACAGTACATAGTAACTGTATCTTCCTTTTTAGTTGAACCAAATTGAACATTACATTTTAAGCAGCATCGATGATGATGTAAAATAGATGGAAACGTTTGCCTTTATGTATCTTAAATAGAGGAAACATTTATCCTATTTGTTTGGATGTGCATGAAATACATTGACTTGGTTGACATTGATAGACATTTTTTTTAACAGTAATTGGTGGTTATTATAGTATTTTATCAGTGTTAAATACTTAAAAACCTGAACTCTGACATAACTATATGTATCTTGACAAAAAACACTTTCAAAACCCCAAATGGAAAAACTTTGACGTTAATTCATATTCGCAGCTAGACATCACAGAGGAGCGTTTTGTACTGAGCCCATTTAAAATGCACAGATGGTTCACATGCACATACAACCCAAAAACAATTGTCTTTGCTGCTGGTACTAGTGCCACAGTTTCTTGTAAAGTTAAACTATACAGAAGGTGAGTTTACTGTTTACTTAAGACATCTTAATGGTCTCAAAGGGTGCATTTCATGAATAAAATACAAAGTTCATGTGAACTATTGACCTAATGAGAGGTCCTACATTGGTACTCCTGTTCTAAGAAGTTTTAAGTGCATAAACCCTGATGTCTTTGTGTAACATTGTGAATGTCTACCTGAGCTTAGACTCAGATTGAGTGTACAGTTTAACACTTGTCTTTTCCCAAGAACTGTTTCAGAAGCACTGTGTTCAGTGTGAACATATCAATGTGGAACGTCAGTGTGCCCTGAAATCATCCAGTTTGTAAGGTGCAAAGTGCATATATGCTGAGGTAGACATTTACCTTAAAAAGCAAATTTCATAATCGAATATGTTAAAAAAACTGCCTCTTCACATTAGTCATCAATCTTAATTATATTTTAAACCAGCCAGACAGTACACAAGAGCATGACAGAGCAACAAAAAAGTTCAGCCTACCAGGTCACATAAAAACATCAGAGAAATCCATCAACAACAAAAAAAAAGGCAAATGACTTTTAAGAAGATTAAGGAGTCCTGACGTCATGTATAGTACAAAGTAAAGTGATGGGTAGAATACAGTTCTTTGACAAAAATAAGCCTGTGGTACATGGCCTTCTGATAGCTACTGGGATTAAGGCGACCTGTGCCTGTCAGAATTGTTCCAGCAGCAACAAGAAGGAAGGATGTCAACTGTTTATTTAGTGGAAGATTGGGGATTTCAAGGATCCAACTAACCTTTTTGATGACATGCTTCAGTTAATCTCACCATCATAATCAGCTTCGTCAACCTATTTTATTTAGTCTGTTAAGACTCATATTTCACTGTGGCATAAAAGCCATCAATAGGTTTTGATGAATTCTTTATGCAGAGCTGATGGCTTGGGAATGCAAAGTGGGACTGACTGCAGATGAGTGCATGTAGGCCTATAGCAGGGGTGCTGCAATATGTTTGCATAAACATTCAGATGATAGATAGATTGATAGATTGCCTACTTTTACTATGTTATTGCAAATCACATAGAATGCTTTGCTGATTATTATTATCAATGCTGCCATATGAAAGATGCCAGTTGTGACATAAGAAAGACAACTATGTGTGAAAATGCCTTTAAGTCACGATTTCTTTTTGTAGAACAGTATTGCTGTTACAGCGGTCCGGGATGCATTTAGCCTTTTTGCATTATGACTTTTGAGGAAACCCTCCCTCTGTTCCAATACGTGTTCTTTAATACTCATGCCTGTTGGTGTGTAAGTAGGTATAAGGAAATACTATATGTCTTAAACTCAACAGGAACGTTGTTGTTGCTTGTTTTCCCAAGATTCTTTTTACTCATATTTCAGAGGAGCACTTAATGTCTTAAAACTGTACTAAATACAGTGAAACAATTTTTGTGTATACCAGAAGTGAACACCTTTCCACATTTCCATGCTGGAAATCTTAGCAAGCAATTTAAATAAAAGGGTTTTAGGTGGTTTATTGGTTTAGAAGAATTATGAGTATTTATTCTAAAAAATGAAATATGAAGTGAGCTAAATCTATTAAAAATCAATGTCTTTTTGTCTTCCTGACTGATTTTCTCATTTCCTTTTCATCTGCTTGATCTTGTTATATTTAATGTTCCTCAGAGATTAATCTGACAGAGACCTTGAGACAGATGGAGAATGAAAGAAATATTAGCCTACATGATTAAAATCAAATAAAAGATTTTATTAGAACAATCAGTCATCAGTCCGTGTCTTCAATACATTTTTATTTTTCTACATCTCATTTTTCCTGGTGTGATATATATATGGATTGTTGCAATTGCTGCATTGATGCCCCACTTATATGGTCTTCCCTGTGTGTGTGTGTTCGGGGGGGCAGGCAGGCAGGCAGGGGGGAAAGACCAACTGCCTCCTGTGCTGGAGCCTCTGTTCCTAGGCTCTCATCTTGTAGACTGGAAGTTGTCTGTCTCTTGTCATAACGTGGACGAATCTGATCCTGGTGCCTTTTCACCAGCTTGCCCTCATGAGTTTTCATTCTCCATGACACTGGCTCAATGTGTGTTCCCATGATCCCGTCTGGCCTGTAACCCTCTCACACAGACCAATTCTGACTCGGTTGACACTCGGTCCCCGGCACGCCTGTCATGATGCTCTTGTTGTACGGACTGATTCCGTTCAACCTTCCCAGTAGGGAAAGTGAAGGACACACTAAGTCCAACTGGGTCCTGATCCTCTCGTTCATTAGCAGCTCAGCTGGCGTGGCTGCAGTGTTGGTCTGACGGGTTGACTGATATTTCAGCAGACACCTGGACAACTTTTGTTTCAAAGCTGTCTCCCCCGTCGTCCTAATGCCGTCCTTGAACACCCGCACTGCATGCTCAGCACAGCCGTTGGATGATGGTTGACATGATGCAGTTGATACACACTTGGTGCGAAGTGTTCTCTGCTCTCACGAGGCTTGGACATTATCACAGAAAGGATCCCTTGGGTGGCAAAAATCGTCATCGATTTAATGTTCCACTTAATCTGCTGTCAGTCGTTACGCTCTGGGTCAAATTTGTCTATTTTTCTGTAAATGGCTATTATTAGCCAACTCTCTCTCAAACTCAAACAGGTGTTATGTCCCGACTGGTTTTCAAACTAAGTGGTTGCCGTACGCATACCAGCGGTGGGTTCACCTAACAGCAGCAGTTGTGGTCTGTCCCTGTCACCAGATTACTAACACTGTGTCGCAGTAAGAGTAGAATACAAGTTGTACATTTCTACCCACAACAGCAGCGGCACCCATTGACTTGAAACACACCGCTGGCATGCGTACGGCAACCAGGTGGTTTAAAAACCAGTTGGGACTTAACACCGATGACCTCTTGCCTCGGCACTTAACATGGCAGAAGAAGAATTGGCAAACATCCAGTTCTCAGCTTGAACTTGCTTTTTTAGTAACTGTTCGAGCTTCTAGGTGACAAAACGTGTTGACCATTCATAAGTAGCTCTCTTCCTCATTTTGGAGCCATGGTCTAGAGACCATACACTGTATAAAAGAGTCGAGACTCTTCCTGGTCACCAGCTTCTGGAAGAAACGTTCACTTTACCAGAAATAACAAAAAAATTCTCTTTACGAAGTTCACATCAATTCATGACATGGTTTGCAGTCCACTACACTTGTGATACCTTAACTATTTGTTTTACTTAATTATTCCTTCCTAGGAGCGTTGACTGTTGTAGTGTAATGTCCAGCCACCAGTGGCCGCTGTGGACGCCATGCAGTTGATCAGCATTAGAGTCGGAGAGCGAGGAAAAATTCCAGCACCATCTTCGATTAACACATTGTTGGTTCCGGGTTCCTGTAGGAAGTCAGTCCTCTTCCACCAGAACTATTTATATGTTTTGGTCATTTAAACCAAACTCTCAGGATAAATCACCAGAGAGACTTCCTTATTTCTGGTGAGTTTGTAATTCTTAACTTTCTTTTCATAACCATCATTTTACGAATGTCGACAACTTACACACGTTTTTGGCAAATTTGTCTTATAAATACTCAATTCAAAGATATAGTGTTTTCTACTAAACTTAATTAAAGTAAATTTAAGTAAAGGAAAGTGCATTAAAAGTGTAATTCAGTACATTACTGTTGCCACTCTATGTAGTTAGCTAAGCTGAAGTGTATGTCTCCAGTCATTGTTATTGTTGCTTGAACGTTATGGCATCTGACTGTGAACAACATTGCCACTTCATTTTGTATACCGACACTGAGAACTTGAGAGAGTCAAGCCGGGCTTGCCAAACAAACAAGGACAGCCACCATCAGAGTTCAGACCCACTCTGCTCCAGTTGGCCTGCAACACCTGTCAACTAAAGCAAGACAAGTTCTGTTTTGACAAGTGACTTAGCTGCTTCTGCACAACACGTCAGCATAAAGCAATAATAATAATCTCAGTATGCACTTTGTGTTTCCTGTGTATAGAGAAGCCAAAGGTAAGCTGTCATCAGGGATTCATGCAAGCTCAATATCCATCAAAACAGCTAGACCTGCCATGCAGACTGACGCCTCAAGATGCCATCAGATACCATCCTGATGTGACTGTGCCATAGCTGCTGACAGGTAGTAGTGTAAAAAAACCTTGTGTCATTTAGACTTGAGGAGATACTCCTGTTTACCTAATACACCAATATACTATTTTATTTGACAGTTGAGCTGCACTGGATCACCCAGAGCCCGGTTCTGCTCGAGGTTTCTACCTGTTAAAAGGGAGTTTTGTCCTCGCCACTGCCGCCAAATGCTTGCTCATGATGGGAATTGTTTGGTCTCTCAATAATATTTTAAAGAGTATGGTCTAGACCTACTCTATGTGAAAAGTGTCTTTAAATAACTTGTTATAATCTGGCGCTGTATAAATAAAATAGACTTGACTTCTATGTTTGTGTTGCATAAAGGAGCTACAACTTTCATTTTGTTTTGCAACCCTGTGTTGTAAAATCACAAATAAATCAACCTTGAATATTCAGAATGTTTCTATGTATGTATTGTTTTATTTACCCCTCATTTGAACAGTACCCTGTTTGTCCGAGGGTGTGGACCAGCCAGCCACAAGTCAATTGAGTTCCTGCTGCTAACCTTCAACTTGCTGTGTTTTTGTAACGTCTCAATGGTAAGTATAAAATAACCTGCAAGTTTATGTATTTCTCCCAAATTTCTTAGATTTCCTATGCCTCCATGGGTTGCAGAAAATGCAGTGTAAGTCATTTTACTTTACCAAATTTGAGAAATATCCAGGAATGTCAACTCTAAACTTAATATACATTGTAAAACCCAGATGCTTCAAATAGGTTGCTCAACATTTTAATGGATTCCTATTCTGAATGCTCACAAAAATAAAAAATTGCAACAAGATGAAATCACAAGGTAAAATCATCTAAAAGCTCAGTTGTGTACACTCATTTTTCTAAACTTGAAACTAACCAGCCAGCCTCTAGGAAATAGTTTTATCATAATGTAAAAGAAGAGGAAAAAACTTGTGTTGATTGTGTATATTACAATGCCTTACATGTGATCTTATCTATACAAACGCACTGCTGATTTTGTCTTTAATAATGTTCAGATTAGTCAGCACCAGCTCCAGCGCCAGAACCAGATTGTCTCATCTTTGTTTGTCTCTTGTGTGTGTGTGTGTGTGTGTGTGCGCGCGTGTACAAGCAGTGCAGTAAATCTGTAGTTCAGAATTTCCCCACCAGGGCTCAGCCTTAAGCCATACAAACAGACGTTCTCTTTCAGTGAGAGACTGTTCCTGGGCCCAGACCTTTGAATACGCCCACTCCACCGAGTGGTCAGACAATGGGAGACGCATATCCTTATCTAAATGGCAAATTAGCCAAGTCAGAACATGGCTAATTTGATTTTCTTCCAGAGAGAGAGAGCTGTGCATTCACTGGGAGTACAGCCTTGCATGAAATGTTGCATGGGGTGGACAAAATAACAGGAACACTAGTCAATACAGTTTGATATAGTGATATAAGTTAGTAACCTTGCAATAAATCCCATCTTTGTGAAGCTTAAAATGTAAGATTTAATGACACTCAGAGCGTTGTTAATTCAGCTGTGTGTATGTGAGGCTTGAGTTTGTCATGGTGCTATATAGAAATGCATTATATTGAAAGGTGTTCCAGGAATGTTATATGCATATCACCAGGGGTAGACGGTAAAGGGGTCATCCGGTCAGGGGCTAAGCCTGTCAGGAGGCTGATGTATAGACAATGTCATACATAAGAGGAAATGTTTCTTGCCTAGGGTTACTATAAATGTTAAGATTATTTACTGGCTGTATTTTTCATTATTCATATTTCAGTATTTTGATCAACTATTAGACCTAATATCAGTTATTTCTTTTCACATTTGCTTGTTTATATTTAATCTTCCATTAAAATTAAAGAATTATTTTAAAAAAAAATAACTCATGACAGTATACATAGGCTACTACATGACAGTTTGGAAGAGGTGATGGAAGCAACTATAAGCATTAATAATGTGGTGTTCTACTGTAAACACTGCATACAATCAAGGAGATAAAACATGGGATTGACACTGTCATGATATGTAAATGCGGAAAAAGTCTGCCATTATCTTCTAAAACTAAAATAAACTAGTTTGATATTGTAACCTTCATAAAATACATTTCTAACATCATAATTATTATCTAATCACAAATTAGTTCTGTGTTGTAACACATGAGTGTATCAGTGTCTGTGCACATACAGTATGTACGTGTCCAAATTTGTATACTGGGCATGATGAACCCTAAAAGTATAAATCCTCAAATAAGAATAGGGAGAGTTTCAGAAAGAACTTTAGAAGGCCAACACTGTATTCAGTTGTCTGTCATTAAGGGAAAATAATATATTCCTTTTTGGATGTCTAGACACCTCCACTTGTATACACACATATCTTTGGCTCCATGTATAGCTATCTCCATATGATAAGTCACCATTTTAATTCATCGACTTGTACAACACTTGTAAAACGACTCGTACTTGTTTTTGATAATGTCTTCTCTCTCAGGTGGAGTGTAGATCCTTAGAGCCTAATTTGGCAGCTGTAATTAGAGGTGATTGAACGCTGAAGGTCCATTATCTCTAATAAAGGATACTTAGAGTAATTATAGTACAGCCTTCTTGAGCAGACGTCAGCACGGAGATTAGATAATTACCACAATGGTCAGTACAAGGACAGGTCAAGGGAAGAAAACAGACTTGCAAGTAACTTTGAAAACAAATGTTCTGTGACACTAAAAGTTTATGTTTCTATACACTTTTCACATCACTCTCAAACCCAATTCAGATGGAGGTTTGTGTAATGAACCGTAACTACATATTCTCTGGTATTAGTTGAGTCAGACGGTCTTGATGAGACAAATTATAAATTACTTCACCCTTAAATGAGCTTATGACAATATCGCAAAAGATAACATTTTCTTCTTCTATCCATATCATTTGATATGGATTAAAATGACACATTGTTTTCCATTGACTGAACTGGTCCCCGGTGGTACAGTTTTAATATGTAAACTCAGTGGGTGGTGCATTGAAAGTCAGACTCAAAACCAGACTGACTGAGTCTCATTAACTGAGGCGCCTCTGAACTACACAGTGGAATAGAACATTAAAATTATCGTATCGCCTGTTGTGCCTCTGCAACAGATGCTCCAGTTCAAATGAATCATGCGCATACAGTAAATAAGGCTTTGCAACTTTTTCTGTGTCAGCGCAGTTGAGCTCTAAATAGACAAACCTTTAGGGTTTTCATAACAGCAGTTCTGTGTGGTGCAGCTATTTGATGTAATTTTATTGATTGTTTCTCTGCCTACTCCCCCAGCTGCATCACCGCAAATTCCAGTCCACATAAGTTGTCCACCTCCTCAAAAAATGATCAGACCACTGCATTGACCTGAGTAAAACTTTGTGCAGATTCTCAGTACTAACATTACTGCACAGTAGTAAGATAACGGCATGCCCCTCTTAGTCTTCCCCCTCAATTGCTGCTGTCCTTCCTCACCCATTCATTGTAGTGGCTGTTTGAAGACACTAGGGGCTGTCCAAGATACTTAACCATGCCGATACAGCATCACCTCAGTACCACCTTACTGCTGAAGAAAGACAGTCAGATGGAGGCTTTTTTCCTCAGCAAACATTCAGTATACTGATACAATGTACCTTACACAGTCAAAGTTAGACATTTATGCTAACAAATAAAGAGTGTTTACCAAATGAGCAGTAGATCTTCTGCATGCATACAACCCAAGACAGTATTTAATTTGCACAATAGCTTTTTATCTCCAGTATGAAATCATCCGTCGATGAAGATTTTTTCTGACCAATTTTTGCCCACCTGTTTGTTATGTTATACTGTTCTGTAAAAACAGGATGTGAAGCATGTCATTTAAAGGCATTCAGTAAGAAAGTGTGCTCTCTCCTAGTAAAGCAATTACCTCACTGGGTGTTGGCTGCATTATTGCTGGAGGACACCTTAGCATTTTTCTTTTAAATTAATCCACTGTTCACTGAGTCTTGAGGTAGTAAGGTCTGTTCTATTTGCTAAATAATACTGATTGAATATTATTGATCCTGGTTGTGCAGCAGAGTTTTAACTGTTTTTTAACGTCTCGTAGGAAATAGTTAATGATGATAATTGTTCACATTTGACATTTCAGCTCCTCAACTGCTCTGCCATTTACGTCAGTTGTATTGGGGTGGCTGTGTCTCTTCAGTGGATTTCTAAAAACCATCTGCGTGACTGGATACCATTAAAGGATAATTTAATTTAATTCAATAAGGCTTGTGCCATATGACCAAAATCTCATCTAGGTCATTTCATCACGATACATATCACAATATAGCACATTTTCTGTAAATTCAAGGAATACATCCTTTTAAAATATAAATTTACCACATGGAAAATCCTATTTCTTACATTTTGAATGATATACTCAACAAATAAAAGGTACTTATATTTGAATATTTTTATTTAGAACCTCTGTGCAAATTTTCAATCAAGCAACAGAAACAAAATATAAAAAATGTATGTATAAAATATAAAAAGGTAAATAGTAAAAAAGGCAGGCCTGAAAAACAAATGTATAACTGATGGTGCTGCATTGGTGGGTTGTCAAAAAATCCCTTTTTTTACTTGCCATCTGGCCCTCTACATCTATGCTCTGTGTCATTTGGGTGAGTTGATTGGTTTAACTCCTATTGGGGACGCGTCTGAAACAAAGACAAAATCAAACGTAAACGTTCTATATACAAGCATAAAAAAAACAGCCACACAAATGTCTCCCAGCAAACCCCGTGTATGTTCACATATGTGCACCCTGGAGAAACATAAGCATAAGCTTCTTCTTCTCCTCTGTCCATCTGTACGCTTGGTATGTTGCAGACACTATTTCATCTAATAATGGCTAAATACACAGAGTCCTTTTGTCATAAGCATGGTATTAGTTGGGATGCTGTTTGCCTCCCTACAGGCTTGCTTGTGCAAGTACATAGGGAGTATATATTATACAGTCTTTCAAAAACAGAAACTTACATCTCAAAAATTTACTTATAATTTGTCCCTGATGCATACTCTGTAAAACCAGTTAAGCCTACTCTCCCATGCTTTCTGTGGGGTGAGTGCCTCAAGTGTCTGATTTGGCTCAATAGACAGCGAGACAGCTGTAGTGTACGGGCTCAGATGTATTATAAAGCTCCTGCTGGTGAGGCTATAATGTAATGGTCCTTTAATTCAGATCCCTGGACTATTCTCCATCATATACTTCCTCTCTTTATGACTTGTTCCTGCTCTGTGATTTTAACTATTTGGCCAACTTGCAAACCTTAATAAATAAGAGAACATACATCTTTGAAATAAATGGCCATAATTTGTGTCTCTATTTATAGTTAAGATTAGATCTACAGATCCTAGACCAGTGAGGTTCAATTTTGGATTACATTTAAAACCAGGTTGGAAGCTATTTTGTGGTGAAAAGCAGGCTGGGTTCCTCCTTTGTAACTTGGCCATAAATTACAACTCTGTCTCGGTTATAATTGAAAGCATCTTTGGCTGGATGGGCTATGCAAAGCTTTGGCTGGTGCAGGAGCAGAGAAACTGGCAAAGCTTAACTCTCTTTATTTGGATTAATATCCCCAACACCTGTCTTTGGGGAAATTAATGTGCGTTACTGTAAGCAGCTTTCTTTCTTCCTCAAACCTTTTTTTGCTGATTTCTTACTTTCTTGACCCCTTCTGCCAGCTCTTTTTCCCTCTCTCTGTTGTCCTTTCCTTACTTTCCCTCTGTAGATTAATTGCTCAGTGATACCGTATGTTAAAGACTGCTGTGGGTTTCCCTACCCAGCTGTTTGAAAGCAGAGTAGTCAGCAGGATTTGGCGGCTTGGTCCTCGCTTGCCACTTCTTATGCACTCCCTCCTCTCTTTTCCAGTTCTCCTTCAAAGGGCTCCTCCTCTTGTTCTTTACCCCTTCTCCATCATCTGCCTGCTTTCAGTGCAATTTTCCCTGCTGGCACTGTCATGATGTGGCCAATTTTAGCTTTATCATTTTTGTTGGAGCCTTGACAATTCTTACATGTTTCTTAAATGGTAGCCTGAATAAAAAGAGCTTGTTTTTAACAAAACCTTAAAGAATAAAAAGATTTTCAACCAGATTTGTGTTGTGTTTGTTTCCTACTCTGGTGATTTTGGCATTTCCTCATTAAAAAGTAAGTGAAGTGTAGTGAGCTCACAGTTTCTGTCCTTCCTTAATATTTTGGTGTTATGCTAAAATGCCTCGTTATTACCTGTGCTTAATTTTTTATAACATGAGGTCAAGTTACAGTTGGGACTAATAAAGCTCACAATTAGATATTATTGTATGTGGTGAGTTTGAGTAGGTAGATAAATAAACTCATCAGGTTCAGTCACCTGAATTTGATTTCCCCACCTGTCCATGTAGCATCGCTGATGACATAACCACAGCTGTCCAAAATAGATGAGTTACCTGTCAGTCGATATGAATTAATGCTTTACAGCTCTTGGCTTGTTTCTAAAAAGTCAGTGTAAACACACGCAACACTTCATGAAGCCCAAAGCAACCTCACTTTGTCAATAAATTCTTGCCTCAACTATTGATGAAGCAGCTTCCTTTTCCTGATGTTTCTGTTTTGAGACAAATCTGTTTCTTTGAAGAATTGCTGCCTTGCAGCTTTTAAAAATGACTTACTGTATAGCTGAACAACTTTGCAGGAGGTTTTTACAGAGAAATGGTGTGTTACCGGTGCAAAGCTGCCAAAGCAAACTGCCATTACAGCAGGTCCATGGTGCAGTTGTATTCTTACCTATAGGACACTTTGCTTGGCAGGTTACACTTTCCATGCTGTGGCTTTTCTCACTGCTGCTGTCAAGAATAAGGAAGTGAAATGAGGGGAAGGAGGGAATGAAAGCCAGAGAGGCTTATTGAATACATAAATCACTTCCTGGATAGAGGGTATGTTGTTTCATTGCTAATGGATCTCTGCCACTGCTTCGTAAATCACAGTACACACAACCAGACATGGTACTACTCAGAGGCAGGACTATGTAGGCAAAGAGAGATAGAGGACATTATTCTGTTGCTTTCCTCCCATCTTCTCTTGGTGGGATTTTGGGTTCAAGCTGAATTGCAAAACAAGCAGTACTTAGGTTACTGCTCTCATTCCCGCTTCTCTCCTCTTTGGGTAAATGGGTACTTACTTGGCTCGGTGGGGGTGGCATTAATCCCTGACGCTGAGCAAAGTCATCAAAAGTTCATACTTGACCAGGCAGCCATAATGTCTTAGTTTGTCCTTGTGAATTATTTCTTAAAACTACAGGAAACCACATCTAAATTCATAGAGAGCCTGAGTATGCATCTCATGCCAACAATGATATCATTAAAAAACACTGTAGTTCAGTCTGTTTTTTCTGATTGAAATCCAGGTGCCACAGTGCTATGGGGTGTTTTCTTTTGGATGTTGTGTGAAGGAGGCCATGTGAATAATACCAACGAACTTCATGGGGTCACAAAAACAAATGCACATGGTTGTGGTTGCAAGGTGATGGTGTGGTGCGCTGCAGTGCAGGTAGCATCAGAATTGCAAGACATTCTGATGGCTCATATTTGGAGCTGAGGACTTAAGCAACAACCTAAGAGTAAGTGGGTCAACTGAAATGAGTATTGATTTGGACAGCTAACAGAACACAGGACCAGCTTTATAATGTGCCACACATATTCAACACCAAGTGGTGTTAAAAGTGTGTGCAGAAAAGTTAAATTAAAATATTGTGATGCCAAGCTTTGAAGTCCATCCTGTGCTTCAGTTATAAAATCAAAATATTCGAGATCCAATGTGGTTAGTGAAGAGAAAACATAATATCAATGCAAATTCAATACATGTGAAAAAAACTGTTGCTTTGTTCTACAAAATGTTGGACAACCACATTTTGCTCTATGTTTACTACGAAGTCTGAGCTGAAATCTAAAGCATTTTTTTCACGTCACAAGAGGCTTGGAATTTGTGTAGTTATCAGTTGCAGTTTACAGAAGTGCATCTTGTATCCAGTACCACCACTCTTTCAGCAAGTCGCCATCTCAAGTGTTAACTAGGACATTAGTAGGTTGATAACAAGGCCACAACACAAATACAGTACCTATAACATTTCAGGTTTAAATAGTTCCTTAACACCAATCTGAAAAATATTTCACAGCCATCCGATCGAAAGTTTCAAGACAAGTTGCACGTCTGACCACAGCTAACAGTGATTTACCAGTGTACTGACACACCCTGCAGTATACTTCAGTTACTCTTAAAGATTTCCTGCAGCTCCAAGATCATTTATCTTCCACTGAATGTATTTTTTCTTTCTGCCTTGTGAATCACTATGAGCTCTAATTGTGATCTTTTGATCTGTTTACTGGATCGTATGGTTCCAATTCTTCAACCAGAAAAATAGTGGCATTTTCTGAACCCCTTTTTATTAGCTCATTGTTGTCTCTGCAGTAAAGATTTTGACATACTGAATCAGATTCATTCAGATGTACGTAGTTCCTGCCTGCTGTTTTTTAAAGGTAGAGGCTGATACTGACCATCTGTCTGCTCTCTGTAACGGGTGACTTTGGCTTTGTGCTCTCAGGCTCCTGACTCCTCATGCGTCACTAGCCTTACTGCAGCGATTGCTAAAATCCCTCAGCTAGAAAAAGCTTCATTAGAAAGGTGAGATAGTTAATGAACTCTGACCCCATCTCCACATCTGACATGGCACCCTCACTCCCAACTTTCCCTACGTAGCATCCCTTCAACCCTTTCCACCTTTGGACATCAATCTCCCTATTCCTTGCGTAGACCATAGCTACATATGAGATGGCACTTCCTGAAATCAGTTGTCTAGACCTTTCTCGGATAGAAAAAGGGAAAAGTCGAGTACATCTTGGACCCTCACAGCCGTCTGCTGAGAGTCATAATAGTGTTTATTAACTTTGTTTTAGCTGTGTGAGAAAAAGCTGGCTATTCTTTGCATGGCAATTTTCTAATCAAATTCGTTTAGTTAGTGCTGTGTCCTTCCCACAGAGCCTGGCAGGTATCGGGAACATTTTTGATAATTTGTGTTCACAAATAAGTCATTTGCACCGTCTATAGAATAGTTATTCTAAATGACTGAATTAATTCCTTCACATTAATAATTTGTCTTTTTGATTGACTAAATCATGCCCCCAAATGATGGACTTATTTAAAAACTGAATTTACATATTGTTGTTGTCCAGTCAATCCACAACAAGCCAGCAGCTGTCTTTTAGTGAGGAAGCAACTTCTGTGCAAGCAGTCTCCTTTCTAGCTGCGTTATTGTACACAGACAACATATGAGCAACAGCATGGCAGGCTGTAAAGTAAACGAAAAGCTAAACGTGATGGAAGTAGAGATGGGTAATGTGAACGGAGGACAGCATGAGGTAGGCCAGCGCAGCTTGACTCTGGTACAACCTCCTCTACGGCCTTCCAGTGTGACTAAGTGTTCGTGTGACAGCGCTGTCAGCAGATGAGAGACGCTTCGTGGCGTGCTAGGATTTCATAACTGAACTCTGACCAGGATGCACAAGGGCATTTAACATGGGTCTAGGTAAAACATGAGACTAATGAAGGCTGATTTAGTCGTTTAGTGTGGGGCAGCTGCTCTGCAGGTGCACTAAAGTGACAATAACATGGCAGGGGAGTGAATAATATGTCTCCTATTTGTAGGTAAGGTGTATTGAAGAAAATACATTAGTAATAATGTTAGGTCTTTATAAAAATTATATATATAGATATATATATATATATATAGAGAGAGAGAGAGAGAGTGAGAGAGAAAGAGATAAGGAAGGCACAAATTAATTAACCACAAGCACATGACAAATTATTATTCTGAAGATGACTCTACATTTTTCAGAGTCAACTCAGAAAATCCTGATTTGTGTACAGCCCTATAAAATCATTTTACAAGACATGTAGGACTAATATTTTAGATTTAATTTGGTACATCCTCTCACAATATAAGCTATATGGTAAGCTACATTGTCCCATATTCCTGTAGGCTGATGTTCTTGCAAGGGGAAATGAGTTGTAAAATGATAACCTTCTGTCTTGTTACTTTACTGTGTAGCACTGAAAGAACAATGCACGTAACCACCAATTAACATTTGTGGTGCCAGCCCTTGTGTTGGAAAACCTTTCTTTTGTGCAATGTCAATTTTGCGAAAGGCATTTTCCCAAATTCCCATAATTTTAGGAGATGGTCTTGTGAATGGAATTGGAGAGAGCAACACACTGTGAGCCTTTATTGTCCATCATAAATATACTGGCTCTCACCCTTTTGCTTCTTTAGAACAATGGCTTTCTCATGCTGGTAATTTATTGAAAAAGCAGCTATGCACAAAGAGTTATCTGCTCCTGCGGCTCATAATTAGTGTATTTTACCTTCTGTGTTTCTCTTCTAAAACACCTTTTTGTAAGACTGACATTCACTTTGCTCTTTAATTTATATAGACACAAAAGCACAAAAGAAATAATACAACACCTGACATTTCGGGTTGTCAGAATGTGAGCCTGATTAGTTCAGCCTCTCCCAGAATACAGTACAATTATCAGCTCTTTTCAGAATTCTGGTTTGTGTGTATGTCTACTCTGTAATGTTTGTCAAGAAGAAAGGTCTAAAGGACTGTTAAGGAGAAGAGAAATTACTTTAGAGAGGTATTATTTGAGTTTGAATTTGTGCACACACTGTATATTGAATCATGTGTGTACGGAAAAGTTTTGCCCCCCCCCCCCCAATACTTAATCCACAGACTCTCCACTCCTCTGACTTTACATGGCCTTTTACTAATTTTGTTGAAGGGCAAGAAAGAAGGGTGATGGCATAGAGTCATTTTAAAGTTTTGATTACCAATCTAATCCCCATTGAGCAAGATGGGTTTGGAGCTCAATGCATGACTTAGTCTAATAGTCTTGAATAGAGTTTTTTATGAGATGTTGTTTACAGCAGGGCATCTTTCTAGGGCACACTCTGTGGTCTGACCTTCACCAGAACACTATCCTGGGAACCAGACGAATCCGCAAGCTCGTGTTTTATTTGCTCTGGCAGATACATCTGGCCCCTCTACCATTCAAACTGACACCGTTGTGTCGGGCAAACCAATCACAACAGTTTATGTAGTATGAGGCGGGTTTAACACGATGGCTGACAGA
Organism: Lateolabrax maculatus; assembly: GCA_031216445.1. NCBI lineage: Eukaryota > Metazoa > Chordata > Actinopteri > Acropomatiformes > Lateolabracidae > Lateolabrax > Lateolabrax maculatus. The sequence continues at coordinate 16,129,498 of CM062198.1, forward strand.
GAGGAGCGCCGCTGAGGCATCTTTGTAAATATCCAAGATGGCTGCCACTCCATGGCCGGCTACAGTGGCAGTATTAAACGGAATGGACGGTAAATTTTCTCTAAAAGAAAAACAAACAACTGCACTTAAACTTTATGTTGATAAGAAATATGTGTTTGCTGTACTTCTGACAGGATCTACCGTCCAACAGGACAGCGTTTCGTGGCTCTGATTTGTTGTCTCTGGCTGTCGATAACGACCCTTGGAAACCAAAAATTAACTGAGAGGTTCCAGACTTATACGCATTTGTACACACAATTAGTCTGGTGATGCCAGGCTATCAGAACAGCTGATTTCCTAATATGTTTGACACAACAAAGTGCAGCTCTACTGAGTAAAAATGACATCTCAGCATTTTCAGTCTGCGCATAAAAAAACGCTGCAAATTCGAAATATTGCAAAAACATTTTTATATTTGGCTGAGGTGGAAAAGTTGGGTTACTGAAAAAACAAAATGCAACTAAATGCAGTGGAAACAGACTAGGCGAATAAATTGACGGACAGACATGAAGCATGCGACTTAAACATCCATTTAAGCTTCTGCTCCACTAAATAGATGAAAAATGGCAATAAGGGAGACTTAAATGTTCCTCATATATATATATATATATATATATATATATATATATATACACATGACAAACATAAATGACAAATTTCCATCATGTTTTCTACATTGTTTTTCACCACATTGGCTGTGCTCTATCATCCTTGTAGCTGAGTAATAGGATTGCACTGGGATCATTGCCATATGTATAAATATGTCCATTTTACCATTTTGTCTGTAATGTTAGTTTGCCACGTTAGATATGTAGTCTCATTGAAAAGGCAATTCTACGCATTGATGACTCACCCTCTCTTTCATACTCCTCTTCCTTCTAGACTGAACTAAAATGGGAGATAGCTTTGATCCCTTATGGACACATTATTTTCATCTTGCACAAATTATTTCATTTATTTTCTCTTCATTCTATCTGTGAAAAATATCTGAGTTTAACAGTGCTCCTGTCTGAATAGTTCCAAAATATTTATCCTTTTCTCACTACAATAGCATTTCAGCTAGCCCAGGTTCAGTGAGGCAGTGATTTGTACAATAGGTGGCCTCTTTACATAGGGGAGAGGGATGATTTCTAATTTCGGGAGAGCCTGCAGCTTGAAAATTGCAGTTCTATCACACCTCCACCCTCGCTGGTGAATACTGACAAGCCCATATCTTACACTCAAACAAACTGACGTTGCTGAATAGTGTAGAGAGGGAGGGATGTAGATATGAGAGATTTGTTGTACACCGTTGTATCAAAGGAATGGGAGGACACTGCTGTGTCCTTGTGGAGCTCCTAAGGACTGCATATTAAATGTCATTGCCCCTTAATCATCCACTACATCCTGGTACCAGCTCTTTATGTGCTGTCACTTTCTATCCAGGGACAATGGACTGTTTAAAAGTCCTCTTCAGCCACTGTGTGAGCATATGGGCCCAAATAGTGAGATGTCAGATTGAGCTTAAACTGCTTTTTGTGGAGTACAAGTCGGGACCATGACACAGTTTTTATTGATGCACAAATGTGTACACACACACACACACACACACAGCCACACACACAATTGCACACATACATGACTTTGTAGTCTAGAGATGTGTTCAGACTGATTGCGAAACTAATTTATTGCTTCCAAGCAGTTTTTGAGCCTAGTCAGAAAGCCATCTCTTGTTGGATAGGAAGTGTCTCTGTGCACATAAACACAAATGCTTAATTAATGTAAGCCTCTAAAACCTTGTTACAATTAAGACATCTTATTTTTAATTTAAATATATTTACACTGCCCATTCACAGGGAAAACTGCTCTTTCTGTAATGTATTTCCATAGAGCATTTTAAGTAATTCAAGGCATCCCATAAATCACACTGCCCTTCTAAAGAGATTTGTCAATGATCACTCAAACAAACTCCTGCAATTATGCACATATGAGAACAGGGCTGACCAGCCTGACCCACGGCCTATTGTGCCTGCTGTATAATAACAGCCTGGCAAAACCTATTGTATTTTTGCACACATGGTCTGTGGTGGGTTGTATTTCTTTTCACCCTTTACTTCCTTTTCAGAAATCTTGCAGCACTGTACATGTTTCAATGATATATTTCTGCTAGTAAAAGCAGTTTAATTACATTTTTCATCATCAGTCTATGATAACAGGGATATTGTCAGTACATTATGATGTTTTTACTGTGCACTTATTCTGAGTCCTTATTATATATATTACAAGTATACTACTGTGATTAGACTAAATGGACAAAATTTCAGGTGGAAAAAGTGCAAATTCTGTCTACTTCATATCTTTTTCTCTTAATATCTTGACTCTTGTGTGATTAAGCACAGAAGAGCAGGTCAAGTTGTGATTTGTTTGTATAACACGCGATGTGTCTGATGTCCCCCTTTATCTTCCCCATCTGTCCTTTCTCTGTTAAACCAAAGGGAAAAACAACCTAAAAAATCAGTGGGTATTGTATTTGCACTAAAGCCCTGTCTTAATTGCCCTGAAGTTCTGTAGTATTGAATAACTGGCTTGGGACCACAGAGAAAACTTTTTACATTAAAATTCAGTCTTGACTGTAGTCAAGGTCATTACATGTTTGGCATACCCATCATGTTCTTTCAATATGACAGAGCTGTGATCCACAAATTTTACCTGAGACATACAGTACATAGATCCCCTGGTTAGTATGGAACAGCTGGAGTTGCTGATTGCTTTGTACTCTTCGCTCATTTTCTCATGAATCTAATTTAGTATCTCAGAGGTGAAGGAGGAGGAGGAGGTTGTAGATGGCCGTTCAGTTATAGCTCTTTTAGGTGAATATGCTTTTTATGAGCTTTGAAATGCATGAAGGGAGGGTATATTATAACAGGGTGTTTGAATTTACATTTTTAGCTGGTAACCAAGCATTCTCAGCACAGACTCTTCCCGTATTTCCCTGCTTTTGCTATCCTACTGGCCATTAACACCCTACACAGGTACAGTTCATAGATTTGGATTGATGGTCAACAGACCAACACAATTCTGGCTACACACTGAAACTCTCTCTTTTTCTCCTGTTAATAAGGCCCAATGACCGTTTCTCTACCATAATCGTTGAAGGAAGTGCAAACTCTCTTTCCTTCCATACTTCCATCACTGCTTTGTTGACAACAGTGACAGCCCAGCTCTGTCTGTTGACAGAACATAATGGGCCTTTGTGCCCTTATGTCATGTTTTGATTGACAGATATTATTGAAGGCTAGATTTCATTCTTCCAACATGTACGCCTACATGTTTGAACAGGAGAGAATAATAAATTAAAATAGTTTAAGGGATCTTTTCAGTACCCAGAGTTCTAAAGTAAATCTGTTGATGCTGGACAATTCTGCAGCACATGATGCCTTTTTTGTTTATTTACATCAACATCCTTTCATGCTCAGCTTGAGGGTCTTTCTTAATTTACTTTTATGATTTACATGCTTAAATGTTAATGTGAACAATTAAATATTGTATATGTAAATATGGTTTCTGACTTATAAAAAATGCAAAGCAATATTCTTTGCAACAACAAAGCCAGATTATTAATTTTAGGCCTTTTGTGTGGACAATGATTTATGGCTGTTTATTGAAAATATTTCTCCTGACTAAGCATGCAACCACATGCCCCTAAAGACATGGCCTACACAAGAAGCAAATGACAAAAAGATGATAGCAATCATCAGATTTAGGGAGTTGAAATGTGAAATTTTTGTAATATATGCAGGTGGCCACATGTGAAACATGGTTTATTTCTGAAATGCTTTAAATTAACATAATTATTGACACAGTAAAGGAGTGATGATTAAATTACCAGTTTCCTGAAGCACAGAGCTTAAGTTACCATATGTTTTAGATCATACAGATCGATGTTGCCTTAGACCCTCTATGGAGATGAACTTTTAAAGATACAAATGAAGCAAAAAAACTTCTGCTGTCAAGATACTTGATTAATAGTAATGTAAATTATTCTAGTTAAAACACTTTTTTGCCAGCTTGTTCCCATGGTTTCATGTAAACCAAACATGCTATTACATTTCACTCCTTCCAGCTGCAGCCCTCCTGATGTTTGAATGAGCTTTGCCAACTGCAAACCCAGCAGGAACACCAAACCTTGCATCAAAATGAGGCTCTGTAATGACCACTTAGTACTCCAAAGAAACAGGCCCCGAAATGCATCCACAAATAATTTGATATAAACTTTCCTAGTAAATGAAAGTATTTTATTGGATGCCCTATTTTGTTTATTACTTTTAATGACTGGTGTTTTAATGCTGTTCATTACTGCTTAAAGCAGTCAAATCTACCAGATAACCACAGAGTGACTGAATTATCCAAACTCATTTCATATTTTAAAAGAAGCCATGTAGAAGAGTTTATTTAGGAGCTACAAAAATAATTATTGCACAGACATATCTGTCATACAATGATCTACTGCAGTCATGTTGATGACAATGTTTTGCTAAAGCTTCAGACTACAGACTTTGAAATTGTGTTATGCACCCTATACATTAAGTTCAATTAGAGAGCGGAAATGTTAGCGAAATGACAAGACTTGTCTATTTTTCGGGTTCTTTGTTTCACCTGATGTCCTAAAATGACATGTCAGATGGATCCAGCTTTCTCTCAAGCTTCTGCATTCTTCGTCTGTCACACACACTTATTTGGTCTTTATTTTGAAACTCATTCTTGTGAGAACAGAAGGTACAGATCAGTAAGGTGAACTATGGGGCAGCTTTTCATTGCACCCAGCTGTCTTTTCTCTTTGTCTTTGCCTTAACAATCAAAGTCACAGGTGTCATAATAGTAACTGTGTTGCCTTTGAAGCCATCATCCTGTGTTACTTCTCGCTGTATGATTTGTTGGTGCTCGTTCGTATTCAGCTGGAGCACAGTGTCTCAGCACCTGAAGCAGAAGTTAGAGATTGTTCAGCACTTTGCTAAGATAGAGGAAATGTTTGACTGCAGTGTTAACAGTGCGTACAAAAACCTCACCCTCAATGAATAGACCCATTATTGCTAAGCAGCACTGAGAACAAAGTAAAATTTTGTGCCGTCACAGGTCATGGTAAACTAAAATCAATTAATAGTTTATCATCTATCATTACTTCGAAGAATAATTCCACATGAATGCAGATAAGGGAAGCTGGCTCTGCGTAGGGTATGATAATGAAAAGAGCTACTTTATTGCATGTTAGACAGTCTAGTTGTTGTCACTGACTCTTCCAGATAGTTTTTGTAGTTGTGGAAAATCATTTCCACTACATTGTACCAATTACCCCAGGACTCCTTGATATTGAAAATATGCAGTTTGACTAGGATTCAGTAACATTTGATTTTCTTTCAGCTGCCAGATTCATGGTATTATGTCAAGCTCACATTTTTTCTATAAACAGATACCAAGAAAATACAAATTATTCATCAAATTAAAAGTACACATACAAGTATACAGTACATACATATACTGTCAATTCAGTCTGACAGCTTACCGCTTGAAAACAGGTTCAACAACCTATAGTGGATTTATATCGAAAATGTCTAAATATGATTATATCTGGGTCCAAGCCTGTCTTCCACTGAATATGTTCTCTTGCATCTCATTATTGGACTTACCTCCACAACAAAGAGGTTATCGATTCTCTCACATTGTCACAGTTGCTTCCACATACTTGATTAGAGAGGCAAAAAGTACTTTAAATAAAGCCCTGCAATTTCTCTCATTACCACCCACCTCAAGTGTTAGGCGAGTGCCTTTGAAGAAAAAAGCTTTCAAATTAACTAACTAAGGTGATCCAGAGGACACAAACTTCCTACAGGGAAATGGAAAAAGAAATTTGGACATACCGGAGTGCCCTCTTTTCTCTCCTCTTGCTTTCAGTGATAATGTGAGAGTTAGTAGTATATAAAAGAATGAAATATTCTAAATGCTCATCAGTAAACCACCATGATATAAATGTTCTAATTAATCTTACCTCTTATACAATTACATTTCCTATTTATTGTGTCATCTTCAACAGGTTCTTTTCAATTTTAAATATGCGTGCCTCACCCATCCTGTCTCTTGGGTGTTGGTCCTACAATAAAGCATTAGTAATAGTAGGACATGATGGCACCCAGGCACCATATGTCCATCAATTTTTGCTGTTTGAAAGTAAAACAATATATTACCTGAAAATGATCTAGCTTGAAAGACTGGCTTTTATCTTGGTAGAAGTTATGATAAAGTCACAGAGGGTTCATGTGAAATCACTGAAGATATCTGTTTATAAAGGAAAATATTATTTTTATATTTTTGGCCTCATTCATAGTTTGAAATGTTTGCCTTTTGGTCACCTAATTCTGCAATTAATACAACTCAAAGGGAATGCATGATGTATTTAATATTTTTACTGATTATGATTTACATCACTGTAAAAGAGGTTCTTGATCCGTCAAAAGAGGCATACATTGCTGCCTTTCTTTGTGGATTCAGACAGGCCTTCGAGCAAGATCACAGTGACCACTTTTTTGTCTCTGCAAGGGTAAAGGTTATACCGTGAGCGCTGTTCTGTTTTGCTAATATTTTGCCCTACAGCAATCAGCCTTATTTATGGAAATATTAACTATTCTGGCAATTTATAAATGTGTATTTCCATGTTTCTAAATGCGAGGAAATGATAAAAGGTTATTGATGGATGGAACATAGTACAAATTGCTTGGAGGTAAATGATAAATTATACCAGTTCACAACCAAAGATCATTTATAAAGTCATATTTTTGAGAAAAGGGTCACCGGCCAAAAAACAAAAAATAATTCCAGAATCAATGGCTTAACTTCACACAAGTATTAAATGTTAATCAATTCACCACAAGTATTGGCTATTCTTTCAATGTGACCAAAAGTGTAAAATGTATGAATCTCAATGCAGTCATTCTGGTGGCTAAAGGAGAGCACTGATGTCAAGCTAGGTTTCTTGGTCTTGATGAATGTCTTTGTAATGCATGCTTTGAAACTCATTAGTCCTCAAATGAGTTGCATGGTCACCCCACTGGATTGGTTTAAAGTAATTAGTTTCACCTTAAATTATTCACCAGAACCCATCAGAAGTGAGAATTGTGAGCGGAGAAGGAAAGCGTATCCTTTTGAAAAGCCATGGCAGTGCTGTATGTAAGAATGGAAGTGATATACTTTTACAGTACAAAAATATTTGCTATGATAAAATGCAAATGACAGATTGCCTGGAATTTGCATCCGGTTCAAAGACGATGCAAATGCTGAGACACAAATGTTAGCAAGTATAAATAAAACTATGTTATAACTGATATAGCAGTGATAAGCAAAACCATGAAAACAAGACCCAGGTTGTAAAAATAAGAAATAAAAATAATAAAAATAACTAATATTTAAGACAGCTTTAAGACAGTAGCTGTAGTAGTTTAATGGCACTGGTAGAATCTTTCACTGAATTTTTTTAACTTAAAACAACATCTACATCTACTAAATTACTCATTTTAATTCACCACACATGTCATTCTTTTACCTCAATCATTACCAAGGATATACAGATATTATTTCTTTTATCTGCAGCTTTTTTTTTTCATTTTCCATGTTCAAGGACTCGGCCTGCATACAAATTGGAGGTAGGACTAGTACAGCATAAATTGCCAGAGCTTTTTTACATCTAAATTGGTTAAAATTGGTAGCCAGATAATTTTGGTGAATTGACTCGCTGAGAGTCAGAACAGTAGGTGTTGTTTTATAAAAAGGGGGGGGGGGGGGGGGCAGCTCATTGATTATTTGCTTTGTAAATTATAGATTATAAAAGGAAACGCTGTTATATATTATAAAGAGTAAATTACTGTCTGCAAAAAGCTTTGTGCTTTGAAGACTTGACTTGTACTCTGGGACCATACTATACTTTATCAATAGTTAGCATGACCTCTACGGGTTTTTTGTACATGTACTTTACTCAAAAATGTGACTTTTGCATGATTTTCATGATTTTCCGTCATACTCGATGCCGGTAAACTTATAATGAGCACATACAGCTTTCAGTTGACTTTGCAGGAGCTTGTTATTTTGTTGTCTTACAGGGTGAGAAATATGGCATGATCTTTATTAATGTGGGCGTCCTAAAGATTGTGATTTAGTGTGACTTTTATGTGCTACTATATAGTACCTCCCTTATGTTAAACCCTCAGGCTGTTCTGTAGCTCTCACAATGTACTATTTTGTCAAACTGCCAGTCAGTTTATTTGTCCATGTTTTTGCTAACTGCTTCAAGGTCTGCTTATCTTAGTCTGTATGTGTTGCACAGTGTGCTTTCCAACTGCTGCTCTATATTTAATTTTCTGCTGTTGTATTTACGGGTTATGAGTGCCTATTATATTCTGTGTACTTGGCAAGATATTTTAATTTAATATCTGTGCTTGCACCACATTTTTAACATGTAGCCAGCAACAAACATGTAAATAGGATTTTATTCCCACATGTGCATTTTTCTCTTAATGTTGGCAAATATAAGATGCAAATTATGCATCACTGATGGTCTAAAATGTGCAGTAAAGAAATAAACTGATTATAATTTGGGGATGAAGGCCTGTATTCCTGCATAAATTGCTTCACAAGAATATTAACAGTATGTTACAGCTTTGACCTTTACTCTTCACTTGATTTGATGCATTTCCGTACCCATTTGTCTGCTAGAGTTACAGAAGTTAGAGATGGTTGACTGTATTCATTACCTTTATGGTAAACATACTAGCCAGTGTAACTCTGTATGGCACTTTGACATGTTGTACCACACTATTCTGTTTCCCTAAGTGGGAAGAGAATAACTACTCTTCAGCAGGGCAGAAAATTACATCACTATTATCAAAGGACATGCTGTTCTACCTATGTTTGATGGATGCTATTTGAGAGACAATGAGAGAGAGAGAGAGAGAGAGAGAGCGAGAGAGAGAGTGATGCAGCAGATTGGTCTAATTAAAATCACCTTTCCATTGGGATTTCATTTATCTTGCGTCTTTGTTGATGGTTTATCTGACACACTCAAATATCGGGTAGAGTGCGAAGACAACTTTTTTTTGGTGTAAAAGCATAATTTAAAACCTTGTAAAGTGGATAAGGTGTGTGTGTGTGTGTGTGTGTGTGTGCGCGTGCTTGTGTGTGTGTGTGTAACTGCTATCTTTGCTGGAGTTTTAGACCTTCAAAGTAAGATCCCACTGACTGGTTCTCACTTCTCCAAGGGGTGGTTGTAAGGTAGGACTTGAGTTAATATTAAACTTAGGAGTATGATCAGGGAACTGGGTATGAATGTAGTCGAAAATTCTCAAGTGGATAAAAGTGTGTGTGTGTGTGTGTGTGTGTGTGTGTGTGTGTACCTGTATGTGTGTGTGATATACTGTATGTACTCACTCAGTAATGCTTTCTTGTGAGGAAGCTGATGACGTAATTTTAATAGTCCCCTGTTGCAATGGAGAGCTCATTTGTCATGTGGTCCATAAGCTTCTGTCTCCTCACTGGGTGGCCTTATTGTGCTGATGAAGCTCTTTGCTGCAATACTGGATCAGCTGCCTTGGGTCCAGGCTTTTCCCCATTCAACTTCACCTACTGCACTGTGAAACATTCCTATTATATTCATTTGATTTGCTTAACTTTCTTTGTTTTGGGGAAAATAACTATGAGGGGCTGTTAAGGACATTATTCAGAATTACCTTATACATGTACTTTTCACATTGAAACGAAACTCATATACATATATATATTCATACTATACTGAAAACCTCACAGACAAGTGAAATGCTATCACAGTACTGTGAAAACCTTTTTATATAAACTATTGAAAAGCATTCACAGTTAGGCCTACTATGGGGGAAAAAAAAGTTGTATGTGTTTATATAAAAACTACTTTTATATAGTTTGAAATTGTTTTCCCAACTTTTGCTGACAAATGGCTGCCTGGATTACTGAAAGGTTTTTAATAACTTTTTTAAAATGGATAGCAAGTTAGCCATTCTGAGATCAAGAAATAAATAAAAAAGAATAGTCTTACCACATAGCTTGATAAAATTACAATTTTTACTCAAGCAAAAACTCAACAAAGTCGAAATACCCTGTGGAGTTATCTTTGGAATACCCATTAGTCGCATATTAAACAACATTTCTTTGAGTGTACCAAGCACACCAATGAGGACGTACATGTAAGCGGGAGGCCACTCAATTCTGCTGAAAGATAGTTGGTTGAAACATGTTTCTAAGACCTCAAGGATACACTTGTGTTTTGGTAAGAAACACTGAATGTAAACTTTGTTTGTTGTTGTTAATGTCTGACAAACCAGAGATATACCATTGTATGTCATCTGCATAACAGTGGTAACTGACTTGTAATTACTGACAATGTGTAAAGAGAGAGCATGTATAAATAAAACAGAATAGGCCCCAGAATACTTCCTTTTAAAAACTCCATAATAAACTGTTTGCATCCAATGATCTAAACTAACAAAAAATGTTCTTGCTTGACAGTATAATCAAACCTAATGAAGCACTACACCAGAGATACTCACCCATTTCTTAAGTATGTTGTTTACAATGCCACGATCAACTGTGTCACATGCAGGACTTGGATCTAAAGGAATGAGGACAGTGACTTTATTGTTATTGATTCTCAGTTTATTCCTTTTTAGTGCTATGGGGGGCCTGATAGCCATATTGACACTTTTCCACCATCCAACCCAACTTACAATAAACTATTAAGTTTTAATTGGGAGTGAACCATTCATGAATGATGCAAGGCAAATTTTTACGGCGTTTGGCAATGATAGGACCCAAGCGCAGAGAGGAGAGGAGACCGGCAGGTATGCTGACTGGAGTTTATTCTCAACACGACACGGTAACAGAGTCCAGAGCCGACACAAACACATGGAAACGGGGAACGGGAACCAGAAACGTGAAACACAGGAACAGGAACCAGGAAACAAGAAACACACAGACACGCAGATACACAGAAGGATCTGACACCCGACAAGGAACGTGAACTTGAATATATAGGTGGCTGATGACTGAGTAGAGACAGGTGAGGGAACAGGTGAAAGGAGTGAGGCTGATCAGGTGATGGGGAAGGAAGGAAAGTCAGAAGTGGCAAACAAAACAGATCATGACAGAACAAAACTGACCCATAACACAAATATTCACATGCCATACTATTACTATTGATAAAACAACCACAGTATTCCACACAGCAATGATTAGTTGCATATGTGTCAGTGTTGTCAATGTCGGTGGTAACTCGTTACAAAGAGAAACATGTTACAGTAAAATATTACTTTTAGCAGTAACAAAGTAATATAACATGTTACTAATAGGATTTTGGTAACATTATTACATTTACTATGTCAAATAACTCGTTACCACCCTAAACTCTCCAGAGAGAGGAGAGTTAGGTGCTAGGAGGCGCACAGAGGGCGACCAGGGCGAGGCCAGCACACATCACTGGTTCCGAATGGTGGGCAAGGCCCGGTTGGAGCTCAAGGGCAAACGCCAGCCAGCCGGCCTTAGCTGACGAGAGGCCTGGGACACGACGGGCGCTGTGCCTTCGGAAAGCAAGGCCGAGGCCCAAGCGTCCCGAAAGGCTGAAGAGGGCAAACTCCACTGCACGCCCTGAAGACGACCTGTGTGGCTCTGATGAGGTGTAAACAGTAATGATCCTTCTGCAGGTTCACCTACGGAATCCTTCTTACAACTTTTACTTCCTTACGGACAGACCCACCAGGGCCGATTCAAGGACCTCACTAAACCAGCCAATTGGAAGTAGCAAAGGGCTGTGCGGTTATTTTGGCAAAATTAATGCAAAAGTAGTGTAATCAGTTAGGCATTACTCTACACAGATAGTAATATTGTAAAGTAACTTATTACTTTCAAATGGAAGTATCTAGTAATATTTAATTTATTACATTTTGAAAGTAACTGGCCCAGCACCGGTCCCTGTATCCTGGTTTAAAGTAGACACATAGACGCCCTGTTGTTTGCAGACCCAACTGTTCACACATTTAAGACCATACTGCTGAGACTTTACAGGACAACCATAACTAATGTAGCCTGACCAATGACTTTCATTGCCACTCTGCATAACAGTGCAGCTGTAGCAAAACAGCTCAATGGCATTGGAGTACACATCTTCTTTGGTTGTTGACCAAAATCGTCAGTTGTACTTCAATCAGCTCGTATCCTTACAAGAAAGCAGCAGCAGTTCTTACTATTTAAAAAAGGGTTTTGTTAAATTTTCTGGTTAAATGCTGCAACTTAAAGAAACCTACAATGTTACCTCCAGTCGTATCACTGTTTAGATTTAAGTTCATGGCTTATACTCCTCAACCCTGTGGTACTGCCCACAATCCTTGCAAGCTTATTTCTGAGAAAATACTAAAATTACATTTATGTCGTCTTTTGTTTTGTGTGGCTGCCCTTGATAGGAATGAAACCAGCAAGCAGCTACTTGCTGTTTGCTGTAAAATATGTAATTCTCTAGTTGTTGATAAGTATTACCATTGTCTAATTTGCAGGTTTAAGCAAATACTTTTTTTAATTATTTGTGCTTTGTAATATTTACAATACTTTCTTTAGTATTCCCATATTATAAGTAAGATTTTAAGAGCATAATGCAGTTATATGTGCCAAATATACCAGCAAAAATACTGATATGGGAGTCACTAGGCTATAAAAAATTCAGTACACACAAGAATAAATGAATTTAAATTTTGTTACTGGTTGTTACTGCCAAGATGAAAGGAGACAGAAAAACAATACATTTTGATCTCATTCAGCTGTTCTCAGTTTGGCTGGTGTCAAGAGCCTTGACCTCTCAACATGCACTCCTGTGCAGGTCATCTGTTCACTCTGCTACTACTCACTGAAAAAGAGGGCTTTGACAAAGATTATGATTTAAAAACTACAATGTTTTAATGATTTTTTTAGTTTGTTCAAATTTGAGATCACAGAATGAGAATAAGTTATTTGAATTGTAATTAGGAAATTAGGAATAATTTGTGCATACAAACTGTTTTGAAGAGAGCTAGAAGGCAGAATGATGATATTGAAGTTGCAATTGCCCTCTCTAAAATGAGTCATCTTCACAAAATCAGCCATAGCCAACGAAAGTGGCACGACTCCTTTGTTAAAATTCAAATCTCCATGTTTTTCTTAATTTACTGGGATGTTTTAGTCCATTAAATACTGATTTCACTTAGATTTTAAATGTGTTTTTTTTTTGTTGTTGTTTGAGTGCATTTCAAATATAAAAGTACAGAGTATTAGTTGTACAGTTGTAGACATTCTAAAAGCAGATCAAACTGTATGTCCCGGTTGCCTTTTGTTCAAGCTGTAAAGTACTAGGACAAATCTTTAATCGAGATTTGATCCACTCAATCATATGCTGAGTATAAAGCATACTCTAGAGTGCAGTGAGAGGGAGTGGGAGTCAGCATGGCCAACAATCGACATCAACGTCAAAAGACCATGCTAAAAGAGATTCTGGCATGTTTCTAAGCAACACACAAATGCACAAACACGCACAGATCCGACCAGGAGTGGGAGATGCTTTTTCTCTTAGTGTACTTCAGATTCCTCTGATCCCTGGTAGTCCTCCTTTTTTTTTTGTTTCCAACTACAAAACATCTCTAATGCTCCCCACAGAGCCCTACGCCTCCACTCTCAAGGGGATTAGTCAACCCTACACACTTTTAGTTCGACATCTACTACTTTCCAAACTCCCCTCTCTCCCACTTACTTTTATTGTAATTGAAATAGAATTGAAGTTTAATTAACATGAAGTATAATTGCTATCAAAGTATATGGAGGATCAAGTGCTTGTTCACTGGAGTACACATTGAAGTAATAATAATGAAATTGAACAGTAGAAAAAGAGGAGTGATTTAGAATGATGCATGATAAGTATACTGACCACAGAACAGGTGTAACACACAGAGAAGAGAATCACATGCTGACATTTTCCACTTGCTCTCATCACCTCATTCTGTCCTCCATAATTTCTCCTGTTCATCCTCCATAACCCAGCCTCAGACAGCCCTCTGCAGGGCTCTATCTCAGACCAGCAGACTGCTTGACATTGTCTGCTCCTTGCTGAAGCCAAAGTCAGGTTAAGATTACAAGCTCTTCATTAGTATTCAGGTGTAGGAGAGCTCTACGGAGCTGAGTGAGCCTGAACTTTTGGCCAAAGCCTGCCCGGCTCAAACAAAGAGCTATTGAGAACTGGGAAGCAACAGGCATCCCAATTCATCATTCACATCAGTCTGGCACTGCAATATTTTTGAATTCTTGCACGCCTTGTTAATCCTATGCTATAAAGCTAGAGCAAGATTTGACAGTGCACGACATATTCATTTATTGTTTAAAGGGCCAGATCACCCAAATCAGAAGTAAAAATATCTTCTCTCTCACCCCTAGCCATGTGGATTGCTTTGGTCTTCTATCAAAATCTCTGTAGATAAAATAGAAGCATTTTTGCATGGCTCAGTATCAATAGTTGTAAGTGGAAAATACCTGATTAAAAATTTGGTAAACGGACCCATTTTACAGCACGGCTTTGGCAGTTAGAATCTGAGCAAAAATGTCTCACATTATGTAGACTCAGTCGATTTTAACGTTTTTTTTGTCTTCAGTAAAGTGTGTGATGCAAATAAATGTTGTGATTATAAATTAAAATGCATTTATTAACAGTCTTTGTAACAATTTTGTGAAAAGGTTCTGCATGTACCACTGTCTGGCACCCTCCAGTTGAAATAGAAACTATGAGATGTCATTACTTTTAAGAGTGTGTAAATGTAGAGGCAGAATATGTGCCTTTTTCCACATATTGATTGGTCAACAAAACCTAAAGGTGAGCCACAAGTGGAGCAGTTTTGCCTCCAATAGTAGTAGTAGTAGTCACATTATTCTTCTCATGGAGGAAACTGAATAATTGCGGTAAAGTGATTTAAAGCCCAAACTCAGAACTGGTTCAGGACGGTAGCTGTGCAAAGGAAACACAAATCTCATTATATCAGGATGAGTTTATCCCTCTCCCCAACCTGACTCTCTGGTGATTTCAGTGCCTCCATTTCATCCTGATATGGGCCACATATTAGGTTTTCATTTTCTGCCTTATTGTATGAACCCCCCCCCCCCCCCCCCACCACCTTTTCCCCCTGTCCCTGTTTGGTGTAGCAGTCAAAAACTGAGATAACCATCAAATCTATACTGTATTAACACATAAATTTTTAGTGAAGCGACTCTTAACACCTGCCGCCATCTGATTCTCTCTACTGTCTGAACCACGTCTATACCCAGGATAGTCATTTCAAACTAATGATGCCTGGAATAGGAATTTAGTCCTAAGTCTGTGTTTTTTTCTTTTTCCTTTCTACTTTATTTCTTTTCTCTCTCTCTCTTCAACCACATAAATTCAGAAATAAATGTGTGAAAAAATGAAGTGACCTTAAAATGTTCTCCTGGTTCTCTCAGTTTGACTGACCTCTGGATGTGGAAATAGTTTTGGACTTTATTTTCTTGTTTACAGACTTATCCTCATGAGTAACAAACTGCATATTTCTGCTCTGACAAATTGCAAGCACTTTAACGTGCTGTTAATGTGATGGGAGAGAGTTTGTCTTTTAATGCCCAATATTAGGTTGATTAAAATAAGATGTATTGTATTTCTTATGGTGGTGATAAGCTTAGCCCAGGTTTACTGTATCTGTCACTGTCTCCCTCTTAAATGCCTTCTTTGTATAGCTAATAATCTAATTTTATAAGTTTCAGGGGAACTTTTTTATACATCAGCTATGCAAGTTTTCTCCTGTACATTTAAGAATTTTGCTGAATCAAACCTAACCTTATCTGATTCACCAACCTGTTACCATCAGTCTGAATCTGTTTTTGAAGTGAAGGTGAAGTGAAAAACACGCCCTGTGCTTCTATTGAAACACACAAAATGCCGGGCAGAAATGAATAATGCCCCAAGCAGATATTTTATTGGGAAAGAGGTGACAGAAAGAATATTGTCATGTGAAAGTGGGATTGGGATTTGGGTGAGTGGATGGTGTGATGGAGAGACAGAGGGAGATAATGTCCCGCTGTTGTGATGATCTCTGGGACCAAGAGCTATCCCCACGCATAATAGAACTTGCGTGTGAGAGAGAAACACATCTGTTTATTGCCTGGAGGTTGGTGTGAAAGCCTGTGTCTGTTTGTATGTGTGTGGGTAGGGGTGGTGGATGGATGGGTGTGTGCTATTCTAAGAGAGGAAAGCGCTTATAGTCCCTTAGCCTTTATGTCTATGACAATGTATATTGAATATTGACTAGTGTGGGTGCTCAGTGAAATGAAAAATGTTTTATTGTGTAGTAAGTGTCTACTACATGTATATAGGGTTAGAAAGAAGGGAAGTGGAACACAGATGAGCTATCTGATTGCTGATACACAAGGATTACATTTTCATCTGGCCAGCAATAAAAAGAAAAAAAAAAACAGCCGAGGAGGATGCTCTGGCATGGCTTCATTATGTACAAATTATACAAACATTTCTTGATAGTAACATTTTTCAAAAGCA
Organism: Lateolabrax maculatus; assembly: GCA_031216445.1. NCBI lineage: Eukaryota > Metazoa > Chordata > Actinopteri > Acropomatiformes > Lateolabracidae > Lateolabrax > Lateolabrax maculatus. Next base: position 16,146,170 of record CM062198.1, read on the forward strand.
TACCATAACATACTTTAAAACATTTGGTTTCAGATCCCACAGACTAGTTTACAGACGGAAGCAATAAAAAGAAATTAGAGTTTGAAGCCTTCAGTGGTTAATGCCAGCAACATAAGCCTCCAGCTTGTTTATCTAAACTATTAATTTGGACGGAGACAAGATGGTGTTGTGGGGAAGGTGGTAGTTAGGTGTTGAGATCAGCAACAGAAGCAGCAGGCAACAGCACGTTAGGTTAACATCAAGCATGCTGATTTGGTATTGGCTCCAGTGTAAGTAAATTGTTTTAATGGTGATTTTAGACTTATTGATTAGATAGAGTGAACCATGAGGGGGCCTTTAAAATTTTAAATACAAAGAAGCAGGAAAATATATGAAAGGATTAGAGCCAAGAGGTATGGTGAAGAAATGAATTGAAGAGAAAAGAGAGAGTGAATTGGCCTGGCATTGCTAGACTAATTCGCAAATGCGTATTAGTCTGGAACCTCTCGGTTCATTTTTGATTTCCAAGGGGTGTTAATGATGGGCAGAGACAACCAATCAGAGCAATGAAACGCCGTCTGTACGGCAAAACATATTTCTTATCAAAATAAAGTTTAAGTGCAGTTGTTTGTTCTTCTTTTAGAGAAAATGTACTGTCCAGTCCATTTAATACTGCCGCTGTATCCGGCTGTGGAATGGGAGCCGCCATATTGGATATTTACAAAGATTCCTGAACGACGCTCATGTTTGTCAGTCATCGTATTAAACCCGCCTCCTACTAGATAAACGCTTGTGATTAGTTAGCCCGATAAATCGGCAGAGAAGTCAGTTTGAATGTGAGAGGAGCCAGATGTATCTGCCAAAGCAAATGAAACATGAGCTCGCAGATTCGTCTGGTTCCCAGGCTAAGAATGAATAGTCTTGATTGGAGTTTTATTGAACTCCATTTTCATCAGATTGATGAGGTGCAGAAATCTCTGTAAATCTTTGTGTCTGTGGATGTTCTGTTGAAACCTTTTAAGATAAGTAATAAATAAATGAATAGAGTACTCTTTAATTCTCAGTCTTTGTATTGTATTCTGTTTGATACATATAATATATTCAAACTAAAACTTTAAAGCTTAAAGTTGTTAAGTTGTGAATCATTTGCCATCTTGACCTGTGACCTTCTGACGTTGTCTAGGCATCTGAATGGGGAGGCCAACCTTGTCCCTTGTCGAAGATACAAGCTGCAAAGCTGTTAAGGTCAGCAGACCTCTGAGTTTTGCCTGGAGCTGGTCTGTGACAGGACTGTGGTACAGATTCACAATGGTAGGAGGGAGGGGTGGGCTGCAGATGGCTGTTCATGGTGTTCAACCAAACACTGGGTGGCAAGTTATCATGCCAACACCCTTTGTAAGGCTTTTAAATACAAAAACAAAACAAAAAAAAAATAAAAACACCTGTGCTATGTAGCTTATGGTTGTAGTAGTCTAAGTAGCATGAGCATGGAAGTAAGAAAAAAATCCATTAGTTCAACAAGAGCTGCCCAAGATAAGCTTCTGCTGATTCCATTGCCATAAAGCAACATGCAATGCATTAGGGTGAGCCTGGCTTATTATTTTTTTAGTTTTATTTTTGTTCAGTTGGTTGGTTAACCACTGTGGTCCAGATTGAAATATCTCAACACTATCTGGATGGATTGAGGTAAACTTCTGGACAGCCATTCATGGTCGCTAGAGGATGGTGCATTTTTTAAGTAAATATTTGACTGTGACTTCTTCTTTTTGTAAAAGTGAAGAAATTATATTTCAAAGCTCTCTTTTAGGACAGTGTTGGAGGGATGGGATTTGTGAACTCAACCCTGCCAACTGGAAACATTAAGGAGTAAATCCTCCTTGACATAGTTCCAGATCATCCAAATTTCCCTGCAAGAAGTATAAACCCATCCCTTTAAACTTACAGACTCGGAGTAGAAAAACAGTGTATGTGCTGTGCTGGGTAACCAGGTCTTATGAAGAATGTGTTAGAGGAAATGAAAGGATGATTATAGTATATGATATATAAAATCTGTAAAACCTATATAATGAGCCAACAGCCTATAGAAACACGTCCACTGCTACCCTGAAAATTTCCAGACACGGTGTATGTGTGAACACAAATGTCTGCGTCAGTTGGAGCGGACTTTAAATGGACTTTAACCGCCCAGCTCCCAAGTACAAAGTCTGCATAATGTCCATGTGACCCCTCTGTGTAAATGCAGCAGGTAATTGTCCGGACAATTCACGGCGAGCAAGTGGGTGTGTTGACTTCCAGCAGTCAGCTGCTCTCATCCACAGCTGCTGTATTCTATAAATGTGGCTGCTGCTGGAAAAAAACAGCCAGTTAAAAGCTGCAATAGCTAGCGCTAATGGTAGATAAGACTTCCTGTGATTTTTTTGTAAAAAAAAAAGCTGTTTTCTTTCTGGTGAGAATATTAAAAACGTTGAATTACAAACCACAGCGCCTTTGTGCTTCAAGTCCTGCCTCCTGAACCCCTCGTCTAAACCAAACTGACTGTTTCCAGTTAGTGTGAATCTCCTGCTGTGTGCTGCATGTGTGAAAGGGCAGCTCCACACATAGTCCGGACCTGACTGTCCGCACATTGTCCAGACTTTATATGTGAAAACGGCTCTAGACTGTTCTTTATAGAAGAAATCTGCTGCTGGATTGCTGTGTTTCAATTTCTTAATTAATTGGTTCAATAAGAAAGTTAGGAAAATAAATATTTTACCTCTGACACATTTGAGAATGAAGATATTATATTCATATAGGTTTATATCTCCATAGCTGAGAATAACAGCCCAATTATTCTATCTAGTGTCATACAATGACCATTAATAATAATAATAAATTTGCAATGTTTATTATTATAAGAAGAAAACACCATCCACAAATTAAGTCACAAGATGCAGAGACACAACACGTTTCTCAAGCAATAAAGCTGGTGCATTAATTTACTTGATAGGGCAGTGGAGTTTGTAGTGAGGTGCTGGGCTCGAACTCTGTGGGTAGCCAATGATTCATGTAGAGTTTCTAGAGAGAATCTGGCTGCAGTTTTGGTAATAACAAGCTAGTTATTTTTGTGTCATCCAGCTGATCCTATCAAACTTGAATAATTTATTTTTACCTCCTCTTTCTTGCTTCCTTTCACACTTTTCTTTTTAACTTTGCACTATTTTGAGGAAACTTTCTTGTCAGATGTAACCCTATTTCAAAGACACTTTACTTCGAACCATGCAATTATTTAGCTTTTAGCCCCTTCTTGCTCTCCATCCTCTGCAAAATGCTCAATTTCAGGAGAGCGCTTTAATATCTCTTAAAATGAAGATGATACTACGTGCCATATTTCTATGAAAATAGAAGATGCCAAAGCTGGACTTGTCTGCGGCATAAATACTAGATACTGTGTGTAATGGATAGTCAGGAACACTTTCACTTTAATTTACCTGCGGTTACCTGCTGTTCCTTGCTAGGAGAATAGATGCGAACATACTCAAGATGTAGGCGTGTGCAATATCCACAGCAGTATGGCACGATAGTGTATAAATGGATTTACAGTTCTTATGGTACACATATTTCTCAGGTGGACAAATGAATGCAGTATTTATTCCCATATACACAATCTGAGAAAACATGGTTTTACATGCTTTGATGATGAGAAAACACTTTTTGCGGTTTCTGTGTTAATGAAAGAGGATGGATCTTGCCTTCTTGCTAAGCTAAACCTGCTACACATGCAATAGGTTTCTATGTATTAATATTTGATAGAAACTCTCAGTCTGCAGTTTAGCTGGTGGAACTATCATCAGCTGTAGAAAACAGATACAACCCTTACTGACCGATAACAGATGAGCTCAGTATTTCTCAAAGAGGGGTATTTTTGGGATCCATTTAAGATGTTAAAATAGTATAATATAATATAATATAATATAATAGATACTTATTGCAGTTATTATGAAAGCATTTTCTATATCTGTACAGTATCTGACATCTGTCTATATGTGACGACATCTATAACATATTAAAAGCCACATTATAAGTTATTATAAACTCATGTTTAATATTACAACAAAAGATATTCTCATGTATTTTGGTCAATTTTTTTGCTTGTCGCTGATTAAGACATTTTTTCGAAAAACATCACTGCACTTTTTCACATTACAAAAAGTCACAAATTGCATATTTTTTTTGAGTAGCTGCTGCAAATTCTAGTCATTTTGACTGGCAATAATCCCAACAAAAATGTGTGTTCCTAACATTCTTCAATACAGGTGTCCATGTATTCTTTGTATGTATATGTCTTCTATTGCATTTCAGCTGCGAAATGTCCATATGGATTGTTACATTCTCAGCTGAATCACTTTCTCAACAGTATTTTTCAAGGCCACTAAAGAACACCAGTACAATACATTGCAAACCAATACAATAGCTCTGCAATAAATGCTGCTTTCTATAGCTTATAAATGTCCGGCAGGATTCAATTACTAGAGTAATTTCAGGTCCAGTCTAGCTTTGTTGTTGCGCTGTATTGCATTATATTGTAAGATGTTCCTGTTATTTTATCCACCCTGTCACCACCAATAAATATGACCTCAAAAAGTTAAATCATCACCTCTCTGACACAATCTTATTAAAAGATTTTAAAAAAATGTAATATTTCTACAGGGTTATTGTGTTGGTTTGTACAATATGTACATTTTAGTATGTCCACCCCTTCTATGTAGTGTAATCTGTTGCACTGCCTTGTGATGCCTCAGAGTGGTCTGTGAATTTCATTCAAGGCAACATTTTAAACATCCTAGAAATGAAAGTGACTAAACTGCATATAATCATGCCGTAATTGTAAAGGGACTCTTACGTTGACTCTATTTTGCACCTTTGCACTTTTCTGCTTTCAGTACTGTACTAACAAGATTGTTAAGATTATATTGCAAGTGGACACATTAACCAAACACAGCTGTTTAAAATTAGAATTGCTTCTGAGTCACTGATCTTCCTTAATATGGAAGTCCTGTATGTTGTTAAAGGAACGTTAACCTAACTTATAACTGCATGCCATATTTTCAATGTCATTACACTGTATGCATACATAGATCTTTAAAATCACTGGATACATGACTGTGTATGGTATTAACCTTGTGACTTTTCCCAGTTAAAGTACATAATACAGGATGTGTGTGTGTGCTATGTGGCCAATGATGCTGCATATTCCTTATGCTTAATGTTCAGATACCTCAGCTTTAGTTTTCCAAGCATGTTGCACTTTGTGCACAGATTAGATAAGGACTGTATGTCATGTATATTTTTGCGTTCCATGCTTCTCCCTTTTTCAATCAAACTTGACATTAGTTTGAAAAAATGTGCACGTCTTACCAAGTATTATGTGTTTTTTCTTATTAATAAACTAATTTCACCAGGCCTTTTTCTGGGCCTTTAAATTAGTTGGTGTTGGTGGTGGTGGTGATATGGTTTTTAATGGTAATAGAGTTGGATATGTTTAGGTGAGAGATACAGGACCTGAAGTGCTTCCGGGCATGACATTCAAGAAGAGAAACACAAGAGCGTCTTCAGCTAACGCGTGTGGTTTCCTAGCAAAAGGTCAGCAGCAAGTAGAGGGGCTGAGATTGAGAAAAGGTCAAAGTGTCTTTGAAAATGCTGGTAACAAAATAGTAAATATCATACACAAGTGGAACATATCAGGTCCCTGAACTTATGATAGTACAAATAGTACCATTAGTTTCATGAGAAAACATCATAAATTAAGAATTAAGGAGATCCATTGACAGACCTATTGTACAATAGGATTGAGATTTTGAATGATGAGAGCGACGAGAGCCTGTTGCCTAGACCAGTTGGAGAATGTCACAGCACTTATGGCACAGACAGCATAGATGTTAATGTGACATTTAAACCAGACCACACAGTTGGATGTCTTGGCCTTCAACTTTATATGGACACTGCGTCCCACTAGTCCTCTAAGAGATATAAACTAAATGTCTGCTGTCACAAGCAGGACCTCACATGGTCAGTATTTGCATATCGTAAAAGATTTGTATTCAGTAACATCCAGTATTTGCATTACTATTACTAATCTGAGCTAAATTCACAGTTGTTATTTCATGATTCAGAGTCAGATGTAGATTCAAAAACTGATTATACTGTATATAAACTGGAGGTTTTACAATTGGTTTGCCAAGTCCAAGCTTGTTCAAAGGGCTACATCTACAATAAAATGTTCCATTTCAAACTGTGTGTACCACTCGAGGCATGCATTGAGCATACATACTATACATACACCATCCTGGTTCTTCAGTCTATCATTATTAAATATGAGTTTCTGTCTGTGTACTGATCCCTTCTTATGTTGTTTTATTCTATCTGGGGAAGTGCAGTGAAATGGTTATAATAGTGGCTTACATCAGGTCTGAGAACACCTGAGTGCAATGTTTGATTTTTCGAATATGCCTCTGTTGTCGTGAGAGTATTTATTTTTTTGAATTGTGAAGAAATGTATAGTGTAAGGATACAGAACTAATGGATACCTGTCATTACTGTTTTGTGTTTTTTGCTGCAATGTCCAGATTTTATATGTCATTATCATTATTATGCCACAATGCAAAGGTCTCACTGATCCAGTCCTCAGCAGCTAAACCCTGCATTTTGCCTCCCATACACTAGTGGCAAACTTTGGCTGAAACAGTCTGTTTCTGAGAGAGAAACATAATAGTCTCCGACAAGGTGTGTGATTTCCTCAAAGCCATTTAGATATGGCCCGGGTCTCCAAAGAGCTAGAGACAGGATCCAATAAGTAATGTCTCAGCAGGCCCCAGCACCTGGCGATCCCCGTCACCCTCTGGCTGACTGTAATCATTTGTGATAGCCCCCGTACGATTGCTGGCCTCCCATCAGCACATGTTTCACTCAGGCTTTTAGACGGGCATCAAAATGCATTACCTCCAAAGCAGTAGATGGGGGCCTGGATGCGTGAAGCCAGGGTGGAAATAAAGACATTAACTCTGTCTGCAGGCCAAGATTGCTGAGCTGTACTGTGTGACATTAGGGCCTGTTAGACATATACATCAAGGACCACTAATGCACTTAAGTTCAGGATATGCCAGTCATTGTTACACATAAATTTCAGATCTGAAATATACATGTTTGTGACTTGAGTCGAATAAGTTTTCTTACTTCTTTCCTGTCTCTATCCTCTAACTACCTTCTTTCTCCTTCAAATTAAGTGGAAATAACTTGGTAGATCTTCCCAGGTTCTCTGCATATACTGCTATTGCATGGTAAATATGGCCTTAATGACTCGGCAGCAGGGGGCTCGACTATTTAATGAGCAGGCTCTCCTGCTCCACCACGATCAAATGAGAGCCTAATTTGATTTTCCCTCTTGACCTCTATTCCTCTCAGAAAACAACAAAGCACCAGGGATTCTTTCAAAGGCTTGTACAAGAGTAGATAAATTCAGAGGTGTGTGTAGAAAGAGTAGATAATGAGATTTTGATCATGAGGATATAAATTATTTTTATACTCACACACACTCGGTATATGTCGCATACTGTATGGATTTACACATGAATAAAAAGTGTGAAAATGACACTTTACTTGGGATTTTATGCGAAAATTTCTTTCCAGGCACATTACCTTCCTGTTTCCTCTGGTTGCCTGGCAGCTGTTCTGAGCCGACAAATTATCAATTTTACATTTAGGATTTTGTATGGATTAAATAAATGAGATATAACGGGGTGCTGGTTGGCAGATTTTGTTACCTTTGCACAGAGCCATGCTATCTTTTTTCCCTGTTTTCAGTTTTTGGTGCTAACCTAAACCAACCGCCTTTTGGCTATAGCCTTATATTTAAGAGTGAGAGTCAGAGTCATATCAATCTTTTCACCCAACTCTCAGCAAGAAAACAAAAGAGCTTATTTCCTAAAATTTTAAACTTTTGCTTGAACCATAGCCTGTATTTTACATTGTGCTTAGCAATTCAGTAAATAGAATAAGATAATTATTAAAGATAATTATAATATATAAAGATAATTAAATAAGCCAAAAGCCTTATTTTAAATGACAGCCAAAAGAAGCACATGTTTTTTTTTTTTAAGGAGGTAGCAAGTAGGGTTCATATCTGTGTTTGTGTCTGTTTTTGCAGACGGACTTCTGTTGGAAACTGGTCCTATGATTTGATCCCTTAGATGTGGCAGTAGAAGAGACCACTTCAGAAGCAACCAGCAGACCATGGCATCACTACAGAGGAAAACACACAGTGGGTGTCTAGACCAACAGTAACAACCTTGTGTGCTGATACCACCACATCCACAGACCACATGTGTTCTGTCAAACTGATGACAGCTGCAAGAAAGACTTCCGCTTTTTAACACGAGACACGAATCCTAAAACCTTTTTCTTTTGAGGTAGGAAATAAAATGCATTCTGTGGAAAGTCTAGTAAGTAAGGTCAAAGCTAGTGAAAGTTTTTATTACAGAATTATGGAAATCTGTCTTATAAGCACGTCAACCAGCCACAAACGTTTTACATATTGTAGCTACTTCATGTCCAGAAAAGGTCAGCTAAAAAGGGAAGGCTATTTTCATCATTTCTGTTTTCACATCCCTAGTTGCACACACCCATGTACCTGGTAGTGACACAGTCTCCTACTGTTGCCTCTGAGTAGCTCCCCTGGAGCTGGCGAGCGGCTAAGTGCCCCACTCAAGGGCAACTCAAGACTAGTAGTTAAGGTAATGACAGCTCATAGCTCATTCAACTTCACCACTAAGATTTTATTGACGGGTTTGGGAATTCAAGAGTCCCCTGGTCACAAGTTACTTCTCTAACATTATGAAGCAATAACACATGGAGACATTGTCATCTCTAGGGTAAAAACAAAAACTCCAGTAAAAAAAAAATATATTCACTAACTGCAGACTCTCGCTTGCTGGCTCACAACTGTTTATTTTTATACAGAATTTGTCATGATAAAAGAATACAGCACCGAAGGTGTGGTGCTCTTAGCATTTTTCTTTATTGTGCCCAATGTAGAGATACAGCACATATGACTATGTCATTATATTAAGCTGTATTGTTTTAAAAGCAAACTAGAGCTATAAATCTGTTATATTATTCAGAAAGTGACTAGCCCTTATATAATGCACAAGGTAAATGGCTTTTGAAATTCTGATTAGCTCAAGTCAACATTTTTCCTCAGCTATTTTACTTCTGTTGGTAAAAGTTCCCTTTAAGGATCTTGTGGGGATTGTTCTGATGTACAGTATATTTTGAAAAAGGCAGGGAGTAACCTGAGGACTGAAGGTGGTGAAGAGATTCAGCTCAGCAGGTCTGTGAGACAAAATGCTTTCATGACACCTGCTGGTGTAGCGTTCTGCTTTCCAGACTCTGTTCCTTTCTTCCCCCATCATCCATCCATCAACCCAGCAGTAGATGCACAAAGCATAGCCACTCACCATTTGTCACTGCCCATCAGAAGTTGTTACATTCTCATTACATGCATGCTGACCCCTTTGAAGACTGAAATAAACTCTGGGGTGTTGCAAGAAAATGTCACAAAGAATAAAAAGTAGCCAACCTCCTGAGCAAGATTAAGAGGCAAAAAAACGAGAGGGATTCCATCAACACTTTTCATCTTATCGCTTCACACCCAGTGTTGTTGTCGTGCAACGTGCCATGTTTTTATTTCAGTGACAGGAGAACTCGTGATGAAACCAATATACTGTGAAAGAAAAAAAAAATAAGCGAGAAAAGAAGGAGAGGGAGATAACAGGAGAAGGAAGCAATAAGCGATCAGGAGAGAATATTTTATTTCTTAGCCTGTTAATGAGACACAGAAGGTCAAAATAAAGCAAACCACAGGATATATTAAAAAGTGATTAGTCTCCTGTAAGGTAGCTTTCCTACCATAGTTTGGTCCAAACACCCACAATGTTTCCCAGACTAGTACTAATTTCAATCATTAAGGCTTTAAATGCGCAGCAGTCCAGCTTTTGAAAACCACCTCTAAATCACCATGCTTTGGTAACTGAGCCCAAACAAAGCATTATTGATTTTATGAGTTGTTAGTTGTTGAATCCATGAATCAATAAGTCAGTGTTAGATAATATGTAATAGAAAATAATAGACCAAATGTCCATTAATGTCTTGATTGAATGTCACTCCAAAGACTTTCTCTTCATCATTTTTAAATGACATCATTCCTGGACAAAAAGGACACTTTCCCTAATGGAGAGCACTTGGTTATGATAATTAGTAGCTGAACTCTAGTGCCATTCTGATTAGAAAAAGTGGGCAAGTGTGTGTGTCTGTACATATATTACTAAGAAACAGACAAAGCAGGGTGGAAGAAACAGAAAGCACAGAATAAAGACAAATGAGACTGCTGGACAGCATCAATTGCCATTAAAGTCTGCCCCCTTGTAGCCTTACCCTGTAAGTAATTTAACATAAGTGACAGACAGGTAATTTAGAGCATTAGGGTGTATGGAGTAATATATGGTCCGTGTGTGAGTTTGGACAGAATTGTCTGCCCAATATATAGATTAATAGGTATATAATGTAATCTATATGTATGTAGTACTATCTGACTTGGTTGTAAAAGCCAGCTCATGATCAGTTTCTGCAATTTTGTGTATTAACAGTTGATACTGAGTAATAAATTATAATGCCATTGTGGTGTTGCTCCCACATTTCAATAAAACTTTTAAAACTTTGGGTTTATAATTTAAAATAGTGTGCTTTCTGTGGTCCTATCTATGAAAACAAGACTAAAAGTCTACATCTATGTATGTCTTTTTGTGTTTAATAAGTTCTTACTTATATGACTCAAACTATTCAGGTACATAAATAATAAAGAAATAATTTAGCATTTAAATTGTAGGATTTAAATCATAAATTAAAATTCTTGCAACATAACAGTGACTCAAAAGGAGTTTATACTGATCAAGAATATGTAGGCTTAAGCCTAGCTATTGAATTGAACTTTTTTAAAGTAATCATCTTATACAGATCCCTTTTGGGGTTATATACTGAAAATATATGTTTTTATAGGCATATTATAGATCCCAAAATATCACTAGTGTTCATACCTCAGTTTATTTGCGTAAACCGTCTTATTTCAAATATCTCTTTGAGAACTGTTTAGTGTATTACACATTCTCAGAACTATAGTATAATAAACTATAATAATATGTTGCTTTATTCATGATAGTCTGATCTGTTTACAATGCCTAAAGAAATTCTGTAGCATAAAGTTGGATCTAAGATATTGTATATGTGTCTCTAAACCCACACTGACATTGTATTGACATTTATATTGATCTATTTTACTCATAAATGTGAATATGCATTTATATAACCAGTGAAGTGATCATAAGGATAACATACCAAACAGATAAAAGTGTGTGTGTGTGTGTGTGTGTGTGTGTGTGTGTTCGCCTCAGACAGAGTCACATTCCTTCATCAGGATGTCCTGACACACTGACTTTATTATATGTGACAAAATTTCATTTTCTATTCATATATGCAGATGGATAGATGGATAGATAGAGATGACTACAAACTAAGGGCGAGACAGTGATCTTGGACCTTTGAACTCTGAACTGTACGGCTCTGTGGCCCGGGGGCTAGAGAAGCCATATAGGCCTAGATATATCATGCTTGAACTGGTCTGGTGGTATTCATCCCAAATTTTGTATCATTCATTCATTCATTATTTATCACTGTATTCTTTTGCATATATTCATTCATTCATGTGTCCGTCTAGTATTCATCCTCTGTATGTTCATTCATTTATCCGCTTAGCTGTATGTTTGGTAGTTAGTTGTGTGTATTAGCTGAATAAATGTGTCATTTATAAAGAACCTGATTGCGTAAGTTTGTGTGTATGAAATGTTACGGTCACTGTACACAAGTAAGGAACTCCATGACAACCTTCAGATCGAGGCTAGATCATCATCATAAAATGGTCTCATCTAGGGTTGATAAGTGGTGCTCCGTCAAAATTAAATATGGTAAATATAAAATAAATATGATTTATATGAGTCCTTTGATAGCCGGGAGTGACTTTGAATAAACTCCTTCCCTTTAAAATAAAGCTATCTGTTATGATAATTGATTGATCATGCCTACAGCATCCAATAGTTGTTGACACAATTCACTGCCAAACACAAATGTAAACATCATGGTGTCACCATGTCAGGGGATCGGCAAAGTCACTAGGTTCCATCCTCTGGGGAGCATGAGTGTGTGTACAAAATTTCATGGCAATCCATGTAGTAGTTGTTGAGATATTTCGTTCTGGAAACAAGTGGTGGACTGAGATGGACTGGCACCTCAAGACACCGGCAGCTAATGCGGCTGAAAGTCTTGCTCTACACAGGCAGTGCTGCAATCTACATAACTATAGCCCACAGTAAATCTGCAAGGACACACCTTACTGCTTGCATGACAACTTAATTATGGCCTCTATGTGTGGCTGAGGCAGCATGCGAGATTTGAACCAAGATGGCTTCAGGTTAGTGAATGTTTTTTTCAGACGTTGCTGGGATGGGTCAATATTCTCTGAGAGGTGAACTGCAAAAAAATATCTGATATATCAGCACAGCACGTTGAAACCCCCCCCCCCCCCACACACTGGGATTTGGCTGTAATGCAATCATACCGTCTTACTCTGCCCGATGTTACTCATGTGTTAAATCAGGTTGAAGCTCAACACACACACTGGCTCCAACTCTGGTGTAATGTTGCTGGAATTTCAACAGTCAACTTTCGCGCTCCAGTGGCTCCGGCACCTATTGTTTAATTAGTCACCTAGACAACCGCGTGTCACGCTTTATTGATCCCTTTGTGCGTCTTCCTTAAGGCTCGTGAGTGATGACACACACACACACACACACACACACACACGCACACGCGCGCACACGCACCGAGAGTTAGGTCCAAGTGTGTCAAACGTGTTGCCTCCTCTCAGCACTCATTGGTGGGCACGTTTGTCCCCGTCCTCGCTCTCCTCTTTTTTTTTTTTTTTTCTCCTCCCTGGCCGTGCCACCTCCTCGGACCCCTGCGATCCCCTGCTCAGTCCGAGTGTGCAGTCCTCCTCCTCCTCCTCCTCGAGCGGGAGTGCACATCACATCCCAGTCATTCTTCCTCCTCCTCCTCCTCCTCCTCCTCCTCCTCTCCCTCTCTCTCTCTCTCTCTCTCTCTCTCTCTCTCTCTCTCTGTTCACACCAGGATGGATCTGCCCTCCTGAGCGGAACAAGAAGCCTGCCTCAGCAGTTGGCAAGTTTGGCTCCTCATTCCGGGAGGTGAAACGGGAGCCGATCGCCTCTCGCCCTCTCGCCCCCCCCGGCAGCGTCCCGCTTCTTGAACCGCGCATCGGCCCGATGACGGCGTGCGGGCTCCAGTGGCGCGTCGCGCTCCTGCTCTGCTGCGTCTCCGCCGCGGCGTGCAACATGCTCGCGTTCACCGAGGAGCCGCCCGACAGAGCCGGGAAGGCGGACGGGTATTGCAGTCGGATTTTACGGGCTCAGAGCAATCGGAAGGAGGTCAACAACGAGTTTTGCCTGCGCGTCGAGGGAGACCCGGAGAGCTATCAGCCCGGGAGCACCTACAGAGGTTGGTGTTTTGCCCAGCGGGAGTTACGCACACTGCGTTTTTTTGGCACGGTGCGCGCACCGTCAAATAAACACCGATCTGCGGTCAAAACTCAGAAGAAGTTTCTGCGGAGTCTCCGCGGCGACGCTGGTGTAGTAAACCTAAATGTGTTTGGTGCAGACTTGATTCTTCGTCCCGATGAGCAAGTACGCATTTGAACTTTTAAACGCCAAAGATGACAATAATTTACCTTCAGCCTAATGTGAACACCCACGACTAAATAATAATACGCCTTAAAAACTCCCTTATGATCCACATTTAAAAAGGCTTACATAAAGCCAAATCCTTTTTGCGACCTCTTTCAGTCTTTTTTTGGTATTCTCTTTCATGGTTAAAACAGATTTTTTAAAAGCCAGCAGTACCCGATTTCATTGCTTTGGTGTAAAGTTATTGGGTGCTGTTAATGGGCATGTGCCATCTGCTCTGTGAATCTCAAAGGCTCATGCTGTTCTGGTGTCGACAATATGTTGCACTGTGGTTGGTTCATTCTTTCCTGATCTAATTATAAATAGTTTCATATCATCCTAATGGAATAACTGAATTCGCTGGAAGTGGAGAGTTAGACATCACATAATCACACATGCATTACCCTTTAGCCACCAGAGTCTAACACATATTATTATTTCTAAATGTAACACTGCTCAGGCAGGTAGTTAATTAACCCCACTTCAGCTCCGTGATTGGGAGTGATGATTGTCATTCAGTTGTTTTTCTCTGTCAATTGATGCTTGTTGTCAATCTGGTTTGCTTCCATCCAGTGACTTTGATTGCATCCAGCCCCTCCTACTTCAGAGGGTTCACCCTTATTGCCCTGAAGGAGGGCACGGAAGGAGACAAGGACGAGGACTACGCTGGAAATTTCCAGGTAAGGAAGCAGCTAATGAAATGACTGCTTATACAATCAGAGGAAAAAAAAAAAACAACAACAGTTTCTATGTTTATTTTTTCTGTTATCACAGCGCTGTTACATGGTATTTAATGAACTAATCCAAGTCTGCCACACCTGTAGTTAAACCCTGGTATTTAATGTCCATCCTTCATTTCACTGATACTGTACAGTTCCATTTAAGACTCAGCAGTCACCAGCACAGTTAACAACACCTGGCATGACCGTAATGTCAATAGCATCTTTTCTTTCGACTCCGGCAGAAGCAGTGTGGAAAGAGAGACCAAAAATAGACAGATCTTACTGTAGTTGGGGGGGGGGGGAGATGGGGGTCTCCAGAGATTTTTCTTTGCATTGCCTTCTTTTCTTCACATGTCAAAGTGTGATTATTCTCACCTCACCTCCTCTAATAGGCTTGATATAGCATATGAAGAGTTCATACTCTCAGCTCAGCTCCATGTAGCTGCGCTTTGTGAGGCGATGGAAATATACGTGTGGCAACTTTGAGTTGCATGTGCACAATCAGGCGTACAGCTCATGTATGAACAGAGTGTACAATCGGTGTAGTTGAAAAGCTAATAAGCATTTTTCTACAGGCAGGTCCAGCTGGAGTACTGTAGAAAACAGCGCAAGAATGGAGTAGGGCCAAGAGTGTGAAAGGAAGAGAGAGAAGGCAAGGAAACTGGTGCCTTCTCACATGTGATAATGTCCAAATATGCGAGGCCTTTGTAATTATGATGCAGTGTGAGGAGTCAAGTGGTAGAGAGAAGATTGGTTGATGGGATATGTGTGTGAGTTTAAAGAGAGGAAGAATAATAATCATGAAATACAACGATAAACTAGAATGTTACAAAGTATTATAAACTATATATATATATATATATATATATATATATATATATATGCTATACATATAGCATAATGGTATGTGCTTAGCTGCTATAACAACAGTTTGGTTCACAGTGTAGAACTAAATTGTAGGTTGGAAAACTGTTCAACCTAAACGTAATATTACATTTATAACCTTTAAATTAATTCCTCTTCACTGGTTCTTGTTCTGCCCTCATGCCTTTTAGCTTACTGTATCTTGCCAATATTTATTTCGTCCAAGTCAAGGTTGCAGTTTCAAGAAATTCATAGAGCTACAGTGCACAAGATGACGTCCTGTTTTTAAAGGATTTGAAAAGAATGAGAAGCTGAGGTATTAGATTTAGCCATGTCAAGTACCCAAATGTTAAAATAGTGGCAGCTAAATACTGGAGTGAATTCCTAATAAGATAATACGAGGCATAAATGTAGGCACAGTCCTGCCCTGAACTTGAAATCATGTTTTCTTTGTGCAGACCTTGTAAGGAAGCAGTTGTTAAATGGGTTTAACAGCATGTGTGAAGTTCTCTTTTTCAGACTTTTGTGAACCTGTCGGTTTCAGTTGCTTCCCACATAAAACCCAATTACTTTATTGAACCTGTAGCACAATACATGGGGAGGTTTGCACACCAGCCCTCGGGCTGTTCTGATCACAGTCACTGCCATGCTGTGGCACTCTCTGTGAACCTGAGCCTTGAATATGGGATGACGTAAAAAACAGTAGCATTTTATTTTGTCCCGTGTGCCCCTCACATCTCATTACCCAGTGTTAACACTGGCAAGGGTTTTTCTGTTTTTATTTGTCCTTGCATTTGATTTCATGCTGTTGTTATTTAGTGCCAGCCTTGAGCGTGCTCCTCAGCCATGTGGCAAAGTGTGGCGCAGTGTGACAGGGCTCTAAACGTCAGGAGTAAAAAGGGGTAGCACTACATCATTTAGTCACGTTCAGTCAATTTGCTCCACACATGGATGAGTGTGGAATGCACAGAGAATGATAGATGTGATAGATAGATGTGTGACTGTAGCCTTTAGATGTTGGTATCAAAAGTAGAGAATGGATATGTCACTACTGGGACCTGCCTTTGATTAGACTCCTGCTAGGTTTGAAGAAGTTGAAGGTCTCTTTCACAGCTGCAGATGAGCACCTGTCTTGTTACAAGCGCCATGTGACAGCGCAGTAAAAATAAACTGTTGTCCAAAGAGATATCCCTCTATCATCACCCGCTCAGTTAGTCTTTCATGTTTTATGTCTTTTATGTCACAAAAGCACCCATCCACATACACACACAACCTCTTGCTCCATTCTGAAAGAGCTCAGTGTGGCCCGGCCTTTAGGCATTGAGAGAAAAGAAATGGAAAAAAAGCTGCAACAGAAGACGTCAGGCTTTATTTAACATACAGCTCATTTGAAATCTGCCGGTGTGCCCCATCCCAGCCGTCTCAGGACAGCTCCTGACTTGATGAAAAGCACTTTTATTGAGCTTTCTGGGAAGGTCAGCTGCCACTGTGTGTGCGTATGTGTGTGTGTGTGTGTGTGTGTGTGTTTGTTGGCAAGAGTGTAAACCAGCGGGCTATGCTGGCGATGTCTGATGAGACATTACTTCTCAGCAGGGTGAGATGATAGAACAAGAAAAGGCAAATTGTTACGTGGCTGTGTGAGGGGTGCCACTTTGAGTGCAACATGACATAATCATAGACGAAGACATAACAGACACTCTAGGTGCATCATCTTCACATCACAATTCCACAAGGATGATGTGATATTAAGGCAACAAAGATGTTTCACACGTAACCTCTGTGCAAATTGTTGTTGACATTTTTATTCACTTATCCAAAATCGAAATGTTATTGTTTGGGTCTGACCATCACCTAATGTAGAGCCAAGCACTTACTCTGATGCACACATCCTTGCATAAACCCAAAGACCGAACCCAATTATTCCAATAATGTGTCACATTTTTCTCTTTTCCAAACAGTCTGTCTATTGGTAGAAGATTTGAAAACTTGGAATTAGACATGTACAGGAAGAAATGGGTCTTAGGTCATTTTGCAGCAAATTGGTTGCTTCTTTTTTTGCAGATGGTGTTTAATGCATTACCATGAGACTTCACTGGTTTTAACATGTCTTGCAGTCCAGTCAGGCCAGCCCAGGATGCCTGTTAGAAACCATGGGAACATGGAGGCGGGGAGGGGGTTATAATCCGCCAGACCGAGATAGGCTGTACACACACGCACTGCACCAACACACTCACACACACACACACGTACACACACACACACACACACACACACACAGAGAGCTCCCAGGCTCCCCTTCTCACTCCTTCTCTCCCGCTCTCACAGACCCTCACGCACACACAAAGAGGCATGCACATCCACACACAATCCACTTTCAGAGGGAATTCATTCATAACATGGCATGACAAAGGAAATTCTCTGCTGACAGCTTTATGGAGTGAGAAAGTTCCCTGTCTTAACTGCCCTGATGTCACTTCCTATCAAACAGATCCTTGGTCTCTGGGCAGTGAATTTTAGCTCGCTGGCTGCACTCCCTCGTGCAACCCACTCTGCTAATTTCCTTTTCAGATAAAATCAATGAGATGCTTATTGTCTCAGGTGTGCACCTGAGAAGAGAGGGCAGCATGCATTCTGACTCTTCAGTTTGACCCAAAGAGTCTGGGGACTTTCTTTTTGAATGCTGCCTACAGCGATCAGTAATCCACTCAGTGTTAATATTGCTTCCCACAGGCACAGCTACCTTTCAGCTCCAGGTAGATGCCAATTTGAGCCCACTAGGCTGACGTGTAATATGGAAAGTGAAAGTAGAGTGCAATATGTCATCCATTCACTAGACTGGATTAATTACTTTGGTGTTTGGTGTCAAATACCTTAACCAGCTTGTTTTGTACTGCAACAAACTGACAGATTTTCAAAAGGACTGGAATGAGGAAAATCTCAATATCCAGCAACAACTATCCAACCATCAACTGCCCTATTGCTTTCTGACATAGCGATTTCCAACCTTTTTGGTGTTCAGTTCAATCTAATACCTGCAAAAGTCAGATGGGTTTAGGTCAGCTTTATTCAGCAGATAACCACTAACGTGATTCATTTCTATCTTCACTCTAATTTATAAAAATCACCTAAGTCTCAGGTTATGTATTTTATAATTCTTTTGGGTTAAATCCTTTCATGTGTGCTGAAAATGTGAGATTAATATCAGTTTCAGATGCTAATTATGTTTATAGCTTGAGTTGACAATGGGAGAGGAAATTAATGTGAAATGGTTCAACACCTAATGAATAAAATCACATGCAGATGTCTCAAGTCCTTCTCTGAGGGCATTTTTATTCATTACTAATCTCTTGTGTGTGTGTGTGTGTGTATGATTACAGATAATTGATGAGGAGGAAACACAGTTTATGACCAACTGCCCCCCTGCAGTGACAGAGAGCACTCCTCGCAGACGCACCAGCATCCAGGTGTTTTGGACTGCGCCCCCTAGTGGCTCCGGCTGTGTCCTCCTTAAGTATGTATACAGCCACTGATGCTGAGCCTGATGAGCAGAGGCGAGTCCTCAGCTACACTACACACTTCTGGTGGAGGATTAACTCAGATAAACAGGTCCTTGTACTTGGTGAACTGTAATTCATTATGTTATAAGAGGTCTGGTAATGTGTGGAGTAGGGCTGCTCCCTTATCCTTCATGGCATTTCTTTTATTATGCATCACTGCCTGCAGATTCAAGCTTAGGGTGCCTTCACACCTGTAGTTGAGTTTGTTTCATACATTGTTGCATTTTAGTTCTGGTCCAGTTCCTGTTCACACTGACTGTTTACAAACAAGCCAATAGGAGTTAACATGAAGTTATACAGACAGACGTAACTCGTTGATTGGACAGTTTTGGCGATTGCCATCCTGCATCTTCTGGACCCACATGGGGAAATTAAATTTTGGTGACTGACAGAAGTTTATGCAGCTCTTTAATGCTTCTGGTGTTTATATTTATGTTATTGTTTTATGATTATTAGTATTATTAGACCACATGTTATGAATAATGACTAACAGGTAGAGCCAGGACAAAAAGTCCAGTAATGATTTAGAACTTACTACTGTGGGATCGCTGTCACATACTTTTTAATAGACTTAATGAACTGACAAAGTGCACAGAGTAGGATACAAGCACAGCAGTTTTAACAGCTTTTGACTTACTAATCAGATAAAAAACCCGCGCTGACGTGCATATGTCACCTTGGTGACCAAATGATTTGCATAAAAATGTACATGGCTTATACAGATAAGGTACAGATAATTATAAGGTTGTTTCATGAACAGATTTCACAATCAGCATATGGATTTATTAGTAGTTTAGCTTTTGAAGTCCAACTAAAATCACATATCAGCTATCATTAAATCCTGTGGTTGGTTCTTTTGCTTTCACACCACAAACGAATCACACCAGAGTCCGCTTGACGGCAGACCGAGACCCACCTTTTCAAACGGTCTTGGTTTGGTTGTTTGGTCTGCACCAGCATTTGATTGACAGCTTTCACACCAGCCCAAATGAACCACACTAAGAGGGCAAAGGGAGTTTGTTTTAACTGAACCAAACAGTTTATGTGTGAAAGCACCCTAAGTTTAAGTCCTGTGATGTATGAAAAACATTTTTTTCTACCTTCCAGGCAGCAACAACAGGGTCATCCATGAGGGCAGATAACAGAAATGCCTCTCTGTATAATGCAATGCAGTTTAACACCACCACAAGCTACATCTCCAAAATGATCATAAAGCAATCAATTCAGAATGTCTCAAGTTTTCATTCCCACTTGGCTTCATAAACTATTCATGACCATTATTACTTATACATCTGACTGACACCAATCAATTCTACTGTAGCGTGTCTTCTGGGCTTGCCTGTATACAGAAGTTTTGTCATTTTCATCGGAAGACAGATTGTGGCAGAAATCCCTTTATTAATCTGGTACTGTGGGGAAATAATGAGAGGACAGGAGGTGAGAAGATAGTGAGGGGCTGTGACTCCCAAGGCCTTCTGATCAATGCATTATTTAATTGTATATGTACCCAGTCGGTTCCTCTGCTGCCTGGTCTACATACCTGCTGTTCCTATGTACAAAGGGATGATAAACAGGTTGCATTTCTTAGCAATGCATGTTATTACTGTTCCCTTTCCTATGTCTCCGTGTTTTCCATTTCCCTTGTCCTTATCTTGCTGTAGTATCTTCATGAACTGCCTGAGTTTTCTTATACTGTCTCACACTAGTGCAACTTGTCCTTCTGCTCCCTGTGCGCTCTCCTCCTCTTTTTTTTATCTGTTTCCTCTTTGTTTTCATCTTCGCTGTGGTCTTGTCATAGTTGTTCTCACAGCAGGTCATGTTGTACAGCACTTCTGCTCTCCTCATAGAGACCAGTGGGATGATGGCAGGATTGAATTCAGTTAAGCACATGGATAGACGAAAAAGTTGAAAGTGTGACGGAGCGCACAGCCTAGAAAGAGATACTTGAAAGTGCAGAGATGTGGATGTAACACCACGGCGCAGACAATAGTGGAGGGAGAGAGGGAGTCTACAGTTCAAAAGAGATGCCTCTGAAAATCATGATTACAGGCTGGCAGTGGGTATTTGCCACTGTTCGTCTCTCCACCTGGCAGTCATGAAGATGACAAGTCTTAGTAAAGTCTAATCGTTTGAGGAGGTAAAACTCCTGTAACTAACTGACAAGTGCAGGGCTTTTTATACTTTTTATTAACTGTTAACAGAGGGAGATACATTCTTATAAACTATGGCTGTGTTATCATATAGCCCGTACCAGCAAGGAAACATGGGTACATAAACAAACACATACTGCGCAGTCAACACACAATGTGAAATGATATTATAGATTAGCATAGAGAGGACAATATCATTACCACCACAGTCAGGGTAAATGTTTGTTTTTAATTTCATTTTGTGTCCCAAAAGAGCTCTGTCACTGCAGTCTGCCTGCCTGCCTGTAAAATATCATGCTATTTAAAAAAAAAAAGGACATCTGGCCATGAAATTAGAAGCGTGTGTGGGGCATATGTGTGTATGTGTGCTTCTGTTAGAAAGCTCCTGTGACTCAAATGTTGTCCCAGCAATCGTGCTCCTCCCAAGCGGTTTGCTGCAGTATAATTGACGGGCAGTTGCTGTCTTTTAGATGGAAAGACTGAGCTTGGTGGTTTGGTTCTGTCTAAGGTTGGTCTGTGATGATAGGGTCAGGCAAAGATGCTCATTCAAACCCCTGAACTCAGAGCACTGACTTTCAAAGTCTTACCATGGAATCCAGTTATTTTCAGCTTTTTTTATATGCTAGAATCAAATCACGCCAAGGTTTCCTTCACAGTGTGTCTCTGTTGCTGGTATCCCACTGTTCTTTTGTTAAAATGTGTTCTACACATTGAAGTTTTGCTGGGTGTTGTGGAACTGACCGCTGCACTATTAAAATCTTGTTTTTGCTTACTTTCAGTGGTTGAATTTATCACCGTGCTGCAGTGACACAGACATGTATTCAGGTTATATTCAGTACACAACATCACTGTTAGGCTTGGATACAGATGCAACAGAGCACACTCCTGAGAATGCCCAGTTGCTGGGTGCTTATCAGCTACGTAATTTCTCTAGAGATGAGTCACCATTACCATAGTTGGACTACAAAAACACACAGGCCACCTGCGTGGTGTTACAGAGTACTGTGTCTTTTCACTTACAGAGGATCTTTGGTCAGTACAGGCACTGTCTTGCACAGCATATTTTGTTAATTACCTACAGTTAATTACTGTCAAAAAGTGACGTCAGACCCGGCTAAGATTGAAGAAGTTACTCGAATGTTTTGCTCTGTGCTAACGAAATTGAGCAAGAAGAGATAAATGCTTGATAAGAGATTTTATTGCCCCTGAGCTTAACAAATCAAGGTATTTTGCCAACTGGAAACTGGATCTAAAATGGAACTAGCTTTCAAAAAACCTACCCTAGTCAGAGCTTTTTCTACTTCTGCTTGATTGGAAATGGTAGATGAATGTTAATGCTCTTAAAACATAAAACTTGTTATTGTAAATCTCCCCATCTCTGTTCCCCTAATTTTTGTCCAGATTGTTCTTTACTCAATATCAGAGCCAACCGTAAAACTTCCCTCACAGTGTTTCGCAAAGATCTTTTCACCAGTCTTTGTTCTAAATCGAATGTTTGGCTTGTATGTCTAATTGGATTGGAAATAATTGGCTTCCATTCTGCTCATTAGGGGGCAGTTAATGATAAAATCAAACATGTCCTGCAATTGTCAGATGACAAAAAGTGGAACTCTAGTCAGAAGCTGTTCCAGAGTAAGTCACATCGAAACATAATCCATATATGGCAGTCGCCATTGAAGTTGCCACTATCTTTTATCTTTCCATTTGTAGGTCGGAAGCAATTTATTTGTCATCTCCCTCTGGCGTGCGATATGGTGGTTTGTGCAACGTATTCTGATGGGCTGTCTGAGTGAGACAGTGTATCAGTGATCACAGGAATGTCACCATCACATGCAGCTGTCAGGATCTGTTTATCTCCTTCAGCACAGTGATGGGACAGATCAAGGAGGACTTCAACGGGACAATATGGTCAAGCATAGAAATTAAATATAAATAAATTTACTTTTGTGCAGTGGATTTATGTATTATCTCTTATTTGTTTCTTTTTTCTAAGGTCTGCAGCACATAGAACAAAATAAGAATTATTTTTTCTTCTTTTGCACATCTATTGGGCATGCAAATGGAAACGTAGCCATAGAAAGACAAAATCTATCTTGCTCTTTTTTTCCTTTTTTGTCTCTCTCTCTTTCTTCTCTCTCTCTTTTTGTTAAGCTCTCCCACATGCATACATAACTACGTCTCCCACCCACCCACGCACATTCAAATCAGTGCACTTTTGGGGTGATTGGGATCGCTGGTGGTGTAGATCTGGCAAAGTGAGATAGAATTTAAATTGGATGTTAAATAAGCATTACTCTGCTTGATTGTCTGGCCAACCTAGGAAAGTGTGCAAGCGGTGAGGCAGAGTGTGCGCCTCTCTCTCAGGGAGGTATGTGAAATTGGGGTGAGATTGAATTAAAGCGTGGACAATTAGAGATGTGCTAGTGGTGTCGCTTACCTTGAATCATTTCATCCACGTTATGAGAGGCCGTTTTGGCCATAAATCATACTCTCTCACGTCATAATTTCACTTACACACCAATATACCCTCTATAGTATGCATGTGGGATAGAGCAGTGGTATGTATGAGAAAGAATGATATGTTTATGAGAGTGAATTATGGTGTGTTTAAGTGAGATTGAAAATACACAGTGTATGTGAGAGAGAATAGTAGTGTGTATCTATTAGTATAATCCGTGTGAGATAGAGTGTTGACGGTGTACTGTGTGTGAGAGTATGATAACATGTGAGAGAGGGATTTTCTGTGAAAATGAATGACATTGCACGTGGTGGAGAATAGTTGAATGTGAGAGAGTGTTTAACTAAAAAGGTATTTTGACTGAAAAGGAAGCCAGTTGTGGCTTATAGCCTCTTGAAATAAAGCCTGAATCTGCATAGTGACACTGCTGATAATGCATTGAAAGGCTAAGTGGAGGAGCATTTAATTCAAGATAGCGTGATTGAGGACAACTTAAAATTCACCAAGTTTTGTTAGATAGGAAGATCAATATGTTTCTGATTATATTCGTTCTCACCTTTTTAGTGTAAAAGCATGTCGGAAAAAGGAATTTGAATATTTTTACCATTTCAATCAAACTCACGCACACACAACTATTCTTAATCACATATACGGTCTTATGTAGAAGAGTATGGTGATGAGTATAAGAGAGTGTTATCAGGATAGTGTATGAGACCTACTGTGATTTATGGACTAAACAGCCTCTCATATAAGGAGGCATCTCTACACTGGCGTCTAAATCCATCATGTTCCTCCTCGCGGTGTGCAGATATGACCTGCCTTGACCATCTCTGTTTGAAATGGACATTTTGTACCGATTACCTCTTGTTTCCTACATTTTGTAATAGACTGATCTTTTGCTCTCTGATCTTTTGTTATTTTTCTTTCTGTCCATCTCTCTCATACACACTGCTTACATCAAAAGGGTAAATGAAACATAGAAATACTAAGGGAAAAGACAATGTTATGTTAGTAGGTGTATATCACTGTAATTCACTGTTACTGTAGAGATGTAGACTGTACAAATTGCTATCCCCAAACCAATTGATCAGCATTCTCTATGAGCTGGATGTGAGAACCACACGTACAAGCACATCCATTCTTAAATGGCACGTAGGAGGGATTTATGGCATTCAGTGGTCCAGACCGGTCGTATGAACAGATAGTAGCCATTTCTTCACACACTTGTTTGACAAGACTTAGAATGATGCCTTAATATGAAATTAATTTGGTGTTTTAATATGTCACAGAATTAAACAAAAATAAATAACCAAAATTAATTTAAAGCTAAATTTATATTCTGTTCTCCATATCATCATGGCATGGAACTTTACTGAGATATTCAAGGTGTTTTCGTTTATTTTATTATTATCGGCATATTTTAGTTTTAGTTTTAGGATAAGAATTCAAAAAGGTTCTTGCATAAGACCCATTGTTAGGTTAAAACATGTATATCGCTGTCATTCACTGATACCGTAAAGATGTGGACTAAACAAATACCCATCCCCAAACCAATAAATCATAATTTATAATGTGTTTTATAACCCAGTTTGGAGAGATGTATGGTGTCCATTTACACACTGGCTCATATCAGTATATTTCCCCTATAAAATTGGGAATTAATATAAGTAAGGGTGTACATTATTTGTGGGTTTAAAAACAACCATTATTATCTAACTTCTCTCATCTTCTAGATTAATTTACATTTTCTGTCCCCATGTCATTATTTGTAGTACCTGCTGTCAGGGACTGGTTGTGGGATCGATGCAGTTTGGTTTGATACTCTAGAATAAATGGTATCCAAACAGTCCAGCTGGACAGGGCCCACCTGGATCAGCACCTCCACCCAGCACCTCACTGTTGGTTTTTATCCCCATGGAAACCTTTCTGGAGCCATGGCTTGTGTAAAAGGCTGGTGTTTGTGGGAAGTTAGGTGCCTTGAGGCTTGTTTTCTGTCGTTGTTTTCTCAAGTCTGCTGGCCTCTGAAAAGGTTTGTTTGTGGCTGATTTACATGTCAAGGCCCCTCTCAGACCTGTGTTACCCTCCACCCAGTGGAACAAGCCTCTTAGACAGCTCAATCTTGAGAAGCTCCCCTCTGCCAGGCCTTACATTTTGGGGAGCATTACTGTTGGCCTGTCAATCAGTTCTTATCGACACAGTGCATAGCCTACTATATAGCGTGTCTGCGCATTTCTGCATGCAATATTTTCCTTATGAAGTGCCGTAGGGACTTTCTTAAATGCAAATGATATTTTAGTTGCTGTCTTTCTCTCTTTTTCAGCTTTTCAACCTCTCATTTCTATGTACGTTTATATCTCAGTGCTGATGCATGCTTTTTGTGGTCTTTGTATGATACATTGAATGCCTCCGTCTGAAAGACAGCAATTTCCCGTGGGCTCTGATACCTGCTTTTAGGAGTCTTCTGAAAAAAAAAAAAAAAACAGGAAGATGATTATGAATAACTCTGCACCTGTTCCATCTGCCACAATCCACTGTTCAGACTCTATCAGATCTTAAAAGCCAAGATTTTCCACATTTCCTGCTGTCTGTTGTCTTCTCATTCCTTTTAAAACCTCACAGCTTCTCAAATTGTATCTCATCTTTTTCCAGTCTTTTTCATGTTGTGTCATCTGCTCTTACTCTTGCCCCTTATGCCTACATTTGCACTTGGTGCTGCCCCCAACAATCGTCACTCCTCACTGCCTCCATATCTTCTTGTTCTGGCTCTGTAGGGCAAGCATTGTTCAGAAGAGGATCATTTATTTCCAGGATGAAGGCTCACTCACCAAGCGAATGTGTGAGAAAGGTAGGCTTCTTTTACTGACATGGAATAAATAATTGACCATGACTTTCTTATTCCTTCAATCTTCCTGCTGGTACTCCATATCACTCCCTACTGATAGTCTCCTTTTTTTTCTGTCTTCTTTACTTCCATTGTTGATTTTGATGCGGGGACCTTTCTCTCTGCTGTTGGCTCTGGCATATGAATGATTGTAAATGAGTGTAACCCCTGGCTGTGCATGACATTGGATGCCACACTGAGCAACAGATCAAAAGAACTGTGCTGCACATCCTTCCCTTTTCTCGTGCCCCCACCCCCCTTCAGCGCACCACTTACTTAAAACACCCATCTCCTGTATGGGCACCACTCTCATCTGCTCCTTATACTAATGAGCAATCTCTCCATACCTATCTCATGGTCTTCTGTATTTCTCTCTCTGGCTCTTTTAACTTTTTCCCTCATCTCCTCTCCCCTCATTTCTCTACAGAACCGCTGTATGGAGACATTACAGATAAACCTCTGCTCGATTGTTGTGCCTGTGGAACAGCAAAGTACAGAGTCACCTTCTACGGGAACTGGTCAGAGAAGATTCATCCCAAAGACTATCCCCGTAAGAACATCTCTGTCTAGCACCTCATTGTTTAATAAGTCTGGTTATATTCTTTTTTTTTTTTTTACTTAAATCCCATGCCAATAACTAAACCATCAGTCAATTGATCACAATAATATGAATTGCCTGCTATAGTTTATTCCATAGACTACCATGCCATAGAGAATTGTTTTCCAATGAGGAAAACTGTTTCACTGTGAAACATGGGTTTTGTTGATGACCCTTTTTTTAAAGATTTAAGTCTTGAATATTAACGATTGGGCTTTGGGCTTCCCTGTTAGGGAAATCAGAATGTATTGAGAAATGGACCCTTGATGATTTGACTTGATGACACTTGATGATTTTAGTCTTTTAATACAATTTGTTGACATTAACAAAAATATATAATATCAGCAACCCTATCTCTTAATCTTGATTGTTGCACCGTAGCCCCAAAAACTCTGATATGTTCCAGATATGTGGGTTGTACGTGGCTCTCAATAGTAATGTTGGTGGTGAGCTACAGTATGGTACTATGGTTGAGTGTAATGTGTGTATAACCTTGAGACACACTATCAGGATGTGAATGGACTTAAGGATTACACTGGCTTGCTTGTCTAAATCAGGCTCTCACCGGTCAGATCAATACACTGATTAGAGTGGAATAAGATAAACCCTGAGATTGAAAGGAGCCCTAATTTATTTTTTTTTTATGGAGGGAGTAGTTGGTGTGTCTCTCACACTCTCACACACAGAAACGCGAACACACACCTCACAGATAGATCAGCTTAAAAGAGGATAGGGCCAACTATAAGTGTGGTTTCTGTTTCATCCAGATTCTTGGATGCTACAGTTGGATTTCTCCTTGCACAAAGTCATATCCTAGGTAGCAAATTATTCTTACACTGCACATATTGTACTGGGCAATATTATTCACTGACTACAATACAGTAAGCACATGATGATCTGTCCTTATTTGAGTTCTGAATTCTTTGCAACTTTGATATGCCACTATGTTGCCTGTCAACTTTCTATTTTTAACATGTGTCCTTCAAGTGCAGCAGCCTTAGACCATTGTGGTGACACACATTCTGGACCAAAAATTCACTGTGAAACAGGCCAACAGGACTTTTTTTTTCAACTGCCAACATGTTAACCTTGACAGTTCCATTTTCTTTCTCCCCTTTATCCCCATTGTAATTCATGCAGCAATGCATGACTATTCAACCCAAGCAACGGCAGCTCGCTTGGACACAGGGAGTATATTGAGACCGAGAATGGCCTTGTTGTCAACAAAGATATTTTATGGGCTTAGTGAGAGACCAAAAGAGAAAGAAGGAGGGAGAGATTAACATTCCTTTATTGACCAAATAAAAAAAGTACCCCCTCATAGTAAATTTCCTTTTACACGAGGGAAGTAGTATATGGAAGTCTAGACTGAAAACATTGCTACTTAATCAGGGGTCTGTTGAGTATCTGTTAAGTCTACAGGTATTGTTCTTAGGTCGAGCAATGCACCATGAAATAGAGAATCCTGGTAACCCGTAGAGAGCAGTCAAAGGGGCCAGTTATATCGTTATAAGGCTCCATATTCTTAACACAGACCTGTAAAATTGTGGCAGGTCATTAATAGACACTTTGCAGCTATCAGTACATATCATATCACTGCCCTATTTCCCTCCCTTGTATCTTATAAAAAACAATTCCACCAATTGAAGATGGAAACCACAACAATGACCACAAGCCCTAATTCCTACCAAAACTGCATTAAAAAGGAGGAGACTGGCACCAAGTTATAGCCACCTTTGAAGTAAACTAATACTGCCTCAGCCTTAAGCGAGAGAACCCGATGATGGATATAAAACTGCTAAGCGGAGCCATAATTTCAAAGCTATTTAGTTATTGGCTATGACTTTCTGCCTGCAAGGGTCAGACATTTATGAAAGCTTGGAGCACAACTGGCCTCTAAATTTCATAAAGAGCCGTTAATAAAAATATTGAAGAACTATGTTTGTCATAATAATGAAAAATAATCTTGAGAGTCCAAAAATATTAAAGAACTATGTTTGTCATAATAATGAAAAATAATCTTGAGAGTCCGGACAAAAAATAATTGATGGGATGGTAAATTGGGGAAAAGGCATCTTTTGCTTCTGTAATCCTCACATTTCATAAAGTTGCTTCCATACTTACAATGACTCAAAGAGCAAATGAAGGAAAAGAAATACCCTAAAAGAAGAGGTTTATTTTTTATCCTGGTCCTCTCAAGGCACCAATCATTTCTGCTTCTAATAACTACAAGCTTCCACAACTTCAAAACATCTGAAACACTTTGTAGACACTGTCTTTTACGTCACATAAACATTCAGGCACTTAAAAAAGTAAGACCTCTAGATATTGTAGACTTTCTTCAAATTAATTACCTGGCTAAAGAACATGGCATTAGGCCAATTAAAAAAATTCTGAAAACAATCTGTTTTGCCAGATATGGGCTGATTATGGATGGATGGGTGGAAGGAAGGAATACTCTGCTGTGACTTTGAGATGCCAACACAAGTTGAAGCACTCACAGTCTTTTACCAAGGGGAAAAAACAAAACAAAACAAAAAATAGGCACCTACTATCCATCCCTCAGCTCATGTACTGAAGCTAATGACATTTAGCTAATACTAACTAATGAAAAACCAAACCATGCATTTAAAAACAGAACTCTTGATCTGATTCTTCAGCCTGAACAGAAACAGCCGCCACTAACCGTCCCTCAACTGACCATTTTTCAGGTTGGAGTTCTCAAGGTGCGTCCCCATAAACTGCAAGGCAGATTAATGTAATGCACCTGGAGCACAAAAGCATTTAACAAACCCTTTGCCAGCAGTAAGGGCACCTTTCACTGCTAAAAACACATCCAGATCAGGCCCTAAGAGATGATATTGACATTGCTAGTCTGAATTCCTCAGACGGGTCGTTCCAAATCCTGGTCATCATTAGTCTTTAACCAGGTCACAGGAAGAGTGAGATGGTTCTGTGCTGGCTTTCAGTGTAAGAAAAGTTTAGAAAGATTATTGGAAGCCAGGTCATATAAGCTTTGAAAGTAATATAATTCTACAGCAAACAGGTAACCAGTGAAAAGATGCTAAAAAATCTTCCCATTTCTTACGTCAATGTAAAAACTTTGCCGCAGCATTTTGGGTAAGAACAGGAAAACAGACATTACAGACCTCATTGGCATGACTGAATGATATTAGTGCATTTATGTCCCTCTTTGTGCCATAGTAATATAATTTCAGTGTTATTCATGTTCTTTAAATCAAGCAAAGCAAAACATGGATAAATGTGTGTTGCATACTGTAAATTAATACTCATACCTCTAACACCAAGAAACTGTTAATTATTAATTAATTAACCCAGCAATAGCACGGTGAATGTAACTGAAAACATGCTCAAATAGAATAGAATGAAGCAAGAATATAACTTGTAAATCAAGGTCATGTCAAACTTTACGAAGAATATAAACTAAGAAATATCAGAGTCTTTGCAACAAACCCTGACAGTAGCACCTGAGAACTGCAAAATGTGATTCTCACTAGAGTGTAACATCTACCTTACTTATCTAACAGCAGCCGCCACCACTAGTGTCCACCACCACGGACACTAGTCCTGTGATAGTTCATACAATCATCCTCTTACCTAAGCTTCCAAGCATTTATCCAGATCTCAATAAAAGTACATTTTGCAGAAGCTATGAAAAATAAACCTCTAAAACATTAACAGTAGCCATGCCTGCAATGTCCTTTAAAGAACTGTTAAAAGTTTCCACAATATGCTGTTACAGGAACACTGCAAACACAGAGATTAGATTATCAGAGCGATTAATCTTCGTTCAGACTCACACTGGGAACTAGCAGAAGGCAGAAAGGGTGACTTACAGAACTGCACAGTAAGGGCTCTATTTAGGGCATTAAGATCAGAGACAGACCTATGACCTATTTGAGTGAACTTCACCTTGACTAAATAGGTAGTACAATAGTGTTCAGACAAATGGTGAAGTTGTTCATGTAAGAGATTTTGTTTCGTGGCACGATAATCTTTCAGCTTGATTAGTAGCTGCTGAAAGCAACCAAAGTTTATGTCTTCAAAAGACTCAAAGGACTCAAGCATTCATTTTATGTGGATTGAGGCTATAGATCATCATTGTGTTCTCAGGGTGATGAAGCTGGATGTCATTCATTCCATGTATGTAATAACATACTAGGCAGGGGAATAATATGACAACCGGGGGGATAATAAAGGAATATGAAACAATCAGTTTCTGTGCTGATAAGGGGAGACATGTCAGACCACTGAGGGTCAAAAGTAAGATAGTAAGGATACCTCGAAATGACCTGTAAACATCAACAGGGAGCCCATAAGTACTAGATGAACAGCTGTTCTTATTATGCCTTTCACAACAGTGGGGGTTACAGCAGGGCTTTAGCTTCCACTGTCTCTAATTTAATTGTGTAAGGCTCAAGTTTGCTTTAGCCTGTGCTGTAACCTCTGATGGATCATAGTGATCGACCACTGCTGCATTCTATGCATGCGTACAGGTATAGGGCAGATTGTTCTCAGCGAGAGAGATATAGAGAGAAAATGAAAGGATTATGAGGGAGCATAATATTAAGGTAACACACTGAAGGTGGTTTGCAGCAATAAGGAATATTTTTTAGACCGAGGTCTGTCAGTCAACAGATAAATGTAACAATCGACTGGGAAATCATCACTGGTATCTTTAGAGCTGGGCCTTGCCTGTGGCAAAACGTTTCTGCTGATTGAATAATGCAGAGATAACTTTGGGATACACATTGGGATGTCCAACTAATGAGGTGTTTTATTGTCTTATTTCACCAGGTCGAGCCAATCACTGGTCAGCCATCATTGGTTCCTCCCATTCTAAGAGCTATGTGCTGTGGGAATACGGTGGCTTTGCCAGCGAAGGAGTTAAACAGGTAGCTGAGCTGGGCTCCCCGGTCAAAATGGAGGAGGAGATCAGGCAGAAGGTAAGATACTCCAGCACGAGTAGATGACTGACGTACTGTACTTGTTGTATATAAAGTAGAAGGGAAAAGGATTTAAAAAAAGATACATTTTGAGGATTTATTATTGCAAAATATTCGGACAGGGTATTTAACAAATGCATGAGTTTATTGATATAAATATTCAGATTTCTTTCTGGGAATATTTTGAAAAAATGAGTTGCATAACAGCACTGGGGCCTCAGAGGAGCTCCCAGGGTGTGCACGTCTGAGTTCAGTATGGGATGACAGTATTCACTGTTGCTTTGACATTGTTGTCCAGATTGATTAGTGCTTTCAAGCATCTATGCTATTCTTAGCCTGCCTCTACATCTACTTTGTACATTTAACCAATACACAGTAGCTGGGGGAATACCTCTGTAGGACCTGGTTTGGATAGAAGGTTGGAAGGAGATTTCACTCTCTGTCATGAAATCAGGCAGATCCTACATACCTTCAAACACACTCACTCACTTTAGTGTCACTTTCACAGCTTTCACCTTACCTGTACATATTATGTTGTAGTTTTTTTGTATATTTCTTGTGTACTCTACTTCTCATGTTCTCTATCCTTTTTGTCCTCTCTTCTCTTTACTATTTCTGCAAATAGCGTGGTATATCTTTCTTCTTTCCTTCTTTGCCATGGCTGTCTCTCTCACTCTTAGAATAACTCGTGCTGGCAGAGCAGATGGTCCTGCAGAGTGCTTATTGTTGGCTAATATTGAAGACCTGGAGTCACAGCAGATAATGAGAGCATAGTGTGAGCAATGGGGTCTCTGTGTCATTGCCGCCTTCCCACTGCTATTACAGCACACTCTTTTTTTAGTATTATTCTCATCTCTCGGCCTGGATCATTAGATTCGTTTTTTTCTAAGCTTAGAGGTTAGAGTGAAATGGCACTAGATTTGATTAAGCAGAACAGTAAGTATGCTACAAAACATACAGTACATTTCATTAGTTATATATAATTGAATGTTGTTGTGTTTTCACTTAACTTGTAATTATTTCTGGAGCACATAATATAAGAATTAATTTACCCACACAATCAATCACATAAGCCTACCAAGAGATCAGTTACATAAAACAAGGACAACCATCTGCTTTCTATAGCTAGATAGAGAATTGTGTACTGGACATGACAGCAGTTGGATTGGGCAGTATGTTGCTCTTTTCTTATCAGCACATACAGTGAAACGATTAAGGAAGAAATGAGGCATTTTCCTCACCACCTGTGATCGTATCATCACCAGGTGTGACTTGGCTCAAGCT
This sequence comes from Lateolabrax maculatus, assembly GCA_031216445.1. Classification (NCBI taxonomy): domain Eukaryota; kingdom Metazoa; phylum Chordata; class Actinopteri; order Acropomatiformes; family Lateolabracidae; genus Lateolabrax; species Lateolabrax maculatus. The sequence goes on from CM062198.1 coordinate 16,179,504, forward strand.
GTAGTTGTCGAGAATGATTGCTCAATAGTGGAGTGGGATTTTCTCACACATGAATGCAGGACGATGATTACACAGGTGATCAATATAAACCCTGATTCATCTGATACTAGCAAGCCGAATAATCAGCCTTTGTCTTACGTGGCTTAAGAACGGCCATTTAAGTTTGTGTGTTTTTTGCCTGTGCGTGTTTGTAAGTGGACATACAATATGATATTCTGTAACTAGATGACACTGAGCTTTTGTCATGTCATTTAGCCTCACATGACTTATGGGTTCTTCATGGCTGATGTTCACAGCTGCTGTGACACATGGAAGCTTAAAAAATCTTGCCTCAGACAACTACCGCACACGTTCATTTTATCCACTTTTATACTCAGACAACACATAGAGTCTGTCGATGCCCTTGAGATAAGGAGGCTTGATGAAGGAGGCGCCCTCTTTTGAGCCGTGCAACACTTCTTGGTAAATGCTGACACAAACAGAAAGCTGATTCTCTTTTGTGTCAGGTGGGGCGTCAGGGGGAGCAACTAGCGATGAATGCAAAATTGATATTCATAGCCAGGCTTCACTCCAGCCAAGGGGTGCACTGATCAGAGTGTTAATACAAAGTTTCATTTGCAGAGCCACACACACACACACAAAGCCCTCTTTATCCTGCTCATGTCAATTCAGAGAGTGATGGCTTTATTTTATTTCTGAGTTTGTCACCCTTTTACAGATTGGACCAGGGTGTGCTACACCCCATGTCTTGCTGTTACTGCTCAACAGATGTGTGATGGAAAAAATATTACCTGTGCCTGTCCCCTAGGATTAAATACTTCTTTAGATTTGGAGGTTTATTAAACTGCACAACTACACATGACAGTAGTAGTATTTTGTATGTTCTAAAAATGTTCCCTTTTAAAAGATAGTTTTTCTATATTAAAAGTGTGTGTGTGTGTGTGTGTGTGTGTGTGGGGGGGGGGGGGGGGGGGGGGGGTAATATGCACAATTTATTCAGTGTAATTTGTCCATTTCATACAAGCTTGCTGCTTGGCATGCTCATTTCCATCCTTATCCATGCAGGTATAAAAAAGTATGATTGCATGTCGGATCCTCCTCAAACATAGCCTTCACTTACAATAGCAGCATTTCTGCACCGCAAACAAGCAATCATTATACTATGCCACTCATCGTAATTGAAAAGGCCTGAGATTATAAGTGTGACTAGCACTGCCCTTTTAAGAATTCATATATTGAAATGAACAGAATAAAATTACAGCGCACCATGGACGAGAAGGCACTTTGATTTATGATCAGCTTGGCACCAGAGATGCAGACAGTTTATATTTGTTTAATAAACCCTTGTGTTTGGGAATGTAATATGTTAAATAGGTAACATGTCTTGAGGTTTAGTGCATACTGTAGTTCGAGAGGTGAGTCACAGAATGTAATGGGGGATATTTTTTTTTATTTCGCTTTTTTACAAATTTACTTTCCAGACTGTAAACAGATGTGCAATACTGTTTCATTTGCCAAGTAAAAATGCTCTTATCAGAGGACTTGGCAGCACAGAGACTTAGCCTGAGTCTGTTGTTGTTGTCCCTCCTTTCATGTCTGAGGTGATTTGTATATGCATTCAGTCATTACAGAAGCTCAGTATGTCACTAATGAGAAGTTTAATGAGACTCTCTCCATGGACCAGCAACCAGGGCCAAGACCTCAGACGGATTATGAAATCCCCTATTTCCTCTCGCAGCATGGGGCGTTTTTTCATTATTGCACAGTACGGATGCTGACGGAATCCTCTATTATCCTGAGCTCAACAGCTGGGCCACAGAGCAGAGACAACACAACTCAGGCTGGAGCCAAAAAGAGACTTTACAGATTAATGACAGTAAATACAGAACCATGTCACTCGATACAGCTCTGGTCCTTATTATATTGTCTGGCATCTCTTTATTTTTATAAGGATACATGTGCAGATGATACTTTCATGGATCATCTAAGTGAGTCCTGGGATACCATTTAGATTGAATCTTGAATGGAAGAAGTGAATGTAGGGTATTTCTGAGCAGGATTCAAATACAAGTTGTTAAAACTGTAATTCCAGTTGCTGCTTGTACTTTATCACAGTCAAATTGCTGGGTTGATGTAAACTCTTTTGTAGTCTGCAAGGAGCACTGGGGCTGACTCGCCCATTTATTTTGCATGATGAGCATAAGAACAACAGGTATTATGGAATAAAATAACTCATTGTTAATCTTTCTCCCCATTCTCCTCATTCTGTGCACCTTGCAAGGATTCAAATGATAATTTTGGAGTTCAGTTGTCGAGAGAACAGTAAGGTCTGCCATCTGTAAGTGGGAGGCCTGCAGTCAGGAGCGTGGGTAGAAAATAATAGATATGCAGGTTCCTTTGGGTCCTTGACTCTCACTGAATGAGCAGGTGCGTACTGTATGTGAGTTTCTCTTTGTATCCAGAAAATGACGTCACTACCACTTTTCACTGCATGGAAATCTGTATTCTGCATGTGTCTTTTGGTACACTTTTAATAACCTCTTGTGGTAGCATTGACCAGTCATAAATCTTTTCAAAGTTTATGTCTGGATAAATTATGTAACTATTTCACAGATGCTCAATGTGATCTATTGTTTTGAACTTCTGATCTTCTGAGATTGAGGGGGTTCGTGGGAAGGATAAAGTGTTACTGTCTGCTGATTCTCTTTTCGGTTATTTTTGTCTGAGGAATGCATCTCATAAATGGTGCTTTCAGACCATTTACTTGCGACATAGCTGGGTTTCATTCTTGTCTTTGGTGAACCAATGGCACATTTATAACACAATATCTTAGAAAGAAGCAGTTACGTTATTGCTCAAAAGTGTGCTCATGTGGTGCACGCACAAATTTCACTCCATTAATTTTAGTGAGTGCACAATTGATTAACAAATACATGACATGAGCACAATTTAAACACACGTTACAAAAGCACACTCCCCTAACAAAGTAAACACTTAATAGTTGACATTTTGATAATGAGCAATTGTGAATTGTCTTTTTTCCCACTGCACGTCTCCTATAAGACCTGTATAAATCCAACAGATTAGAAAAGACTGGATGGCTTTCGCCCAGTTATTTTCTTGCGTCATTAGGTTTTGTAATGTCTCTTTGAGATCGAATCTCTCATCAAACAATGAGAGATGAAACTTCACCTAGATGTCATTCAGAATTGGTGCTTCAACCCCCACATTTGATTAATTCCTTGGCCAACTAATTATCTCAAGCCTGGGTTTAGAGGAGAATATCTGGCAGCCCGTGCAGCATGCAAACATATATGATACTTCAATGAAATTCACGGCCTTTTATCTTCCTTGAAAGGGTCTAGTTCATGATCACTCACTCACTTACAAATTCATATGACACCTCCATGTTCTAATGATACTTATTAATATGTTTTTTAGATGATTATAATTGTAGAACAGTGTTTATGAGACAATATAATCATACAGCACGTATTGTGCTTTTTTCTCTATTGCATGATGTCATTGACACAGGAAGACAAAACTGTCAAACGGTCAAACTGTGTAGGGATTGGGCGTTTAAATGCTGTTAAGATTCACAGTGGATCAGATTTTTCCTTTGAGTGCCTCTAAGTGAAATCCTTTCTCAGCCATGTTATAATATAATGAAGCTATGAGAGGGGAAACTGACCCATCAAACACTCTTTTAAAGGAGGCCATGCACTGAATCTTTGCAAGTGAAAGTGATTTAGCTTAGCTGTATTTTTTCTAGCAAGATTATTTAATATGTTATATAATAATATATTTAATAATAGATATTTTGCATTAATTGTGTAAAATAGATGGAGTATACTGAAGCATATATTTTATAATGCGCTGTCAGTCAAGGATACAAGGATACAAACTTAGTTTATTGTCATCTTACAACACAGGGTTGTACAACAAGATGTAGATATAGTCCCATTTTGCTGCTTCAGAAAAATAATTATTATTTATGGTGGAGTGTGGAGGAGGAGTTGAGTAGTCTTATAGCCTGAGGAAAGAAGCTGTTCTGTAATCTCTTTCAGGCTTTCCCTTTTGGGCATGTATATGCCAGCAAGTTTTAACTTGAAGTGCTAAATGATACATCTCAGGGGCATGTAAGACTATGTCTCTTTTGTCACAGTGCAGTGGTCACGATTCCACTAGGAAGCTCTCTTCAAAATGCTACTTCAGCCCTCTGGACACAAAATGGAATGCCGAAGATGTTAACATGATAATTCACACATAAGCTACAGCCTCTTTTTTTCTATCTTTCTCTGTTTCTGTTATTGTCACTTCACTTTCCTCTCTCTAAGCATACCGTTTGTCATGTCCTCGTATTGCTCGTGTATCTTTCTGTGCAAGAGTTGCTGCATGAGGTCAGGTTTGCCACAGTGGGATAGCAATTAGGTATAAAAGCGCCTCCCAGAGGGTGAAGTCCTGACCCCACCTTTGTGTCCAACCTTGCCAAGCCATGGTGGGCCATGCCAAACCCCAGTGGGTGTAAGAGCATGCAGGAATTCTTTAGCTCTTCACCACCAACCCCCTAGGGTAACTTCCCCCTTGCTACACCACCCTTCTGTTTTCTGAAATTTTTTCTTTCTGGGTATCTTCTTGGTTGTTTGTTTAAAAAAAAAAAAAAAAGAACGAAAACAGAACATCCAAGTTTAGGAGGGAATAGTTCTTTACTTTCTTTCATTTCTTTTTCTATTCTGTCAAGTCAGCTTTATGTGCCCAGCAGAGATATTCCAGTTTGGGAAAACAACGCTCTCCAAAACGTTAATGCCTGCCTCGGTTCCCAGGACTTTCATAATGATTGCTGAAATTAAGCAGTACAGCCAGAGGCGAGCACATTTTGAGATGCAGTGGGGTAGACTTGTATGTGCATGTGTGTGTACATGCACGTAGTTTGGGCATAGAAGTGGGTTGTTTATTTTTCTCATAATGAAGAAGTTATAATAATAATAATAATAATAGCTCCCCATGCAGGTTTTTTTTAATCTATATGCGCATGTGTTTTTGGTTTTGGTTCATGCAGGTTTATTTGCATGTTACCCCCATCTGTGTGTGTGTGTGTGTGTGTGTGTTTGTGTGTGTTGGCGTGCGTGAGTGTGCGGCCCATCATGTTGATTTAACCGGTCCTTAGGCTACATACACAGTCGCAGGGATAAAAACTGGATTATCCTGGAATCTCAGACAACTTGGCTGGAGGCAGCGTTGATAAAGCCTTCCCTGCTAGCAGGCAAAAGAGAGCAGACTGGACACTGCTCGAGTCCCTCCTGTTTGTGCATCATAGCTTTCAAGGATTAGACATTTGCCTTGTTTGTCTTTTTTTGATATGCCAGAACTTTTCTTTGAATATTTGTCAGTTCCTGTGAGCGTGAGATGACACAGTTTAAAATGAATATTAATATAAATTAAAATTCAAATGTATGCTAAATATTGGAATGTTTTGAGTGAGCATTGTATCTTTAGTCTCCAGTGGGAATATTTCCCTCTTAGATCAGTTATTGATCAAGGCTATTAATACATCTCTTGTGGTGTTTCATGTGCTTTTGAGTTTTGAGAATTTAACTGGAGAATTCTTACTTGATGTGTCACTATCTGTTTGTGTGTGTCTGTAGTTGGTGCCAAAACTGTTACATCTTGCAAACACACAGTAAAAGAAGAGTATAACTTATGGCCAGGGGTTGGAAAAAAGTGTCAGAAAGTGTTTTACTTGAGCAGATATGAAAATACCGGTACTAAATATGGTGTAGACATTGTTAAAGAGACATACGTATGAGACCACAATATGACTCTCACATGCCTACTCAACTGTAAACAGGTTTTGTGAGATGAAAGTAAGTATTACTCTGTGCTTTTCATTTCCACCCCATCTGTTATGAACTGCAGCCATTGGGATTTACTCTTCATTAATGCTGGTTAACTGGTGTGGCCATCGCACATTACAACACAAATACTCAAAGATTTTTGCATTGGAAATTCAAGATGACATATTTAGATGTCACAACAGAACATGTAAATAGCTGAAATTCTCCTGAATGAGGTTTTGGGATATGAAAAAACAGACTTCTCACTTCTTTTTTTTTCCATAGGTCTTCATAAGATCAAGGCCAGTTAATACAATAAACGTTCATTATAAATATGTGTTATTCATGAGGTGGCCTCAACAAATCTGTTTTCAGCAATGGCTTCACCTGTTATGTTGTCCCTATTTAAATGAGACCATGGCTCTGAGCACCCCCGCCCTTCACTGCAATCTCCATACCATTTGTAGGTTGGGGACCTGGAGTCTGTCTTCCCTGGTATGGGTCAAACAGATGAAGAGATGAAGAGACAGAATGTGATTGACAGTCAAGGACATTGTCGACCACACACATATTTCTGACACACAAATCAAACACAAGTGCAATACAGTTTCATACTTCATAAGATTCGTCTCATTATTGTATATGATGAGCACCATCTAAGCAACATTTCGATTGTCTATTGTAAACACTATTATCATCTGTTACCATCGTTATTATTAGTCTACAATAGCTTTTCATAAAAGTCGAGAAGACGGCAGAGATTTATTATCCAGACACTCTGTTTTTGTACCGCTACAGCTTTTGTTAATTCCAGGTTATTGCTTATTCCATTACTTTTAGTGCAGCATCTTTCATTTCTAATGTTGAATTATTTTGCCTCAAATGCATTAAAAAGCTCATTACTGTGCCTGTGTGTGTATGTGTGTGTGAGAGAGTGCACTGCAGACAAAAAATAATAATAGTTCTTGTAGAGGGAACTAACAAAAACATGACATTTATGTTATCAGCTAAGGCTAACTTGATAGGTGCACTTTAGTTGCTCATAATAAATTTGATTGCTGAAAATTAGAATAACATTAATAATGATATAATTCCATTAATTCTGCTTCAAACATCCACGTATAATATATGTTTCTGTATATTTTGTCTGTTAGGGAAAATGGACACACACATTATATATTCTGCAAAGAGATATAGCTCTGACAGTCTCTGTAGTCTTACATACTGTGTATCTATGCAAAGTAATGTTTTGCCTTCAGCATTTTTTTGTTTTTTGTTTTTTGTTTTGTTTTTACCCCTTGGAGGTAATGCTGAGTTAATGTCTCTTGTGAGCTCTGGACTGAATTATGTATTCTGGTGCATAGCTGTGTGTGGTACAGTGCTTTAATAAGGATGTATAAGACATCTCGGATGTTGTATGGATGTATTATAAACACATGGATGGATTTTGTCTGTTTTTTTTATTTGAAACTTCAGGGCTAAGCTTGAGTTGGGAGAATTGTGTTTTCTTACCAGCGGTGGGCAGTTTCAGGATCATCGCACACTCTGCAGTGCAGTACATCTAGCCTCAATGGCCACTGACCTCCTTACAGAGCTAGGATCCTGCAAGTAAGAATGAAAGTTAGTAAAATGGAAGAAAAGCTTAGCGAGCGACAGACAGCCTGAACTGGGTCATCAAAGGCAGTTACCTCAATTCATCTCTAATAATATCCCCTAGCCCTGGGCCCAGGTCTGCTGGAGTTGCCTGTATGATGGCTCAGGCTACTTGATGAATGAGTGTGCCAGGCAGCACTATAGGCTTCCAGACTGCACTGCAAGGCTCAGAGATTGCCACCGAGGACAACCACAGTCAGCAAATCAATTCACAGCTCTCTAGAGAAGTACTCAGCGCTTACAAACTCATCTGCCTTAAGCATGGACGATTCTCCTGTCACCACGTCGCCTCCCTAGCCTGCGGGATGTTCTCCTGTCCTGTTTTGAGCATGATTTGTGTGGCTGAAGTGACTTCACCTATGCAGTATCTGAACTGCAGCTTACTCTGCAGGGCAGGATATGGGAATGTCAGTGGAGATTTAATTAACACCTGAAGGCTGTGTAAGCCTTTACGCTATGCGCTGATAACAGCCAGCTTGCATCCCATTGGAATTTCGAAGCAATTTTTTATGTCTATTAATAGTTTGGAGTACGTGGTGGGACAGACAGATCAGAGATTCCTGAGCAGAACTTTGATTACAACATCAGAGGAGCTCCTATCTCACCCTGGGAAATGGCTCCTTTAGACCAAGTGGGGCTTTGGCTCACAGCTCTTAATTTCTCATAATTGTGGTGTCCTAGGGAATAGTTTACTAGTTTAAATGCAGACTGCCATCTTTAGGCTGGGCACAGTCATTCTGAATACTAACAAAGTTATGCAACAATAAAATAACACAGTAAATAGCAGTAATTTTGAGTTGCTTATTATTTGTGTTCAGAAAATGGAAACTTTGTTCAGCATCTCACATTGCACTTACACGTTAAAATACCATGAGATAATGTAGAAATTCAAGGAGTAGTCATTCTCCTCCTACTACTGATTGGATGTTTCCATGACACAATATTCAATATCAGGTTGTTTGATATATTATAGTGGTAACAAAGCATATGAAAGACTTATCTGCATAGTTCTGCACTCAGAGGAAATAAGCTTTCCTGATAATATTAATGAGGCCAAAAAAATAACGAGAAGTATTTGCATGGTAATTAGCACTAATGATCTTTTTAGCATGATGATTATACGAGTATGTGCTGTGGCTGATATTCCAAAGGGATCTGAAAAGGCAGAAGCTCCAGCTGTTACTGCTTCACGCAGATATCTTCCTGCTATTGCAGTGGGTGAAAGAATGTTACCTCCTTCATGTTGTTAGCATAGCCACCAGAAGCTGGGGAGGGCCATTAGTATAATGTTTCTCCAGAAACTGTGTGAATGATATAAGCAATTTCCATTGCGGTCTCCTCTCTGCTTTTGCGTCAGTGTCAGACTGGCTTTGTCGCCATGAGATATGCTAAGATGGTTTAATTTGCATTGGGAACCTGGTCATCTGCACAACCTCATCTGTTTTCCAGAGCAAGACTAGGGGAAACATCATCATTACTATTAAATGAAAACTCAACCCAGCAGATGCATTGCAGGGAAATTGTTAATGATGATTCCTTAAAATTTGAATGCACAATTTGAAGCACTTTCACCCACTCATACACACACATACACACATGCTCACACACATACATGAACCCACAGAGTCCCAGAAAGTATCACAGAGTCAAAAAGCTTCAGTTCTTGCTTTTGGTAACAAAGCCAGGGGATCATGTTTACATGATGGACTATTTGTTAAATTTACTTCAATTATGACATAGTCTGATCTCATACAATTTGCTCAATCACAGAGAATAGAGTAGATCTATCTTTGGTCTTGGAGGCATTGGTCTTGCAAACATGTTGGAATTCAGTAGTAAGTAATTCAAGTGCAATTGAAAGACATAAAGTTTAAAGCAGTCAAACAATGAACACACAAAACGTCAGAAGTCAGAGCAATCCCTGTCATTTGTTCACAAGTCCACTGATTAGTCACTGTTTAGCAGGTGGATACTTGTAGGAATCAATGATGTTACAGCTCATTTTGTTTTCAGCAGTGAACGCTGGTAGTGGCATCATGAGGGCAGGATGGTGTATTCACTGTGGATGGGTTGAGATGGTTCAGCAATGATTTTGTTCACCAGAGATGGAATGTGCTTTTCTGAAAGCTGTATGGTATTGTTTGAGCTGCCTCAGATTGGTATGTTGAATGTGTAAAGGGTTTTATTCTTGTGTTGTATCAGCATCTAAGTTTGCGTAAAAAGGTTTTGGTGTATTGTGCTTCTTTGTTTGCACTCTAGGTAAATTTATTAGTGTTTCCAAGTACTGTTGTTTTTTGGATCTGAAGTCTATGACCAGCTATTTTGTCTTGTTGGTGTTTAAAATCAGGGAATTGCTTTCACACTAGAGCGAGAAGGGGTGGATTGCAGATCTGCAACAGACTGTATGGTTGTTTTGTACCATTCCAACCAGTGCTGCATCATCTGCAAATCTGATGATCGGGCATCTATCCTGAGTGCTGTTATAATCATTTATGTAGACAATAATTGGGAAAGAACACATCCTTGGAGGACCTACAGTATGTGTTTCTAGTAATGGAGGAGGATTGGCTCTTATATAAAATATACTGTCAGTTGCCAGGTAATCATCCAAATGCAATGCAAATTTTAACAGAATTTCCAGAAAATCTGCGAAAGAAAATGTGAATTAATGTACATCTCCATCCACTACTATTATGGTAATATTAAGGGTGGATTCATCAAGATAAACAAACAACTTTTCCACCTCAGCCAAGTGTAAACACTTTTTTTTTTTTTGCGGTTTTTCATGCATAAATTGAAAATAGGTGGATGGAAACACACTTATTGACTGATTTTAAAAAAAACTTAATCAATCAGCTGTTTATTGATATTCATCTCCTATAGCCTCCTTCCAAGATTATTGGTTGTTAAAAACCCCAATAAAACTCAGCAAACAGAATGTGTTTCTAGGTGTTTAGTCTGGGTCCACTAAGGTTACTGACACATTCTGTTTTCCATTAGCACATGCCATTAATTTAAAATTTCCCTCTTATAAATTTTGGTCAGTCCATCCAACATTCGGCAGGCATTTATGTTGCTGTCAGCATGGATATCAGTAATTGAATTGAAACTGCTTGGTATTTATTTAGTTGTGCCACTCCACTGCTGTGTCATTGTGTTTTAAAAGGGGATTATATCAAACGACTATAAAAAAATGCCTTTCTCTTCTCTTGCCAATCAGCTTTGGAAATCCCTAGTAAGCATACTTAATTTTGTTCAGTTTGAATTTTAAATTAATGGTAGCCTTTTCAAGCCAAATACATGGACACGACTTAATTGAGATCTATGTGCATTTATTCTTTGAAGTAAACTTCAACACCATGTGCATAGTGTTTTTGGAGCGGATTTACCGCTGCTTAAAACAAATACAGATTTAAGGTAGTTGATTTATTGTAGCAGATTTTGTTATAGTTCTTTCTTAAGTGAGAAAGCACTTTTGTATGGCTACCTTCCCACCCATATTCATATTAAACCATTACAAATGTCAGTGGAGCAAGCAGGCAATATTAAACCATATTAACACTGTGACTCTGTTCCTAACCATTTTTTATTTGCAATGATGCCAGTTTAAATGCCGTTTCTTGCCTAACAGGGAATTACAAATGCTAAATCAAGCATCGCAAATGAAGGTTCACTGCGCTTGTCAGAGCTAGATGGAAATTATTCATGCAATATGAATCCTTTCCCTCCAAGATGAGAGAGTATGTCATCTGCACTGCATGATGTGTCTTCTCTAATGGATACAAGCAGTTCTCTGTTCAGGAAATTACTCCACTGAGCTTTTTACATTTCTTTTTTTTTTCACAACATAAGCCAGTTTGTTGGAGTGAGCAAACATGTTAAAAAATAGAAATCTGCTCAAGCTAGACTACACAGGAGCTGCCTACAAATAAAGTCTTTGCATATATATTGAAGCTTAGTAACTTGAACACACAGACTTCTAGGACTCACAGGTAATTTTAGCATAATACTCTTGTGTTTGTGTTAAGAGCTTAGATCATAACAGGGATGAACACTGTATGTGTAAACACCTAGATGCCTCTAGATATCCTTGCTCAATGTCCACATTTTGACCAGCAGAAGAATGTGCCCCAAAACTAAAGTGACTTTATACATTTTGAAGGCAATCTAAAGGGAATGTCGCTGATAAAAAGTTTGAATACTAATCTTTTTTCTTTTCATGACCCTGACATCAGAATATTTACCTTTCACAAATGACAGCTTTTTTAATATGTAGGTGTAGGCAGACGTGAAACATACATCAATTATCGCTTTTATGAGGGGTTATGCAGTGATTCATAAGTAGAGAATTATTATTAATACACAGAGCCATTCACACTTTCACTTTAGGCTGATATTAGTTAGACATGGTATTTACCTTCACCTGCTTGTCTACAGTGCTGCAGTCAGTGTAACTCTCTGATCTGCCGATCCACATATACCACAAGGTCCCTCAGGTATTGCAATCTCTCAGGTACTGCAATCAGAGGTTTTTATGTTGTCAAAAGTCTGGGCTCAAGATTTATGTATGTCTGGCATCTTTTTCAACATTTTTTAAAATTGCATTAAAGCTTACTTATTCATGTTATGTTCATTGTGTTTGAAATGTGTAATCTTTTTTGAGCTCTTGCTCTTATTTTGAGCTTTTATTGCTCTTTTTTGGCCCTGCACCTTAATTTTTTGCTTTCGTGTTCATGCTCTGTCTCCTTTTCTACTGTCTGCCAATTTGTTAAGTCTTATTAGCCTCTTAAAACTACATAAAGGGCTGCTGAGGGACCAGTACTATGACAGCTGGAGAGGAATTTTTCTAGTAAGCTTAAAAAAAAGAAAACTGTCATCAGTTGAGTAACTATGTAGTGCAACACGTACAACATGTGCAACTGTAATTAATGTCAAATATTCCTGTTTTTCTTTGAACTAATTGTTTGCCTTGTTAAACAGGATTCATATGTAAGTATGCAGAGTAGGACTTTTTTTATACAGCATTGTTACAATCCCTCATATCAGTCCAAAATATGAAAGAATGTTATGTTAATCTTAATGTCTGCAATGCATAAAATTAGAGGTTACATTTAATTTGAGGCCTGTCATCTTCAAAACTCTCAGCAAGAACATCTTAATGTGCATGTAGGTGACTGTATTACTGAATAGATACTCAATACACATGATCTATATGCCCGCATTCCTCTCCTCATGTCCAATTGATCAACAACCTAAAGGCTTTAAGCTAAAACAGTCTCACTGCAGCTGCATGTTTCCTCTCCCCAGTAACAACAAGTGGTAAATAAAACTAACTACCCTCTTTACCTTAATTATTTTCTGCTCTACCAAGTACATACTCATCATCAGGGAGGCTGGCTCTATCATCATCTCACCAATGCACTAAAATGCATTTAAATAGGAATAAAAAAGGGATAATACAAAAATGACTCCCCAGCCATTTTTTCCAGAGGGGGAAAAACTGCTTTCAGTAATTCCAATGATCATCCTAGACTTGTGATATTAATGATTCTCTAAGAAGACAAAAGCATGAAAGAAAACTGTCATCTTTTGCCACCTAAGGCCCTCATTTCTTTAATAGTCAACTCTTTTCCTGTCTCTGTCCATATTGTCTTATCTAAACCCCCAATGTCCCTCACCATCCCATTTAAAGCCACTAGAAAAGGAAATTTGTAGTGGATCTGACAGTCACTCTCAAGATTTGTTGATTGACTGATCAGGAGTTGAAAAGAAAAAAAAGTGTAAAACTGTGACATTGTCAGTAATGTTTGAAGAATATGCACTTTTATGGCTACTAAACCATTAATGGAATGCCAGTGTTGATTTGAATAAGGTAGGGATGGTTTGTATGTGTCTTTATTAGTTCTTCTTGTTTGTTGTTTAAAGCCAATCTGTCAACAATCTTAATGTGTTATAGCATCAGAAAATAAGACAAACTGGTAAAAAGGGGTGCAGTCTAAGCCATCCTGCCTGCCTCCCTACTTGGGATGGATATTAAGACATCTTTATTTCTTCTGGGACCAAAATTCTGCAAAAAAACAAAAACAAAAACAAAACACAAGGTGACACCCTTCATCCCATAGAGAGCCATCTCCACAGAGAGAGAATTATGCTTCTTTTAACACCTGTAGCTCTGATATGATGTCAGCGTGTACTCTATCACAAGTCCGTTCACATTTACACATACTGTATTCACAAAAGGGAGCTTTCTGCTACAGTAGGAACTGATTTCCATGGATAATGTAGATCTGCTGAAGCAATTCTGGGTGTTAAGACTTTTGCTCAATAGAAAGAAAAATGGAAAAGAATTTCACTCAACGTGTCTTGTTTTAATGGTGGATACTGAGAAAGGCTACATTATTATCACTGATAAATTATTATTATTACCAATATTGGTCAGTTTATACTTTTTATTCAGTATTTGAACATCAACAATGCTAAAATATCTTCTAGTTGTCAGGTCAGGTCTCTTTGGTGTGTAAAACAAAATGATGTAATCTGACACAAAACCACCGCAAACTTCTTCCTAAAAAGCATAGAGTTCAATCAACACCTCTGATACAGTGTCATCTAAATCTGAACATTATGAACTTCATAAAAGATTTATTGTTTTGGATTAGATTAAGTTAAACAGGTATGCCCGATAAAGGTAATTCACATAATAATAAACTCATATTTCTTGTTGATAGTGAATTGTTTCATGTTAGATCGTCAAGCAACTGCAGCAATTAGTTATTCTCATCATTTAGTGTGATGTTGTGCTTAAATGATAATAATAAACCAATAAATTACCATATGGTCACACAGTGCCAAATAGTTAGGTAGTTAGGTATTTTCCTGACAGCAGCCATCAGCTTTTCTGTGATCCACTGCAATAATTGACGCTCCACAAAGAGTGCTTTGCGTTGGTGTCAGTACTGGTCACACAAACACACAACATTGACACAACATCGACAGCCACAGATGTTCAGAATCACTTACAGTGTATGACCAGGTTAGCATTTGGAAGCCAATTAATGCATGAGCAGACATGTAATCATGCCACCCTGTCAACAAAAAGCTCAGTGGCAGCACAGATCAACATGCACACAGACACGAACATACGCACATGACACATATGGAAATGCATACACCCACACACATTGCTTTACATGCAAACAGACAAGAATATATTACACAGCTACACAGCCTTTTTCACAGACAGCACCTGCGCCAGAGACAAAACAACACGTGCATAAGGTTGAGTTTATTTTTGGTGGTCTAGGCTCTGAAATCTACCACCTGAAGGATTGACTGCCAAACAGCATTGGATTCACAAGCAATCACAGTAATGTATCTTATGTTGTACTATTTGGAAAGATATTTCAAGTATTCCACACTTTGAACTTCAATTTCACACAGAAACTCAAATATTTCTTAGGTTGGCCACTTACATAAATTCAATATATGGAACAACCGATCTAATGTCACAGAAAACTTACTTTGAGTTTCACATCTCAACAAGATCAGTTACTCATAAGTAAATCAAGCAGAATATAATACTGCCAGAGTCCGAACAGAGGTTCATAGATGGAACAATCAGTACTTGGTTGCTTTATCATAGTGAAGCAAGGAAGAACGTGGGCTTGAAGAATAACCACCCTGCACAGGTGTCCTGCTAATGGAAGAAAAGGGAAAGACGTGAGGGTTTTCTGTGCCAATGAGAGAACCATGCACTACTCTGGTATTATCTCGCCGAAGCTGTACCTAAAGACTACACCATCAGCTCGCCTTGAGCCAATTTCATGGCTGATATCTTCAGTGTGAGGGACTGCGATAGGGCTATTTCACCCCAGCAGGGTAGACTTAGCCTCTGGAGGTCAGAGGCCTCTGACAATGGGCTCACTTCCAGATCATAGTGTTGCTATCTAACAGGTCAATAGCAAAATCAAATATAAATGATCATAATCAGATGCTGAATGCACATTGAATATTTATACTGGCAGCAGTGTGTTCTATTTTTATATAAAAAATATTTGATTGATATTCTATTTACAAATTCATTACATGATGATACACAATTAAAAAGTGTTTATTGCTGAAAGTCAACAGTCTCCTCCTCTCCCCGCCTACAATAATATCATGATGAAGATTAAAGGAGGAAATTATGGTTTGATTATGGTTCTTTTGTTATTCAGACCTACAGTTAACAGATACAAGTCTCAGTAAATAATAAGTCTCAGTCAAAAACATTAACCATAAAACACTGTTGTGTCATAAATTTAGAAAATGTGCTTTGAATTTATTTAGCACAGCTGAAGACCTCTGATACGGCCACTAAACAGCATGTTGTTTGTTTAACTTAGCAACATTCATCAGCAATATGAAAGATTTTATAACAACTGGGTGAAACTTCATAGTGGTATAGTTTTTTGGCCACATTATGAATTGTTAAATGGAGTGGTCTTTCAATTTACTGCCACATAACACCCAGTTCATGCAAGTGCTTCTTTTGAATAAAAAAAGAAAAAAAAAAAAAAACATATAAAGAGTGAATTACTAGCCTGACATTGATAAATGTGCCCTTGCTTCGCTGGACTATGGTGAGATAATTGACTTGGAGCAGATGTTGTGATATTGTATAGAATATTTTAATAAGCCACACTTTGTGCTGCAATTCGCACCACAGCGTTTGTCCAGTTGGGCAGATGTGTCTGGCTCCTATGGCCTGACAGTGATTAATGACACAGGGATTGTGATGCACAAAATGATGCCTCAGTACAATAAAATTGATTTCAAAATCAGATTTGCATTCGTTTTGGATATGTTGAGGGACATTGTAAGAGTAATGGTGATTATCAGTGGAATGATAAAAAAGTCAGTCAGTTAAAATGAGAAAACGTTAAAATTTGGGCCTTTTAATGTGAAAGCAGTGGGATGCAATATCTAACCTATATATAGGTTTATTAGTAACTAATGGCTTTCTGTACTAAAGCATATAAACGAAAAAGACACTTCTTGAGCCCATTCTAATGAGTTCTTCAGAGGTTTTCCCTTACCTGACATCCTATGAGATACAACAGAATTTTAGACTTGCTTTTGCTCAAAATTAAGTTAGTAGAAGGAAATGACAGGCTTTCTGAAAAGCTAACTACTGTACGTGTTGGGCAGGAGAAGCAAGGGACAAGTTACATTGCTAATAGGATTCAGCTTTAGACATCCCTGTCATTAGTGGAAATGCACTCTATATGAGCAGCAGAAGGTCTACTTAGATGAAACCCTCGAATTTCTATTCCTGTCTACCTGCCTTTGACATATCCCGGAGGAAAAAAAGGGACTGGATTTAGAAATAATTCTGCCAGTGGGAAGACTTTTAACTAATTGGTAGTGTAAGTTGTCCAATTAACAGTTAACCAGTAGATTCTTCACTTACTGTTACTAAAACAGAATGGTACGGTGGCCCTAATGTGCAAAAACATTAAGAAAACAAGTTTAAAGCAGAAAATACAATATTTAAGAAAACACACAAAAAACACACTTAATAAAACAAGCTGGCAATTTAATTGAATTAATAGATACAAGCACACTTATACTTGTTAATTGAGAAACGCATTCAGAGTCTTGGGAATCTGTGCCAAGGTAATGATCTGTTGCACATTTTGTCACTAAACCAATACATCTCTGAGCCTCCAGTCATTAAACCTCCCCACAAAGATGTGTGAAGCAGTAAAAGTGAGTTTATTCATGGGAGCATACTTTAATATTTGTCTGTAATCGATAGACACAGCGGAAGATTGCTGCCTTCTCTCTCAAGTACAAAAGGGGAGACATACAATTGCATACATGAGAGAGAAACATCACAGCTAAATATTGGTAATGCACTTTTGAATTTGCAAATTTGATTTAACTATTTAATTTCCAGTATTTCTCAGAGAGATGTAAAACAAACCTTTATGCAAGTCAAATTGCAACATGAGCAAGCAAAGCCCAGATTTCAGCAAAGGTTTTGTGCAGATATGACAAAACCATAATGCTAAAGCCATGTGTAGTGAGCGGAATTAATTCCTAGGACCCGTCAGAAAATAGTCTTTGTGTACCTGTTTTGACCATGCATATGTTTACTCATATAGTTTCACCTTTGATGATTTTTTTCAGTTTCAAATGTATTTGAAAAATGTTATGGCCCTTTAAGGCCTAACATTTTTCCTGGCCCTGAGAGGTCAACGTACTGCAACATACATATAAACAAAACACAACAAAATTAGGAAAACATCTTTATCAATTTGACACATGCGCAGCATTTAGAGAACGTGCCACAAATACACAAAATTACAGTGCATTTGTGCCCTCTGGAAACTAGTACTGAAAATGGCTTGGATACACTTGTTGTTGCTACGGTTTGTGACTCCTGACGTCATCGAGATAACCTTTAGCCTGCATAATAATCATATAGGCATTGCCTTTATCAGTAGTGGTGGGGGGGTTTATGTAAATCTGACAACGTAGTAGTTGTCTGTATGGGATTATTTAGGGAAGGAAGTCTCCTGGGAATAAAAAAATATTGCTAGTTAGTAAGTACAAAACTAAATGTCACTACTTTACAAACAGACAACATACATGCAATAAGAAAATCTCCTCCCCCTTAAACTGAGGTGATGACATTATCATTACTATGCTTGGCCTACTGTAACCTATACATGGGATATTTCTGGTCTAATGATGCCTATGTGATTATTATGCAGGCTATAGGCCGTCTGATGACACTGGTGAACCGGATAGTAAATGTTAATATCTGTCATAAACACTACATTTCATCAGACTTTCTGCACATACGCAGAGTAGCCCTACCCTAGTCCGACGAGTTAAGCATGCACTCAGCCCGGGCTTGATTGAAGCCCGAAGCCAATATCAGCCACAATGTGATGACACATGCCGCACACACACACACACACACACACACACACACACACACACACACACACTACAATGTAGCGGCTACATTACGACAAAAATGCACGCATTAACGGACAATTGGTATATTTGGGTTTTTGTCTATTTGCATGTGTAAGTTTCAGTGCATTGAGCTCTCAGGGCCACCTTAGTTTAGAGACCAAAAGCACAACAGTTCTTGTAGTAGTTTATAAAGTTTAAACGCATGGTTGACAAGATAAAAACAATGCTGTTCTTTCTTTCTGAAAACATGACATTTCATGACATTAAAATCTAGATAACTACTCATAGAACCCCTGTCCACCATATCAGTGACAAAGGGAAAGCTCTGACCTGAGGATGTTGTTGAATTAAAGGTCAGGGGGTCATTTGTATCATTAAAATTTCATGGCAAACTAGTGAGTTGTCAACATACCGTACTGTATCTTTCTGTAGACACAAAGAGTTAAAAGCCTTCAAGGAGGGCCACAGGATTGGCTCTGCTTGAAGTATGTAAACACAATGAATAAATATATTTGTGGGAATGCATATACATTATATATGTAAAACAGAAATGCAAAATTCATCACAGGAAATCGTTTCTATTTCATTCTGTCCAATGTGAAATATTTTAAAATGGAGGAAATAACACAGTAAACATCACTGATGTTTTCCACTAGAACAGTGCTAAGAAAGATGGAGGAATGACTGAAGATTTGTATTACACAGAGATCATTCATATCAGTGTCAAAAGCAGTCTATTAGGGTGTAAGGTTGCCTGACTTGGTAGATTAATATTCTATCTGAAGTTTGCAAGCTGTGCTTTTGGTGATGAAGGAGGCTATTTGCTTGTGTAATACTCCTGATTTGCATGAATTTTTTAGTGACTAAGATGAAAACTCTGAGCGCTTAGCTCAAGCAACATAGGTACAAAAAACTAGAAGTAAATTTCAAATGCAAATTGCCCTTGCAACACAAACTTTGTGAAACTCAATCTATCAGAAGTTATCTTTTGTTTGTGTGTTTATAACTATGCAATTATGTGTATTATGTAATGTAACTGTTAAGTAACCAAACTAATTTGGCAATACATAAAAACTTTACATAGAAAAAGTTTTTGATGCAAATCCATCTGCACCATTGATGATATAAATTATGAGGAAATAAAAAATGAATAGTACTGTACCAAGGGGCATATGAGCCTCTGGCTACAGCATAGCTTGCGGTCACACTACTGACAAGTCTGCAATTAATTATGAAACTTATCCATTCCATCAAAATGTCTAGGGAGTTACTAAGGGATGGGTTTCTGGTAATTAGTAAGTAATGATGGGAAATATTGGATCACATCCTCTGTATTGATCCTACAGAGACTGAAGACTCAATTATGGCTGAAAGGAGTTAGAGCCAATAGTAATTCTACTCTGTAATCTGTTTTATACACATGTAGGAGAAAATGTAGCTCAATGCTATGATGTGTTGGGGAATAGGATAATGAGACAGTTTCACAAGATTATCAATGTGTTAATATAATTATTCTCATGAAAGTCTATAAAGTAACAAATGGGGTCTTTGTTAAGCATCCTCAGTAGCAATCTATGTGTAGGTAGTTTTATTATGTACCATTATTATTACTGTATAGTCTTAATAATACTAATGATAGCCAATTATTAGTCAATATTAGTTTAAATGTAGAGCAAGGTAACATAGATCAGCTTGACTGGAGTGTCCAGTGTCCTGGGGTCACAAGCTGATCTGATTTCTTGGGGTAATTAGCTAGTTTCCCCGTACATGGTGAGTGCCTTAAGCCATAAACTGTGTCACCAGTGGAGGCTCTTGGACTGAGAGTCTTAACTGGACCTCCAGTCCTGGTAAACAGAGCTCAGATGCTGGCAAGAGGTGATTTGTCCATTGGTGATTCCATTTAGTGATCAATGTTGCAGCATCGTTGTGTTAGAGAAGTTTAATTATCCAGTGTCAGGGGTCGGGGGAAGATGTGTCCTCCTGCTTGGTTGATGCTGGAGTGAAGATGTTGGCAGAGGTTTAATATGTAGCATAGTCTTTTTTGTGTAAGGTGTTGGGGCTGATGTGTATATTTGACACCTGATTAAAGGCTGAGTGATGTAGCTAATGAGCATGATAGCCTGAAACATGATGCTCTACTTTGAAAAGCAAAGAGAAGTTGGTGGGATTCAGGAAAATATGGTAGGCCTTCATCATAGAGACCAATTACATCATCAAGATTTCCCAGTGATCTTAATATTTTACTTGAATGTTTGTTGCGATCTAGTTTTCTTGTGGTATTTTCGCGACCAGAGGCACACAGTGTGCCAGCTGATAACTTGTGAAGCTGGCATCAATTACATCCAATCATATCAGCTCCTCTGACCACCGTTAAAAGTGGGGCCCTCACCAGCATGACTTACTGACACTTTGGGGAAGGATTGGAGTCCAGACTGTCCTCTCCTAAGAAGAAACAAATATTTTTATCAGAGAGGCACAGAGTTGCACTATACTTTAAAATCCACACACTATATTTTACAATTACTTCATAGTGTTGAAAATGCATTGTTCTCACATTTCTCTCCCCTTCAAAGCAGAATCATGCTAATTTTACAAAATGTTAGGGGGCCAGGCTGATACAAAAAGCCCATCGTATATATGGCCATTCAGGTATGGTTATTTTGGGATGTTCAAGGGCAAACTATAGAGAGATCGAGGGGAAAGAGAGAGAGACTGAGAAAACTGTTATGTTTCTAGGGCTGCAGGTGCAGACTATAAAATGTGTCCTTTTCAGCAGTTATGAGTCGCATCTTGACAGTTCATTTTTTTCTGCGAATGGCTGCCAAAAGACTAAATTGTGGGTGAAGGTCTTTTTTCCCCGCTCGCACACTCGTGATCCTTGTCACCGTCTTGGGCGCTGCTGGTTGTGAGATATCTGTTTCTCTAAAGGTCTCACAGCAATATTTGCTAGCTCTGTTACACACTAGACCTGTATTTCTAAGATCCTTTCTTTTCACCTTCTTCCAGGGAAATTGGAAGGTGAAAACCTCTGTCCTGGATCACATTTAAGACAGAGATGGTCTGTTAAAAACAGAATAAGCAAGCTTTTTCTCTTTCGCTCTTTCTGTATATTTACCAACAGTACTTGAGAAGCTGCATTACTGTCACAGCTCTTATAATACAAACTATGTTTAACTAGTTTATCTTTAAAAACACACATTTTTTTTCAGTTTGATTTTAACTGATAACCTAAACCAAAAGCAGCACCTTGATTTTTTTTTTTCATTTTCAAACTTGTTATAAGTTTGCAAGTGACACAGTAAATATGATTTAATACTGACGGAAATGTTTACTCGAAAGTATAAAGCTTCCCTGAGAATGCAATACTGTGTCGTGCTGCGGAAACATGCATGAGTATATAATATTTGAATCCTTAGCACAGGCACAGCCCATCAGTAACATCCTTGAATCTAAAATAGGATTAGTCTGCTGTGCTTATTATCAGCCTGTCAGATTTGCTGCAATGAAATTCAATAACACAGAGCAAGAGATGGGGCTGCTGTCATTTGCTTCCTGGAACAAAAAACATGTTCTGACTATAGGAAGTAGAGTTACTGACATCATTGCAACAGTTAAGTACATTATGAATATACTTGCACACCTTTTTTAATGAGAAGTAGTAATTTGCATGATAAATTAATTACTGAATTGTTTCTCACAAATTTAAATTCATCTCTCTATACCTACGTTTTCTTCACTGCTTCTCTATTTGAATTTATGGTTTTAGCTCTTTTGACCACATTAACCGTCATTTCCACTGACCATAATTATTTTCGACATTAAAACGTGTAAATGAAGCGTGATGGTTCAAGAGTGAAGTGTTGATTAGTTCAGGGGATTGATTTTCTTTGTGTGTGTTTTTGCCTGTCTCTCTTCTGTAGGGTGATGACGTCCTCACAGTCATCAAAATGAAAGCACAGTGGCCAGCCTGGCAACCACTTAATGTGTAAGTAATATATTCTGACGTCATTATCTGCTACTTACTGTGCTGCTGGTTTTAAAAGTTTCACAAATTGCAAATCATCTACATTACTTTTCACTATTACAGTATACAAAGTTTCCATGCACCCAGTGGATTTCAGCATAAAAGTCAACCTGTAGAGAATTTGCTGGTGATCTGTTCTCATCGATCTTAATAAACCTATCATAGGGGTCTGCTGTCTGTGAACACACTGTCCATGATATTCTGGTGTTGTCTTCATCGACAGTGAGTTCCCATGACTGTCGAACAGAAATCATGACTGGATTAATTAATTAATTATTTAAGTTTTTATAATTGTCATGCATACAACGATGCTCAACCCATGTGGACTAACAGTAAAAAACACCAGTGCTACATATACATTTTCCACACAATTAAAAAAAAATAAAGATAACCAACTCAAACATCTTTGACCATCAAGTCTTCAGATCTTCTACAACAAAATTCATAAATGACTGACAAAAACATGAACTATGTTGTACTATAGAAATCAAATAATATACTAATTAAATTTATAAAATTAAAGTTTATCTTTCCTCCTTTTGAACAAAAATTAAATTAAATTAAATAACCAGTCCAGTCATCTGTTCACCAAAAGATGTGATACAATAATGAACTCTCCTGAATTGTAATAGTTTGTACAGCACAAAAGAAAATGGGGCTCTCACACACAAAAGGATTATACTGAACAGTAGAACATCAGGACTGATGGGGTATGGAGCTTAAAGGACAATTGCTGTTTTTTATCGTTCGTTCTGTATTTTAAGTCAAACGCATTATGTAACACTGAAATACCTACCTTTAAGGAGTTTGTAGGAAAAGGAGTTGTTAAAATGTTGATTCACAGTCCGTCCTGTAACAGCCGGCTTTACTACTAATGTTGAAGTTCCTCTCATCCTTGTCTCACCCCTGCAGTGAATTTGTAATAGGCTGAGCTTTAATCATTCTGAAGCATCTATGTAGGGTCTGGAATGGGTAGAGCCTATTTTAATTTGACAATTTTGTGTTTTGAATTTGAGGGCGCGGCATATCAGTCACTTATCTGGAGCAATGTACTCTTTAAATCGTAGGGCACAGAAAATGTTCAGCACGCCCCTTTGTTATTATACCTACTGTGGTGGTTTATTTCAAGCCCTTTTCCAGTTATACCACATTAAAATGAGTAGAAACCAATGTTAACCTGCAAGGTAAGAAATCAATCCAAAAACAATCTACATTTATATAAAGCAATCAAAATTTGCAGTTAATGGGCCAAAACGTTCTCCACCACTGGTAAACTGCTTGAGAGGAATTAATTCACATATATGATACCGCAGGTCCTGAGGTTTTAAGGTTTAAGGTGTCAGAACAAGAAGTTAGTATCCAAAGTTGGACTGAGATCTTGCTGATCAGTGAAAACCCAGCTCAAAGGTGCCCTGAAACTGCCAGCTACACCATGCTCAAAGTGTGCATGCTCATTTGCTCCTAAATTCATAAGAGCCATTTAATCTCTTATTCATGAGAAAAACAAGAAGCTTGTTGGCTCAGCTTGCTCAGAAGAACTTCAGTGGTAAAGGCCTGCGCAGTGTTGTTTCCTTACCACAGGGCGTCAAGTGAGGTTTAGTCTCCAAAGGGAAGAACACAGCCAGGACCAGAAGCAAAGCTATCCACCAGGGCTAATTAACTTACTCTGTGCTGTATAGGCAACTAATTAATTGTTTCACACAGTGATTGTGTACAGCACATGCATGAGTGTGTCAGATCAATTACGTTGGTTTGGAGCAAGAAAATGGTGGCCGTTTTATATTGATAACTACATGGAAGTGTCTTCGCCATAGCAGTAGTTAAGTCAACCAACTGGAAGGTGTACTTTGTTAAGTCTTTAGAGGGTTCATTAGCTGTACATATGAGAAATGAAAATGCATAAATGTATAGTTATGTCAGCATGTTTCATAGTAGGATGTTGGTGTTTGTGTGTCGCAGATCCAGTAATAAAGTGTAAATATGCATGCCTTTTTCAGGTGTATGTATATGTATGTATATGTATGCCAATTAAAGCTTTCAACGTTCCTTGCTTTGACGAATATAAGGATAAGAGACAGGAAGAGAAAGAAACTGAGAGAGAGAGAGAGAGAGGGTAAAACAACAATCATGAAGAATAAGGAAGTGATTAAAAAAAGCTTTTGAGAAGACTGGGGTTTAATTACACTGGTAGTGCTTCTCTTTAGGTTAACTATGTGGTTAAGAGCCGGGTATGTGTACTGCAACTGTATTCTGTAAAATGAAGTGCCTCCTCTTAAACCAAGCTTTCAATTTCATTTGACTATAAAAAGCAAAATGATTGCTGGAACCAAGGGCAAAGCAGCAGATATGTAGAGGGAGAGTTGAGGTGGGAGATGAGAAAAGAATCAGGCTGAAGAAGTGACAGCCATTATCACACATATTAAGGCCGAATGTCTACAGCAGTGGCTCTCCTGAGACCCAATACATAATAGGGAAAAATAAATAAACTTTAAAGTATGTTTTTCCCAGAAAATAAAGTATACTAGACAGATTCTTAAGAGATTTAACCACCTATCCATATGTTTCAGGGTCACTGGGCTTTCGGTAAATAATAAAGCCTGATCGAAAAGAAAAGCACTTCAATAAAATGTTATGTCAGTAATTAAATGATAAGAAAGATAAAACAATAAAAATATAATGAAAACACGTGAGGTTCTGGTAGTGTAAATTTCAAGGAATATTTCACCGCTGATTAGGTGCCTGTCCAAACTGTGGAGGTCTATGTAGTCCATTAAAAATACAATCACTTTGGCAGCACACTGCAAATTGACTGAAAAATAGCCATTTTGTTGCTAAGGGAGCCTGTCCCACAGTGCCTACATGTACCAGACCAGCTGAACAGACAAGAGCGCAGATGTTCTTAAGATCAGTTTAATTTTCACGACTTGATAGTGCTTAGCTACCAAAGTATAGGCATAACTTTGATACACTTAGCTTTTCAAAATTTAAAAACTTTATCCTGATACATTTTCCATCTGATCTTAGTCAGCCCAAGCTGAACGACTCAGTCTGTAGTCTTAAAAGTCAGTGATTATGATATAGGTGAGGCAACCAATGAATGTCACAATTCATCATGACTTCCTGACCACATAGGTGTCTGAGGCAGTTACTTTTCTAGTCTATCGTCTATATTGACTATTGTGGGAACAAGTGATGCTGGAAATATGCTTCTCCAAACGTCAGCAGGTAAACATCCCTGCAGACCTACATAGAGAAGGGTGTTATAGGGAACCATAGATTGCACCTCCACCTACAAAAGTCTAAACAACATGTTGATTGATTGATTCAACTCCTGCCGGGATGTGGGTTTGTAAGGGAGACAAAAACGAACGTGACATAAAAACGCATCTGAGTGACCCCCGTGCATGTTCGCCTATGTTCGCCTGGAGAAGTATAATTCCAGTTTGAGACTCAAGATGCAGTCAAGCTGTCAGATTAGCTAAAGGTTAACATAGTTAAGTTAACATAGAGCAGTTTCCTAAATGAAAATTCTCTTTTCATCACAACGCATTCTTGTATGTATCAGAGTTTCCAGTCCACAGTGTAAGCCAAACGTTAAGAAACACGGACTGACAAAATTCTCTGCCCCTATGTGTCAGAGACAATTCATGTCTTGTCCTGCCTAGTGGAACTATTGTCCTGAAATAAGACATCAAATATTAGCTAAGAAGCTAGTAATATTGTAAAGATTTGAAAGATTTCATTGAGAAGGAAATGGCCATGTACGGAAAAAAGTGAAAAATAACATATACCATTAATAATATTGGCCAATTGGAGCATTCTTCAAAGTCAGGGCAGTGTGGTCACCCTGCCGCAGCTCCCTTCAAGCTGTAATCATTTGGATAAAAAGCTTGGTTTGTTATGATGGCTGCCTATATATCTCTGTACCGCAGGATATGAGGCAGAGGCAGATTTATTTCCTTGTCTGCTAAACACAGAGGAAGTCGAGGTAATGTTTAAGTTATAACATGGATTGGCATTTGCCTGTGTAGCCCAGGTTTGTACCATACAATAAGATGAACTGTACGTTACAAACCCACAATTCAAACACACTTGATCAAAGGACCTTTTGTAATCACACTCAGTCAAACACACTCACCTTGTACACCAATTAAACAGTGTAGTTTCTCATACACCTTAATAGAATAAATAATGCTCAAGTCCTTACAAAAAAATCTGATGAAAAAAGACCTCTGACTCTCTTTGTTGCACTGTATCCTCCCACTCTCTACCAAGTCACACTATACACAACAGTGTCTTCCTTTATTATTTTCCTCACTAAATTTGTCTTCAGTAGACCACCCCTTCTGTCTGCCACTTTTCTCCCACTTTATACTGGATTAAAATTGTGGCATCCATGACTGCTACAGTACCTCCATGACAGTAGTCATATACCCATTCCCTCTCTCTCTCTCTCTCTCGTCAGGCGTCTCCCTAATAACCAGAGGACTACTTTGGTGTTCTGCGGGCCACATTTGATTAGCAGCTAAAAAAAATAAGCTGGTTGTCAACGGTGTGAAATAAGGAGCTCTTGAAGACAAGAATACATCTGTTAATGAGCTTGCTTCTTTATTTCTGTCACTCTCAGAACTACTTTTTTGGGTCGATAACAATGGTTTATGTGTGTGTGCAGTGTGGCATAGTAGTGCAGCGAGCCCTGCCCCACTTTTGGGCTAGCCTGTGTTCCACTACTGTGCAACCACGTATTTTTGATTACTAGAAACATACCAAACATAATATTGCGGTTGTCTAAAGATGCAGTAATTTACTGATGAACCTTGACTACCCTAAGCACCGCTTTAGCAAACCTGTAAATCAGCAAAATAGTTCAAATGAAAGGATTTAACAATTTGATTTGACAATTTGAATAAATCATGCATTTTTAATAGATATCTATTCATTGACCACAAAAAAGCAGAAAAAGTCTGCTGCAGTTATGATGGTATTGTGAGCTAGCAAGGCAACACCAAGATCCAATCAAATCAAATTTCAGATTTTGTAGTTTCGGGAAGCTTTTCTGGCCTTAACATAACCAAATAGTTAATTGCCCAAAACAAAAATGACTTTTGTGTGTGGTAAACATGATTTGCCACATACAAAAATCGTTTCTGGAACAGGCAAATTCAATGGGATGTGAGTGAGTAGTGGAAATGTTCTGCCAAATATCCATAGAGCAAAACCATGACACCTGCTAACATTCATATCAACACACACATCTATAAACCAGAAGCATTTTGGAAAAACAAAGGCATTGCACTGCAGTTATCTAGGGTGATTAATCCCTTCCTCATTTGCTACCAGACTTGCTCTGTCACTCCTTTTCTGTCAATTACAAGTTACCTTTTTCTAGAGCCCAGGTAGCTGTCAGAGATAAACCTCAGACTTGCAGTACTCTCTGAGCAGTATCCCAGGAGAGTTGACTCAAGTTGTGTGTTCCCAGGGGATAAGGGCAATTTCACATCCTCAGAGGCCATCATTAGTACGGTGCACAAGGGCAGGACTGAGTTGGCTGGATTTATATGGGCATGATGACAGGTGAAAAGGAATCACTGGCTAATTGTCTGTGTTACAGCAAGAATCTTCCCACTCCTAATTCATCTTGTATTGGCTGGGAAAAGTCTTTTTTTATTTTTATTTAATTAGTTTAGCTGTCAATCATGGGTCAAGACAGACGGCCAGATGTGTGTGTATCTCCTATGCTGGAACAGAGTAAATGTGGTGTGGCGATAGATGTGGTCTGGCAATGTGAGTCTAGAATATGTCAACTAAGTATGTGCCCGTAACTATGATTTGTGGGCACTGCAAGTACTTTTTCTTTCTCTTTCTCTAAAGGAGAATCGAAGTTTCCCACTTCCAGGCGAGCTACAACTCTAGGTTAGCATCCATTACACAATGTTACTTTTCTGCTCTCATTTCTCCTCTCATTCAAATTATCGTCCATATCATATCAATAATTTAAGCTTATGAACTTAATAGTTTTGAACTAAAACCTGCAGTATTTGGACCAAGTTGGTCATGAAATATATATTGTGCTAAAGTCAGTATAGGCAAAACTTTCAATTAAATACAGATACATATTTTATCAACAATGCATATCTAATACTAAAATGTATATATTTATTTTAAGTATGTCCATTGAGCATTTTTATTAAATATTTCTGGATGAAATAAATCCTACCGTATCTCATTTTCAGGTTGTAGCTTGAGTGTGCACTGGGCAGTTGTGTTATTTAGATAAATATATGAAAGTATCGGCACATACCCAATATTAAAGGACTCAAATCTGTCTGCAGGATTGAATGGGAGGCTGTAGAGAAATACTGTTGTTAACATCCTGGATTTGTTGTTGATTATTGTTAACCTGGTACACTGTCAGTAAAATGTCATAATTTGTTAATTTCGTTATCGGAAACTTCTAGTCCTAGTTTTCCTCTTATATTTACACTTTGTTAGCCATTTAAAGGAAACTTGCTGGTGACACAACTGGAAATGTTTGACTTAACAAGTTCACGTGGAGCCACCAGATGCATCATTAGGTTTGGTTTTGGTATAGCAGGTGCATCCTAGCCCTTAGGTCCTCTGAAGGACACAACTTTGTGAGCCACATTGCCTGTCAGTTAGGATGCAGCTGACATATCTCTTTCTCCCCCTTACTCACACTTAAAAAACTGCTTTGATTCACTCAGACCTCATTGTCACTTTCTTCCTCAGGCGGGCCGCGCCCTCAGCTGAATTCTCAGTGGACCGGACCCGTCACCTCATGTCCTTTCTCACCATGTTGGGGCCCAGTCCAGACTGGAATGTGGGTCTGTCTGCTGAGGATTTGTGTACCAAGGAGTGTGGTTGGGCCCAGAGGGTGGTCCAGGACCTGATTCCCTGGGATGCAGGCACTGACAGTGGGGTGACATACGAGGTCAGTATGAACATTCAAATATTAAGATATTAATTTCTAAAAATGTTATAAGTTTATTAAAGCACTATGTCACCTCAGTAAGTTTCTCTCAAACATGTATACTGACATGAAAAAATCAAGAATCTTCATTCTTCATTCTGCTACATGTGTGCTTGTGTTATGTACAATGGCTGTATATAACTTTATACTAAATGTACCAATTTAATTAAAAACTTGGGGAAAAGAGGAACTCCCTGTTGTCGTCATCATCATGCAACACAAACAGCAGGGTCCTTCTGAATATGTGACTCAACTCAGGTTACACACAGCCCCATAGCAATCACAGCCTTTGGCACACTGTTATTCTCTCCACCTTTCACCCCCTGGATAACCTTCCTCCTCACTCTCATCACCAGCTTAGTCTTCCATTCACACGCACAATTTGACCTTGTCATTATACCGACCTCTTCCTCTTCATCTGCCTGTCTGCTCCCATTCACAATCACTCCCTCTCTCACCTCTTCACATACCGCCAGTCTGCACCAATTCAAGTGTCATCACCCATCCAATTCTCCTTTAACAGCCTTGAACGTCGTCCCCTCCCACCCTCACCCCGAGGTGCTGTCTGCTGCATGCTTGGTGTCTCCAGTCAGCACTAACAGATTAGGCTGTGTGTGTGTGCATGTTTGACCAAACTCTGTGACGACATGTGTGAAACCCTTGGCTGATCCCTCGGAGTTTACAGATGAACCTACTGAACTGTGCTGTCCTGCTTGTTTTGGCTGGCCTCAGGAATCATTTCACTATTCCTCCTCTTCTTCCTCACACACACACACACACACACACACACACACACACACACACACACACACACACACCCACACACACGTATGTGTACACACTTTTGTCCACAATGGCTATATTTGCTTACTGACACTTTGTGGAATCGAACTGTACTGTAAGAGCAACTCAGGAATATTCAGGAACCTTCAGTTTGTGTTTTGTTTAACCTTGACTACTATGACTAGACTGATAATGTCCTCTGTTAGGAGACTGAAAAGGAACTGTCAAAAAATACTGATGAATGCTCATGCTGGTATTTCGTATTTTTTTCATAGCAAATACAGCTTCAGCTTGCCATCTACCGTACAGTCTGATGCATTCATTTTTGGACAACTCCATAACCCTTAACAACAGTAAAAACAGGAAAACAATTGTAAAACTTATGTAAACTAGAGCAGGGGTTTTAACTGGGAGATGTCCCTCTCCCAGGAACAAGAGGCCTGAGGCAAAGATACTGTGTGAGGTGAAAGGGACAGGCGTTCTAAAAACAACAGGAAGTTAGTTATTGTAGTTTGACACGTTGATTCGGCCTGCGTATCAACACTGTCAGCAGTTGGAGCTGCAGCAGTGGCCATGACACACAGCTCATGGAAGCAATTAAGGTACTTTAAAACCTTGAGCGCCTGATTGCCGCAATTAGCGTCAAAAATCGTACTTCCCCTCGGATTTATTACTCTTTCAGATCTAAGCACACAGACTTTATAAACATCTTTTTGGATTCAGTGTGACTTGCACTTTCATCTGGAATATCATTATCCCTGATGTCCATCGAGTATAAATGCCCATAAATTTGCTTAGAAATCATAAAAAAAAGACCCTCCCTATAATTCCAGAACCTGCCTGAGAATCAGCAGGTTTTTATGTTTTCTTCAGGGTCAACATAATCAAGTGAAAACATGATTTTAGATATAATTAAGAGACTCTCACAAGTTTTGCGCTGCTAAAATCTCAAAGATGTAGATATTAAATGTCAACAAAATAAATACTGCCATATTTTTGTTGAAATGACAACTTGCTCAAACTGTACTATCAATTTAGCTGAGAATAGTGACAGAGAAGACACAAGTATCATGTTTAAGCTTTTTTCAGAAAGATCAATGAAAGAAACCCTCTATCCAAAAATACATTGTGCAGCAGAGGATAGTGGAACAGAGGCTATTTTGGAAGTGGGGTGGGACTTTGGCTCTCTGTTGGAAAATTGTTAAAGGCACAGGCCTGTAACAGAGTAATGAGATTCATCCTTTGTGCCATTACTTTTACTGCATCTTTTAATTAGTGGCCACCCGTTACCCTTCTCCCCATCTCCCTCTCTCTCACAAACACAAACAGAACGACTCTTTCCCTGTGTTTTTTCTGGGTGGCCTCAGTGGGGGGTGAAGGATGAGCTGGTCTTCTGCCTCCAGACAGCCTCTGGCGGTGATGCTTCTATCAACCCCATGCTGGCAGACCTTTACTGTTGACTAATAAGAGCATCTCCCATATAAACTACAGCACTCCTCCACAGCTGCTCTTCGACTTGGTGACTTGTCCTTTGTGTGACTTGTGCTTTGTGTAACTTTGAGTGACTTTGTGCTCATTGTACTTG
This sequence comes from Lateolabrax maculatus, assembly GCA_031216445.1. NCBI lineage: Eukaryota > Metazoa > Chordata > Actinopteri > Acropomatiformes > Lateolabracidae > Lateolabrax > Lateolabrax maculatus. The sequence continues at coordinate 16,211,345 of CM062198.1, forward strand.
CACAAATGTATTTTTCAAACAAATCCTGACAGTGTGCTATTTTCGAAATCCCAAAGATCCACGGCATTGTGTTTTTTTATTCACGTCTTCTGCTCCTCTGTGTGCTTCTTTTAGTCTTCCAACAAGCCTACTATACCCCAAGACAAGATCCGTCCCCTGACCAGTCTGGATCATCCACAGAGCCCTTTCTATGACCCTGAAGGGGGTGCCATCACTCCTGTGGCCAGGGTGGTGGTGGAACGCATCGCCAGAAAGGTCAGTCTGTTTTTTTCGTGCTTGGTAGCTTTTGTAGGATAATGATCATAATGCAGGCAATTGCATCATGGTAGGATTTATTTTTATTTTTAGGTATAGGTAAAGGTTAATATTCAAACCGTAATACAGTGTTGAATGTGAACAGACTTGAATTGTATTGTACATATTACTGCAGAGGGCAGGGCAGTGACGAAGTGATTAGCCCTTTCATCTCACAGCAAGCAAAAAGATAGTCACTGATATCCTTGCTTTATTTGTATTTTGAGGTGGTCCTTCAGTACTTCCAGCTGAACTCTGCACTTCCTCTTCACTTATATACTCAGTTCACTATTAACACTCTTGATTCTATGCTACACTGATAAATTAGCCAAATTAGATTTAATAAAGAAAGGGAGCTTGCAACATTTAATATCAGCCATTGTTGTGAAATATATATGCCTTTAAAAGCTTCAAAAGCAGAGACAGAGAGGAAGGAAGAGAGACCTTTCCTTTTCTTTATCACCGCTCAGTCGGTACGATGATGAGTTCGATCCTGCCCATCAATACAGCAACTGATCAGTGTTGGATGTACTACCTGTACCTAATACCTATATTTGTGGTGTGTGGGGTGGGTGTTGTGATTCACAAAGTGAAAAAAAAAAAGACACTTGTCAACGAGTCTGCTACTTTCCAAATTTTCCCAAAAATGAAATATAAGCGTGCTTAAATATAAGTTATGTTATCAAATGTCAGTTGTTAGCAGTACTGTGCAGTTCAGTTTCAAATACATCAAACAACTCTACTTCAAAGTAGGTAAGGTATAATTAGAAAAATGGAAATGGGATATTTCTTCAATCAATATGTTATGATTGTACCAGCTAAAGTCATCTCGTAGCACTATGTAAGGGTGATACCAGAAAGGGATGAAAGGTTAGCAGTCCTTCAGTGGCATCTAGAGGCAGCTGTGGGGAATTTGGAGGATGTTTTTCTTTATTCTATGTTCCTTTCACCTCAACCCATTTCTCATTATTTACTTACACAAACACACACACATGCACACACACACTCAGTTTACACTTGCATAATGCATGGACATACATTCTTATACAGTATGTATTCTCCCTGTGTATTGTGTGGATACCACAGTTTAGATAATTTGTAAGCTTATGCTGACCTTCCAGTTTGCTGGCTGTCCCTCTTTCTGATAGCCATCATAAACAAACAGATGGATTTGGAGAGAGAAAACAGGAAATCCACAGCAACAGAGCATTTACAGAGTGCTGGAGTATGTCACAACAGTTTATTGTGCGTCTTTGTGTCCACAGGGAGAACAATGCAACATTGTGCCGGACAATGTGGATGACATTGTAGCAGATATTGCCCAGGAGGAGAAGGACGAAGGTCTGGATCCTGCTCCCATTTCTCTCTCTTTTTTTAATACGCAGGAATAAAAGCACAGTTAATAGTGTAAGGCTATTCTTTATTCCCTTTTCCATCCTGCAGATGATACTCCTGAGACTTGTATCTACTCCAACTGGTCTCCATGGTCTGCCTGCAGCTCGGCCACTTGTGAAAAGGGCAAGCGGATGAGGCAGAGGATGCTAAAGGCCCAGTTAGACCTCAGCGTGCCCTGCCCACACACCCAGGACTTTGAGCCTTGCATGGGGCCTGGATGCAGTGATGAGGGTGAGCATCAATCTAAAGACTGAAGGTTACTGTGTTTGCCAGAAAAAAAAAAAAATCATGTAAATGAAGACATAAAAGACAACTACATTAATTAGAGTTTTAAAAAGGTTCAACAACCACTTAGTGCCTTTATGAGCATTGTTAATCTCTATGATAATTTGTATTGACATTTTCGTATTATTACTTCCATTAATGTTTTGACACTCTAAAAAGGCATATTTAAAAAACATGTTTTTTTTATATTTGTAGGCCATCGATAACACCCAAGGCACTTTTCTACAGCAGCAATTAAGTGAGAGCAGAAGAAAAGTCACTGAAAGCACTTTGTCTTTACAGCAGGCTTTTAAATTTAAGAGCAATTCATCTTAAATTGCATGATGCCATTAAATATATTTTGTTAAGAGTAGTTCACTCAAGAAATGATGTGTGCTGGTTCTTATTTTCTTTCCCTCTTGGCATCTTCTCTCTTTATGTATTTGCCTCCCTGCAATCATTTTTGCATTAGAGGCAGCAGGTTGGGTGTTTATGCAGATCAGTGAGTCCGTCTGTTAATGTTCAACAATTTAGTCCCATCTAATAACTAATTAAACATAATGACCCCTAACTTTCACCAAGCACTACCGTCACAAAGTTTTCTTTGACCAAGAATGTCCATGACAAGAATGAATGATTTATATCAACCATTTAACATAGATGATTAAATAACGTAATGAGGAAAGGGGGGACTGAAACACTTCAGCACTACAGTTAAATAAAATCAGGCAAATAAAAGTACAGAGGATGAAATATAATATGCCACAATAAAATAATTCGTACAGATAGTATTCATCCCTTTGCACAACCCTGCTGCTCATGTATTCCAATTAAATTTGCTGAAAAAAGCAACTCCTCGTTTCTCCTGTGGGTGCTCATAACACATGTACACTGGTGTCCTTCTTCAGCATAGCCTGGATGACAAAAATAACATCTTAGAGTGACTTTGTATAAAAGGAAAAGTAATTTTTACATGGTTCACAATCGCTGTTTCATTTCAAACCCAGCAAGCTGGAGTACAGATCTAATACACCAAAAAAGGTCACTGTCCTAAATACCACTGGATAATATGCCACATTCCCAGAACCATGCGATTCAAATAAGTCTTTACTGGCCTTTATCCGTCCAAATAATTTATTTCTTCATTTTCCATGTCATCACATGGGTTCATCTTGTCAATGTGCAGTGGCATTTCTGCACAGAGGTAGACAGCTGGTGTGTGTAGTGTGTACACCATAGTGTTTGGATTACTGTGAGGAACTGATCTGTTTATATTCAAATTAGTGCCAACTGTTGTTATCGGGTATTGATGGACGTTTGCCAACTATAACACTGATTTGAAAGATGCTAGTTTGCAGTCTGCTTAGTGCTATCTAACTTAAACATTATATTTCTTTTACTGATTAAATGATAATAAAATTCATACAAATACCTAATTTTGTATGCGGTGTAACAGCATAGTTTGCCTCAACAAATTTAAATATAATTGTATATATTATACTGGGCTTAGAAAACTCACTGTGCTTGTGCTTAAAATCTTTCATTTCCACCTCTGGATATAAAGCATGCAGTGACAAACTACTGAACCCTAGCTGTTGGTTAGATTATGCAGCAGTAGCTTCTGGCATTACTTATTCATTTCACCTTTCATTACTGTATATGTTGACTCTGATACCATTATCATTAACTAACCTCCACTCATGAGATAGAATTGTTTTCTATGTAAAATCACATAAGCTTTTCTGAAAAGAGATATAGTTTTTATATGTACCCTTAAACTAGAATATTAATTTCCATTCTTGCTGCTACTTACTTTTATACTAAGTGAAAAAGAGCTGCCAATGAAATCCATTAGAGCTGCATGTGTTCACTAATCTAAAATGACATATGGCATAAATGAGAGAAGATAAACCTTACATCTGAAATGTATATGATGACATGAAAATTCTATGATCATTTATATATTATTATTCAGTTATATATAAAACTTTTCATTGAGGAAATGTAGTTCAAAGTGATTTACATTAAGAAAAAAGAACAACTGCAAACTGATCGCAGATTTCACATATATGTCAAAAGAGGGGAAAACAATGAAAAATTTTAATTCACTTTTAATTTAGCAAAAGTAATGCATTATGGCAGCTGTAGAGGGGTTGCATGGCGAGTTATTTAGCAGTCACTTGAAAGCCAATGAAAGTTGATTTTCTGTCCTTTGATCTAGAGGGAGACTGTTCCAAAGCCAGCTTCACTGCAGGTCTCTGTTTTGTATCTTGCTTTTTGAGAAAAAGATCTGATGGCTCTATCGGGGACTTATCTGGAAGCACATAAGCATTGTACTCAGTCCATGAATAGATTTATATAAGTGATAGGATCCATCCTCAAACTAACTGGAAGACTTAACTCAATAACAGGGATGATGTAAGCTCTTTTCTTTGGTCCAGTTAAAACTGTCCGATAAAACCATTTTGCACAAACTGTGATTGAAATTATTATTGACATTTATAAGAGACCCGAGAGTAATGCACTGCAGTAATATCAAGCATGCTTGTAATGGAATCATGCACAAGCTGCTCTGTATATCTGGTAACAGTGGTCATTTTCTAATGTTAAAAGTTACATTCCTTATGTGCAACTGGAAAGTTAGACCAGACTCAAGGATTTCTTTCCTGCACTGTAATTTGCTGAAATAGTGTAGTTAATAGTAAGGACAGTTTCTTTCCTTGTGCTCTTAGACCAAAAACTTGAACCTGTTTTTAATTCAGTTCCCACTGCTTTATTGAGCAGAACTTAATGTTTCTTTTAAAAGCTAAACCATCCTGAATAGTTAAATAACAAACCTCTTGTCAACTACACATTATACATTCACATACTGTAATGCTTTTGTGTAGGAAAGGAAAATGCAATTGTCTTATTGAAGTAAGTGTCATTGTATGCTTGAACCATTGTCTGTTTATAACTTAGAATGGCAAAGCATTTAAAGTTTCAGAAAACATAAAATAACCACTAAAATCACCATTAATTTTTTTCACAGAAGTTCAGATGCAAGAGGCGTTTCAATTAAATACAAATAAAATGAATGATGCAGACCACAGAAGCAACAAAGTCTTGTGTTGCAGGTTGCTACTGGCAACACACAAACATGGGACACACTATAAAAATGCATCAAAATTAAAACACTTTTCTCTATCTTGCCTACACACACTATCAAGGTAACAGCTTCACCAAGTTCAGCCCAACATATAAAAAAAAAAAATGAATGTTTGTTTGTGTGAAACACTGATGAGTATCAATTACTTGAATATAAATACACAGATCCACTCAACAACCGCCAAAAGACAAAACAAGCTGCACATTGCACCCTGTGTGTACCGGTGCAGAAGATAGAGAGAGAGAGACAATTTAAAGCTGCAACAAACTGTTAAACTTTTCATGTGCACTGTAAAACGTTTACAAATATAAGTGCCATTGAACCTGTTAATTAGGTAAAAATTTGCGCCCAGAAATGTCCTTTTTCTCTGTCACTTGGAATAAGCTCTGGTAAAGTTTTATGGTGGAAAATCCTCCAAATGTACTTGTTTCACCTGTAATAGTCCTACACTGTCCAACACTTCCCAGACGTCACCTCCTATCGACACTAAGAAGACTTATGACAATGTCAATCACACATCAAAGGAGACACAGTGTTCCCTAGTTGATGGCAAGACAAAATACATGATTAACGCCTATTAAGCTACAAATTTTAGTTTTGTGTGCTTTTAAATCATTCTGTCAGTTACCAAAATCACTGGACTCTCTTGAACCTTGCTGACATCTTCCTCTCTGTCCTCTGATTCTTTAGATGCTTCCACCTGTATGATGTCAGAGTGGATCACCTGGTCTCCATGTAGTGCGTCTTGCGGGATGGGCTCACGTTCCCGGGAGCGTTACGTGAAGCAGTTCCCTGATGATGGCTCAGTCTGCACCATGCCCACAGAGGAGACTGAAAACTGTGTGGTCAATGAGGAATGCTGTGAGTTTTCCCCTTGTCTTCCCATGTGTCAAACGTCTCTGTTGACACATGACCTGCCAAGTGTATCAATTCAGACTATAGATCTAATGTTATTAGCACTGTAGGTTTATTGTACCATATCTTTCCCTTTTGGCCTTAGCTCCCAGCAGTTGTCTGGTTACAGAGTGGGGTGAATGGGATGTCTGCAGTGCCACTTGTGGTCTCGGCATGAAGAGGAGAGAGCGCATGGTGAAGACGCCCCCTGCAGATGGCTCCATTTGTGGGGCAGAGGTGCTAGAAGTGGAGAAATGCATGATGCCGGAATGTCGTGAGTAGCAGCATTTACAGGACCACAACTACCCCAACACCTCCTACGCTTCAAATCTGGTGAAAGTTATCTCATTAAGCAACTGGGCACGAGATAGTGCTGTTGATCCATGGAAGTAGCACTGATGAGACAATTTTACATTTAGTTTTCCTGTAGCAACTCTCTGAACTTCAGATTTAACTTTTAAACAATGAATTCAGAACAACTTAAACTTTTTAATCACCTTTTGTCCCCTTGTCCCTTCATGATTAAATTGCCAGTTGCTCTTTTCCAGCTACTATTCCTACAATTTAATTGTTTTCTTTAAAATGATTTGATCAGTTACGGATGAGTTAAAATAGTAAAAGAACACTGGATGCATGCGTTACTGAGTTACTCCTGTTGTCTATAGACACAATTCCCTGCATGCTGACTCCATGGTCCGACTGGAGTGACTGCAGTGTGACTTGCGGGAAGGGTCTGAGGACACGACAGCGCATGCTCAAGTCTCCCGTGGAGCTCGGAGAGTGTACAGAAGAGTTAGAGCAGGTGGAGAAGTGCATGCTACCAGAGTGTCGTAAGTAATACACATCTCTATCTAAACACCCACATACTGTATATGCATGCACATGTGTAATTTTGACTTCATCTTTGTTATGCACACATACTGTGTATCTACTATATTCCAAATGTACAGTAATTTGGTTCTTGCGGGTGTATGTGAGAGGTTATAGATGAGTTCATGTGCTGTATTCACATTTGGAATTATCTTTACAGATATGTAATGTTTTAAATGAGATGTTTAATAGTAGGAAGGAAATTTTGAAAATATAATTCAAATAAACAACAATTTTCAGGTTAGTTAGAGCTATAATACCTCAGTGAAATTAACTATGTGTAAGTGGTAATTATAAACAATGACTCCGTTACAGTACATAATTTGTTCTGCTATGTACATTTTGGTCACAGTTGCTTAAAAAATAGATTCAAGAGATCTGTATCAAAAATGTTTGTTCAAGTTAAGTTTTTATGTAAAAAAGAAAAAGAAAGGTATTGGTCAGTATATTATTTGGGGATTTTTAAAGTCTCAAATTCAGATATTGGTACATCGATTTGGATAGTCGATATTTTTAACCAATACACTCCTTAAATAGAAATGTGTTGGCATCTTTACCTATCTTGAGATAAATTATTCTTGACTCCTCCAAGAAACTGTTGTCAAACCAGCCAAAACCATGAACCTGCCAGGAGAAACACAACTTCTCATGTTTTGTGTCCCCCAAAAGGATTATAATTTATGTATAAATCCATGTTGTTATTTTATCATTTCCAGTTGTGTATTTTTTTTTATGTCCGATGCTACATCAGAGCTATACGGTTATGAGAAAACAAATCACACCCTCTGGCAAGCCAAAAAAAAGTATTTTTCTGTATGATTTACAGTACACAGAACATTAAATTAAAAAGTGATTCATTAATTTTCTGTCATCTGCATTACTTGTTTTACCTTACTTCGTCTTTCCCAATTCTGTCTCCTTAGCCATAGACTGTGTCATGTCCGAGTGGACTGAGTGGTCAGAGTGCAATAAGTCCTGTGGGAAGGGTCATACGATCAGGACGCGCGTGGTGACGCTGGAGCCTCAGTTTGGAGGAGACCCCTGTTCTGAAACCATCCAGAGGAAGAAGTGTAAGATCAGGAAGTGCAACCGAGGCCAAGCCAACAGCGATGAGAAGAAACGACGCAAGGAACAGCGTGAAAAGAGGAGGAGCAAACAGGGCAGAGCTGAGGTCACCTCCGAGCATCCAGGTTGGAATCCGTCCTCATTTCATTCAGAAATACGACACCACACAGACAGAAAAAACACACATTATACTGACAGTCTCTCACGTCATTTTTCTTGATTTCTATTATTTAGGGTGTAGAATGAGACCGTGGTCGAGTTGGACAGAATGTACCAAGCTGTGCGGTGGAGGTATTCAAGAACGGCTCATGACAGTGAAGAAGAGGTTTAAGACTGCCCAGCTGTCCAGCTGCAAGGACAGGAAGGAGATCAGGGCTTGTAGTGTGCACCCCTGCTAGGGAGGATTAGGGGAATGAGGGTGGTGTGGAAGGGAGGGAGGGATGACAGTGGGGCTGGAAACAGGACAGGGCATGGCACACTGTCGCACAATGATCCAATGCACTCCGTTTAGGGCTGAAATGGCACATACTTGAATCTGTATTGGTTAAATCCAGAGCTCAGGTCAGTTGTCATCAAGAGAAGATGAACTCACTGGAAAACTCTGGTTTTAAACTAGGCCGATTCTGTGCTTTCAGACTAGCTCTGATACACATACGACTCTTTTGCAAGGTTACTGTAAACTTGTTGTGGTAAAATATATCTTGAAAAATATAATTATGAAATATAAATTGATTTAATAATAAGATAAAGAACTGTTATATCTTGTGGTATCCTTAAGTAGTACAGTATATTCCAGACTTTAAAGCACAGGTGCCCAGCCATTCCAGTGTTTTATATGCCTTCAATTGTTCAGTTGTTTCTAGGATACAAAATGCCCAGTTGACTTTTTACCCGGCTATATTGTTGTACATGTAGATGCACCACAATTGAGATCTATATGATTTCGAGCATTATTAGAAGATTTTGTTATTTTTTTGCTGTGGAATTTTTTGATAAGAATGTGTAACAAGATTCTTACTAAAGTCTTGTGTAGATGTTTCCTAGATCTCTTCTCCTCCTTTTCTTTATCTCTGTTCCTCTAACATATTAATATTTTGGAATAATATCACCTTTACAATAAAAGTAAATGTGACAACTTGTCACCTGGATCTGTCTTTTTATTTGAGGGATAAATGTGTAATGTAGGCAGTTGATGGTTTACACTTTTGCTGCCACTAGATGGCAATAACTAGCTTAAAATGTTTGCCTTTAATAGCGACACTGGTCATTCCCAAGGCTGCTTGTTGGAATGTCATGCTGTACCAGTTTAGCCCCCCTATACCAGTCTCCATAGATGTAATAGCCACAAGAGGGCAGTGTGATAACTGCAAGATAAATACAAAATTAATTTATTCATTTTTGTATTGTAATTTGGTAAACATATTATACTAGAAAACTGCCTGAAACAGATGATAGGCAGCAGTTTATAATTCAATACAGTAATAAACTGAATAACTTCTAGTCAAAGGCAATGGAACAAGAAACTGGGTGGGGGGGAGGGGACGGCATCAGTTTTTCCTCACTGTGGAACTCTGGGAGCAGGGGTGAAAAATTCAATACACACACATCACAATGCCATTCCTGTTTCCATGCCAACACAACCACACATGGGGGAAGCCTACACACTTCACAGGCGATGGAAACACAGAAGGGGAATTATTACGGCCGAGACTGAGCTGTTAAAACACAAATTGCTGTGGAGATGGTGACAAGAGGTGCATGGGTAAAAGAGAAAAAAAAAAGAAGAAAAAAAAGGAATTTTTTTTATTTTTATTTGTGTGTGATCTGGTTGGAAACCCCTCTAGACCTCATCCAGTCCAGTGCAGTGCAGGGTGGTGGTTATGGAGCCCAGCTGCAGTTCTAAGATCAGGCTCAGGCTGGAAATCAACACCAAGATGCAGTTATGCCAGTAGACCTTCCATGTCTCTGTGATATTATAATGAGTTTCCTCTGTCTGTGGACACATTGATGAATATTTATATTCTGGGGGCAAGCCACACTGCTGACATCAAAACTGAACTCTCCAACCGCTTTCTCATGTAGCCTGGTTCTCACTCAATAACTGAGAAAAATCAATTAATGCCCATGATGTGGAGATAGAGGTACTCATATGTAGCATATTTTACAATCACTCAGCCAAACCATCACCTTTTTGACGGACTGGTATTAATTTTATTTTTTTTTGAAAGTCTTGCCTCAAAAAGATTTATGTACTGCAACGCCCTATCCTTATTTGTGCCTCAGGCACAACACTGTGTGGTGAAAGCAGTGTACGGTGGGTTTATGTCTAAGAGGTTTTAAAACCCCTCGAACATGGAACATCAGTCTCTAAGTCTCTGATTTATTATTTATAAAGTATTTACAGATTTTGCATCTTTATGAAACCGTTGCCTTTCTGACACAAATACTAAGACGACCATTGGTGACCACACTGTGTAATCTGTAACAGAGATGCAATAGATTCACCTGCAAGAGGTACATTGACTTACAGGGTCAAAGAAATAACTAGGCTTTAGATCGCTAGATGACCTGTTAGGTCAGGTATTACAATTCATCCTGAAGAGAACATGAATGTCTAAACCAAATGTCATGGCAATCCCTCCAATAATTGTTGAAATATTTTACTCAACACCATGAATCAACCTCAATGGTGGCACTAGAGGAAAAGTCAGGGGGTCAGCAAAGGCCTTAGGATTCATCAGCTGGGGACAATGAATATATCAATACAAGGCTGGACCAATTTACTAGACTGACTGACCGACCAACAAACTGACACTGCCATCCCTAGAGCCACGCCGCTAGCATGGGTAAAAACTACAAACAACACACACATGAATTTATTCTAAGGTCATTTCTACCACAATGCATTATCAAGCATGTTTCTGATGGAATAAATACATTTTGGAGCTTCAGAATATTCCAAGAAAATTGATTTTAATCCGGTAAGCAGTGAGAAAGAGTCACATTCGATACCAAATCTCAAATTTGCTGTTTCTCTGTCTGATGCCTGCCTGGTTTACCAAGGCTTACTGGAAAGTAAATGCCTTCACTTTGTAAGAGGACACAGAGTCCAACTCTGTGGCGAAAGAGAAACACTGACAATCTCTTAGACTACTGAAGTCATATCTGACATGCCCTCTGTGTGTGTGCATGTTTGCAGTACAGTACACTTAAGTGCATATAATGGCCGGAACATACTGTACTGTGGTTTTTACATGCTTCAACCCATTAACTACAAATTAGCGTACCTAATACCACCATTTAAAACACTGGCTACCTTGTGGTGTTTGCTTCATTTCTTACCATCCAGGCAGCCATTGTTTTCATTTCAGTGTGCAAAAACTCAGATATGTCAAATTTGCTTTAGATAAGTAATACAAAGTAAACAGCTCTTTATTTTTGTGGCATAGTTACATCATATTGATATCCAGTGGTCAGAAGTTGATGTACTATTTAGAGCGACACAACGATATAGGGAATTTTCGACTGAAGATTGAGAAACAAAATACATGAACTTTGACCTCATGGGGGTCATGCTTCTAAATTAAAGTAAAAACACAAATGTGTTTTCTTTCTAAACAGCTTTGTATCATCTCTGCCTTGTACCAATATTTGTATGATACAAAAAAAAATTGTGCCAAATGTTATACTTACACATACGTTTTATATTTGCCATTTTGTTAGTCTGTATACCTCGTATCCTACACGTTTACGGGCCCACAAGCTTATCGTTTAAGTATTTAACTATCCACTTTAACTAAATCTGCTGAAACAAAATATGTTTGGTATACGAGAGCACTATAAGTTAGGGAATGTGGATGTTCACTTATCAGCATGATTACACAACTGTTCCTCATATGACCATAAAGCAATTTAAGAATTTAAGCTCTTAATAATGATAATAAGTGCCCCCTTCCCCTTCAGTAATCTACATGATAATATAAATGTTAATGAAGCTTGATATACCCGCAGTAGTTCCTTGTTTGATTATATGTTATGTCTAAAACATTTTACAAATAAATAAAGCTTTGTCTTAAAATTGCTTCATGACAGATATTGCAGGCATACCCCATACTGGTATGGCATCTGTCTTAAGATGTGACAAGCTCTAATTCTTGTTGAGCAGTTTCAACAATCATTTGTCTCCCTTTAAATTATTCTGAATGACAGGGGAGAACCTAAACTGAATGGGATTTGGTTATATAAAGTTGACTATTATTGTTTTGTGTTTTTGATTTGACAGCAGACATTTCATTTAGCTTTGTAAAAGAAGTGAGGCATGAGAGGAAAAATATGTGTGGAACTAGGATGGTGGGTGATTAAGCTGGAAATTCTGCTCACTTTGGTTTGATTTGCCTCAGAGCCTTATAAATGTGACAGGGTCAATCTTTTCATTGATGAAACATACAAAAGAAAAGAGAAATAAATACAGCAGCCCTTCAGTTTTAAAATGAGGAAGGAAATACAGGTGCGGTTTATCTCTCCTTTTTATTGGCCTGGCAGGCATTTCCTCCACCTGGACAGGGAGACAGAGGAAATGTAGGATTTCATAAACTAATAAACCTCAGAGGGAAAATCAATATGGTGGCTAGCCCTGCAAAGACTCTTTTCCACAAATTTATAGACCACAGAAACAATCAATGCCCTGAGTTTATAACCTATTAAGACTTGAAACAGGAGGAATCTGTGAAATGTCAGTTAGCATTAAAGCATAATCAGAATATTTAGTTAAATAAACAATTATAGTCCGTTAGTCTGTTAGAGCTGGGGCAGTTCTGTGTGAAGTTTGCATCCCCAGGCTGCAGATATAGCCTCCCTGAGGGTATGGCTCATTATCTGGCTCCAGTGTTGTGCATGTTTAATTTCAAAACTGAAATAGCTATTCTGCTTATTGTCCTGCTCATTTCTTTCTCTCTTTCATTTACTGTCAACCCTTTCTAGTGCTGGCAAAGACTGGGAAAACCCTTTTACAGTGATAACACAAGATGATTTTCCTGTCATGTTATCTTCCTGTTGCTGGGGTAACGCATTTTGCAGGGATTCACAGAGCACTAATCTGAAATTGACTGGCATTCCAGAGCAAGGCAATAGAGACTTACAGCTTCTGTAGAGCCTGATTGTCATTGTAAATTAAAGCAAGAGTGGGTGACAACACAAATTAAAAAACAGAACATCGAATAATGTAAGATTATTGTAGGACATGCTAAATAGTTTAGGTATTATAATCTCAAATTATATCAGAAATGATAATGTATAATAATATCTGCTGTTGAATTTACTCTGAAGGTTGTCTCACTTTGTCTTTATGAGCTATAATCTCAACAAGATAAAGGTCTGGGATGAACTATGTTTTAGAATAGCCATATTGACCCATGGGACATGCTGAAAACTTAAGGTAGGTGGATAGTCTTTTACTCTTTGCATGCCAGAATCTATAAAAGCTTAAGAGCATTGTATGGTGGATTGATAGGTTTACTCTGCACTGATGGAACTTAAGTACTATTGATGACCAAATACTGCCCCTTGCTTGTGCACACACACAGTTTCCTGTATGTAAACACTGTGTGTTAAAAATGATGGCAAATACTACTGCTATTACTGAACATTGCTAAAATTGAAAATGTAAACTTTCAACAGCATACATTTAATTTGGACATTCTAATTATTTGATTAAAAAATTCCTCCCACCATGACCTGTATCGTGTGGGCCAAAAGTTTTCGAATGTCTCTGTGTAACATATAAATCAAATAAGGTGACAGTGATTCAGAGTGTACTTGTTAACTCCCCTGTCACACTCCAGATATCAATGGTGAACTGAACATTTTGCAGTGTTAAAATTCCGTTTTAGGGTATTTTGTCACCATGACAACACAGCTATCCCAATAGTTAGAAGTCTTAAATTACCATGTGAACTTTAAAGGGATAGTTCATGCATTTCTCAATGCATTGCTCCTGTCTTTTAAATGGCATTTCAGTAGTTTCACAGATAACCTCAAGCTAAAAGCAAGATTTCCCCTGCTGCAAATTGATAATCTTCTTCAAAGTAAGATCAGTGTATTGAGTGGGGGTTAAACTCTAGTGTTGTTGTCAGTATTGCTTAAATTGATGGGAAACTCTAAAGTTTCAAATAAATATTAAAATTTAATTTACAAGCAACCTTTCTCAAACCACATCAGAAAAGTCTTTGATATATTAACTGTAACAGATACCAATAGAATTTGTATTATTGTAAATAAAATTGGGATTCCAATGAGTCATAGATCATGGTGTAGTATAATGTTATTAAAAATAATGCTGGTATGTATTACATCTGTAATTGGGTCTTTGCTGTTTTCTTTAGAGCCGATTCTATAACCCACTATAATGTCTAATTAAACAAACCTCACATGTTTTGATTTTTCCCTCACAGCATCTTCTGAATAGAAATTGTGCTGTTGTTTGTTGGTGTGTCCATATGTGGGTGTGTATACAGTATGTTTCTGTGGCTTCATCCAGAGAGAGCTTGAAACCCCCCTTTCTCACCAGATCTGTTGATTCCTTCTCCCATCCAGATTGTTCTGGGTCACAATGTATCAGAAGGGGGCGCAGAGAAAACCAGTATCACACATCCATCTGTTACTGTTGTCAAGTATTAGAACATAAAATCAGGCAGCTAACTTGAGGCTGCATCAACAGATAGCATTCCTATTTTTTGATTTTTTGGGTTTAGTAGTTTTCTCCCTCAGAAAAAATAGTCATGTCTCTATTTATGTTAGTTTAAATAGCTGAAAACAACAGTTTTGATAGTCATGGCTAAATAGGGGATTTGTGTCGGGATATAATTTCCAGATCCAGATCCCAACCAAAACAGAATCAATTATTCCATGGCCTGTCTACCGAATTTCATGGAAATCTGAGATATACTGCAGACTATCAGACACAAGAGTTGACCTCCTCAGCAGAGTTAATTATTTTAGCGGGTGCTTGTGATGGATATAAAACGATTATGTGAAGTTATATGGTTGACTGTAGGCTACTTCATTCTACTGGTAATCCTCTGTGATAATTTTTGCTCAATTCAGTGTTGCTAAGACTTAAAAAATGCTTTAAGACCTCAAGGTTGTGACAAAGCTCTGTTTCCTCACTTAGAGATGCTGGCACATGGCAGACCGACATCCTCACTGTTGCTCTTTTTCACAGAATACTGAGATCTGAAGCATAGTTTTTGCTTAAAGTCGATTTACATACAGGACTAGTTTGAGTCACGCTTAAGTCAAATTTGGTAGGTCTTCATTGCCACCCTGCAGAGAAATAGTTAGCCCCAAAACAGGGACCAAGTGAAGTTCCTGTTTAGTTTGGCTGTCTCACTCACCCAAGTGTTCCCTCTTGTGCGTTCCCTTTCTTTTGCAGTTTTTAAAAACTAAATTCCACACAGGTAGCAGATGGGAAAAGGCTTATGTGCGTGTCACGACAAAAATATAAACATACATGATTTTTGAATGAGCAGGTGTACATTCACGCACTCTGCATCTTGTTGTCTCACAACATCATCTCATCTTCCAGTAAGCTTTCCCTTCCTGAAGGTATAAATGGCCACAGATGAAGTCTCTCAGAGTCAACATGAAGCCTCCGACAAGCCAGTATTAACTGTTCTTTTGGCTTCTACTGATTTGTGTGAGATGGACAGATAAAAAATGGCTGCTGGCAGATTTTATCACACTCCTAGCAGGTGTGCCACTGAACACCGTACCAGAAAGGACACATAAAGCTGTGATGGTATCATGGTTTCAGCAGCACGTTAACATTTTCTTTACATTGATCCCATCAACAAGGGATGTTTATTGTCCAAACTGATTCTCTGTAACAGAGAGGCCTTACAGGTCTGCCACAACATTTTTGGCAGCACTATCATGTACTGTAGTGTCGACCAGACTGTGCTCAGTTAGTGTGAGCAGGAGGAGCAAAGGCAGATTATCTGCGAATCAATGAGTAGAGCTCTGTGGAGGAATGACCGGTTTATACAAGCTAATGGCTCCCAGAGCAGCGCCAGAGCATGTAATGGTTCCTGCTAATGTCTTCTCACATCGTTTAAACTCTCTCTCTTGCTCTCTCTGTGATTCTCTCTCACCCTCTCTCGCCCCAAGAATTTATCCCAAGCAATATAGCTCTTGCCACTTCAAATCCTGTTTATTTCTCCTAAATTGGCTCTTGTGTATTACCTTTAACCAAAAGGCTTCAAGCTATTTTTATTTCATGGCTTGGGTATCACTTGACATTGCAGGCCTGCATGGGAAGTGGGAAGTGTGTGCACATGTGTTTGGTTATGTCGTTTGCAGAATAAGTAGACTCAAAGACAAAGCAACTGGGTGAAGAAAAGTCATCTGCAAACAAGCGTCTGTAAATCTGGCTCATAATGTATACACGTACAGTTTGTTCCATTCTCCCCCAGTATGAAATTCAAGTAGAACAGTACATCAAGTGTCAATAGAACAATGCAAGTTGATGCTTCATTGATGGCCGTACTGTTTCTGCTGAACGACATATGTACATGAATGTTAGGATGATACTGCTGAACATCAAAAAGGGTGCACGTTAATCTGTGTGAATATGTGGGTACATTTTTTTATTTGATTTTCTTTGCCTCTTCTGAGCACACTGGAAGCACGTGTCTCAACTCAGACAACAGGTTGCTCTATCTTTTGAGAAATCTTGTTGAAAAGATGCCTTTTGAAGTGTAAACAACACAAACAGCAAGTGGTCTCTGAATATCATCACTACAATGCTTCCATAAAATGCATGTAGAATCCTTCCTCGCTAAATTGCAGTCATGGACTGTGGAGGAAGAAGTGAAATATATCTATTAAATGTGTAATGAACTGACATAATATTCTCAGAGTGTGTTATTTATTTTGGTTATTTGCATCTCAACAGGTTCTACTGCCCTTTTGACTAACACTGTTATCATACTGCGCTTCACAGCCATACCCCAAACACACAATTTCTTAATTAGCTTACTTCTATGTTGCTAAGCAATTTCAACTGTACCAGCAGATACAAAAACTGTTTTTAATTGAAAAATTTCCCTCAGTCATAGACAATTTTGGCTACAGAAGATGTGACCGTTTCCACAAGATTGACCAAGCGAAGCACCCAGACAAAAAAAAAAAAAAAAAAAAGCACTGGTTACATATATATATAATGATGTCTTGCAAGATCCGGACTTAAAATGAAACAGGAATTTATAACTTTGTTGTAATGACAGTCCCAACCCCTGGTTAACCTTATCCCAGAAGTCCACGTGGCCCATATCCATGTGGATGATTGCCAAGACTTGGAGAGCAGAATAGTGTTCAATCCCCTCACCTAAGAATGGAAACAGACAGCCATAACCAGAGACATAAGAGCTATAGAGGTACTTGCTGCACTACTGTTACCAAGGCAACAGGCAGTGCGGGGTGGGGGTGGGGATGGGACGGGACGGGGCATCATCATCGGCTCTGTGGTTTGGTGCAATGGTTCAGCTTAGTTGGTATTTCTGCCCTCCGAAAGACACGGAAAGTGGTTCGCTGATTTTCAATCCACTTTGATCTGGTGAATGCTGAGCAGATTTATGATGGAAAGACGGCGAAGACTATAGATCTGACAACTGAAAGCCTGGTCGCTTGGAGCCTGAAAAAGAGCATGTATGATTCAATTACATGATAGCCATATCAGAATTTACAATTAAAGATGCATCCTATTAATTTTTTGTATACTGTATCACAAATCTCTGCCCTTGCTCTACTTTAACTACATTTGGTGGAAGGTGAGGACCTTTTTTTCATGATAAAGATAATAATAAATGTATAGCAAATCAAAATATGAAGACATACCAAATACATACTCCTGCTTCATTGCATATAGTTGTATATTCCCTAATTGCACCACTGTGGCATCTGGACCATTCAGTCGGTAAAGCCTGTTGCGCATCCCTCACCATACTGAACCCAGGGGACATATGTACAATATACACACCCAGCCTCACAATTTTATTCTAACTGACACAGTAACAAAGTCACAAACACAAGATATCTTACTGTCCATAGGTGCTTACTCTATGTTCAATATGAGTCCAGAAAACATGCATTATGCAGTATATGTAAGTACATACATTAACAAAAGCAGATGAATGGTTGCATACACACACACATACACACACACACACAGACAGAGACACAACTGTGAACCTTAGCCCTGCCTTGCTCCCCTGAGTCTCCTTACAGAGCTCTCTCACTAATAAGCAGACTTACAGAAAGGATAGTTACTTCGTCATTCACACTGGTAACCGCCCTCAGGATAAGGATATCACTCAAAGACATTCAATCACAAGCTGCTGCTCACAAAAGATTTCAACATTATTAAGTGTCCATGCTGACCGATAACAAGGTGCACCCATCCTCCTACTGAATGTAACAACTTAATTTACTTACAGTATTTTGTACTTTAATTTAATACTTTTGTATAGGACAAATGTCATTTCATTAGATATTAACAAGATAAAATGACAACTATCAACAATACATTTGTTTTTTCTTCAGGAAGTAAATAATATTATAGAAGCTTTTAATCATTCCATGATTATTTCATCATACTGTGCCAAATAGATGTGGTAATGTCAGCTTCATTGTTTCCTCATGTTTATGCAAATTATTTTCTAATTGTTATAATGTTCCATGACCAAATGTGGAACATCTGGGAGCCGGCTACAGACTATGTGACGACTAGAAATTTTGTGTTTTCTGAGTGAATTGCAATAATGATTAGCAAAGCAACAACATTCCCCAGCGCCTCGTGGCTAAATGAAACAGAAAGCAACTAAGCGTCGCAAAATGGTCTCATCCTTTCAAATGCAAATTCAATTTATTGTCTACAAATAAAGGAATTCTATTTCACAGCTCTGGGGCTGTAAGAAGGACAGACAGTATAAACAATTTGTTAAACTGTGAGTCACATACAGTGCTAATGTAAGGGCAAAATAATTTGCACTTTTTAAATAATTATGTGGTTTATATTCTACAATCGACAGGTGGTAGTCGAGGTACAGATTTTACACTGTATTGGTATGCAGCAGTTATAGTGTTGGTGATTACAGAGACGTATTAAAGACTTGGGCCAAGAGATCTATTCAAAGAGCAAGTTGCTTGGCATCACTTCCAGGCTTATTGTGCTTGAGATAGGAAGTCCAATACCCTGAAAATCATCATTTGACGGTAAAAAAAAAACAACAGATACACAGAGAGGTCAACAGTTGTTCAAACTGTGTCATGATTTTATACGAATGTCGATTTAATTTATATTTACCCAGTACAGTAGATATGTCAACTGGAGCTGGGAGCTGTGTGAGTGTGTGTTCCTCTGTTTATCTTTCTCTCTCCCAACTAAATCCTCTTTATAGGAGCGTCTTCCCATGAGCCTCAGCAGGTTTAGCAGGTGTTAACCTCTCTCTGGGAGGCTCCCTCCTGAGGCATAACACACAGTCTAGCAGAGCAACACTTCTCATTCCCTGAGCACTTTGCAGACTGCCAATCATACAGGTAGAGATGATGGACAGGGAGATGAGTCTCCCTCAGTCCCTAAGTAATATTACTTTCTGCTCCTGCTCAGGAAAAAACCCACAGGTCTGTCGTTCAAATTTATAAAGCAGCTCCACAACAACTTGTTCATCAGATCACTTTTTATCTGACTAACTCCTGATGTTAAACATGACTCCTATGTTTATTATCTTTTATGTAGTGATCCATTTGCATGGATTAACTATACATGTCCTTCAATAAAACATTTGCGTTCTCAACCACCATTAGATGGACGGAGTTCAGCTGTAGATGCATTCTGGTTTCAGATAGGTTGCTGTGTGTATCAAGCATGCCCTAAGGTTTTGGTGCATTCACGTGTTTTGCACTTTTAAGATTTACAGTACAGATTGATCACAATTTGCTATATCCAACAGTTTTGCTGTTTACAAACTATCATGTTGTGTGCAGATTACTAACCCATACATGCAGTTTCATAAAGTGTGGGCAGATTTCCACGGCGATTGTTATTTCCACAACAGTAGGCCTTAATGTGACTCTTGGGGGGGCCTCTTGTTACAGTAGCTGCAGCTGCAGATGCTATTGATCTTAGTGCAGTAAATTTAAGTCACACTGTCCGTGGGATAACGTTTTTTTATTTGCTATTCTTTCTTTATGTCTTCTGTCTTGATACAGTCAGACATTTATAAGACCTTTGGGCTTCATGTCCATGATGAAGAAAGATGGCTGGCAGTTATGTAATTTGAAAAGCAAGATGGAGGGAGAGTAATATCTAATATCTAATTCTACCTAATCCAATTCTCTCTGGTTACAGAGAATAGCATGTGCCTCTGTGGTTATTTTTAGCATCATTCACACATTACTTTGCACTCAGGCATGCAGAGATGTTTGCGGCCAGGCTTCCATTCAGTTAACACTGAACCTTTCAAAGCTGATGCTTTTGTGGCTGAAATAAATTGCCTATTTTTTAATTAGCAGATGTTTATCTTCAGATCAGATGATTGGATTTTTAAAAAAAAACCTGAATGGACAATTTGTTGCACACTTGGGAATACGCAGTCTGATTGTTGTACACATAATGGCACAGAGCTGTGAAAGTTGTGGAAAATGATTTAGTAGTGTGGTAGGTGCTGTTTGACAACTCTGCATTTTCAATGTACCGTTATACTGCTACTATAGCAGCAGGTGTCACAGTGTACAGGCTGCATCATTACAGTACATCATCAAGTCTCATTGTATTAAATTTATATTCCAGAGACCATAAAGTTATCTCCACAGTAAATCTCACTTCATACATTATGAAAATAGAAAGTTTCATCAAATTTAAAATTAGTATTTGAGTAGTAATTTATAACAACAAGTCTAATGAATACAGCCTGATGGTTGCTCTGTGGTAGAATCTGTCCGCTGAAACACTAGTGCTACAACACTGACTCAAAGTCACTATTCTGAAAACATCAGATAATGGCTATTTATCTTTTATTTCCATACACATAGAATGACTAAAAAATGTTGGAAGATACTTAAATCACTTGATTAATTCAGTCAAGTACCTGACTCACTACAGTATACTGGTAGCAGTATACTACAGTTCATCTCTCATCTGAAAAATGTATACCGTAAAATTCGTTACTATGATATAAACCATTTCATAAACCATGACTCTCATAAATTTCGTTGTAAATTCACTTCGAAAACTTTTAATT
Source organism: Lateolabrax maculatus (assembly GCA_031216445.1). Taxonomy (NCBI): domain Eukaryota; kingdom Metazoa; phylum Chordata; class Actinopteri; order Acropomatiformes; family Lateolabracidae; genus Lateolabrax; species Lateolabrax maculatus. The sequence continues at coordinate 16,232,570 of CM062198.1, forward strand.
TCAGAGGGCAAATACTGCAGTACAATAACCTCAGGTGCTCACTGACTTCTGAGTGACAATATGGCACAGCACTGTACACTATGCCTGTAGCATCCCCTCATGCTTAATTCTCAGAGAAAAAATGAATGTCTTTGTGTTCGGGCCTTAACAATTAAGTTGGATAATTAGCAAATAACAGTAGGCTACCAGTTGGAAGTGGCTGAGCTCAGCGTTTTATTTTTGTCTTTCTCTCTCTGCAGGCCTAGCAAGCCACAAAACCAAGGGAATAACAGAGTCTTTTTGTCTTAGCTCAGCAACAAAACCAAGGCATAGTAAGTTGCTATCCGGGGGCTAAGTGATCATATCACATAACAGTGATAGTGGAAGGCTCTTTTGTTAAGGACACAGTAGAACTGGGGTTATACTGTATCTTTGTAAAGTCATACAGCCATGATCTCGGAGATCGTAATACCCATCACCTTTTTCAAATGTGTTTTTTATCCTCCTCAGAGTCACAGGGGAATAGACTTGTTCATCAACACAGATATAAGAATATGAATTTATTTGTAAATTCTTGTATCGTCAATACGGACAGTTGTCCCACGTGAAAAGCATTTTATATCCTGGAATTTTTCTTTTTTTCCTCTCCCTTATGCCTAATGTTATAAATGCAGTAGTAAATAATGGCTTGTACCAGCTCATGCTGTAAATGAATTCATGTTTTAGCTTTTGCAGAACAAGTTGTCTGAACTGCATGAAGAAGCAGCAATAATACTATGGGAACAAAACCTTGATCACACTGTGAGAGCAAGTGATGTCTTGTCATAACTGTCCAGTCCGAGTTTCAAACTGTCATGATGACACCTGCATGCACTCCCTTTTGCTTACATCTGTGTCATATGTTATTTTGTGTTACGTTGGCTGTACCTCACCTGCCCACTAAGCCCCCCCAACATACATGTATTTCAACCTATTGGCAACATTACAGCTCCAACATAATTTGGGTATACGTAAGGAAATGCCCATGAAACTATCCTGTGAAATATTTATTTAATGTGTGTAAAGCCAAAAGAGCAGCAGTGAACTACTCCAGCAGACAATATAACTCTCATCAAACTAATGAGTTCATGTTGTTCTGGAAGATGAACAAAATCCCTCTGTCAATCTGCCTCAGATGTGCTATATGTACAAGAAAACTGTGCAGGTATACAAGAGATGTCTTCTGACTGAATTCTACTAATAAGAGGGGAGAGGATGTATAGAATACTGTAAATATCCCCAAAATGTGTATCCAAATTTAACAGTTCTTACATTTCAAGTTCTTAAAAAGCTCTGTCTTCCATGGATGATAAATGTATGGCATGGAAATCCCAGTCTGAGAAACCTCTGTTGGCTTTATGGTGAAATGTATTGTCTGAGTGTATTTTTTTTTTCTCTCTGACTTACAGTTCTTCCTTCTTATCCCCTCCCCCCACACACTAACACCCTATATTATTCTGTTCTTCATATACACAGCATGGTCTCTCTCACTCTCTCACGCACACATACCAAATATCTTAAATTGGCTTTGTCTTTGTACCTTTATTTTTTAAGACCTGTTGTTCAAACCCTCAAGGCCTCTTTTTAGCAATAGAGGAAAAAAAGAGGCAGAGAAAGAGCAATTGAGATGAGAGACAATTCCATCGCATCCTCCTCTTCCTCCTCCTCCTCCTCCTCCTTCTCCTCCTACCCCTCTTCCTCCTCTCCGCACCACACTTTGTTTGATTCAAAGAATGCTGAGAGGCTTGGGCAGCAGATGTGAGATTTTGTGGAAAACAACTAGTAATGAATCTCTGCAACACTCGTCTAGTCACATATATGCTGTTCTCCCCTGTCTGTGGCTGATGGATCCTTTTGTTCATGCAGCGCTTCCTATTCTCCGTCTTAAGTTTGCGCTTAAAAAGAACATTCAGAAAACTCCATCTATGCCTTTTACTATTGTAATCCCGTAATCTTCACATTTAGAAGGCGTTTGACTTTGTATGCTAAAATCAGACATTCTCTGATAAACTGCTAATTAAAACCGAACTGGGGGATTTTTTTTTTTGTTTTGTTTTTTTGCATGAAGATGATCCTCTCTGTGTTGTGAACATATTGAAATCAAAAGAAACATTTTTTAATATCTCCATCTCAAGGATTCACTCAGTGTGAAACATATGTTCAGGATATCATCATTACCACCCTGAAACCAATGAAGCAGAGGCAAGCCATAGTTTTATTGAGATAATCTGTTCAGCATTACAAAGCCAGAGGCAACAACTCACACCAGCTTTCAACATGGATGAAAGAGAGATCCATAAAACAAGAAATATGTCTCATTATAGAAGGTCCTATTCCAACACATCCATTTTGTATAAGTGTTTGTTTAAATGCATAGGCTGGTTTGTTTATTATATCATCACATCTTATATAATATCTTCATAACATCAATTAAGCCTTTACAAATTAAGATTTTGGATGATATTACAAAACAAACTGTATACTTTGTCTTGTGCGCATGTATGTGTGTACACACTTAAATCTTGAAGCTTGCAAATGGAAATCAAGGGTCCAAACCATACATGGTTCAAAACAGCACACATCAACAGCCAGTCACAGAGGTACTTCACTCTCCTAGAACAGCTGGCCCGCTCTTGGTCCTGATACTGATTTCACTGCTGCCTTTGGCATATTAAACAATCAGATCTTTCTATCTGTGCTAGCAGAAATGAGTATCTGCATGGCAATGGTTTCAATCCTTCATCATCAGTTGCTTATGACAAATGCTGTAGGAATAAACATCCAGTGCAGCCTCACACACTGCTGTCCCTCCAGGTTCAGTGGTTGGACCCCTCCCTTTCTCCCCATACACAGGATCTCTATGTGATGTAATCACGTCACATGGTTTTTCATACCATCCATATGCTGATGAAACTCAGTCTATTTTTTCTCTCCCTCTGAAACTCAACAAGTATCTACATGTCTGGCAGCTGTTGACTGCTAGGTGATGGCTCAACACTGTTAGCTCAATCGAGTTTCCTCTCATCCCAATAAAGGGCTATTTTTCTATTAATCCCTCGATTTCAGAGGAGGAAATCATGGCCACCAAAATGTACCGATGGATGGATTGATTAAGTGATTGACTGACTGACTGATTGATTGGTTGGTTGATTCAAATTAGGCTTGAAGTAGATTGGGAATAAACTCTTTCAGTCCTGTATGCCTCATGAATTAATCATTCAGAAAGGACTTCTTGATTTTCCTTTATCTCATTTTGATCTCCATCATCATCCCACTTGACTGCAGCGATGACAAATGTCACTGACAGAACACTGAGCTGGGAAAGAGCTTATGGGAATGAAGTCTATGCTGTGTCAACAGTATAAGTAGGCATTCTTCATATTGGCCTTTTATCACTCTGAGGGCACTGCCCTAATGATTTGTTGAGCTGCCGAACCGAAAAATACACTAGTCCATGAGCTAAAGAAAATGAGGAAGAGATCCAGAGAGAGAGACGGAGAGAGTTATGCTATGAAACAAGAAGTAGTTTATAACGAAAGACGAAAACAAGGAGAGGAAAATGATTATAAGATAAAAATGGGGAGGAGGTGGACGAGAAAGGGATGCGAGAGCATTAATGGACGGTGTGGAGGAGAGTGGTTGACAGAATGAGAGTTAAAGAAAGTAAATGGGCGAAGAGTGCCTTCTGTCTTTTACAGTTGCCATGGACACCAAGAAAGCTGACTTACTGTTGAGTGAAGACTTTTTTTGAATGGAAAACACATGCACACATGATTATCACACATTACTGCCATCACAACGACCATCACCTGTCTCTCCACCGAAACGACAAATGTGTAAAAAATAAATGAACAGCATGCTAACCATTCACGGGTGCTCTTGTGCAGAGAGAAAGTCTCGTACGATGCCTGCTAGACTCTCATTATTACAAGGTAGGAGAGCACAGCAGACCATTTGTAAGACAGCAGAGCAAGGAGATTAATGCACACGGGGCACAGCTCATTAGAAGTCGTGTTTGTCTTTGATGGGAGATGACTACTGGGCTCTTTGTTCTTGGTGAAACAAGCATGAAAAACCAACATTGCCAGCGCATTTCTTTGTCATTTTTACATTCCCTCATCCCTTTTTGTTAGTATCTCTCATATTGTTTGTCCCTTTTGAAATTACCAGAAAAATGTTGGTGATCCTGACGTTCTGCTATATTACTAAAAAACTATTTGCATGAGAAAATTCAGTTACACCCTTCAACCCCATTACATCAAAAGACCATTTTATATCATACAAGAGATTACTTGTCAGTGATAGTTATATAGATTAACCTTCAGCATATGTCTCTGTATGGTGCATGTCACAAACTGCCTAGTTTCACCTATGAAAACTCGGCAGCACACTCTCTTTTTCTAATCAAGTGTAATGGTAATGGTGTTATTATTGGGCTGGTCAGTCACTGAAATGAAGGTGAAATTGACTGCGTGACTTGAGAAAGATCACTTACTGATCGGTTGAGTAAATGCATGACAGGGATGAAGGCACAACAATGCACACTCTTCGAAATATTGACATTGATTGTACCATGAGAAATATATGGAGCCGTTGATTATAATTATGCCCTGAGCACTTCAGTAACGATTTGGAACAATAAAGAAACTGGAGACAGGACGATAAATTAACGCCCCCCCCCCACCCTTCTCTGCGTGCCAGGCGTTCCGATTTGCAATTAGTTCAATGGATGGCAAGACAAATCATGGATGTCACTGCAGATGAATCCACAGCTGCGGTTGTCTTGACAGAGCCACGACGTGAAGAGCTCACTGAAAAAAAAAAAATCATTTCTGTCAGCTGGGGAGTGCCAGGAATTCCACCGCGTTGCACTGGTTTTAATGGTGCGGCTCCTTTAAGTTAATTTACGCTAAAGTTACATTTGCAACATTGTATGAGCGGATTTGGAGTGATATCTCTCTTGTTGTATCTTTAAAAAATAAAATAAAATAAAAAATAAGTAACTGATTTCACGAAACAAAAAAAAAAAAAAAAAAAAAAAAAAAGAAAAAAAAAATCAGGTCATCCTCTGATTGGCCACGTGCAGGCACGTACAGCCACAGCAGCTGCGCCGCGGCGGAGAAAGTGATCGGCGTTTCGCTACAGGTAGTTACCAACGTCCAGCTGTTTCTCCCCCACAGCTAAAAAAAAAAACGCTGCTTAACTTAACCCCCCCCCCTTGAGCCCGGAGTCGCGAAGTCGTCAGATGACAACAGACCGCCCGGCGACGGACCGGCTCCGAGGCGCGCACGCGTTTCAGCACCTCGGATAGCGCGCGGCGCCGCAGTGGCGATGCGTGGATTCAACCGGTGGCGTTCAACCGGAGCGGCGGTGTAAGGGGACATAGGAAAAAAAGAAAACTCATTGCGTTCCACGTGTGGGCGAAGGCCACTTGCTGTCCGGATCACTTGGACTAGTGTGTTTTTTTTTTTTCCCCCCGTTCTCTCTCACACAGATCCCCTCCGTCGAGTCCATCGCGTGGGTAGGCGTGCCTCCGGATGCGTGGTTGACTCCGGGAGCCGTGCTGAGCAGCGTGGACGAGGTGGGGTGGCGGTGGTGGTGGTGCCTAAGAGACCCTCCATTTATAAGGATGCTGGTGGGAAATGCCTGGAGACAGAGATGACGAGATTTGTCAAAAGGCACTTGAACTCCTGTCAGATCTTTGCTCGAAGGGGGAAGTGCAGAACGAGCACTGCCTGGATTTTATCTACTATTTCCGAGACCTTGCCAGGCCACGCTACACGGACTCAGGTGAGGCATCGCTTGCACGCTTCAGTCAGCGGGTTGCGCTGAATTGAGCTGAAGTGAACGTTCTGCGCCTGCAGCTCAGCAGGTGGTCCAAGCCATCGGTTAGGCTGCTTTCACAGCCAATATCCTCTGTCTGGAAATTCGACATGCACCATTTTTTTACTCGCATTAATTAGCTCACTAATTATCCAGTCTAATTATGTAATTCTTCTTGCAAGGAAAATGCACTTGCACGGAAAATGCACTTGCACTGGTTGATGAGAGAGAAATTCGAGGTCTGATATTTCCAATTCCCAATCCGCACTGACACCAGATTCACATTCTGCAACATTCATAATGTGGTGTCAGTGGTCCGGTTGCTTCTTTACACATGTGCACAGATGCCAGCAGTGATACAGTATGCAGTCACACACAGAGAGAGACACCGTATGATTCTCCTCGCTGGCTGAGTTGCGCTCGTACCTGCGCTCGCCGGCAGCAGCTACTATCGTGGCACACTTGACTGTATCCTACTTCTGTGAAAGTTTACCTCAGATTTAATTCTTCGCCTGACCTAAGAGCCTTCAGGCCACGTGAAACATTTATTAAATGGATGTACTGAAGTTAAGATATAACTATATCGCAGAAGAGGGCGAGTCTTCTGAAAACCAAAGCCGAGTCACGCGTGAAGAATGAATGTGACCACAGAGTCACGTTTCATCACTGCCAATACGTAGGCCAACCATCTTCATCGCAGGCGCGTGTACTGTATGTAGTGTGTAGTGTGTGTGTGCGTGTGCGTGTGTGTGCGTGCGTGCGCGCAGAAGACAGAGAAAAAAAAGACAGATGGAGAAAGTAACTGCGACCCTCCACATACCCGCTCCATTCATTATGTTTCCATTAATTTGCATTATTTATTAATCATTGTCCACCACAGGAAAGCCTGTTGTAAATTCCCCCAGTTTCCTCTCGCTGTCCCTCTCTGCACCACTTTCCTTCAGCCTCTCCCTCCCCCTTTTCCTCCTTATTTCCCCCATTCCCTGACCTCCTAGCTCTCTCCTCTGTCCCTCATTCATCATACAGACCTGTCTTGTCTTGCAGCCACAGTCTGAAAAGTGCAATTGCTATGGGGGGGGGGGGGGGGGGTTTCCTGGACTTAGCTATCAGGATGGCTTGCCTGTAAGATTCAATTTGATTTCTGGCTGGCATGTGTCACCCAGCGTGATGGCAGCACCCATAATAGAAACGACAAAGGGAGTAGATAAAAGTAGCTAAAAGATCAAAGGTCTAACACACTTTGATCCAGAGTTCAGGGTGGGCTGGTTGGGATTCAGTGTGTTTCTTAAGGGTACAGCTCATGAACATGAACGTGTTTCCACAAACATTATATTGACTTGGCAACTTGACAAATATTATTTGTGACCATTTAATCAGATAGGCTATGTCTGGCAGCAGAAAGACAGTAAGTAAGTAATTGGAACACACAGTATAAAGATGAATCCGTATTTTCCTTCCTTTTTCATATGACATTCAAAATTTGTGTAACTGTATAACCTTTAAAGGAATAGTTAGACATTTTGGGGAAAAAATGGTTCTTAGTTCTCTTTCTGAGGGATTGATGAGAAGATCAATACCACTCTCATGTCTGTCCGTTCAATATGACGCAGGAGCCGGCAGCCAGTTAGCTTAGCTTAGCATAAACACTGGAAACAGGAGGAAATGGCAAGCCTGGCTCAACATTCAATAGTGATTCCCAAAGCAGGATCCACTTCACTGCTGCTTTTTCACCATCTAATTAGTTAGACATGGACCATCAGGTCAATGCAACTATAGTTACATCCTGTGAGGATAGAAACCAGCAGTGCCTGTCAGGGCCCTGTAGACAACCAATTAGAACCACTCACATGTGTAATATAACATGTTGTGTACTCCGTGTTAATATTAACTATTATTAAATATTAAATAGTTTTTACTCGCTGTGAGGTATGAATAGGGCAAATAATAACATCTCACGAGGTAGAAGTTCCAGATATTGCTTTTTCAGCACTTGCTTGCCTCCTACACTATTGCACCTTTGAAGATCCTGTGCTCTAAAATTGGTCCACCCTCTTTGTTGTGATGCAGTCTCTGAAACCTTCCACATGTCTATAGATTCTTCTCTGACAGGCAGCACTCTGGCAGCCTGCCAAGCTGACTGTGGGCCTAGTGTCCTCGGATGGCAAGTCCTTCAATTTCTCCACATTATTCTCCCAAATCACACATATTCTGGTATTCACAGAATCTCAGAGCACAGAAAGGACAGTTTGTCTGGGTTCCTGTGTGAGGTCTTATGACAGCGCCCACACACACAGAGCTGGTCCTGTATTAGGCAGTGCTGTTGGATTTGGAGGGTAGGTAATGCAAAATGCAAAACTACTATTATTAGTCTTTCGAGATGTGTTGTGACTGAAACCAAAAAGAAGTACCACTGAAATTGCATACAGCTGTAAGTGGGAAGAGATGGGATGTTTAAAAAACTGGGTAATTCAAAACGACAAACTCTTTCAGTTAAAACTTTAGTGGCATACCTTGGATTTTCTAAATTCTATAGAGTGCAATAACTAGAAAATAAACAAAGATGAGAGGATTAAATGCGATGACTGTAGGAAATTGTTTGCTTGTAACAAATTCATCATGCTCAGTGAGGGCATAGCCACAGCTCCACAACACATAATGGTAATATTATCTTCACATTACTAAAGTATACTTCCGTCATCTGTGACACAGGTGAGGCAAAGGGTGCAATTTTAAATATTATTATTAAAGGCACCATATTGCTGCGTTACAATTAATTCACTCATATGTGTTATTGTGCCACAAATAATTACAGTCCAGATATAAAGTATTGGTGCTATCTTTTTTCAAGGTTGTTTCACTTAATTGTCAAAGTTGTTAGATATTCACTGAGAAGATACATGACAAGCTTGTCAGCTCTTATAAAAAGATTATAAATAATATACATTATTTTTATTATTTATACATATTCTATATTCTAGTAATCATTAGGGGAATGTCTACTTGACATGATGCTCATTATGTTTATTATGATCATTATCTTACTTTAAACTTTATCAGCATGCATTTCTTTTGAAATCCTGGAGTTTTGGGCCAATAAAGTCACACACTGTGCTAAACAATGTGAGGGTATTTACCCAGGAAAAGCGATCATTAGTGTCTCTAAACTGAGATGAAACAACCTGCCTGGCGGTGACAAGCTTAAGTTAGTTGTAAGCAGCTGAGAATCACGCATAAAGATATAAAAGTTTAAAGTTGGTTACATCGGTTGGATTCTCCACAATTCAATCATTCAGTTCATTTTACGGAAACCATGAGCCCCAACGTATAAGTGCAGTTTGTAGTTGCAGTTGATGTACATCCGTCAGCACAGAAACTGGGCATAAGTCTGTATCACTGCCAGATCACAGAACGAGGCGTAGCCAATAACAGACATGATTAGGATGATACAGCAGACTGATGCACATACACAGTGCAGGAGCCTGGACTTTTAAGAGACAGATTTACCTCAAAGATTGAAGATATTTCAATGCAGTAAATTAAAGTAAACATTACAGCAGCTACAGTACACAGGGATGGAAGTTCATCAGCGTAGTATTAGTCACAGAATGGTACTGTAAGGAGAGACTTGTGGTGCACAAAACAAAGTTTCTCAAACTATAATGTATCAATAACTAATAAAAGAGGTGATTAGGTAGATAAACAATGCATTTTTTATAACTGGACTGTTTTTTCTACAATTAGAAATTAGGACGTACCTTCACAGTGTCTGTCCTCCCAGCTTTAAACCATCTTATCCCACAACAGTTGTTGCTGGGCAACAGTTCACTCCTGTACATAAATATTAACATTTTAGTTAAAGAAAACGGTCAATAGGCTATATGTCAATTTTTTTTAGCGTTATTTAGCATCATAGGAACATACAATCAATATGTAAGTAATGCAAGTAACTAAATTTTCACAAAAAGTCAATGTGAACATCTGCCACAGGCTCCAGAAGTATTGGTATTGTCTATGAAATTGCTAGGTAGCTGATATGAGGCTGTTAATTCAGCATCATAAATAAATCAGACGTCAAAAATCTTTGAGGGGATTCATAGGATAGGATTTGAAATGTTCAAGTCTGTCTTAGTACAGTACTCACGTACCCATATACACGTTGAAAGAGTTGTCGGTTACTGTGATCATTCCTTCTGTCCATAGTTGTGATGTGATGCAACTCTTCTGTCTTCCACTGTACAAAACTGCATCACGTAGTTCAGACAAAACTATTATGGTGTTTCAACAGTCTGAGTTCGCCAAATTAAGTGGCTACTTTTTTTTAGAACAAAATTTCTTTTTTGTGTCAGTATCCCTCGGCTACAGCTCAGCAAGGAAACACTGTTAATGGAAGCATGGGGGAATTTTGTACTCAAAGGACCATATCTTTGGAAAATACCCATTTAATCTGTCTGACTCAGACTGCTGAAACCTCATGTTAGCTTAGGCTGAACTCAAAATGCTTTTTAGCACATAGTGTGGACCGTAGATTCCCCACATTTTTCACTGTAGTAAAGCAGAAAGGATCACTTCACGGCCAGTTCAGAGAGGAGGAATGATTACAGTTCTCTTTCAATGGACATGTGAGTATTGTGTTATCTGGACCTCCATTAAGACAAGTAGAGGGCAAAACTAGATTAAAAACAATTTCAGACACTGCAATGTACAGAAATTGGTTTGACAATAATAGTACCCTTTGCTCTTGATGGCCAAATAGGCTGGGCTGGTATTAAAGCCCTTTAAGGTTCATAACAATATTTGTAATGCTAGTTATTATTTTACCATACTATCATTATCTGTGAATTACAAAGCAACTGTCTCTTGTATTTTACCCTCCAGTAAAAACATCAAATTTAAGTAAAGTGCAGTGGACATCATATCACTCATGTGCAGACTTTGTTGGAAATAGATGAACTGCACTGAGTTCTGCTGTCATCTTGTTATCGAGTGATTTCAGTAATCATCAATCTTTTTTTTGACTCAGAAAAACTCAAGCATGCAAGGGAGTACAGCGTGAGGGGGCACAGCATGTATGCCTTTGATAAATACACGTAGTGAGATGAATCACAGAAATGTTCTCCATCCTTGTTGTAACGTGATCTATCTGACATAAACTTTACTGAAGTCCATAAGCTGATATGAGTACTTCATCAGAAGTCTTGTGGACTGCTTCCAAATCTTTACCTTTCGAATGAAACTAGATGAAAACAAACATAAAAGATTCACTACAACAAACACCAAACAGTATCTTAGAAACATCTTTTTCTCTTTTTATTTCACATCATAAATCCTGTTCAGGTTCTGTGTTTTTTTAGTTGTGCACCACTGATATCAGATCAGTGTGCCAAACAATGAGGAAGTACAGCAAATTTAAACAAAACACAAAGATTAAAGGAACTTCCTCTATTTGCCATGATGATATAAATTCCTTTGACTCGTAAAAAAAGTTAACAAAATTAATGTTAGAGACATAGATTGGACCTCAGCACTGTTGTGTTGCAGCAGTTTCTATGATTTATCCTTTAAAAAAGAGTTCTCCCACTTCTTGAGGACAGAGATGATTCAGAAAGCTCTTGATGACTCTATTGGTTCACACCTTACCTCCCTTTACATGGGGACTCACAAACATTGTGCTGGTGTCAACAAATGCACTGCAGAATTATTCAGTGTCGTGCTTTGAAACCATATACTCTTACTTGACAGACGAAGCCTGGTGTTATACTGTTCTGTAAAACATTTATACTCCCACAGCCACCGCTTCTGCACTTACCCACAAGTACATTGACATAAATGTACAGGTATGCTGTGAATGATTGTTACCTTGACATTTTTGCTGGAACGTGTGTGGCAAAAATACTACAGAAGTCTGGTGGGTCTGATGGGGTTTTATAACATGGCTAAATAACTGCAACCCTACCAATTGCTATCTTTACACGAATATCTTCAATTTGCTGGTATGTGCTTTGTATGATGTCTGCTTCAACAGAAGAGATAGAGCAAGTCTGTAGATAAAGATGTTCTTGTGATTTTTGATGTTTGACATGCTGTCAAATTGTCTTTTAAATTTGACAACTTTAAAGGTTACTTTAACACAAATGTCTCTGTTTTGTAGTAGCTGTGTGTTAATGGCTATCCAGCCTTTTCTTTCTACTTCTCTCTACTTTCAGTGTTAATGCCGACAATGCTGGTGTTCATTTATTTACATAATAATACACAACTGTAACCATAGACTCAATATAATGAAGTTGTAACCTACGTTTGCTTCAACACATTAAACCCCCCCTTTCCAAAACAGTTTTTAACATATTGTAAATTGTTGTCAATAAAACTGCCCAACCCATTGACAGTATTCCAGTATTTCAGTGAGAATGAACAGGCATTTACTGCTGCTTTTGTTTCAACCCACTGCTCCTCCCCTGTTATCAACAAAGCACTGAAAATCAAAGCATGGGGCATGCTCCACTTGGAGGACAGATATGAGGCTCCAGAGGATAATTAAATAAATGTAGTTAATCCTAATTAATCTTGTCGAGCATTCTTTGTAACAATATAGAAAGAAAAGAGGAGAAAATCCCACAGAAAGCTTCTTAAGCTGTTATAATAAATCATGTTTTTTGTTAGGTGGTGCAAAGAAGCATGATTTGACATTCTTTTAATGTATGAAACACCAGCCTAACATATCATGTACCCATGAGTGATATTCTAATAACACTATGATGATGATATAATGGGTGTTCACAAACTTAATATATGATATAATTGCTAATGATGGTGATGGTAAAAGGGTAAAGGTGTAGCTTTACAACAAATCGGACAGCATATTCAATAAACTGTCAGATCCTTTATTTCTGTCTTTCTTGTCACCTCAGATATATCGGTGAGTCTGTTGTCACTGGTAGTGACTGCCTGTGGCTTGGCCCTGTTTGGGGTCTCCCTCTTTGTCTCCTGGAAGCTCTGCTGGATACCATGGAGGGAGCGTGGGCTCTCCCCCACCACCAAAGAAGCCCACGGGCACCTCAACCCCACCATGAGCCCCCTGCCCTCGCAGCTGGCACCCAGGCAGCCAGTTTACACAGCCGTGGACCCCCCGGCGCACAACCGCCGTGAGTCGTCACACTGCTCCATTGCCAGGGAGCCCACTCCTGTGGCATCTGTGGTATCAGTGGAGGCTCCAGTGACTCCTGTATCACCACCACCTGTGGTCTTGGCCACACCAGAGGCAGCTATGAAGATCAGTCACACGTCTCCAGATATCCCACTGGATGCCCAGAGTAAAAGCCGGGAAAATGGGGTTCACAATAATCCTCGTATGCAGAGACAGACCACTGAACCCCCACCATCTGGTCACTCAATGTCTGAAATTGGGTCAGTATAAGATTTTTGTTGATTTTTTTTTCCTTAGTCAGACCTGCTAGATTTTTCATTGAGGAACTTGAAATACTTGCGATTCCATCCAACTCCTACATTCATTGGTGTTTGAACTGACCAGTGCTCTTCTTAATCAATATTAGACAATTTTGAAAAACCAACGTTTTTCAAATTGTTGCTTTCTACAATATCTCTGCATGGCAACTAAATCGTGTTCAAGGTTATGGAAAGATTTATGGCAATACCATTATGGTAATTAAGGTTTGGGTAGGGTTAGGCAACTGAAAACAACTGGTTTAGGGCAATAATAAAACAAACGTAATTTGTTGACATCACAGGATGTGACCTCTGGTCTCCTGCCTGAGAGCTGCTATTCACCAATTCACCAATTCACCATCCAACCTCCACAGCCTTACTTTCCGCCTGGCTAGATATAGGACACTTTTCTGATTCAAACTGTTGTATAATGATGTTTGTCGTTGATTTCCTCTGCCCACAGACAAGGGTCCATTCGCAGACATATGAACCTGTCTAATCCAGACTTCAACGTGGCCCAGTTCCAAAGACAGGACTCTCTCACTGGAATGGGGCTGGGCCTAGGTCGCCTCAAACCTGAGCTCTACAAACAGCGCTCCCTCGAGGGAGATGAAGGCAATCGCAGAGGCGTTGGCTGTGGGCGCCTCCACTTTATCCTGAAATTTGACTGTGACCTGGAACAGTTGATAGTTAAGATCCACAAAGCAGAAGACCTCCCAGCCAAGGACTTCTCTGGTACCTCTGACCCTTATGTTAAGATCTACCTGCTCCCTGATCGTATGACCAAGCACCAGACCAAGGTACACCGCAAGACGCTGAACCCTGTGTTTGATGAGGTCTTCCTGTTTCCTGTGGCATACTCTGAGCTTCCCACACGCAAGCTGCACTTCAGTGTCTATGACTTCGACCGATTTTCACGGCATGACATTATTGGCCAAGTGGTTGTGGACAACTTCCTGGATCTGGCAGATTTTCCTAGAGAGACGAAACTCTGCCGGGACATCCAATATGTCTCCTCGGTGAGTTAAAATTATGTCATGTTTTTTTAGATCCATATTTGTTCCACTTTTTAGATTTTTCAGCAAACACTGTCTCTCATTGACAGTACAAAGTGTACAGTAAAGTTGACTGCTTTTTCAAACACTCTGAGCTGTCAGCTCTGATTAAACAAGAGAAGAATTAGTTATTAGGTGAGGTGAATAGAGTCCCTTTAACACCGGACAAAAAAACCCACTAACAGCAACTTACATCTGGCTTTTGTCTTCAGTGGGAAAGGGTACAACTGGCATTTATTCCTGGGTCAAATGACTCTGTGTCACGGCGCAATGCTATGATGCTGTAAGTTCCGGACGTTGGTAACTTCTGCGACTCTTTAGCTGTGTCCGAAATCAATCAATCATTAACTACTCCCTACTCACTATCTCGGGAACTCTATTTAGAGGACTATATCCATGTAAGTCAAATCTCTTAATGTAATATTCAATATATTTGACCATTTCCTGTTAGTGATGCCTTGTACAGTTGATATCTGACAAATCTATTGTGTAAAAGACAATATGCATAGATATTTATGGGTATATGCCACTGGTGATTGCTTCATTGACAGGCATCCCATTTTGTGAGCTTAACCAGCTGTAATGTGCAATTGATCTTGTTTTTCTGACATGCTTAACTGGCATTAATAAGACTACTTGCTATTAATTGCAACAGACAATTCATTTCATCCTAGGGAGGTCACGGATGCAAGATCAATGAGGCACAGCTGTTTAAAGGAAAATGTATTTTTTTTACAACATGGGTTTAATTCTCATAGCTCCTTATCCTTTGTTATATCTGTTTTGATAACATTTGACTGCTGAGTAACTGCTGGATCTTACTTCTTATTTACATGGCTGCTAACACTGCTAAAAATAGGTCCATCGGGGCAACAAACACAGTCAGTCAGTCTGTAAACTGTAAAGCATGTTTACAATGGACAGTATGTTCTCTTCCAAACATGGGATTTAACCTGTCTGACTGCTCGGGTTGTTACCCTGTTGGACCTATTTTTAGAAATGTCAAGGCATTCAGAAATATCAGCAATATGTCATGTAAAGACGATGTTATTATAACTAATAGAACCAACATCCTCAGCCCCGGAAAGAAAACCCAAGTTGTTTTATACCACAGTTTTTTCTTTAAGACAACACTGACCATTGCTGAACTGTGGGCAACCACCTGGCCCAATTTAGCAAAACACAACAGTTCTACTGTATATAAAACAGCATGGGACTATGGGACTATGTGACTCAGCAGCTGTGTGCTTCTGTCTCTTATGTATCTAATAAGCAAAGCATCCTCTACCTCCACTGGTGCCCAGGTTTGTCTTCTGCAGCTCTGTTCCTCACTGCGTATGCAAATGGATCGTCTGCACTGCAGCCATTTCAGTTTAATGAGCTTTGTCCCTTAGTAACCTGAATTTGTGTGCCTTACTGATCCACCTGTCAATCCAAGCTAAATATAGCCACCATAGTAATGTGATGTATGTAATTTAGCCGGAAAAACAAACCTTTTAAAACCTTGAAACCTGTTAACATGGTTTTCTGCTTTGAGAGAAAAAGAAAAAAGAGCTGCATCAATTCATTTTCATATTCATTTTCATAGTCATTCATGCTTTCATTCAGAATAACTGCTCCATTGTGTATAATTTCTGTATATGAATCTTATTATAACAGCCAGATGGTAGTCCTGATTTGCAAGAGCAGACATATATCCATCAACATTTGATAGGGGTGAATTTGTTTATCAGCTTCATCTAGAATTGCATATCTGACTATATGCTGTTCCCATATATATTATTTTCTATACAAAATAAAATCAATGATATGCTGATAAATATTCACAAAAAGTGCAGATTATCATATTGGGGTGTATACTACAAAACATCAGCCTCAATAAGAATGTAAATGTGGTGATCAGTCACGTTCAGATCATACTGATAAGTGAATATTTTTGTACATGGATATTCTGTGGGGTTTATCTGTGCACTACTCCACAATTTGAATAATTTCTTCATGTCAAGATTTATCATTGTCACCATTTGTTTGTTTCAAAATCGCTCAAGAAAGTTGTATATATGTGGTATAGGTGTCTATACCCAATTGTAAGGGAAACACCGAGCAAAAGTAGGCAGCTGCAAGGCAACCATGACTGCAGATGCCTGACAAGAGGCAAGGCAATACAGGAGCGTGTGTCAGGCAGCCCCAGTAGAATTAGATTACCATTTGAACTGCTCGGCAATGCCAAAAAGATATTAGAAATGACAGTACGTCAGAATGCCAGTGTATGAATTTTTGTGTTTGAAGATAATTCATTAACTGTTCATGAATTTTGCACATTGAATTTCATTAATACTTTCCATAATCATCCAAATGTATTGTTACCATTGTGGTTTCTCTGGCTGCAAAAGTAAGCAGGAAGAAAGGTTACAGTAATGATTGAGGTAATTCTTCTGGTGTAAAGTTGTATGATGTTCAATGTACTGTGAGGTATTTTTTCTTTTTTGCTTGATTTGTCCATAAAATCTACTGCCAATGGTGAAGGAATACAAGTATAGTAATTCTTTTTTTTATTGAAATTTGGACATTTTTTTGTTTTTCAAATGTATGTGACTTCAGTGTTATCTGTCGGCATATTCTGTAGGCTACTGATTGCAGCAAATATCAGCTTTGCCAGCCAATAGTTTAACGCACAAAGTCTCACATACAGTACAGTGTGCTGAAAACCATTAACAGCTTCCTACTCATGGCCTCTAAAAATACTGTGGCCAGAATCTTTTTGCCTCTCTCTCTCTCTCTCTCTTTCTCTCTTTCTCTCTGTCTCTTTCTCTCTCACACACACAGTATCCTCCTGCTATATTTATGCAACCTGTAAATGCTGAAAGCAAAGGAAAGCTGCATGGATACCTCCAACAGTCTATGCTTGACCACACTGAAATGCACTGAAATCTACACGTTGTTGATTGGCCCTTCACACAGAACAAGCCATAGACAGCCATCACAGCCCCACTTGGCATCCACAAAGTCAGCATCTGTGTCCCACTTTCATGATACATACAAATTCTAACTGGGTTTTGAGTACAAGAAAGTGACAAAATTAAGTAGTATATAAATAGTAGATGTCAGTATGGAAATTATATTCACTTGGGTGTGCTGTTGATGGACACCATGGCCTCACAATACAGTGCACACAGGAAATGGAAGAGTTACTCACAGCTAGAAAAAGTTAGGAGTTTAGAGACAGCTGCATACAGATCCTGGAAAACAGAGAAAGTTAAATATTTATTCGTTAAATATTGGGAAAAGGTTCAAAATGTTTCTTTCAGTTATGTTTAATTAGATGCAGCTTTTGCTTTACTTGATTGATGTTTATTCACACTCAAATTTCCTCAACTGAAGTGAACTTGACAACAACAACTCAATTCTATTTATGTGGGGTCTTTAAAGTCAACACTGTTAACAAAAGAAAAGGAAAGGTAAAACCTAAAAAATCATGTGCTCATAACAAATGTCATATTACATATAAAAATGGACAAAGTACAGTTGTCCCTTGTAAATTGAGTTCAAAAACAGTGAACTATACGACAGTATAGTGTTAGTATGGTGTGTTACTGCTGTGGGGGCATCAGCAGCTTCAGGAGCAGCAGGGTCGCAAGTTTAGATTGCTCTCCCTGTCCTTGCAGTTCGAGGGTCACAATGTGTAACCATGCTGTTTCTCACAGGCTTTAGTCTCTAATGAACCCTGTATGTTCACTGGGGTGAGGTACATCAACTTGAGCGATCAATAGGCACATAAAGGGTCATGCAGAAGTGGGCGACTGCTTAGCCATTCCAGCACCTACAGCACTGTAGTTTGGTCAGTGTCTACATTTGCAGAAAATAAGAGACATGGACAGCTAGTGAGCGAGGAGGAGAAGCTGATAAAATGACATGAAGCTACTCAGTGTGTCAGACTTGACGGGAATATTGATATGGACAAAAGTATTGATATTTTTGTGTAAACTCTCAACTTCTGGTTGTTTTGTGGGGCAGTGCTGACTTCTGCCCTTCATTATTGATGTTAATTAATGTTACCCAGTTAGATTAGAATGGTCTGTGACAGGTGGTGATGGGGACCAGAGATTCACAGTATCTGGAGTGCTCCATCCTCACTCTATTCAGTTTTTCTCAGTTTCGCACTACTCAGCTCATGCACACACACACACACACACACACACACACACCACACACACACACATACTCTACACAGGCTCTCACACTTGCACACATGCTTGTTTTTAAACATTTGCACACATACCACACACATATACCCCTCATAAACTGGAATGATAAATGATGAATAATCATCTTTGGACACGGTACTCGGTACAGAGGTAGGACATTTTGTATGCAATGCAGTAAAGCCCATTTGTCATAATCATTATACAGATTCATTGACTTAATTGAGAGGAATGATAGGATTATCATTAAATCATGATTGCCAGTGGGATTGACCATATGGTTGTTTCATTGCCAGATTTAGCTTGTTTAGCTGTTTGCTCAACTTTTGCCTAAGAGGGATTCTATAGCACATGAAATACAGCATTAATCTCTCTCTTCCCACCTGTATCTCGAGAGTGCATAAAGACCATGGACCATGAAGCATGTAGAGCCCACAGCATCTTCTGGGATGTGGAATGCATTTTCTGGAGGGGTTGTCAGTTAATCCATCATGCAAATTATACTGCCTTATACCACAGCCTTGTTCAATACTTGATCCTGATTGGAATAAAAGACCCACATCAAGATACAAGACAACTTAGGTCTCTGGAGGGGACATCTTGAACTATTTTTCTCTCGCTCTCGCTTTCTCACACTCATACACACACACACACACACAGATTACAGATAAAAACAGTGCTATATCACAGAAGAGGACATTCATGCTTAGCAACACTGACAAATGGTAGACAATAATTATTTCCTTTTATAAGAAAGAAAGAAGAAAAAGCACACTTTGTACTTTGGCTTACAAACACCTGGCTATACTGTACAGCTCAAGCATAGCGTGTGTTACACAAGGGACTATTTTGCAAAGTTAAACCTACAAAAATGTTCCAACTTGTTCCTTATACTTTAGGATTTCCATAACAATATTACACTGAATGTTAATAGCAGATGACACCTGACTCAAAATACCAACCCCTGACATTTTCCCGACATACCAGTAGATCAGCAAGTGATTCTACTGTAAGCGTTGTTGTCTCCACCAGACACGTTTGTGTGCTTTCTTGGTTTCTCACTTCTTTAGTGGAGTTATTTTAAGAACAAGTGGTAAGTGAGCTTCTGCCTTTCAGCTGCTGAACTGAAGTCTCCATGTTGGATGAAATGTGAAAGGGTTTTTATTTGAGCAATGTGACAGGAGAGCGTATTCCTTAACAGAAACATGTTTCAACTCTGTAAATAAATGTCGGATGGCCATGCCATTATTCTTCACCTTTTGCTGGTGTACAGTAATGAAAAGCAGCACTAGTAGAAATTATGTCAACATTATTATTTGAAGAGGGACTGTCAAGTTACATTTATCAATATAAAAGCATTAGATACCAGTGCAATACAAATTAGTAATATATATCACCAAGATAAAGTTCATGGTAGACTAACTTTGTATTGTGTTGTCTTTCAGGATAATGTGGACCTCGGGGATCTGATGTTTTCGCTCTGTTACTTGCCTACTGCGGGCAGATTGACCATTACCATGATAAAGGCTCGCAATCTTAAAGCCATGGATATCACTGGTGCATCTGGTAATTAAAAACTGATACTGTCTGTAAGTACAGAGTCTCATTGGTATTCTGAATGAAAATGAATGTCTTCCTGTTCTGCTTCTCTCACTCTCGTAGATCCATATGTGAAGGTTTCACTAATGTGTGAAGGTCGCAGACTGAAGAAGAGGAAGACATCGACGAAGAGAAACACTTTGAATCCAGTCTATAATGAGGCCATTGTCTTTGATGTCCCCCCAGAAAATATAGAGCAGATCAGCCTTTTGATTGCAGTGATGGACTATGATCGGTACATTACACCATTACAAAGCTTTCAATATTCAATATTTTCAAGGGGCATCGTTTTGATTTTGTAAACTCTGACTAAACACATTAACGTTTATGTCACACAATTAATTTGGCAGTTTCAGTTTGTTTTTTCTTTTCACACTCAAGATGTAATGCATCATTATTTTTGGAATGCAGGGTAGGTCATGATCACATTTTTTCTCTCTCTCCCTCCTGCACCTACAGTGTAGGCCATAATGAGGTCATTGGTGTGTGTCGAGTTGGCAACGATGCAGACAACCTCGGTCGAAACCACTGGAGTGAAATGCTCACATATCCCCGAAAACCTGTCGCCCACTGGCATCCTCTCGTTGAGGTGAGGTGACTGTTCTGTGATGGGTGTGAAAAGTGTTTCAATGCATACATGAGGACTGACCAGAATATAAATGCAATTTTGTTTTTACTAAACATAATTTACTACTAACCCTGTCAAAACTGTTATGTAGCTCTCACACATGCAGATTTTGGTCCTCAGGCAGGAATATGCTGTTACCAACCAAATATTAGAGCAAAGTCTCAATGCAAAATTAATGAATTAAATGACCCTCAGACATGTGTCCAATTCAGTAAATCCTTTCAAACAAGTAACAATTAATCTAAAATTGGAATGTTTATGTTTGTATTTTCACATTTTTTAAGGCAGATTTTGTTACATAAAAACAAGTACATCCATAATGTCGATATCCCGGAGAGAATATTAGATAAAATAAAGCTTTATTTAGCTCTGTGGTGAACTTGGCTAACTGCAGCAGTAATAGTAAGGAAACAAAGCAGAATAATAATTACGGCTGTCAAATTAACACATTAATTTTGATTAATTAATTACCAAAACTAACGCAAGTTAATGCATATAATATCATTATATCAGATCACCCCTCTGACACTGTGCCAGTTGGGCATGTAAACAGTTAGTTGGTTAAAAATCACAGCTTTAATCTGTACAGATCGTCACCTTCAAGCCCTCACCAAATGAGTTCACATAATTCTGTTTAAGCTTCTTACCGCCAGGTAATTCTCTGTATTTCTATAACTGAGTTTTAAATCTGGAGTGTGTGGCAAAACTCACACGCTAGTGCACCAGAAACCGATTGGCAGTGGCGAATTGGCAACCGCTCCGCACTCCAGCTTTAAGCACCACATTGGTGCTTAGGCCATGAGCTTATGTTAAATATATATGTATATATATATATGTGTCTGTATAACAATTTTTGTGTGTTATGGCCACATTTTAGGCTGTGATAGGTGATAGGCATATGTTTAATGGTGAAAAAGACACGTTTTTTTGGAAAAATGAATAAATGGATTACTGACGTTTACGGTAAACAAACAAAAACAAATAAGAATGAGCACAAAAGATTATATAGCAAAAAACTGTTTTGTCAAGGCTGGAGAGGACTGTTGGATGAAAAAAAGTGTAAATGAATAAGTGATTAAGCTTATCACTACACAAATAAGGCACTTTGGGCTAATTATTAGTCACTGATACAGTAGTTTACTGTAACAATGAGCCTGGGAAAAGATTTACGGTCAGCAGTAATGGGAATATGGCTGTAAGCTACTAAACATTGAAAAAAAAAGTAAAATATAATTTAATTATCGTCATTGAAAAGAAAGTGGTTATCTCCAATTTCTGGATCTTATGGTGGAAACATATGCTGCAAACAGATCACATCCTCTGCCAAAGTTACAGTGGCGATGCACATTACCTAATGTAAACTGTGCTTCTTTTTTCTTGACGCAAAAAGGCCAGGTTTAAGCCCACAGTTATCTTGGTCATTTATTCGTCTGACAGGTATACAGGAGGATGGACAGCTTTGTCTTTGAGAGTGTGCCAGTTCACCCATTATTACTCTTTATCTTCTTTCTTTTTTTAGACTAGTGCAGTGGGAAACTAGCAAGGTAGCCAAAGTAGACAACGCTCTGATGTGGTTCAGCCGCAGGCTGGCATGTGGCTCCAGACAAAAGCCACTCAGCTCTCTGTGGGCATTTCAATATGTCGTAAATAAAATAAATGCAATTTCCCAAATATCTACCCTTGGAAAAACAGATTTACTGGGAATTGCAGAAGAGTGGATGAGTCAGAGAGCTAAGAGATACTATAGTACCGATAGTCTGAAGGAAGAAAAAAAGAAGTCACGCTGAAAAGTTGAAAGGTAGTATCTTTGACCTGTGCACTCAGCCTGGAAAAATGGCTTTATTGTGTGTATTTGTGTGCAAATCAAAGGTCTGCCCCTACAAAATACAAAGAGACAGTGAGAGACAGAGAAATTGAACTTGTAATGTTTCTAGAGTATGTAGTACTTTGAAATCTCCACTGGAGCCTCAAGAATCCACATTTGTTATTTATTTCTTCCCAATTCATTTCAGTCAAAGTTGCTCTGTCTTCACAAGCCCTTCATCCTCACGCTATTCCCAAAACTGCAAAGTACTGTAGTCCTATGTTGCTGTTTCAATTGCAGGTCTATTTGCATGTTTGTTTGCCAAGTAAGCCACTTTGTCTGTTAAAGCTTTTATCTTTTTGCTTACAGTTGGCCAATGAATCAGTCACAGTAGTGCAGTCCATTCCAGTAAAATCGAGTGAATACATAAATAAATTCACTGTTTGTTTTCCTGGCCAATTCATAACTCTGTAGGTGGTTAGTACATTTGTCTGGAGGTTCCGAGATGAAAAGCTGGGATTTTGAAAATATGGCTCTTGTTTAATTTGATATGACAATGTACTTCTGTTTATATGACTGTGTGAGAGGAAATTTTCTTGCACATGAATCACACAGATCTAACTGTTGTTACATTGTTTCTGCTTGCCTCTTCTTTGCAGTACCAGGGCAACACAGGTAGTAGCCAGGGAGGATCCTGTAATTCTCTGAAGACGCCTCCTTCTCCATAGACTTGAGCAACAATTCACATAAGAGTACCGATCAACCTGAAGCCTCGGCTGTACCTTTGGACAGTAGTGCTGCATACATGTCCTACAAGAAGAATGCAGATGTCGATAAACTACTATGGGCACAAACTGTCTTGGGCTCTGCTCAGTTGGATCAGATGCATGTTGAATGACTGCAAAGATGGATGTTTTCTTTTCTATAATGTCCCATAAGAAAAACAACAGGCGTATGCAGACATTTTAAGTCTGTGCTATTCCTGGGTTTATACAGTAGTAACTGTTTTTTACATAGTCTTGTTACTTGTTTTAATGAGGTGAGTCTGTATTTGCACAATGTACTTACAACCAGTTGAACTGCCATACTGTTTTTTAATTTGGTGGTGAATTGGTGCATGAGTTCATGGTTTGGTGGGATATCTTCTCCTTGTTTGTTTATTTCTGTTTCTATTTTTGGGAATACAGTGTGTTGTTCTGTCAGTTGATGTGCAGTGACGGTTACTTTCTAAACAAAATATCTGTAAGTAAAATATGTTAAATGTTATCAATAAATATTATTCCATTAAAAAAAACATTTTTTTCTGTGTATTGCAATATATTTGTTTGTTTGTTTGACTTAATTTCAGAAAATAAAAGAAAAAACACCATGTGACTTTTCTAGTTCCACACAGTGGACAATCTACAAAATCCGTGAAACAATGAAATATGAAAATTAAAATCTAAAAAGAGTTTGAAAACAATTATATAGTGAGAAAGTTGTAATTTATTTTGTACCATGTCAATTCTATTACTGTTTAAGATTAGAATATAAGAAGTACAATCCTTGAAAAGACGGCCAAGTGGATTTCTGAAACAGGCAAGAAAGGCTGCTTATGTAAGCAGATTATGAACGCTTGTAGGCACAGCTCTGAAATTAAAGTTTGTCAAATTAGCAACTCCTCTAAAGCAATTTGGGGGAAAAAAAAACCATTGGAAACACATTATCACAGCACACATTTGCAATGGCCCATCTTACAGTGAAAAATCTATTACATTTTAGACTAAACACTGGATTGGTAGCACAAATGTGTTCCTCATAATTTGGCGAATTGTTGGTAAGTGTAAACTATGGGATTCAAAATGACCCTTCAGACACTGATGGATGGGTACAGCGTGTGCTGTTGCTTGATTATCACATTTTAATATTTTTCCCCTTTTTTATTCCAGTAAAGAACAGTCAGTTCCCCTTATACTCCATTCACACTTTATTCGCTTAAATTATTTACAACCAGCACTTCTCTCCACTGTGCCTATAGTGATGTTACTTTTAGGCTTCTACTGTATATTTGCCTTGTGTGTTGGCGAGAGACCAGCCCTGGCAGTGAGTGAAAGTTACAATAAAATTTTATAACTGCAATAAAATGTCTTTCACTTATTATTACATGCACAGACTTCAGGCTAGATACAGTATAGTGTATGTTGTTTTAATGGAGAATTCAATGCTGCAGTAAACACAATCCTCAGGGCAATTTAATCTTTATAACAACTAGAACTTAAAATACCAAAATCCATTTGCCATTCACATTGCCTTTTCATCAAAATATACAGTCATATAAACAAATTTGTTCTATGTTTTCAAATTCTGGTAGACATTTTAGTATAATGTGTTGAATGTAGGTTTAACCAATTCTTATCAGATTTTCTCCTTTCATTATTGCATTTGTATTGCTGCATTAACATAGAAGACTCAGTAAAAAGAGCTAATAAAATAATAATAGATATAATAATAAAAGAAAACTGTAAAATATTTATAAGGCGTACAGAGAGGAACCAAAGAAAAGCATGTCATGAAAGGCATTTTGTTAAAAAAAGATTTCTGGACCTTTCTGTTTCACTTTTGGGGACATATATCCCATATATCATAGTTTTCTAAGTTAAAATAAAAGAGACAGGGGTAGACCCGGGAAAAGTGTCTGTCTTGCTTTCTTTTAACTGAGAAAAGTTCTGTTACAATCAGCACTTCATGTAAAATAATACATATCCCTTGGCAAAGCTTAAGCTGAAAAACAGCTGAATCTGATAATGCCTTGTACTTCACGGATATTAAATTCTTGCGCTAGCCAATTTCATCATATGCTTCATCATTTTAATCTACTGAATCTATGCATGAACAGAATGTACCATATCATGTAACTTCCATATCATTAAAACATTTAGGAGGAATGCTCTTAGTCACTTGAAACAAACAACTTGTTCTGTTGTTGTTTGTTTTCTTGTTAGTTATTTTTTGTGTGTATTTATTCTGTATTGATTGTACTCTCGACATAATTGAAAATGAGGGCGTGCCCTCAATAAATTTTCTCGAGATTTAAATAAAGGTTGAATGAATATTGCTGCATCAAATACTTATATCTTGCAGGCACAGGGCAAACATTTTTCCTCTAGGCCACAAATATTCACAGGAATAAGGTGATAATTTTTAATGTAGTTAAATACATTGAAAACAAAAACAACTTATAAATAATGTACAGTATTTACTTTTTTTGTTTGTTTTTGCTTTTTATTGTCACTGTCTCACTGCTTTGACTTTCGGAGAAATTGAGTATTCAACTGTTTACTCTATATGGGCACTTCCAAAAAACTGAGCATTTACAAAAACCTGCATGCAGTAGTGCCTCCCACCCCTCCCATCATAAAAAAACCCTGCAGTTTTACAATTTGTCAACACAATTAGCCACATTGTAAACATGGTCGACATCCTGTCAAAAATGATGTTTCTTTTCCTGAGATCTCATGGTTGTATTCAAAATGCATGTCATAACAGAAGTAAGACAAACAGAATGTAATTTCCTTTTCTACCTGGCCACTGAACTGTTCCATATGTCCCTCTCATAGATATCTCGCAGAGGTTTCCATCCTATCTATGGATGGTTTGATGTTGTGGGGCTCCAAATTAATAATGCAGGTTTCCTTAGTATCTGTGTCAAGGGGTCTCCCACAGTCCCATAATGACAGCTAGCCTTCACTTGCTGCCATCTGGTTAATAACCATGACCTTGTCCACTTGCTCTGTCCCTGATTTTGCCTCACCCTGTGTGTACATCACGATGGAAAATAATCTAAAAGAAAAAGAGAGGGTGGGTGTGGGTTGTCATTGCAGAGACAGAGGTGTGTGGGTTGGTGGTTAAGGTCTTGTTAGTGGGGTCCGTGTATGACACATTTCTGATGGTAACAAGGAAGGGTACAGTAGATTTGCTCTTTTCACAAATCATCGTAGCTGGTGATATAATTATCTGTCTGGCATTTACTCTACATAGGCAAAGAGTATGACAGTTGAGAAGTCAGTATGGCTTTGTATGTGCAACAGCTATTAGCAGTGGTCTATTCTGAATTAAATTTGTGTGGTTCTTGCGATTCGCAATCTTTAAACCCCCTTTTTTCACAGAGGAGCCTCTCACGCAGCACTGGAATGATATTGACTCATAACTCTAGCTCTATGAAGACATCTTAAAGGGTTTAACTCGCTTAGCCACTAATCGCTGCGTGTTTGTGCATTAAATATCCACAATTGTGTCATCAGCAAATTAGCTGAGCCTAATCAACGCTATGGGCGGCAGCAACGCCATTCCTCATCCGCTAAATCAGAGGAGACACTAGACTGGAAGAATAACTTGTTTCATAATACTAGAGTTATGTGTAGCCATTTCATACAGCCTCGCCTGACCGTATTTTACAGGTTGATAAGAGCAAAGCCTGATGATCTGTTCAATTTTAACTACCATATAAAGAGGTATTAATATTGTGCCAATGCCCTCCTATTTATTCTGCAAAGTATAGCAGTATTGTTCTTCTCATCTGACTCTGGGTGGGGCAGCACACAGGCATATTTCCAACACTCTGCATCAAACGCCTTATTGTGTGACGATCACTGGACAACGGGTCTGGCAATATACCATCCACATCACAGAAACAAAGTCAGTCTCTTGAGTACTATTTTATTGTTAACAAACTTAAAATATTTTTAGAAACATTGACTGTTTTGAAACTACAAAATGTGGTCTGCATATGGATCAGAGTATGCCTTGGCCAGGTGCAGAAACTTGACTGCAGTCTTATTGTCACTGTTAGGTTGCCAGGTAACCAGAGGAAAACCAGAAAGTTTTTGGTCCCAGAAAAAAGGACAAGAAAAACAAATACGTATATTCCCTCAAATGGGAAAGTATTCTTTTAACACACATTTCCCCCCTCATTTCAAGATGCTCAAGGTAGTTGAGGTTTAATTTTAGGACATTTTTAAGCCTTTATTAAAGATGGTAGAGATGACAGGAAACGAGGGAGAGATATACAACAAAAGTCCCCAGTCGGACTCAAACTGGAGACGTTGCAGTTCAGTGTCTTAACACCTAAGCTACAAATGTGCAATGGTAAATTTAACTATTGACTGTCATAGAGGATATTATGACAATTATCACACTCTTTACTGATGATTTAGTGTTAGTTAACCCTTTCAAGAGATTTTGATCAGGGACCTATGGCTGATTGTGTGCATTTATGTGAATAGGTTTTCTTTCTTTTAAAATTCCCCTGAGACCTTTTTTGTTAAAATTATATAGGCCTATATACTGTTGATTGAACAATAAAAACTAAAACAGAGGCAGAGACAAATAGGCTGGCAGGGGTTTAACATGGGAGCAGTAAATATTTACAAGATGAGCATTGTATGGAGGGATACTATACTCTGTACATGTTGGCAATGAAACAAAGCGGTATAAGATGTTAATACCTCTATGATTTTGAAGAACCAATTTGACTTCGGAAATGGCTATCAGGATTGTGAACTATCAATCTACTGGCACATTGGAAACAAATTCATCTCTCCTTAATGGAACCAGGCAAGCAATACGATTTTTCTTAAAGTATACAGTATATAAAAAACATGCAGTTTGACAAATCTTTAGAGAATTAAAGAACTCACGGCAAACAGAAAAATTATGTCACTGATAAATGAGCACTACTAACCACTGACAGCTGTTTCTTTCCTTGTGCATATATGGATGCAATTCCACTGGAAATTAAACTTTTTAAGGGTGTTAGGATGTGTGCATTTATTTTTATATACAACAGCATCTACAGCAATACATAATCAATAATAAGTAGATCACTGTAAAACAAGGCTGTAGATCAGGAGGTGTAATCAATACATTTTGGTCAGGCCCAAGACCCAGCGCAGACTAGCTAGCAGACTATTTCAGCTGCAGTTGCCCCCATCTGGTGGTCAGTCTTACATTCCTTTACCCTTACATATCAATAAGATCCTGTGATACCCTAAAATCTCCTACTGGAGCAGATTACTCACCCTCACCTGAATTTAAAAATCTGTCTTTAAAAGGGAGGAGGAAACAAGGCTCTAAGACTTTGAGGTCCAGATTCTTGCCTAAGCTATGTCACACTCCTCTGCAAGCAGCTCCAGGGCAAATTGCACTTATGGCATACAGCATAAATATTACTGAGCTGCAACTGCCCTGTGTCTCTGGTAATGTTGTTACTGCTATTGTAGAGATTGGACCCACACTGTTCATGCAACTTTAACTGCTTCTGTTAATCCTGTGTATTGTAGACTACATCAACAGGGAGAACACTAAAACAGTCTTACGAAGAAAAACAAAGATATTACAGAAATTGATTGCCTTCCTGATTAAATTATGCAGAATTCCAAGGGGAACACTGATGTTTCAACTATCAGCCTTTATCAAAAGGGTGTGAAATAGATAAGATGTTTTGCACATACATAAGAACTGAGATGAGATGACAATTAGGAAAGAAAAGGTTAAAGGTAAACTTTCTTCAATTATGTGATTAACTATAAACTGCAAATTACATCTGTAATAGAGACGATAGTTTATCGCAATTCGGACTGCATGCTTGTGTGGTCTCGACTTACTCTTGTTATCTACACTTATAGTGTTTAGCATTTCAGTGCTGTGTTGTGGTATGCTGGTCTAATTATGCTCTTGTCTAATTACTTTTGTGAAATGGAGACTGTGGAAACATTCAATATTGAAACAGACTGATTTGGCATATAACATACAGTAACAGCACTGTAAGAATCCATATCTCATACAACGTATTCTTTCTTTATGCAGCTGGCTTAAGACTTACTGAAAAGCAGTCTAAAATGGCAATTATCTAAAAATGGGTGAAGCACAGAAACAGATCTTCTCTTGGGCTGGTCGTTTCCAGGCTAGTGGTCCCTTAGGCTGCGTACTTCCAGTGTGTCACATGCAGTTACAAAAAATGGAGGTAGTTTAACATCTGAGGCTCCTTAGTTTTTTTTTTTTAATGTACTTTTAACATTGTGGCATTTCACTTAGAAAATGTCATTGCAGCACTTACAGAACAACATATAGCACTATATGAGAGTGCTGACTCTGCATAGTGTCTAGTTTTCTTTCCCTCTGCACATGTGGTCTATAAGGCCATTTGTGGTTGACTGGTCATCAGCTATTACTAAGTACTCAAACTTCTGCTAGATTGCAGGCTTATTTCATTTCTATCTGCTTTTTGTCATACTTGTTGTGACACTTATCATCCACAATTATTAGAAAACTATAGGAAGGTACAGTAAATCAACAAATCAAAAAATCAGATTTATCAATCCCTGGATCCACTTATTTTAAACATTAAATTGTGAATCTGCTTATGCACAATCTGAAATCAGTAAGAAAAGATTTATATCAAAACAGATTATTATCAAAAGATTAGGAAAAATTGTGTGCACTTTGAAAATAATTTTATAATAATTTCATTAATCTCTGTGTATGTTCTATAAACCCTTGCAACTGAACAATCTAATTGAATGATACGAGTTTGAATAAATGACTTCTAGGGTCTTCTATGGGTCTTATATACTGTGGAATACAACCTTGCATTAAAATTCCAAATATATTTTCTGTTCCCAGGTAGACAACTAGAAACTACAAAAGTATCACTGTTTTATCCCAGTTTCCTACCCAAATCCTTTCACTTATCACAACTGTATTGCTGCTAATTAATCAACTTAAAAAGACAAAGAAGAAATGAGGGAACAGATAAGGATAAAGAACAAAAAGACAGAAGCGGTAGAGTGGGAGGCTGAGCGACTTAACTTTAAGTCGATCGATTCTCCACTCTGGAAACTACATCAACCAGAACATACTGGTGAGATCAAGGTCAGTGTTTCTCAGTTGTTAACTGTCAACTCCACAATGCACAGTGCACATACACCGATCAGCCACAACATTAAAACCACTGACAGGTGAAGTGAACAACATTGATCATCTGGTTACAGTGGCACCTGACAAGGGGTAGGGTATATTAGGCAGCAAGTGAACACTCAGTTCTTGAAGTTGATGTCTTGGAAGCAGATAAAAAGGGCAAAAGTGAGGATCTAAGCAACTTTGACGCCCAAATCGTGATGCTGGATGACTGGGTCTGATCATTTCCAAAACGGCAGGTCTTGTGGGATGTTCCCTGTACGCAGTGGTTAGTAACATACAGTATCTACCAAAAGTGGTCCAAGGAGGAACAACCGGTGAACCGGCAACAAATGAATTGGCGTCCAAGGCTCATGAAATAAGATACTATGATGCACCCTGTGGTAATTCAAGCATGGACAATAAAATTAAGTTCTGTTGGGAAGTGGAACAAACATTCAGAACTCAGCCCACATTATTTGCATTTCCAAAAGCTGGAATAAACACACCTGACCACAGTGCTTCAGGGAACTATCTCTCTCACCGTCTCTCTATCTGGCATTCACTGCACATTTTTGCCATTTTCGCTTTATTGGCATGCCATAAATACAGATGAGTTGCCAAAGCACATAGAAGAACTAATAGATTAAAGATAATAAAATAAACTTTTACCAAAAATAAAATGTGCCCGTATAAAAGCATTTATATTAGAAACTTCCAGAAGTCTAGGAGGCGGGAAAACTTTGAATGAGGGTTTGTTTGAAGATTAAAAAATCACGGTAGGTAATTCTTATCCATGGTTACACCTCAGCCCAGTCCATTATCAAATTATCTATTCCTACTTACACAACACTAACTACATGTTAGATGTTCTCACACTCACCTGTCATAAATACCAATAAAATACCTGTATTCCAGCACAGAATAATTGCAAATGTAAACATAACCTAAGCATAGCCCAAATATAATAAGCTATTCAAAATATACATAAGCTGTTGTATGAACTTGAATAATGTTAGAACATATATAACATGTGATAACAACATAAACCATTTACCAAATACAAATATGTGCTCAAGTGGCACTTTCAGGACGTTAGAAATGGAAAAAGTAAAACAAATTCTCACTTATTTTGTTTTGTATTATAGAATCAGACGTCAAAGCTTGCCAAGTGATACTTTTATCCTCCATCAATAGAAAACAAAGCTTTTCATTATTTGGCAAGGTCATGGAGCTTTTTCAAAACTTTGAAATCATTTTTTATTAAGTTTTTGTATTCAGAACAGGTTCATGACAAATATCTGTCTCATAATCCAAATGGCAGGGAATATGGGTCCATGTGACTTATATTTCTAGTTTTATTTCTGTCCTCTCTCTGGATTTGGGTAGTTGTTGTTGAACAAGAGAGTGCACAGAGTTTGTTCAACTTTACAAACCATAAGGCAGGACTCTGGACCTCCTAGCTTCTAACATCTGTATTTACTCCAGGAATTCAAAGACTAGGTAACACTGCAGTGTGAATAATAAGAAAACAACCATCTTGTGTACTGGCACTTGGTGCTTAGCCAAAACATAGCTGGGCAGATTGATACTATAGGGAAATGAATGAATAATACACATTTACAAAATGAATGCTGTATATACATGATATGTTTGAAAAATACAACGCCACAGTATATTGTTAATAACAGATGCTCTTTATTTAAATACATGCGCATTCTAAATAAAGATCTGACATTGAGATAAAACTCATTCAATATTCAATATCTTGAGAAAGGAGAAAATGAACAGCAGTTGCAAATAATTTATTGTTCTTGCATTTCGTCATTTTAAATACTGAATGTACCCTAAAAGCACAAACAGAAGTCAAATATATCTGACAATTAGAAACATTCGGGAAACATATAGTATATTCATGTATATTTAAAATGTGTAGAAGTTAAGCTTAGTGTATGACATGAGATCTCTGTATGAAGATATGTTGTTTTTTCTAGACTACTGATGCACCCTGTTGGTCATACTGTATATTGCATAGCTCAGTTTATCAACTAAAATAGGTTATGAAAGGTGAGGTAATAAATAAAAGGTAATCAAGGTACTTAACCAGTTAAACCAGTCAAGAAAATTACTCAGTCACTCATCATTCAGTTATCCTCCAAAAGAGACAGATGCTGAGTAATAACTGATTGATTCAGGGTTTTAAATGAAAATATCATAAAACAAACCAATTAATAATCTGTATCTCTTCCATTGTAATTGATATTGACCTGACAATGTGGACTTATTGTCCTTATTTATATATATTTATGTAGCATTTGATCATTGATTTTTGGGGTTCACAGTAAAATATGGTGCACTGTCATTTGAACAACATGGACAAATGCTAAATGAAATGCAGATTAACTTGTCTTTGACAAAGTACATTGTTCGGCTTTCATCTTCACAGATCAATGTTCTCTTCAAGTGACAGGTGATGTCTGTTCCAAGGAAAGCTTTTCCTCCGTCACAAAGGCGTACAGTATGATTAAACACACATCATTGATTCCTTTATCCTGCTGATGCTGGAGTAGCATTAAAGATGGTAGCTGTCAGTACATCCTCAGTGACTGCTGTGTTTCAGGATTGTATTTATGTTATGCAAGTCAAAATACTGACTCGAGTATCAATTCAATGAAGTACATATTACGAAGCTCTTATGGGTGCGACTGCTCAGTCAGCTGCTGCTTTTTCCAACTTCATTGTGCATTGCTTATCATTACGAAGTGTGTTCTCTGTCATCATCGTCAATCATCATCTGGTTACTATTGTCCAATGTGCTGATGTGACCTCTGTGGCTCCAAAAAAACAGTTGGTTTTGAGCTAAATTTAAAGTTACTGTCACTTCTTCTGCTTTGTTTTTTGCAATAATTGGTCAAAATTCATTCACAAATGTAGTTGGTGTGGAGTGAAAATACATACAAATAAACAATGAAAACTAAAAAAGAAACAAAGAAACAAACTATTCTAAATACAAGCTTTGGCCTCATGTGGATAACAGCTCTGACAATGGGTAAGGCCCTGGCCACAAAATGAGAGGAGACTTTAAACCCAAAAGCCACATTCAGAAGGTTATTTACTTGGAAGTCACTCAGATGTCAGGACAGCTGTTGTAGCTTTGCTGTAAAAGGATCTAAGTGCGACAAGGAAGGAGAGTAGCCTGCGACGCTCTGTTTTTCTGTCCAAGATCCCTCACTCTCTCTCATTCCACCAGCTAACACTCTGTCTTCTGCTTACCGGTGAATGAGGATCTTGTTTGTTGCCATGGCGTCAAATGCCAGCCATGTGTTGGAGGCTGCCTTGGAGCAAATGGATGACATTATTGCTGGTAAGAGTTTCTGTTTCATTATCAATAGACTGCTCAGTTTGTAATTGCAGGCCTCTGTAAAACCAGCACTATGCACATAATTGTCACAAACGTACGTATACTGGATATAGTACACAAGGGAAAAAATATTCCACCGTGTACTATAAAATATTCTAAGGAGTTTTTTTAAAGTTTCAAAGAGTTTGTAAAGCAATTGTTGAGGATGAGATACAGCTTTATTTTTTCCTAAGAAGAAAGCAGTTTTTTGATTAGATAAGTTCTTTGAACTTTTCTGTAATCTGTCTTCTCTTTATTCTCCTTCATTCATTAAGGAGCTCACTCAATTAAACGCCTTATACTTTCATCGCTTCTTCTTATGCTTATATCTATGACAGTACACTAATTGCATAAATTCCAAGTAACTTTCTTGTGTCTTCTCTTCTGTATTTTCTAGCAGAGGTGATACATTTTAGTCAGTGCTGTTTGTCCCAGCCTCAGCAATCTGTTAGTGTTTTTGCACAGGGTCAGAAGACAAAGTCCTATTAATAGAGGTGACAGTCCAACCATTAGCACACTGTAATGACAAGCCACACCGCACATAACAACTAATAATCACACACTGTCATTGATAAATACATACACTTTACATTACAAAACTATTCATTTGTCCACATTGGGTCCCAACTGCAATACCTTTTATTTAACTTCAGATAGCATATATAAAAAGTACTTTCTGCAACTTACTCATGATGTTAACAGTAACCTACAAGTTAAGCCTCTAATTTGTGGATTTCAGAACCCACAGTGTACAGTACTCAGCCATTTGATGCTATTTACATCCAGTAAGCCACATTAGAGCACCAATAGTGCCCTCCAGAGGTCATTTTAGGAACTATTCTTATTGTACTGCAGCCTGCCCGTTATTCGGTTGTATACTCAGTATTGATGGCCAGGAAATTAACATGCTGAAGTTGTCAGTTATTCTAAATAACTATTCTGATGATTTTCTGTTCTTCCTGTTCTTTTCTCTAGGCAAAATGGGTGAAGGGCTGTTCAGTGATCTTCTACGGTTACGTGGCCAGGATTACCAATCCTTGGAGTGTACCTCAGAATTGACCCTCCCCCCACACATGGACCCTGCCCTTAAGGCTCTTCAGCTGACTGAGGCCCTCAGGGCAGTGCTGGAGGGCCAGGGGAGTGAGAAAGAACATGACTCTCTCAGGAAACAAGTCTCCTCTGATACAGCAGAAGTTATACTAAAATGGCTGGAGAGAGATGAGGTGAGTGCTGTTTCACTCACATCTAAAGACCCTCAACACTCAGACAGGGATGGATGATACAGAATAACAGCATTATATAACACCTAGTATGCAAATCCAATACCCAATCTGAAATATTTAAAATCATATATGAGAAAGGGATCTGCTAAGGCCTATACTACTACATTATAGTACTACTGAGTCTATGGGTTTTATTAGTTGTGAAATATGGTGGTCTTTGATCCTGGTCATCAACATCTGGAGGGCTGTTTCCTGTCTGCTAAGGAGTAGTGATCTGGATCCATTGCAAACTGCACCGGTAATGAGATCCAGAGCTTCTGTTTAAAGCACAAGCAGTTGCACGCCCTTTTCACTATCCAATTCTCCGTTATTTCTTTCATTCTTACACCCCTGCATTACTCTTGTCTTCCCTTTTCTGCAACAATTGTTAGTTGTCAGTATTTGCCCTCTTCTATTGTACACTTTACACTCACATTCCCCTTCAGTCTCCTTCACTGCCTCCGCCTCCCCTTCTGCGTCCTCTTTACTGGCTTCTTGCTCCGCACCACATCTGACAAGCATGTGCTGCAAAAAAGTTTCCTCTCCCCTGTGCCCCTTTAGGAAGCCCCGCAAAATCAGCTAGACTGAGAGGTACTTCAGACAGAGCGAGACAACGGGCAACAGACAGACGGATAGAGGTACAGGAGATAGAGAGGGAGGACAGAAAAAGTGATCATGAGGTGCAGCAGAAATACAGAGATGTGGTAAACACTGAAGCAGTTTGAGTGTGTTTGAGAGAGAAAGTGGGAGAGAAAGAAAAAAAAGTCAGAAAGAGGTAGAAAAAAAAAGTGAACAGAAGAAAGAAAGGGAGTACAGCCAACTGGCATAGTTTGAGTTATTCGGCTCAGCTCTAAAAGTCTCAGGCTGCCCAGACTCCAAACCACACGGACCAAGGTCCTCTCTGCTCTCTCTACAACTGCAATATGGAGGGTCTGTAATAGGAGGAGAGTTGGATTCAGGGAGATCGCGAGTGAAGCACAGTTAAGAACCATTGTTTTGTCTTGCTGTGGATTTTGTTATCCGTTCATCCTCCTTAATGCTTTATAGCACTGGCTAAATTCTGTTAGTATTTAACATTAAGAGCCAGACCTACAGTACAATGGGCCTGCAGAATGGAGTATGATATTGATTTTTACAAACATTTTGCCTGGCTTAGGAAGGTAAGACATTCTCCACATGCATGTCTTCATACCTTCACTCTGCACCAAAATTGCACAAAGGATCTTGGTTGTTTATTTGCTCTTGCAGTGTTGTTGCTCTTACAACATAATTATGGTTGCCATGGTAGATAATATGGGAGGAAGACTTGTTTTGTTTGTGAGTTGAAGAGGTGCGCTGCAGAATATGCAACACTTGCACTCTGATATAAATGCTCTTTGTAGATTAGAAAAGTTATTGTAAGAAAAGAAGCAGCTAACCTTTAAGCATTACCAAGACCAGCTATTATTTGATCACAGAAATGTGGCATGACTTGTTTTAGGGTAGAAGGTAAGAATTCAGATTCTTTAATAGTCTTAAAGACAACAATATCCAGTTTGACTGAACAGAGCAACAATACCCTTGGAGAAGTGTTAATTACCTCTCCAAACTACTGAATAATGTTTCTTGTATGACAGCTCATTATTATTAATAAATAAATTATTAATAGCTTAAATATTTTGACATAATAAATAAAATATATTTTAATGTATAACAAATTAAGGTTACACATGGGTGAACTCTTGAATGCATAACAAGTCTGCTGAACTGCTCGTAAGGGTGAAGTGTTGAGAAAGATAAATGGATATGCATGTCAGCTGAGATCATTTCCAGCCACTTGAACCTATAGGGAGTCTTTGGACAACACATACCATCTTGCTGCCATTAAGAAGTCATTAGTCCTTGCTGCTTCCATTAGGTTACAATTCTTGCTTGATGTTAAATCAATAAAAGAAGCCTTTTCATGCATATACTTGTCAATCATTTTTATGTATAATTTGGAGCCTCAGCTTCATAATGTATTAATAATATGGCAGCTATTACTTGATAATCTACATGGGCAAAGTTGTTTTTTTCTCTATACCAGAGATATGACTAATCTTCATGTCATTGTTTGGAGATACTATCTTTGGTTAAATCTTTTGAAATAGTAAGTAAGTATAGTAAATAGAAATGTTTTAAGAAAATGCTTAAAATCAAATCAACAACAATCAAGTCAGATATACAAGGTGCCATGCCAGAATCACAGATATAAAAACAGGAAAAGTTAAAAATACACTAAATGATGAGAGAATGTGAAACACTTGTGCTATGAAAAGCAAAGCAATACAATAGCCCTTTTTAATCAACACTGATAGTAACCACAATTACAACTGTGGAGTTTCACAAAGAAAGTCTGGATTATTATTTTGGATTAAAACGTTTTTTGCTTTGTTTTGTTATGGTCATTCAGTGTAACTCTTGAAGATCAGTTTCAGTGTTGTTTATTAGACATAAAC
This sequence comes from Lateolabrax maculatus, assembly GCA_031216445.1. Classification (NCBI taxonomy): domain Eukaryota; kingdom Metazoa; phylum Chordata; class Actinopteri; order Acropomatiformes; family Lateolabracidae; genus Lateolabrax; species Lateolabrax maculatus. The sequence goes on from CM062198.1 coordinate 16,270,210, forward strand.
ATCACTGGAGATTATTCACATTATTATAGTCAAAGTCATGTAGCACTTTGGTGTTCGTTAGGAGGACCTGGATCTAGGTTTGGAGTTTGTTTTTAATTGGCTGAAAAATAGTTGGAAAATAATTAAGTACACAGCAAGAACTAAAGTAAGCCAGGGTTTATTATTGCCAAATACAGAACTGAGAAAAATATCAAGGGGATGAGAGGAGGGACTGTGTGGGAAACAAATGCTGTTGATATCAAAAAGTTAAGTAAAAGAATATCTATAATAACACTTAAAGTATGCATACTGTACATTCAAATAGTATACTGTTAAAACACATGGATTCAGTATTTTTAAAGTCTTATGCAAAGAGTATATTCAAGGCTTAATGGTATTTTAAAATGATTGCCAACCACTTGAGTTGGCTGGCTCAGGATTGATGGACGCTGGGCTACATAATGTTTCCATGATTGTGGTTAAAGGCTTGGATTTCTGAGAAATTTGAGCTCATTTGGTTGCACTTTACTTCCCTTGCACACTGATGGCTTTGAAATATCTCTGACTACACAAGTCGCCCTAAGCTCAGACTTCAACCAACGTTGTTTTTTCCACTAATCAGTCGGTATAAAATATTATACACAACTTTTAATGCCGGATTAGGACCTGTAAACCTCTTACAGACCTTTCCACACACATTCCACTGACACAGTATGAAGTTTGAGACTGAGAGTTGTGTGTGTACATGCGTCTGTGTGTATGTGTCTGAGCCTGCAACCTAATTGAAGAAAACCAAATTTGACCCACTGGGCAACTGTTCTGTATTAACAGTGTACTTACTGAAATTAAATAGCTGACCTTTATTCTGAAGGTAAACCTCCATTCATCCAGCAACAGTGAGTCCTACCAGGAGCGGTTATTACGTCTGGAGGGAGACAAAGAGTCACTAATTCTGCAGGTAAGATTAGTCACTCCTAACATACAAAATACAAAACAATATTGTCTCTGTCTGTGTCTTTTTGAGATTTATAAGACCCTCAAAACAGTTGTTGCAGTGGCAACACATTTAACGTAAAGTTAGTTAGTTAACCTAAACTGTTGGTGGGAACTGATTCTACACAGTGCCCATATCACATAACAGTGTTAGAGGAGAGAGACGAGGAAAGGAAGGAGAGAGGGCAAAGGTAGATCAGAGTATTGTGTTGTAAATGTTGCGTAATTGCAGTATTCTTTTTCCCACTGTACGGGGTGAAGCAACAACTTACAAAGCTGTGTTTGATGCCGTACTTGAAAGTCTTGTTTTGTGTGATGTCTTTGTCTGCGTATATATGTCTGTGTAGGTGTGTGCAGTTATCAGGACTGCTGAACAAGTGCTCATCTCAGACAGGTTGAGGCTAGCACCACCATGTGCTGTAGCGTGTAGGTGTGTGTGAGAGCAGGTGCCCTGTTTGTTTCTTCAGGCCTCACATAAAACATTCCTTTGTAAAAAATCTGCTCCAGTTGGCTGGTCGGACCTGCCGCTTAACATGTGATTAGCTGTTATGTGGCCTTAATAGCTTCTCTGCAGATTTACATTTAACCTGCATTCTGCTGACATTGCTGGAGCCACTGAAGTGTTGCAAGCATCTACTGAGGCACAAAGAATCATTCCCTTCTTCTCAAAGGAAATGTTTGCACTGTTTGATCTGGCACAAATGTAGAAATTTCAACGAAAATGGGCACAGCAGTTAAATGAATGGCTGATATTAATGTCTACTTTGAGAAACACTGCAATAAAAGACAGAATCTGAGGCCTGAATATTTATGTTAAGCCGAGGCCGCAATTATGTGATAAAATGTGAAAATAAATGTTGGCGAAACTGTTTTATTGTCAAGTTTTTGGTGTAGAAAAAAAAAAAAAAAACGATTCTCATCTCTAACTTTCTGTTAACACAATACACACAGGTGAGCGTGCTGACAGACCAGGTGGAGGCTCAGGGAGCCAAGATCAGCGATCTAGAGAGTTCTCTGGTGGAGCATCAGCACAAACTTGACTCCACAGAAGAGATGCTACAGCAGGTACACAGCTTTACAAACCTCAGATCAAAACCTCTTATGTGGACTTTCTCAATGTTTGATGGATTATTGGTCCAAAATCAGGAAACTCTGAATTTCACCAGGAGACATCCAAGGCTTTTATATCAATATTTTTCTTCAATTTAATGAGATGTGACGGGGGCCCCAGACTGTCCATCTATCTTTTAAATATGACTCTTCTGCAGATCCAGTCTTTACTCATAAGCTGTAGAATGTAACTCGGGATGAGTTTTGCTTCCTGTGAAGAAATTCCTTACTCAGATTCCAGTGTGTCTGGCTGCAGATTACCCTGACAACCAAAATATTTAGGACGCTCAGACCCATTCCAGGACAGTGTCTTAGAGTGTATTTCTGGTTTATGCAGGGTGAGACTGGTGTGTCTGGGCAGGTGATTACAGTACTATTAGCCACACCTCCCAACCTGTAACCACCAGGACTGAGTCCCTGCATGCTCACTCACACACACACACACACACACACACACACACACACACACACACACACACACACACACACACACACACACACACAGAGAGAGAGAGACAGAGAGAGAGAGAGAGAGAGGACAACAGCAGAAAGGAGAGAGGGACAAATGAGTAAGGGAGTAACAGCTGAAAAAGGTGGAGAGATGGGAGGGAGAAAGAATAGGGGTGGCTCCTTTAAGAGTTAGGAGTGCAACTTTCCGCGTCTACAACTTTCAGTTGTTTGCTTTTGACTTCAAATCTGCAAGAGAAACCCAAACGCTATGGAGGACACTGGATTGGATGTATGAAAGTTTAATCTACTGAACTACAAGACTACTTAAAACCATTGCATCTATGAGGGAAATACACTTATTCTTCCTTTGCCGCAGGCAGACACTGGAGTGAGATCAGATCCAGGTATTACAAAGAATAAATGTATCTCATTCTTATAATGCTGCTCTTGTGATATTTCCATTCAAGGTAGACTGTTTCAACCTATTCTGACTAATTTCCAGGAATGAATAGTGCCAGGAATGTGTCTTTAAGCTATCTGATGAGTTGTGAACTTAATGCGCACTTCTATGTGCTGTGCTGTATGTGTGCCGTGTATCAAAGGGCAGCGAGGGCTGGTTTCTTGGAGACATGGTCATTATGAGGCTTTGGACTTGAGCCGTAAATCTCTTCCTGGTGACAAAGCTCTAATATTTTCCATGTGTACTTTAGAAGAAGCCCAGATATTTTCCGAAGCCGGAGTTTTAAATGGATGTATCCATATGTACTGTTTGCCTGTCTCAGATGCTCATTTCTGGACTTTAAGTGATTTAGCACCTGCTTGACATCAACCAAATTAGTAATACATCTGCCTGCATAGCCTGGCTTAACTCTCAAGGCTGACAGCCATTCAGGACAGAACTGTATAGAAGACCCATGGTCTCCCTCAGCACCAGGTTTGATTGGCTGCAGTTTACACTGGCAGGAAAATGCACCTGTCAAAGCTATTTTGATGTTCTTTCAATGAATGTTTTGCATGCTTTTGGTTCCTCTCTCTCACTCACTCTCACTCCCCCTCTGCTGTGTACTTTGAGTGAGCTGTGAAATAGGCATTATAAATAGTGGTCATGGGTTGTGTATATTTAGCCACTCAAACAGCGTTTGAAACCAGTGGGTTTGTCTGAGGGGACTGTCATTACAGAACTGGAAGCTTGCTGTGCCTCATACTTAATGTTGCCTTTGTTCAGTAAGTATTGAGCACTGTGTGTCATTGAAGGGATAATGTACGTATGTATGTTTGTATTTACCTGTATGTCAGTTTGTGTTGCTTCATGCTCTTGCTGTATGTTGTTGATGACAGGAGCTCCTGCATAGGACGTCACTGGAGAACCAGAAGCTGAGTCTTATGGGGGAGGTGTCCTACCTGAAAATAAAGCTTGCAGACATGGAGGGAAAACATGGCCAAGGGGCTGAAAGGCAGCACAAAGCTGAGGTAGGGCTTCTCACAGAGCCAAATATGCCTATTCCTTGTGGTCAGAAAGGTTTTGTTTTTAATATACAATACAGTGTGAAGGTACGGATGTGTTTGTCAGAACTTTTTTAAAGCCTATATGTATCCATCAAAACAAGGTTGCATTGTTGAGAGGTTGGACTTGATTTACTTGCTTTTTATTAATTAGTAGCACAGTTTCCTAAGTTTGAGCTAGCAATCATTTCACTCATAATTTTGCAAATAAACTTTATATTTTTGCAAATTTGTAAATGTGAATGTGAATGCCTCAATTCCAAATCACCTTACCGTTTGTTTAACCGCAGAATTAGTTTAGCTAAAATTCCCAGGATCTTCTGATTTACTTTAGTCCCTGGAAATGTGAACCTAACTCTGCCAGGAATGACGAGGGTACACACAAAAATCTGCCTTGTGTTCTGATGGATCGAACCCCGAAGTCAGCTGCTGATTTTATGGAAACCCATAAACACTTTCTGGACGGATGGAAGGGAACATTCACCCAAACCCTGGCTCTGTTGTTCCTAGGCAAAGTCTACAGGAAAAAAGTCTCTGAGGGGTTTACATTTTTTGTCAGTTTAAACTGAATCATGTATTTGCTCAAGACCGATGTGTTAGGTTACCAGCAGACATCCTGGGAAGGAGAAAGGGGAAGCAGGGAAAGCAGCGCTACTACCAGAAAGGATACAGTACTATAATGTATGTAGTTACTGTCAAAACACTGCTGGTCAAAGAGCCTTTGTGTCCGCAGGCTAAAAGAGTTCAGGCATAGCAGAGCTGGCATGATGGATGGTGGGCCAAATATGAGTGTGTGTAGGCTTCAGCCCAGAGAATTTTGTTCTTGGTGGTGGGTAAAGGTTGACTGAGCCATTCTGACAAAAGGACCCTCTTCCTAACTAGAGGCGTGTTTACAAAACATTTGACATCCAAAAAGTAAATGAAAAATAATTTATTTAAATATGTGTGATTGTTTATAGGGATTTGATTTGCATTTCCAAGCAGACATAAGTGGCATACTGTAGGTGCGTTTTAGTAGACAGCAGTGTTTCAGCACTTCTTAATCCTACTTTCATCATGTGCGCAACCCCAACTTTCCCTACAACAGCTGCTTAGACTTAAAGAGAATAGGAAAAAAAAACTGCTTTGAACACTTTACTGGCCTCCCACGTGCTGCCTCCACTACACAAACATGTCCCACATATGCATTTCCGCACACACACACACAAACTTGTAGAAGCCTCCTTGCTGTGGAGCCAGTAAACTCATAGTTAAATTTAGCCATGGAGGCACACCATATCATCTGTCATATCCGCTGTACCGGACCCCAAGTGAGACTTCCTCTGTCCACAGTCCGAGCATAACTGAGCTGCTGTTTACACTCTTTCTGAAGGAACATGGGCACAGATCACCTCTAAAAGATGGCAAACCTACTGACCCCTCTTGCAGTGCAAACTCCCCATTAGATAAACTGGATATGCATGAACTCAGGAATATGGCACAGCATTATGTTAATACAATTACGGTCAAAGCAAGAGGGAAGTTCAGGTTCATGAACAAATACAAAACAATATGTGCTCACTAGACAGACTGAGACTAACTATCCCAGTCTGTCTGTATATGGGGACCGGCCTAGGATTTGTGTTTCTAATACAGGTTCACTATCATATTTATGTTTTCAGACTCAAGACCAAATTTACACTTTCTCAGGATTTAAAATATCTAATTAAGTAGACATGGGGTAGAAACATTTATTGGAAAGAATACATCTATGTATTGTATTCACACACAAACACAAACATACACACCTACTCTACAGTATTTCCTCTTCTCTTTCTAAACTTTTCTCTCAATTCTTTCCTTCCCACTGCATCTGTCAGACTGTAGTAAATTTCATTAGTGAGCTGCAGGAACAGATGTGTAGGTTTCAGAAGGAGATCAATAGCAAGATCCAGGAGAAAAAGGCCTTGGAGATCCCGGCTGATGGCAGCTCTCCAGTGGCGTGCCCCACTGAGTCCACTGAGGGCCAGGGCTCAATGTGTGAGACAACCTCTGGGATGATGCACAAACCAGAAGAGGCTCCAGATGGACCTGATGGGAACACACACACCCTGGAAGAGGGTAGCTCAGATGCAGAGCAGCAGTATCACTGTGTAGGCACAGCCTGTCTGCATGACTTCTAATGTTGTGTACAGCACGGGTTGTCTCACTTTGGTGTGTGTAATCCTTAGGTTCAGGGTAAATGAAACAAGCACTTATTAAGCACTCAAATATCCTCAGTAACGCTCAATGTCACTGATTGGAAAAACAGCAAAGCTAATTGCATTTATCTGTTATGCATCAGTGTGGTACAACTGATAGGTCTATTTCATTTAATTTAATATTGTGCATTATGAAAGAACAACGTGCAGATTTACTAACACCTATCACTATCAACTGACTATTTAAACTTGCTAAACATTCTCATATGTTCTGTTATAGGGCTTACTAAAGGAGCTCAGGATTCTCAAGGACAAAGTGGAGAACCTGGAGGATCAGAAGTTACAGTTTGAGAAGAAACTCAAAGCAACAAAGGTAAAAGAAAGTTTTCATGGTTTAGACTTTGCAATACAAATAGCCAAATTCCACTGCTAACTGTCCACTCAACTTTCCTAAATGCTCTCCAATCCGATGTTCCAGCCAGTTACGTGAGTCATCCTGTTTTGCACTCACTCTTTCATTCACAGACACCTATGTTTTCTTAAGAAGCCTGAGAACTATTTTACTTCCTATTTTAAAGCACTGTAGAAATAGATTTAATGATGGCTTATTTCTTTTTATTGTCCTACTTATATACTTTGGCATGATCACATGGCATTAACTTCTTAGAGATTCGATTATTGATCCCAATATTTCATAATCGCTCTCTTTTCGAGTCTTTTGTTGTTGTCTTTTGATTTCTGGTATAATAGCTGTCTGTGTATGTGTATTAGATATATTTCATTGTGTTGCTATTCTTCTAGCTGCTCACTTGATTTTAAAAACATCTGCTACTTAATTTTTATTCAGTTTGTTCACAACAAACTAACTCCTATAAGTGTTGCCTGGTCAACCTATGGTTACAACATGATTGGCATTAAGGTGACATTTATAAAATGTGATTATTATCCACATACCTCAATCATTTGGTAGTTCTCAAAGGAGGTCCACCTGGCTTGCTGTGTATGTGAATACTGTATAATTCAAAGTCATAGTACCATCTGCAGTTTTTCTTTTTCACTCTTTAGAAGTTCATCAAATATCCCATTGGCATCGCTCCATTAACTGGATGTGTACCCAGAATTTCAAAATGAACAAATACTAAATTTCACAGAAATGTCTTGTTATTCTCAGTGTAGAGCTTTGATTACTGGTAGGAGATTGTATGACTTTTTTTTTTAATTCAAGCTAGGAAAATCTTAATGCACACTGGATAATTGGCTACAGATGTTGATATGGCAGATTAGGAGCTATATAAATGTGTGAGTTTATGTAGCTTACGCTACCTTTTAAAACAAACCAGTGGGGAATAATGTTTTGATAAAGGAAAACAGGGGTATGATTTGGTGTATGTTGAAAAAGTGTGTATTCTGCCTTCCACTTTGTTTGTCAGAACATACATACAGAATACACTGGCAAATAGATCAGCCTGAACTTAACTTTATTGCCATCTGTTTTTTCCTTATACTCTGTAACTTACTTCAAAACAAACTATAAACTCCAGACGGCAGTGGCTTAATATTTGGTTCTTTAAAATTCAGAGATTTTCTGTGCTTTTTTGTTGGTGTTTAACATATAGGTAGTGGTGGAAAAAAACATCAATATCTTATAAAATTTGGGTTTCAAGTGAGGCCATTTTAAATTAAGATGCACGTACCATGTCTTTTTTTTTGTGAATGTGAAAGAGCTTTTAGCTGTGCGTGTTTAAACAGACATATTTTGGCACTTACAGTACATTTGTGCAGAACTACATGTCCTTTCCGCTAAGATTCCTCACTGTGTGGCACCCACAGGCAGAGATCAGCAGCCTTCAGCAGCTTCTGCTCAGTAAGAACGCTGAGATCGAGAGCTTGCACACTCAGCTGCTGGCCAGACCCTCTCTATCCTCCGAGAGCTCAGAGAGAGGTAAGAAAAGCACCCTGCTTCAAGCCCTCGACCAAGCCGCCAACAGCCTTTCATTCTGACAGAGTTACCCAGCCTGATAGATGACACAGTTAATGACTCCTTTTTGCATTCATTAACTTCCAGTAACAGCTGTGGGAAAAGTCTGTCTTGGCCCTTAATACACTATCTCATCATGGGTCTCTGTCTCTCTCTCTCAGAGGAGATGTACAGGAAGAGGCTAAACACCAAATGTAAGCCTGAACAGTACTTAATGAAAATCATTTTAAACCCATGGGCCATGTCTGCTTTTGATCTTTCATTTATTTCCTCTCTCCAGACATGTCTCTTTATTTTATTATCTTTTGTTTCCTTCTGCTCTGAGGGGCAGCTTTGACAATCACCAACTGTTTCCAAAATTACTTGATGCACCATCTCTCTTCCCTTTGGCTTCTTCGTTATCTTTATGGATTCCTGAAAGCATAAAGTCTTGTTTGTTCTTAATTTTGTCTGTCATAGATAAACACTTCTCTGGGGTACTTGCTTAGTATAATCACTGTCACTCACAGCAATGCTGCCTGTATGCCTGCATTTTGTTACAAAGCAAGTGTCCATGGACTGTGGGCCCAATGTAAAAGCTGACATGGCTAAAGCTATGATTGGTGGATTAAAAAAAAAGGCTTGGGTGAATCTAAAAATACATGGTTTAGATGGCACTCTGGTAGGGAATAAATCTACATGCTAGCATGTATTTTTGTCTCTCTTTTCTTTCAAAATAACCATATGCCACTACGGGTCTAAACAAAATGGTGATTTATATATATGAGATGAGCAGCTGCCTATAAAGGTGCATAACCAGCCTGGGGTTTCTCTTCATAGATCAGGAACTGCAGAGGCTTAGGAGTGGAATGAAGTCACTAGCAGCTGCCAATGATGAAAAGGTGAGTTACCATTGATCTGGAAACCTGTTTGTTTCTGGTCAACACAGCTGTATGTGATTATGCAGTATAGAGCAGCATGCGTGTTGTCATCAGTTTGCTACAATGTAAAGTGTCTTACTGGCCTGTATATATAAGTGCTATCATCGCTGCTGTTTAAAAGGTTAGAAGGTAACTGTTTTTAGATGTAGTCAGTTCTCAGAGGCACCACCCTCCAACCATTTATAGTACAGAGGGGCTTTTGTATTCTCCCTCCCAGAGAATCTTGGACTTTAAAGACTTGCAGACGCGGGCCGACATGTGGCACACTAGTGAAGACACACGTACACACACCCCAAGGCGAGCCATTTCAGGCAAAGCCACACTTAAGTAGGCCTCGACCTGCCAAGCCTAATTTTGGAGTGAGCTGCATTAAGAGAACCATGGCAAAACCAGGCATGGGCACCACTTCAAAAAACACACACTCCACGCAGCTGGTTACCACAACTAACATTTCCAGCCAGGCCTGTGTCAATCCCCTCCCTATCCACGACTTTGATGTAAAGGCCATATGGTGAAAGAGGGATGTTTGTGTGGCATATCGGTCAGTAACAGAGTGCAGCATAGTCCATATGTGTATTTCCTAATCTTTTTTTGTTGACCTCTCTGTTTTTTTTTTTTCAGGACCGACGTATTGAAGAGCTCACTCTGCTCCTGAATCAGTGCAGGCAATTCAGAGAGGTCACACACACCACAAGGCAAGGTAATCAACTTGTTCACTCCTATATCGTCCCTTGTTTTATGTTAACAAAAACGTTTGAGCATAATGAAAGCCACCACACTTCTGTCCTTAACAGAAACGTATGCCACTGCTTGAGTTGAGGATATTTCTACTCTTTGTTACTGTAGCTCCATCTGCTGTTCGTTCATTGTCAAATGGTAGGACTCCATCAAGTAGCAGTGAGGAAGAAGAGCATGGGCTGATGAAGAATACTGACTCTGCCAGTGCAAAATCTGAGGATGTAAAGTCTGAAGTGGGTTCAGCTGTTCCAATACTAGTTAAAGTTTATTATTTGCGTGAACATGATTCTGATTTTAGTTTGTCTAAATTTATGTTTTACAGGTTTCACAGACTTCCACAAACAGTTCTTCCTCACATCAAACATCTCTTTCATCAGTCCAGAGGGACAGTGATTCCAGGTAGTGAGGTGGCTTTTCCTCAATGGATGATTCTCCAATATCTCTTAGTTGGATTTTACTGAGATAGTTGTGCTTTTATCTTCTCAGAACAGAACCACAGACTTTATCAAGTAGCATGAATGATCTAACAAATGGACCTTTACAAAAGGTATACTATTTTATTTTATTTATCATACAAATCGAATACACTATCATGCTGTCATTTATCTTTTAATGTATATAATCAGCCACTGAATGCTTACAATCCTTAATTTCTCTACAGCATATTCTTTACAAGCTACTGTACTGTTTCTTACATGACTGATGCATAAGAGAAGTCAGAATGTGCTCATTTGTATGAAAATTATAGTGTTTTATACAGTTATTTACAGTTGTTTTCAGGATTTAGAAAATTAGCTCCCTTCTCTATTTGCATCTATGTGTGGTTTTTTCCCAGAGTGGTCTGGGTGACACCAGAAGTCAGACGCTGCCTGTGAATTCCTCTCGGTCAGAGCAGAACGGGATCGGAGACAGCAGCAGTGAAATCCACAGTCAGAGGTCTCCAGATGGGAGCGAAGATGGAGACTCCAGCCAAAGTAAATGCAGACATATTAACTCAGGCTATACAAAATGTTATTTATGTTATGATTGATAGTGTGCAGTAATAAGCAAAGACAGTATTCATATTTGGAGCAAACCACTCTCCTTTGACAAGACGACCACTGTACCTTTGATCACAGCTAATTGCAAAGGCTCCTGACAGAGCAGCTGGATCATGGGATAGACTTTCTTACCAAACACACCCTCTCTCTCGCTCTGATTGACCACATTCATCCCAGCTCCACCCTTCCTCAGCTTCACTAACCATTTTTAAGTTGGGCCCCACCCTGATTTCTCTCTGCTGTGTTCTGCTGTAGTGTGGTGACTGACTGCAGCCTGTATAATAAAGATCACACCTTGTAAAATTTAGCTTAAACCCCTTCTTTTTCATGGGGCATTAACTGATGAATTATTTGCTAAACTCAGTGGTCTGTAACCTGTGCTCCCTCTCCTGAATAGAGCATTGTGAAAAGGCAGACCACCACATGTGCACTACTTAGCTCTTAATGTTCTGTTTGGTATGCAAAGACAAAAAAAGCTTGCTGCTTTCTACTCAGTCATCATCATTATCAAGATTCTGGCTTTAATAGTGCCTCAACTACAGGAAACTATAAATTAAGACATATTTGGTAAGATTACAGAGACGCTATGTCTGCTTTGATTAAACTGCAATTTTTAACTAATAAAATGCATCTATGAAAGATGCATCTAAGTAGCCCTCAACAGTACATTCATATAATTTGAACCATGTTTGTACTTAGTAGTAGTACACTGACTGTGGTTTTTGTAACCTCTTAAAGAAAAGTTGGAGAAAGCTGATGACAGCACTTCAAGCGATAATTCCCCTGTTCATTCTGGAGAAAATACACAACCTGACCCTCGAGCTGTGGGCTCACCAGAATACATGAAGAATAACAGGAGCTTCAAGAGACTCTGGGGAAAGTGAGTGTGTGAAAATACATTGACACATCAACAATACATCAACACAGATGATGTCTAAGTAGGTCAAAAAACCGACGACCATGCTTTAAATAGACCTAACTTTGAATAAAGTATAAATACATACTCTAAGTCTGAATAACTTATGGTTTCTATCAAATATATTATTGTAAATAACATTCACAGTATATAGGTTTATATTATGTAAAGAGAAAAACATTTATAGATTTGTTTAATTAAGAAACAGTTTATTGCACTTACTAAAATAACCAACTGCTAGTACACTTGCCCGGCCCTTACACTTACCAAGTAAACACATATTATAAAATGGCTGAAAGTTCACAAATTACATATACGTTGAGTAATAAATGATGAATTGACTTTCAGTATTAAAAGACTACAGTATTGTTAAGTATTGAATAAAGTAATATCACCTTTAACTTACATGTTGTTATTGATAAATAAAAATATTTATCAACAATAAGGAAAATATACACTAATTGTACCAAGTATATCATTATTTCACTTTTATTTTTGAGAATGAAAGTAGTTTCCAGCTTGTTTATCCTGAGAGTTTATCCTCATCCATACAGACTTCGAAGAACCCAGTCTGGAGGGCTCCAGGCAGCAGATCCAGATGCCGGTCAGTTTAGAAGAGGGGGACTGCGTGCGACGGCAGGACCAAGACTGACCCGGACCCCCGAATCTTACGACTCTACACGGTAAAGTTTAGTGTGCCTCCACCTGACCTTGTAGTGCAGTACTCCTATTTTAAGTATTAAAGGGGTTTTGTATCAGCCAGGTCAACATTATATTTTGCTGCTTCCAAATAATCTGGTTTGGTTCTTCTGACTCATCCTGACTTCCACCACTTCCTAAATACGCAAATGAAAAGAGGCACTAGTGCTTTTCTTCTTCTTAATTATATGATTTGTGCTTTTTTATTTCAGTGATATGAATATTCCATTCAGCCAGTGGACCAAGGAGCAGGTGTGTGGCTGGCTCGAGGACTATGGACTGGGCCAGTATGTCAATCTCAGCAGACAGTGGGTTGATGGACAGAAACTGCTGTCTGCCACACCTCAGGATTTTGAGAAGGTCAGAGAATAAAACCAGACAGTTGATGCCACTTCAAACTAAACACTGCAAAAACATCTTGAATTTACATCTCAGTTAACATGCATTTATAAATCACTGATGTACAGTATTTAAGTAGTACATCAATAAATATTTGTGGATAAATTGGAAACTTAAAAAGGTTTTATCAAGCTAACTTAAATTGCATGGTGTGTGGGTAAACCACCAATTATACCCCAATCTTTAGTTTTATTGTGACAAACAACCTTTCTGACTTCAGGAGATGGGGATGAAGAATCCACTGCACAGGAAGAAGCTACAGCTCGCTCTGAATGCATTCACCACTAAAGTTATAGAGAAATCGTCAGAGCTGGACTACATCTGGGTCACCCGTAAGTCTTTTTCTACTTCTCATGCTGCATATTCTCATTTGAATAACATCTACAAATAGAGTCAGACTTCTCATGCCACAAACCAGACAAAGACATGTAATGTGTGAGATGTAAATATATTTGAAACATTTAAATATAGCCAGCATTCAAAACCAGGAACTGAACAGTTACAGTGAACATGTTTTATCAGCATTAAAAGGTTTAGTGAATGAAGTGAATTCATTTCAGATTTTCACCCATTTAGGCTGGTTGGATGATATTGGTTTGCCTCAGTATAAAGACCAATTCCATGAGGCACGAGTAGATGGTCGAATGATACAATACCTCACAGTGGTAAGACTTAACCTGGCATGTACTGTAACCTTATCTATTAAGTGGAAGCCTGCAAATACATTTATTTTACATTTCAGACATGCTTTTAAATTAAGCTATTGTATGAATTTGTGTACTTTCCTTAAAGTTCACTGATGTTTTTGTGCTGTTCACTCAGAATGACCTCCTGACTCTAAAGGTCACCAGTCAGCTACATCATCTCAGTATTAAATGTGCCATCCATGTCCTTCATGCCAACAAGTTCAACCCCAATTGTCTTCGACGTAGGCCAGGGGAAGAGGTAAGTCAGAATGTAAAGGAATAAGTGGAAACTGTGGATTGTGCCAGCATGTATTGTATGTAGAAATTTTCCTATGTTTTATGTTGTGCTACACTTTGTGTGTAAATTTGAAATGTTAACATTCAAAGCAGACATTCAAACACAAGGACATTTTACTGAGAGACTGCCCTTGGACTGGTGTCATCACATCAGTTGCCCACAAGATGGTGACAGACAGACGTTAAATGCTTTCAGTTGTTTCCAAGTCCTAGTACTGTTTAAACACGCTCAGAAGAGGGCACAAACAGTCATGAGTGAGATGGGAGGGGTTATAATGCCAATTAATATTTTTATTTTTAACTTCTTTAGAAACAGCCCTCTCCCTCAGAGGTGGTGCAGTGGTCTAACCATCGCGTCATGGAGTGGCTAAGAGCAGTGGATCTAGCTGAGTATGCTCCTAATCTACGAGGCAGTGGGGTTCATGGTGGGCTGATTGTAAGTAGTGTAAATTTTGAGTTTGTCTGCAAGTTTACTGGTATTACATGCTTACATTACATGCCTGGAGACCTACATTTGTTGCTGCCATCTGCTGTCACTATGCCCTTCCATAGATCCTGGAGCCTCGCTTCAGTGCAGAGACTTTGGCCCTGCTTTTAAATATTCCTCCACAGAAGACTTTGCTCCGCCGCCACCTTGCCACTGCTTTCTCCGCCCTTGTGGGGCCTCAGGCCACGCAGGAGAAGCGAGAATATGGCAATGCCACAGGCCATGTGCCCCTCACTACCACTGCTAAAGTAAAGGTAAGCACACAATCTAAGAACCGACATGCTCTGTGGTTGATGCAGCATGAAATCTAAATAATTTATTAATGGGTTGGACCTTTTTTGTGTTTTCAGCCCAAGAAGCTGGGCTTCACCCAATTCAGTCACCTCAGAAAGAGGAAACCAGATGAATCTGCGGACTATATCTGCCCAATAGACAGTGGAGCCCTGACAGTGAATGGGGTTTCTCGCTTGCCCTCTGCAGCACTTAGGGGCCTCAGCCCCAGTTTGGACAGACAGCCTGAGAAGCGGGAGCAGGTGGGGATAACAGCTCAGGCTAATGGCTCCAAACAATAATTTAAGAAATACAGTATGGAAACTCCATCCTCTCCTCCACACTCCCCTCACACTTACTAAGTGACTTTGTGAATCAGTGTAAAATTCTAATGCAGAAGTGTACCCAAGACGAATCCATGTGGTGACTTGCTGGATGGGCTGCAAAGATGCTGTGTTTAACAGGTGATATTAATGGTTGTTAATGTATTTTTAACCAGATGTTGCTTAAACAATATTAATCTAAAATGATGATGAATGGTGACATTGTGTGAATTGTTTTCTGAAAGCTGCTCTCTGCATTCCTTATACCATTGGATTCCGAAGCTTATTATTTTGCTTTAAAACAATGTATTTTACTGACCATTTTGTATCTAAACTTCTGTAGATTTAGTTAGAATATTAGTGTAATTTTCTTGTTATATATCTGGATTGACTGTACATTGGCACCAGTTTTTTGAGAATGTTTGTTCATTTTCTGTATGACTAATGAATAATTTTGGTTCTTGAAGGCACACTTACTCTTTTGCACCTTTAAATAATGCTCGCTGGGATACCTTACATATTAGGTATTGTACTGTTGTCTTGTTTCATAGGATATTTGTGAATATGCAGTAATATTATAAAAATCAGGTCAAAAGTTAGTCTTGTTGGGATTTTTTGATGAAAAGAAGAAAAAAAGAAAGACTTTACTGAACTATTAGCCTCCATCAAAAGCAAATGCTTTTGCTGCCATCTGGTGTTAAAATCCTTATTACTGTCTCTGAATATCTAGATCATATTAAAAGCATTAGCATTGCTGTAGTATAGTCGATTATAATCAGTTTAGTGTGGCGCAAGGACTTTTATTCACTCCCTGAGTATGGATCTTAGGATCTTCAATGGCCACTTGATCCAAGACAGCCCACTACTGGTCAAAAATTGAAAATGCAGCAACGCTTGGCACCCACTATTATGCAGGAGGTTTTAGTCTGTTTAAGTCTAGGTTCTTTAAGGTGGAAGAGCCTAAATAGCTGCTTTAATGTAGTTAACAAGACTGAAATGGATCCTGGTTTGATTTGGTTGTTATCAAAGTTAATAGAAATAAATGAATGAAACAATCAAAGAAGATGAAGACCTCTGTGAATATTAACAGCTTCAATTTAAATTTAAATTTGGCTTGTTTATAATACATTGCAAGCTTCAACAAAACAAAATGTGATGTTTAGGAGCATTGTCTGGTTATATAGAGGCAATTGTAGACAGTCATTGCCCAGTGAATGGTGTTGACCCCAGAAAGATGGTCTTTGATTTGATTATATAATCAAAAGGATGTAACACAATATAGAGTTTCAACTTTAAACCATTTTCAACTATGCCTGACTAAAAACAGTAAACAAACAAGTAAATAACCATGTCTATGCCTTTTTGCATTTTTGGGATTTTTCATCATAGACAAGTAAAGCACATATTTAGTTTCATGGAAATAATTCTTAAAATGTCATTGGTGAACTATAAGTAGGTGTCATGTTGTACTCTATTGCATTTTTGGTTTTCAAAATAAATAATTTTCTTCATGTTTTGGTCAAACCAAATAAAGGAACTTCAGATTGCATTGCACCCTTTAACCTCCGGCTCATTCTTTTGCCCAGAGCAAACCAAGAGCCCTGAAAATACATTTTAAGCAGTGTATAGTAGTGGTGATATGGCCTCTCATAACATGTAGCTCAAGACCAAATGAAATGTTGCAGACATAATTGTCTTGATTAGGGCTCATTTTGACTATGGCTGGCTATTTGCGTGCTTCTAACTAATGTCCACTTTATCTAATACCACTGTATTGTAATTGTTATGCAGTTATTGTATTTGCCAAATGAGACAGAACTGGTATTGGTAGGAATATTCCATTTTACACAGACTGAGTGCTGTAATGAAACAAAGTCTCAATAACTGACACTTTGGGGGGATGTTATTCACCAATTTCAGTCCTAGTGAATCTAGCAGGATTCTGCTGGCGTGTCTGGTAATGTGGCAGGGCAGCACTCAGCTCCCCTCTGAACCCTCTTGCAGAAGCACACAGCCTCAATTAGACCAAACACAATAATTAGGGAATCTTTTACCCCTGCATATCATTAGTTCCCTAACGGAGAACATCCTGATCAATGATTACAAATGACAGGTTCATAAATAAATTAGTCCTGCTGATAAGTGTGTAACACTACTCAATTGATCCATGTTAAATGATAATTGGAGGGCTGCAGGAGTGAGGATTCGGATAGTGGGTTTTGCAAATTGTCTGAAATCTGAAATACAAAGGATGTAATTGTGCAATATTAATGTTTTTCTTAATGATTTGGAAGTATGTGTCGTATATGATTAAAGGCAACATACACATTCAGAAAATATTGGCACAGAGTAAAGGTTAAAATGAATCCTTATTTTAAACCAGCAGATGTCAGTGTTGCCTGTGGATATATCATGTGCCATAAAGGCTACCAGCGCTGAACCGCCAGAGTTGACTCAGTGAGGTGCACCGCGGAATATTTAGATAGAAAAAAGCTTGTTGTCTTTCTGCCATTTTGCATTATTGTTTAATTTTTCCTTTTTGTACTTCAGGTATTTGTCAGAAAAGGGGTAAGACTGCGGCAAGATTTCAATTCAGTGACACTGCCTCAGCCCTTTGTTTACTAAAAGAGTGTGTGGCATGCTGGACTGCATTACTACACTTGTAATTACACTTTCAGCTGGACAAATTGGAACATGGGTATCATGCCAGCACAAAGGACATGAGAGGATGTCACATCATTAATCAAATACTGGGATCAGTCTCATGCGGTCCCACATGACAGTTCTGGAGTTTGTGTTGTGTATTGGCCAGGTGGGCAATGGACTGACAGTATTAGAAACAGAATCGAATGATATTAGATCCACGTTTAGACTCCTACAGTAAATCGTCAGAATACAACTGACCAATCTCCAAAAAAAACATAGGCTTGCTTTAAAACATTTCTAAAGTAAAAACAGCTTTAATGTGGCTGTAAATGTATCCAAATGTAATTTTATACTACACTTTGCTGTGTGTGTGTGTGTGTGTGTGTGTGTGTGTATTCATGTGGGTTTATCCATGTGCATATGCTAAGAGAGGATGGCATTGTTTATAATAGTGCATCTTAGCTAATTTCAGTAATGTGATCCAGCCTCCACTAGCTGACAGTTTAATAGCTATTATTTGTGTCACCCTCTCTCATAACGCTTTAGCAGTAAATTGCTATGTGCAGGAGACTGTGGTATGACTGACATCTTACCTTGTAATATGATACCTATTGTTTTAATTAAGTGAAAGCAATTGTGACATTTATTGTTTTCCGACTTACTTGTTAATGGCAGTAAGAAAAAAAAGTGGAAGTAAATTATCACATTGCATAAATAATTTGCAAACCCTTTGCTAATGATTACACATTATTCTCCCACTGTGACTGTCAATTCATTTGAATACATCACAAATAAAAACACTGCATTGGTGATGCAACGCAAACCCCCTCTTGGCAATGCCTGAGCCCGCTCTCGTCTCTCTGTCTCATCTTCTTTCTGTGTGTTTGTGTCTCTGTGTGTGTATGTGTGAGTAATGTTTATTTATTCTGTATCACATTTGTGGTGGAATTTTCCATTAAAGTAATAGAGGCAGACTTTTATTCTGTTACCAAGGCTCCTGTTTAAAGTAATGCCTGTAGCCAGTGTGTTAGTGCTTTAAGTCATCACCCTGTCTGTTTGATCTATGGAGTCACTCAGATGTCTTTAGTGGAGCGTAATCATGTTTTTATATGATGTCACTGGTCGTTCCTGTCATTAACTTGCCACCAGCTTGCCAGTTTGGGGAACATATTCGATGTTAGGGTGGTGCATGTGTTGCAAACTCCCCATCCAGCCACTAAAGCTGTATCTGTCTCCAGCACACCAGTTTGTTCTGACAGGCCTGCCACAATGATGACTGCATCACCCAGATGCAGCAGAGCAGCTTGCGAGCCAACCCTGACATGCCGTCAAAAGGAGCAGCCAGCCGTCTGCATGAGCCATCTTCTGCCCCATCAAACCTCAGAGCCCATCTCATCCTGTACAGCCAGCCACCATCAGCCAGGTTGTTTCTCTGTGCTTGATTTCCATGTAACAGCCTTTTTTTGGCTTCAATGTTGTTTTATAATATTTACTCCCAAATTCAGTGGCTATAAATCTCCTCAAATTATCTGCCGATGATCTGAAGTCACCACATAGAAATTGTGACAGTGGCAGTCCAAAACAAGCATGATGGGACGTGATTAGGGGAAGTGAAGTAGAAGAGCTTGGTTATGATCAGCCCCCTTGGCGCCAAGGGGTCTTTGTATTGGTAGCCAAGGCAACTCGCGCCTTGTCATGCTTAGTTTCTGGACTGGCTTTCTCATTGCCTGAAAAATGCGGCCAGTTCATTGAGAGATAGGAGAGAGATCAGTCACTATGAGATAGGACAGTTATGTTATAACTATAATATATATTGCATTGTCAAGCTTTGAGTTAATCTGAAGGAATACAAAGGAAGATTACTTGCTTCTGTTACTGGGCTTTTCATATTTTATAGAATATTACTGTTATATTACTTTTGGCAGTGTAAATATTATATATATATATATATATATATATATATATATAACCCTAACTATACAGATTCACCTTGCAGTTGAACAAATAGAAGCATATCTTACTGAGTACACTGACCCAGAAGTGAAATATAGTATTTTAAACAGTTGGCATACCAACAGAGAAGGGGACTTTTTGCAAGTGGTCTGACACACACAGGTAGACAGAAAGCAAAATGACAAAGTTTAGCGTAGTCAAGGAAAAGGATCTGGAAAATTGAAGCATAAACAACTGATAAAAAGGGAGTGGTGACTGTCCACCTCAATGTCAGAATGGTTGTTTTGGCTGCCAAAACCATCATAAAAGTGCTGAAACTCAAAAGAGTTCCCATGTCACAGGAATCGAAGCAGTTTCCTTACCTCAGGCCATCATCATGGGTGATCAAGACTGACGTGCATCACCAGAGGCTTTCATGTCCGATGAGAACACCTGTCTGGCTCTCTGGGTGAAACTGGACAGAGGAATGCCATTGCAAATAACATTTCATATGTGCCACACTGCCTGAGAAGACACAGTGGCATTGTGCACCAAAGCAGGGGCAGAGATTAGGGAAAATACTTCTGAAGAAGGAAGGTTTTTGTTGAGAATGATATAAAATGTATTGTTGTCAAAAGATTCAGTGATGCCTAAATAAAGAAATAAGCACATAGTGCTCGTAAATTGTTACAATACATGAATACAACAATAACTTCAAACTCCTTATGATGACTGGATTTCATTTGGTAATGCTGAAGTTCAATGTTTGTTGTCTCTCCTATACATTTTTCAAAGCTATTGTTCAGAGTAAAAGGGTTGTGTATCAGCTGGGATCATGCCGATAGATTTTTTTTTTTTTTTTAGACAGCTTTGAGAAGATGCACACTGAGACTGCAGTTCATGTGGGTTGATTTTTCCTTATTCTTCGGGGCCCATTACAGGGACACAAAGAGAAAGTCAATCAGTAGAGGTTAATGTAGACAATCTTTAAAGAGGACAGACAATGAATGCAAAACACTCTTGAAGTGTTGCTGCCTAAAAGTGTCATGCCAGTGACATGGTGTCTGCGTGTATTTATACATACTCTACAATATAATTTGTATCGTACCTGTTCCACTCCATGTCTACCAAACTTGCCAGAAGTAATTGGCTAAAAATGTTTTAAAAAATCAAACAAAAACAGCTTGCAGAAGAGATACCGCTGTCTTGATTCTTCAAAACAACACACGTGCATTTCTTTTATAACATTATAATAGCACAATTCAAATAGCATCATAAAGTGTATTCAGTGTAAACGGATCATTGCATGGATCTGAAGCTGGCCACAAGCACAATCAGAGATGTCAGACCCCACTTGAGCAATGACCTCTGGGTCTTTTTAAGGTGAGAAATGAAAAGAATTACCTCAAGTGGAAATGGGGCTTCACCCAGGCCCCCAGAGTCAATTGGAGCCCTTTGCATTTTTTTTTTTAAGTGTGAAGTATGTGCTCAAATATTTCTTTTTTTCAAAATGTGGTACATGTAAATAATAACACTAAGAGTCCACAGTCATGCTAGTGACTCTGTGAGAATGTACTTAGGCAGGCCAGGCACATTGTTGCTTTGAGTTTAATGCGCACATCAGCATGATAACATGCTCACAATGATAATGCTAGCATGCTGATGTTTAACCAAGGCGCAACCTCCAGGTCTGAAAAGTGAGTGAGTGACTCCACTGCCTCCAAAAATAAATCTGATTGTATAGAAGTCTACGAGAAAAATTACCCTACTTCTCACTTGATTTATTATCTCAGTAAACATTTTCCTAATGCATTTATGGTCTCAATCCCTAGTTTGAAGTTTTCTTCAGTACTGTATGATGTTCATTTTGTAAATTATGGTCCCATTTAGAGTAAAATAGACAATCAAGCAGGGTATGCTTTCGGGCGTGGCTACTTTGCGATTGACAGGAACTACTACAGCAACGTTTTAATCAGGATAGAGGCGTAGCAAAGCGCATCCATGGCACTGTTTATATTTGAGTAGCTGTGAACTTGTTTTTGGGTGTTGTCTGTGTTTTCATTTTAGAACTTTGGCCCTATAAAAGCAGTGGATGTGGCCTCCGGGTCTGACAAGAGAAGCAAATGCGGAAGTGCCTTAAACCTGCATTATTTCAAATGGCAAGCAGGGGGCGACTCCACTGGCACCAGAAAAAAAAAAAACAATATGGTAATGGCCAAAATGCCAAACTTGAGGCTTTGAAACAGTAGTCCACAAACCAATTGGTGACGTCACGGTAACTATGTCCACTTCTTTTATACAGTCTATGTGTTTAACAGGCATGTTATTTAAGCGTGTTAGCATGATAACATTTGTACAGCTGAGGCTATAATTTGGTTTGAATGTACTTGGTCAGAAACCAAAGTTTTGGCAAACTAAACTTTAAACCTGAACAGCCTTTAATATAAGAATGTCTGCAGACTTTGTGCCGAGTATTTGCACAAGCACCACCATTTGGGGCTATAAAGATGCAAGGCTGAATTTCAAAAATTGTTTAGGGAGAGAGTTGGTGATTCATTGAGTTCCCCAACTGGTTCTGTACTCTCTTTTCTCTAGCTAATGCTGAAAAGGTACACTTTAATTCAACTATCAAATATATATGACCAATCTTCTCTTGACCTGAGGTATTTGAAGAGAAAATCTCAAAAAGTTTGAATTTGGAACTTGAGAAATAAAAGCATCGGCAAATAAAAAATTTAAAATATTGTTCAAATACTTGAAAAACCCCATTGTGTGTACATGTTTTCCTGAAAAGCAACCTGTTGTGGAACTGTATTTAAGACAATGGCTATCAACGTTTGTTGTTTCTTTAAATTATCTGCTTTATGAATTAATAAATCAATTGTAGCTTTGTGCCATGTCGTGGCCCATCCATCATCGGAAGAAGATAAATGTTTACAGTACACCGATTTCCCTCATACAAAGATACAGCTTATAGATGTGCTGGTCATACATCAATCCATGTGATCACAAAAAAAGAAGAAACTAAATAAAAATAATTAATAGTACTGACATAAATAGCCTCAACAGAAGGTCCACTTACTTTGCATTTTCAAAGTTTTCAATCACATCTCGTAGAATTCCTCAGCGGACAGAGCTCAGTTGATGTGGCGATAGTTTAATTGTTATCACGTGACTTAAATTTAGAATTGTGGTCACATGACAACATGTGGTCATGTATGGGGGGACGTTATAAGCCCTGTCTCTGTCCAAGGATGGTCTTTAGTCTCGGATATAAATGGTCTCC
This sequence comes from Lateolabrax maculatus, assembly GCA_031216445.1. Taxonomy (NCBI): domain Eukaryota; kingdom Metazoa; phylum Chordata; class Actinopteri; order Acropomatiformes; family Lateolabracidae; genus Lateolabrax; species Lateolabrax maculatus. The sequence continues at coordinate 16,293,042 of CM062198.1, forward strand.
TTGATCTTTTGATGATTTTGACCCACTCCCAGTTAGCCCTGAGTGCCCCTTAGACATGTTGCTCCCTTTCTCCATCCTTCACTTCACTGACAAGATGTTCTGCTCCATGTAGGAAGGTCCTCATAACTTATCTTTTACATTGTAAGTGGTGGTTAAAGTCAAAATTAAGAAATTGGTCTCTGAGTGGGTTTTCTGTACACAAATTCTTTATTCTCTTGTCAGTCTTTTCATAAACGCAGGTGTCTAGGAACAGTAGCTCACCATCCTCTTGTTGTTCACTTGTCAACTTGTGTGGGTTTATGTTTTTGATGTTTTGATGAAGCTGCTGAAACTGGATCAGTGCAGTTTGGTGAAAGTGTCGCTCACGTACCGGTACAGATGTCTGTTGGGGTAGAAGCTATCATCAGGGCAATCTGTTCAAAATATTTCATGTACAAGTTGGTTATCACATAAAATTCCATACTTCCATACTTCTCCATGACCAAATAGGAATGGCACCAGATGTGATTAAGCTTCAGAAGCACAACATGACAAGTCAAGCTTGACTTAATTAGTATGCATTAGAGGTGCTGCTAGGCAGTTTTTGTTACCTTTGGACAGAGCCTGGCTAACTCTTTCACCTGTTTTCAGTCTTTGTGCTAAGATAAGTTCACTGGCTGTTGGCCGGTAGCTTTATAGTTAATGTACAGACATGAGTGTGGAAGCAAATAAGCATGTGTCCCAAAGCATCAAACACTCATATGAATTGTTTTTTGAGTGATCATATGGAGTTTTTTGGAAAAAACTGACAAATGGCTCTTTTGTCGTTTCGGTTCATGAAGCCTTGTGATATGTTTGAATTAATTGTATTTATTCATGAATGCACCATGTGCTGTAGTTTTATGAACTGCTTGTACAAATGCATTGACTTTGTTATAGATGGGAAGCATTACATCCTATCTCTAACACATCCTGTTTACCAACTTCAAAAACATACAGCAAAGGGGCTGTTAGATGAGATGAGAGTGCCTCATTTGGGCAATATTGTGTAAAGAAATATGCAAGAAAAAACAAACCCCAACAGCCATGCTTGATGAAATTACAGACAAAAAAAATGGTCTCTGATGAATTGGCACTTAATTACTGCTTGATTAGCATAATTATGCATGTTAATAGCATCTCAAATGAATTGCAGTTGTCAGGAGGGAGGAAGCATCTGTAGTGGTGGCAGCCTGATACATATTTTCTCCTATCCAACAGCGTTGTCTAACTCTTCCCCTTAAGTGTTCACCATTAATCACTACACACTCCTTTTCCTTTGGAGTGAAATTTGGCATTTTGGGATAATTGGGCTATTATGGTGTGCTTGTCACATCTGTAATAGTAGGCTAACGAGCCCCCTCGTGTGCTAGCATTCAGAGATGATGGCGGAGCATGGGCTCTGAGTGGCACGGCAGGTAAAGATATGGCCCAGTCATACTGAGACATATGATCATATTATTTTAGCTATTATCACCAAAAACATCCCAAATAAATGCTAGCTTTGCACTACCACTCTGACGTGGACTGATGCAGACTGATCTGTGGGTGTATATGACATCTCCGATTTTAGTGTCCACAGAAAAACCGACGGCATACACTTTCCAATGCTATACAAGACTATTGTATGAATACTTAAATTCCAATACAATTTCACTGGCCAGTGTCCAAACTAAATTTAAACACCCAAATTGCATTTCCACCTCGCATAAAAGTAGGTAAGGCTTCCACAGGCATTTCAGAAGGTGGTGGAATCAAATAGCCAACTTTTTTCCTTTGCACCCAACGCCAACAGAGTTTGCCATTTGCCATACTCCAGTCATGTCCTTTACTAGATATGAAACGGCCTGTCCCTCTTTTTAAAAATATTCAAACAGAGATAGAAGTTCATACTACAACAATGTATTCACTGAAACACTTTGATGTGTTTGCTTGTCTTGTGACAGCTTTAAAAGTTCAAACCAAAGTGTAATTAGGGTTGGAGTTACTGCATTGTACTGTGGCTAGCTACAGTATACTGTGTCATTGTTTAAAAACAGCAACTTGCTGCGGACTAACACTTTTCTTGTCTAAATAACCTTTAGGCTGTGCGTTTGAATTCTTTATCTTGCAGGAATCAATGGTGTGATGGATTGCATTGATATCCTTCTCTGTGGCTTGCATCACAGATTCTAAGGATGACACAACCAATTTCATGGTAAACATTTCCTCTCACTGCCACTTCATCTGGCTCCTTATTATTGGCAGACATAGAGAAGAGTGGAGGGAGACAGGGGAGAGAATGGGGAGTCTCAAGGTTGCAGGTGGCAGCCAGGAGCAGTTATGGATTGAGGCAAAGGGCACGGTCTGAGATGAGCTCTGACTGCTTCATTGGGAATTCTCCTCAGGAGTATATTGCATTTGTAATAATCTCTAATCACTTTTTATTTGAAACTGTGTTACAAACAGTCTGCTGTAAATTAACTCCAAGAATTTACGATATTGAAAACTGGTAAATTGATATCAAAGAGCTAAACAACTTCTGTGAATCAATGTCACACTTAAAGATATATTTTGTCTTCTGTAAATCAATATAGTTATAAAAAAAGAAGCATATTTTTAACTTAAACTGTTAAAAAAGGGCCAGGCTTTAGGTAGGTGTAATTTGTGTGTATAATCAGCCTAGCCATTGGCTTGTGTGACGGGGAGTGCTGTATTGGATATTAACTCACTGACGCCTGGTGGTCTGTCATTCCCACAGACAGCCTCTTAATGCCCTAATGGCTCATTTACATTATTGATGAGCCAACACTGTGTCACCTCAAACACAGACTATTTAAAGGAAATAATTTTATGCAAACTACATATTGATGCACTAATGATCAATTGGCCCTTGTTTTGTGTGTTAATAATATGCAACTGTTGCAGTGTGATGTACATCTTCAATTAGAGAGTTGCCCTGTCTGCTGGCTGACTCAAACAAGTGGTGTGACTGCATCATTTGTTCTGCTGACTGGTGGCAGAACTGAAGAAGACTCTTGGATAATACGTCTTTATTGTCTTTAACTCTACAACTTTGTCAATTGGGTAAATTATTTTTACTTGACCCGGATCAACATGATGAACTAAGGCCATTTCCTCATATGAACTCCGGACAATGTCTGGTGAATCAGGTCTGGACATTGTCCTGAGTTGCCCTTTCACACATGTAACACACAACTGGAGATTATCCATGTCAGAGGCATTATCACCTACTGGAAATACTCTGTTTGGTTTAGACGAGGGGTGGGGCCTGGGTAGAGCATGCAGGAGGCAGAACATGATGCAAAATGTACACTGCAGCTGGTTCTTAATTTGGTCATGAACAACCCAGTCTCATTCGAGTCTTCCTTGAATTTGTCTGACGATTTCGTCTTCGGCCCTTACTGACAGAAGTTACCAAATCTCGTCTCTCCAGTAAGCAGACCTTTTTGTTGGCATCTTCGTGTAAATGATCCTTCTTCACCCTCTGATGTTTGTATTATTACGGTTTTGTGCCAGTCTCATGGTAGAAATGTCATCAACACGCCCACACTCACTGTGAATTCTCTGGACAATGAACTGCTCTTCACATGGGCTGAATCGGACATTACACGGACTTTGTATTAGGGATTTGGCAGTTTAATGTCCGGTCCGACTGATTGAACCTAAAGCACATTGTGGAGGACTTTGCGCACAAGACTCACAGAATGCCGTTCAGACAGGTGAGTACAACAAAAAACTCACCGATGAGTGTAACTCACTCTCCAGATGACAACAGTTTATGTGTGCACGCTATTCAGTAAGTATAAACTGAGTTTGTGTCCATAGCCGCTGTGGAGTTTTTATTGTTTATACATGTCCCTGTTGTCTGCCTTGGTGATTTTATTCTGCTGTTAATTCTTTAAGAAATGGCAGGTTATTTAATTTATGTTGCTTGATAATGCTTGTTGCACCCGCCACAGCGTCCATAGAATTTTTATTTATTGCCAGCCATATAATTGTCTGAGTTTTGTCCTTTTTTCTTGTTAATTCTAGTAAAACAAAACTGAAAAAAGGCAGTTGCATATAAATGCAACTATAATAAATGTATGTATTCAAATAAATTGATAATCAGTTGTATGCAGAGGCTGCAAAGTGCCATCTATAGAAACTAAATTTATTGTTGGTTTGGACATAAGGGTTCCATGGCATGATCTTATTTCAGTAGTGTATAAGTTGACATTTAATGCAGTTTATTTTGTAGCCTAAAGGTGTTTCAACAGTAGTATCATATATCATCTAACATTTTTTTTTTTATCATTACTACATTGAAAATGTAATGAATGTGTGTAACATTTACTCATACATTTTAGACTACATTTTAACTGACCTACTTGTTACTTTTATCTTAAATTTTTACACAAATACTTTTACTTCTACTTGAGTAAAATGTATTTAAAGTAACAGTACTCTTACTATAATATTCTAATTCTCTCTCCACCCCTGCATTTCACCCACATCCTCAGATTCTTGAATAAATCGTTTATCTCTTCAGATAAGGAGTGGTCATTAACTAGCACAGAATAGGCTTAAAGCACAATCCAACAGACTTCAAATTTGCAGGTGCCAGGAGGACCTGAAATTGCTCTTATCTATGACTACATCTAACTATCTAACTTCAGTATCGATCTTTCCGTGATCACGATGTAGTCTTGTTCTTTATTACAGCACTACATGGTCCTAGAAGTTAATTATACTTAATGAAAAATGTTTATTGGTAACTAATTTCCTTGTTGGTTTAGGACTTGTATGATAAGATAATGGATGTGACATGTATAATGACAAGAGGTATTATAGATAGTCATTTGTGGAAGAAATCTCCTGTCATTTCTTTATGAACAGAATCTTGATCCTATATTTGTATTTCCTCTTTATATGTATATTTCCTCAGGAGTACACCTGGTGACATTTCATTACGTTTACTCATTCTTAAAGAAATTTTTGATATCTTCAGAAAGGTCAAAGAAGGTAAATCTAAGGATCTGATTGTTCAACTGCCTCAACTGCTCTCTAGGGACATCTCTTTTCTCCAAAATACAATAATCAATATTGTGATCAATTAGATTTGTTGTTCACACAGTGATGCAAATGGGGTCTGCCAGGGTGGTTATTGTGTCTCTGACAAATTGGGGACATTGTTTGCATGCAAGGAGAATGCCTGTCTCCCATAGAATAGCACACAGAACAGAGTGACACAGAGGATTTGTCTTTCTGATTGATTGGTGTCATGCTTAAATGCTCATCAATCTCTTGATTTGTAAGAGCGATTCCTGAAAGAATCAACCCCTCATAGAGCTACTGTTTGGAGCATCAACGTATTGCTGTTAACTTCAACAACAGCTACTTTTCCAGAGAGTTTGTGGCAGGAAGATTGATTATTATTCCCTATATGGACTGTGATGAGACAATGGGGACATCCTTATCTGTGTATCATCATTTATATCTATGACCTACAAGGTATATGGACGTCACCACTTCCTATTCAATCAAAGATAGATGACCAATATAAATCATTTAGGACTCTGAATACACCTGCATGGCTCACAGTTCTTCGACCTAGTAATAGATTATTTCCTTTTGTCTAGAAAGTCCTAATATGTATATTTAATGCATCTTTCATTCCACATTTCCCTAAAGATATGCACACATGCACATATATAGAGAACTGAAACTGTTCAACCTGTGGTTAATTAATGTCCCTCTTAGAGGTCAGCCCCAATTGCCCCTTTCCTTTACTGACAGGCATCTATGGCAGAGCCTGCCTCTCTAAATTAAGAATCCCATAAAACAGCTCCACTTTCAGAATCTCAATCATAGGGTGAGGACCCATCACCACCCCTTAGGGCCCCTCGTAGCCCACTGAGCCCCTTTTAAAATGAATTACCACCATCCCCACTACTGCCCACAGATCCCGGTCAGATTGATGGCCAAGAATAAAATGTCCCTCTTCACTTTTGGCCCTTCCACATATATCAGCCAGGAGGCCCATCGTTTATCAGGCCCAATACTTGTATTAAGTATGCTGACTGCTACCATTAGGATAACATATAATAATGTAAAAGGGTTTAGGGAGGGGTTCTCTTGGTCTCAGAGCCAACTGTCATGGGCATAGATTTAGGCCAAGTTGAGGGATAATATCCAAATCTTCTTGAAACACTGTCTGGTGCTGGTATAATAACTGCATTTTTAGACATATGAGGTATACAAGGCTGCACCTTCATTAATTTATTTTATTTTGTTATTATTATTTGATTCACCATCTTTGTACAAGTTTTGAGCAGGGTAAAATGGAGGATTAACAAAGCGCAGGGTAAGGAAAAGGGTAGGAGGCCAGAGTTCAAGAGTTTGAAATAATAACTGGGAAAGTAAGGGGCTGGGGTAAGAAAAAGTTGTGGATCACAAATAGGTGGCATAGGACTTACAAGCTGTGACGTCAACATGAGTAGAGCTGATGAAAAGAAAAGTGACAGAGCTTGTGACTGTGTCCCAGGTGACAAAGTGTCACTCACACATAGTGAAAAAAAGTCCTCCTCTCTACAGAGCAGCATCCACTCCAATGTCTGTCTGCCAGTCAAAGAGCTTTTCTTAGGTGCGAGACAGCTGGTGTCACAACTGAAGACCAGTGTTATTGTGTTGTTCACGCTTGGAAGGAGTCCATGGCCGAAGATCATGATTAACCATCAACTTTTGCGTTTTGAGTATTAATGCTTTAAACTTTGTAACCCTGTGGGTTTCTGAGTGTTGAGTATGGGTGACAAAGAGAATGGAGAAAGACTTTCTGCCAAAATTAGTGAGCAGGCTAACATTTAGACAGATGTGTTGAACACAGCTTTGAGATTGATGATTGCCATGGGAAAGACACCAATTACCATGTCCATAAATGGCAAGAGTGGAAGATATATTTAATTTAATATTTGTCTTTGCTGTGAACCATCTTGGTTTGGTACCTAATTTATTTTTATCACGTTGGCTCCTGTATTTGGGACAAAATCACAAGAGCTGGGGGTGCACTAATAGCAACTGGGCCACCAAAAAATCAAATAAATCAAATAAATAAAATTCAACTAAAACTTGCTCAAAACGTACAGCAAGACACAACGAACAGCCAAGGCTGAAACAGGTCCGAAAACCCGAAAGACCAAAAAAAGGAATGTATATCCATCGTATGTACGTGAATGTCAATGTGTTTGTTGAAATAGTTCTATTTGTCCCCTGTTGTGGAAAAATGCTGCCTCCCCAACCTCACTTTGAAATCTTTGAAAAAAAAATAAAATAAAAAAAAAACAATTAAGGAAGGAGACAATAGCGTCCATAATGTTTTGATATGCAAAGACATGGTGTAGATATTCTGATGGCTCTGATACAAACAGCAGCCAAGCAGTTTGCCTGCCTGGCCGATGGCAGAGGAGAAAAGGGACTCCATATAAATGGGAAATTAGCGGGGAGCGTCGTCAAAAGTAATTAACTCCCCTCCTTACCACTGTCCATTAGCCGTGACATGATGACACAGAGGGAAAAAACATCCATGTCAACTTTGGCAGCCGCCTGCACTGATCAGATAAACATTTTTTTGTTTTGTTTTGACGCCTGATTACAAAATGATTAGCCAGCGTGCCTGTCTCCTCCTTACCCTTCACCTCCCCTGTGGCTTGATTGACAGACGAGGTGATATGCTGTTGGGTTTGTGTAAGCTGTCTACCACCCTTTCTGCCACAAACACACACACACACACACGCACACACACACCCACACACACACACGCACACACACGTTCTTATTTGGTTAACGTGACATTGGAGCTCTCGCGGTTACATTTGTAATAACAAGTATAATATACCAGAAAACAATTCTGTACAGGCCTATGTTTTCTTCAGTGTTATTATTCTCTTACTTATGGTGAAAAAAGAAATCACTTGCTGAATCACTGATACAGTATTTGCGTAGGTCCTGTTCGCTCTATACTACAACCACTAACGATTAGTAATAATGAATGTTATACACCCACTCAGTCATTTCACTGGGTGAATCTATTATAGTTTGGCTCTTAAAACTACAGTGGATGTCAGTTAGGTGCTTACAGCTGTAGCACCTCACTGTATGAGCTGTGGTTGCATGAGTTAGGAAATGGCCTATATATGTTTTGTTGTATGTTATGTTTTCACCATACCTACTTGCAGTGGGGTTTAAAAAAAACTTACTACGTCTGAACGCAGTTCATAAAGTATACTTACTAAGTGTATTTTCAAAAAAATATATCAGTACACTTTTCCTTTTGGGTGTTTACCAGGTTTATATACTGTCATATCCCTGAGGTTGATCATTTACCAGCATCTCATGTTTGACAGCAGCTTTAGATAAGACACAGATAGCCTCTTGGTAGAGCAGTGTCATAGACTACAGTCATGTATGCTGTACTATGCTCTACAGTGATACTGCATATTTTCATCAGCATGAAAGAGTTGTGTCATTCCTTACTTAAATAAGAGTGATGTTTATTATTTTGGAAAAGCTTTACCTTCCAATGGCTATGTTGGAGCAGATTAAAAGAAAGTATTTGATTTTGATCACTGATGAAATAATGGATGATGAGCGTTTGATTACTTGTTTAGATAAGAATGTGTAGAGCACAGGATGCCCTTGTGTTTGTTTAAGTAGCAGTAGAAATGTGCATTGATCACCCATGAGGCTGTGGGAGCTCATATTTTGATAAGGATGTGATAAAAGCATGATAAGGACAGTATCTTAAATCTTTGGCTGTATTGATTTACTGCTGGTGTGTGTACTAATGGCATACCACCACCTCCTTCCTTCCCCAACCATTTCTTGGATGGATTAGTCTCAGTGTCGTTATACATATGATACATACATATGGTCAGTATAGTATGTGGTATCTACATGCACTATGTCTAAGTAGGCTGTATGTAAAACATCCTTTTTAACACACATTGATTTTAAAACACATTCTGATGCAGCGGCACCAAATCCACAATCCCGAACCAAACTGGTAGAAACCTAGCATAAGATAATAATGCTTAATGGCATTGCTGAATGTTTCAATGGTTGACAATGTCGAGGTCAAAATGAAGATTTCCCTTCTTGTTTTTCATACTAGTTTACTTTTACAGCAAACCTTTCATTGTAAACTTGATAAGTGTCACTTAATATAAAACAAAACTAGCTGAAAGGCTATAAAGTCAGGGTAACTTCTGCCTGTTCCTACATTGCTATAAATGTTTATCTTCATTTCCCCCCCAATTAAGGTAATAAAAGGGAATGCTTCAACTTTGGACCTAATTTACAGAAACTGTATCCTCTTGGCATACTGCCAGGATTATTGACAGGATAGTTTTATGATGCCATAATAGTAACTGATGTAAAGTCATTATATTCATAAATTAAACTGTCACTTTAAAACTGGCCAAATGAAGATCACTCTGGCTTGAATAAACCTTTGTTTGCATTGATTCTTAACAAATGTCATCTCCAATAGAAAATAATTTAATAGAATAGAAAATATTTGCAGTTAAAATGTCACACTGTTTATTAAATACTGTAAGTGGTACAGTAATGTCCAGGAGAGTGGAGTTGATGACTTGTATAAATATAACAATTTAAAGGATAAGATTGCTAAAGTCAGTAACTGAAAATGTGATCTTTCTTATGCAGAAGGAAGATAAAGGAATTTGGTTTTCTTTCCCTAAACATCATCCAACCATCATCTGTGATAACTGTTGTGCAATCAAACAGATGTTTATGCTCTTTAAGCCCTAACCTGCCACAGAATCACGTGCTCCAGCACATGGTGCAGTGCCTTGACCTTTGATCTCTGGGTGGCTCTGGAACAGCAGTCACATTTTAAAGCATGCTCTTGGTCCTGCTAAAAAAATATTAACCAAGTCACTGCAGAAAGGAAAAAAAATGGTTGAATGATTGGATCTGTTCCTAAACAAACACAGTTTGTCATGAATGTATAGTATAATGTTATTTGCTCAGGTAACTATAGGCTTCTTGGGGTTCTCAGTTCTCACTGATTTAGTGAATTCCTTTCATTTAAATTATGAAAACGTTTATCTAACTGTGAAACAGAAACTCTCATATTTTTCAATAGATTTAATTGCACATGTATTGTTGTAATCATCTCATACTGTACCACAGAGAAAAGAAGCTGTGACTAGATGATTGTTGTGATAATATTATAGCTAACACTCTGCAGTATTATGTAGTATACAAGTAATTATATTTATCTGCTGTGGCAAGGATGACATTGACCCCTGGTGATTGTGGATGATGTACAGAACAAGTCAGGACTTGTTAGTGGTAGTGGCTTGAAAAAAGAACTATAAGGAAGTGGATATACATTCTTACATACAATTTATGAGGGTTCTCCTTCAGAGAAATCTTCAATATTCATGTTAAAATGTGATGAAGTCATAGCTTGGTTCAGGACCTTCCATTATGCTACATCAGAGACTGGATGCTTGGCTGATTATAAATCACCTTGGAAACACACGGTGATGCAAAATCCATATTGTGAACATCATGCTTAGAACCATATTTAAGCATTCAGGAGCACTGCTACAATTGCCTGTTAGCATGCATTTTGCATTTATTTACCAATTAAAAATGCATTTGGTATGGATTTGAAAGTACTATGCAAAGCTGCAGTGCTCCTGTAAACAGATTATGGTCCTAGGGGACAGTGTGGTATTGAATGACTAAATAGGCCTACTATGATTTATGATAATGCATAAGAGAAACAGGGCTCCTACCGTCAGTCCTTTAACTCCAACTGGGGATTGAAATATTAGCATATTGCCAGTACTATTACATTCTCTTCAATTCACAGGTAACATGACTAATCTGTAATATTTAATTTTACTTCTTTTTTCGTCAAATTATTTAAATCATTTTGCGTACTCCATACAATGTGGTAGAATAGTTCTGATGCAGCCGTCTGAGATTGATGTTGTAAGGAAGAGGCACTCGCCTATTCACTGAGAGTGTACTTGCTCTCTCTCTCTCACGCACAAACGCAGACACACACATGCCCACACGCACAAAAGTGTGCAAGTTTTTCTTTTCTTTAAAGGAATATGAGAATCAAGCTCACCCTGCACCTCAATGGGCTCTGATCTCCCAGCTTTAGCGCACACAGTACACACCATCAGCAGGGGCTGTACAGCCGAGTGTTCTGTGAGGGGGAGAGAGGTGTTCGTTAAGGCCTCTTTCATTTCAATTGACGGGTTGAATGCTCCTCAGAGCAAAGGGAGATTTGGGGCATCACTATATGTGACAGAAGAGATTACAGAGGTAATCCTGCCTGCCCACCAGGGAATCATCTACTCTTCAACTTGCTCTTATTAACTGGTTCGCACTCACAGTCGGTGTAATTAACCAATCTCTTAATTTACACCTATTTGATTTAGTTTCAGTATTCAGCAGAGCAATACGACTAAATATCTCTCATTCCGTAGCTCAGCTATGTTTCATTCTAAGGCCGAGCTATTATCCTTTTAGCTGTGGGTTTGCAAGACTTTAGAATAAGTAGTCATGTAGTTTTGTATTACAATAGGCCTATCCAGCAGTACACCTAATTACAAGGGTTCCTGGCTGAGTCAAAGGTTTTTAACCCCATAGACTCATCAGACAGTGTTATAGCGAGACCTGAGCCAAACTATTTCAGTAAGGCTTTCATATTTCAAATTTGAGGCCATACTCACATTATGCAGATGACATTTGTTTTGTCCATTTTGGCCAACTATCCATAAAAATGCTTTCCTAAGTGTATGAATTTCAAAGTGCTGGCCCCATGTTGTACTGCGGGTGGGAAATGCCTGGACATTGCATCATTCAAAATAAATTAATTGTAAATATTACTATAATATATGTAGTATGAGAAACCAATCTTTCATTGGCCTTTCCCTTGGCCTTTTACACAGTAGCTTAAACTGCTACATACCATCTACAGGAAGACAGCAACACGATCATGTGAAACAGGGGTGTTTCCTCCTGCTGGTGCTGCTTTGGGAACCTTTGAAATGTAATTAGATTTTATCAGTCAGTAAAAAAAACCTCTTGTTGGCTCAACTGTGCGTGTCATGTGATTACAACATTGTACTCTGATAAGGGAGGCATTTCAGTATGAATGAACATGTGGCCTTTGGCCTTGTATGATTCTTCATTATGAGAGTCTCATTAGGTGTTACTATAAGAAGTCTAAGAGAGAAGCTGTTTCAAATAAACTGAAAGGGAATAATAATTAAAATTTATTATAATCACAAAACTACTAAGAAATGCTTGTTATATACTACTCCTTCTCGTTTCCTCCACTTCTGAGGTCCATGCTGTCTGATGTACCAATGATGCATGAAATTCCTGCTTTCAAACATTTTATCATGTAGATTGCCACACTATGGCTCCAGTTTTGAAAAAAAAAAAAAAAAAAAAAAAAAATATATATATATATATATATATATATATATATATATATATATAGATGGCATGGTTAGGCACCACTAGGGATGACCTTACTAGGAAAATATGTATATATATATAATAATATAATATAATAATATATTTATTTTTTGCAATTTGGTTCTGTCAGTAGCTATATATATCTTGTGGTGTTATTCACCGTATTGAATTCTTTTTTTAAATTAAAATATATTTTCATTCAAATTTACAGTATTGTTATTGAAATAGGTAAACTTTGAGGTCATAACTTTTTCTTGCACCTGTGTTCAGAGCTTAAGGGTCAACCTGATGATCAGCAAATTCAACACTCTGGGCTTAGCTTTCGTAAATAAAGTCATACATACTTGCATGGGACATTTTATCATGTGTATGCTTGGATTCACAGACACAAATATTGTACATTGAGAAATACAAGTGAGACAGTCAGACAATCAAAACAGTGCAACTATGGATCTGTGGTCTGGTGTTGACAGGCGCAATATCCATCAGGCAGAGCTGAAGCCGCCCTGCTGTCATTCTGTGATTGGATTAGAGTTGGTCTGGCATTGCTGCCAGCTCCAAGAGAACCCCAGGTGCTTCCTGTTGCCTGGCCTTGGAGGCCTTTGACAGTTTACCCGAGTTCAAAATTGCCCCAAGACACTCTCAGCTGGATATGGGGTTCAAGGAAATCCTTTACACTTTTATAGGGCAAAAACATTTGGAAAAAAAGTTTCAGAATTTGAATATGTTTTTATGTGGGTAACTCTAAAAATATAAAGTGAAAGCAATTTTAAATAAATAATAATCTTTTTTTCCCTGTTTGCCAGCACACACACATAGTAGGATAATACACATCCACACAGGAATATTGCTAGATTAATAACATTCCACTTATTCTGTAAGTGATATTGATTGTCTACACAGAAATGAATGTTTTCCAGCTAAAGTGAATGTAAATTGGAGATGAGATTGGTTACTACTCTTTTTTTTCAGCCTGCTTCCTACAGTTCAATGAATAGATGGAGGCTCAAAGGTTTTTATGTTGTAATAACCATATTCACCAAAATCAATAGCACAGGAGAGGAGGCAATAATGCGGACCAGCTGAAGGAAATTAAATCAGACACAACAAGAGACGACAGAAGAAGTAAATAAGGTGATTTGTATTGAAGAGTAGGCTTTTCATTAAGCACAGAGCCTGTGAGTGTTGGCCTGCAACATTCAATTTTGGAAGTGTTTTTTTTAATCCAAATAATAAATTAAATACTCTGTACAAGCACTATTTCATGATTGCTATTGTCCTCAACAAAATAAGTAAGTCATTAAGTATTTAGCTGTGTGTTTTAAATCTACAGTAATCTTTATACAGTCACACTGTGTAGATGAGATCTTATGTAAAAGTGTGCATGCACTGGCATGTTTTCTCTTACACGTACCGGTTTTCTCATTTTTCACCCATTACTTAAATTTCTCTCCTCTGTTCATCAACATTATTGCCCCCTTTTCAGATCTTAATTAAAGCACACTACCCCACCCCACTTTCCACCCCAGTTCTGAGACCCCTGTGCAGTAGGATTATGGGATTACGCCAGTAGGGTCCATGCCTGTGAAAGCCCTCTGTAGCAACCAGCGTACAGCCAGGAGCCCCGTGGCACAAAGGAATTCTACGTGGAATTCTTCAGGAGGACTAACGGAGCCGTTGCCAGCATTGAAAGCAGCACAGTAGGCTTCTGACGGCATCTGACGGCATGTTTCCATACTGGTCCAACAGCGAGAACTACAGCAAGAGAGTACAAAAATGATTATCCATGTATTCAGTGAATTGAATTCCATTAAGTTGGAATGCAGAAATTGCCCCTGAAGAGGTGTGTGTGGGGGGTTTTGAGTTGCTGTTTGCCCCCTTAAGTGTGGCAGAATTAATAAGACTATTACCTCAACAATTACCGCTCTGTGCAGCACCCAGGATTCATTTCTGTGGAAATTCGATGCCACTAATTAAAACTGTTGCCATCGCTCTGGCGTGAGAGTGATTGTCTCAGAAGATACATTCCCCACCGAATTACAAAGGCAATTTTATGAGTTGGAAAACTGAGAGCAATTATTTTAACAAGCATAAAGCATTTTCTATCGAGCAGCAGTCCCGGCTGATCTAATATTGGTGCTCGTATTCTAAGCAGAAAAATAAAGAGTGAAGCCAACACCGGGAGAAAATGAGGCTCCCTCCTCAGAAGGCAGTAAACCAGGGAGGTGTCGACCTCCTGCTGCTACTCTCTGTGTGGTCACAGACTGTCTGGCCATGGCCAATGTAGCAACCATTTTTACAGGATGCACACAAACACAGACACACACACACACACACACACACAGACACACACACACACATTTTTAAGTACACAATATATCATGCACAGCATAAACACACCGAGCAGAAAGACACTACTAGAGTGCATGTACTGTATGTGTGTGTGTATAAAACTAAGGTTTTATTCAGACTGCATGATGCTTCTCTGTTTCAACAGAAACTGTAGTTATTTGCTTTAGATAGTATCATAATGACTCCCTTACCCAAAACTAAAAAATAAATAATGAATAGATTGTTCCTCCTTCCACGCAGATTTAATTTGCATAAATGAGGTTTACAACAAGTTTACCATTACATTTAAGACTGGAGGACCACCGTTTTCTGTTACAGATGAACACTGGTGTCCTCAGTCTTGTGAAACAGGCTTTGTATCATCATGTTCAAATGTGGACTTTTGTGGATGAAATATGAGATGAGGGGAACATTTGCATTAACCTCAAAACCCTAATTTTACCCAAATACAAAGACGTTTGCAACTGTGATGATTTAATTTCTTCAATGTTTAAAATTTACCCTAAACTGTTATACACACAGCTTCATGTTTCATTATGTGACACATGGTGGTAACTTGCTTACTTACTCCAGAGCTTACATTTTCATGAGACAAAATGGTCTGTCTAATCTGTGGCATTGTCATAATCCACTTTGTGGGGGCAGAATATGATACTTACATGACTCATGTCCACAGCACACAACAATTTCTGTTCTGAGTTATCTGCTCATTTAATGAAATATAACAACACCATGTTGGGTACACAAAGGATAAAGACATAGACCTTATTTAAAACAATTTACAGTATATGCATGTGTGTTCATTGCGTGTGTGTGTGTGTGTCTTCATGTGTCTCACTACATCTGTAATTACCCTGGCATTAACAACCAATGCTATAAATCCCTGCTGCAATTAAATATGTTTTGACACAAGGGATCTCCCCAAACTTATCATTACTGATGTGCAAATTACACATATACCTCTGACATGCGCCCCCAATTAGTCACTTTGTACTCTTAATTAAGCAGCATTAATCTTGTGTGTATGTGGAGGCTGTGAGCTGAAACTGGCAGCACCACAGGATGGAATAAATTGAAAAGCAGGAGGTGGTGGGTGTACTAGAATGTGCATGTTGGGCCTGGTATAAGTCACGCTTCAAAACACATAGACAAAGATTGTGGTTAGGACTACACTCTACTGTACACATACATAATAATCTTAATTCGCTATTCTTAATAATCTACATTCTGAGACATAAATACACGAGTGATCATCTCAATCAGCTTTTTAATTAAAATTCAGGTATTGCAAGTCCTTTGAGTGTGAATCAGGTGTTATTTTGGTTGCCTAGATTACATTTTATATATGATTCAGTTTTCATATCAGCACCTGTCAGCTGAATAAATATATATTCCTCTATGTTTACTTGCTCAGATCCACAATCCGCTATGACCTACAGTTCTGTGCCCTGCCCCGATCACTCTAACTTATAAAGTGTGACTTTTCACACAAGGCCTGAGCAGTAGCCTGCTCCTCCTTGCCAAAACACATGAGAGATTCCTCAACATATCGAGTCCACACACATTCATCAGGCCTCCCACCTAGTCCAGCAGTGTCCCTTCATCCTCCATTATATTTCCAATTAGCGTGGATTTTCAGGATTTAACATCATTTTCCCTGGTACCCACTGTTTACACTGCCAATGTCTCTATGGGCGCCACTTTGAATATTTCAAGCCTAGGAAACTTGGACCATTAGTGGCAGGGGAATGTACAATCACTATATTATCATATAGTAATGGAGCCTCTGTACTAATGTTTATGACACAAGGTAGTATGTTAACGTTAGTTACCGAAAGCTTGTGCTTTTCTGTTTTTGAAATGATGAGGGTGTGCTTTAGATGATAGTGACGCATGGTATAAATATACTATTTTTTTGTCTATTTTTTTTATTTGCAGCCCCATAAAAATATATACAGACATATACAAACACAAACAAAAGGCAGTGCATGTGTTTTGTTTTTGAAAAGACATTAATTCAGATAGGACCTGATACAATGCAATGTAAATATAATATATATTGTCCAGCAGACTATCTAATGCATACTGCTTATCAATTTCAGGTTTTGACTGAAAATAATTTTCTTTGACCAAAGAGTGTGGTGAACGGATATCCATGTACCATAGTATGCATGGAAAAGAAATATGTAACAAGCTGTTTATCTGACTCTGTCCTCAGTCTCCTGCACATCTGGCCCTTAAATTACAGCTGCTGAAAACGAGGAGA
Source organism: Lateolabrax maculatus (assembly GCA_031216445.1). Lineage (NCBI taxonomy): Eukaryota > Metazoa > Chordata > Actinopteri > Acropomatiformes > Lateolabracidae > Lateolabrax > Lateolabrax maculatus. The sequence goes on from CM062198.1 coordinate 16,310,191, forward strand.
AATTTACAGTGATCTTGACAGGGTTTCAGACTGGGCACAGAGCCCAGTCCCCCTGCCTCACACAGCCTTGGAGCCCTGAACACACATGGGGGCCATTATTTGTAAAGTAGCTGCGGTGGCACCAGGGAATGATTTGAAAGGAGCGTGTGTGTGTAGCGCTGGAACATGCAGCCCGAGTATGTTTACTCTCTGTTATCACATCCACACATCTCCAGTAAGTGGCGGGGAGAGAGTGTGCCGTGTCGTGGAGGAGATATGGGGAGATTATTGTGCTGTTTAAACCCCAAACTCTCCCACCCACTTCTCTCTCCTTGAAAATGGATTAGCTTTTCAAGTATTGTAAAGCACTTGAGTGAAATGTTCACACACACATTTATCTCACTTGTCATTTAGCAGTGAAACCCTGTCACATGTGTTTATTATAGCGGTAGATAAAGCACAACTTAGCAAGTCTGCCTGGATAGCGAGGAGATCTGAAGGCTAATAAGTGATACTAAAGTGCATGTAATAATAGAACATTAAATAACACATTAACTTGAGAGAATACAGTAGAAAACACATGTAAGTAAAGCCCAAAAAAATCTACAGACATGAAACACAAAAAAACTAAATAGAAAAGAGCCAAAAGAAGGGAGGGGGGTTGATACAGTAATAAGGGAAAGGGGATAATATCTCTGGCGTGCAGCCCCACAGTAAAGCCACTGGTTGGTCATGGCTCTGGGCTGTAGACGGACCGTCTCCTCACAGTGCTGGGTGAATTAGGCTGTGGTTCCACAGCGAACCTCAGCCAGCCTCAGCAATGTGCTAAACCCAGACGTGACTTATGGCTACCCACCAGAGATTTGGCCTCTGGACCCAGGACTTACACCGCAGAGCGGAAAGGCAAAAGAAGTTTCATCACAAGCACCACAAAAAGAAAGTGGGACAACACATGACATATGTACTGCCATGGTAAGCTTCATCTAATTGTGCAAACCTCTCTATTCTCCAGACATGGTCTGAGCATGGTCAAGCCTTGCCAAAAGGCACAGTTCTGTCCAGTTGCTGGCGGCCGTATTAACATTCGTGGTCAGTACAAAGCCACAGGGCAGAGATGTTCTCCTGAGGTCTCTTGACCACAGCTCAGAGGGATACTCCCAAGTAGGACAGCTATGAGTACCAGTGGTTGGAACTGGTTTGAGAACATGATCTTCTTTTAATATAACGCTTGCCATTCCAAATTTCCCCATATAAATAAAAAATTGTATTTCTAGGAAGAGTGAAGAATGGATTACACCAGGACCATCTCATCATGCATGTTAATGTGCCACAATGAGACAGAACTATATGTCTATACTTAAGTGACAATAGACATCTTTTTCACTTTTTCAAGTGGTATTATTTGTATCTCTCTCAAACACAACTGCTGCGCCACTGCTGCAAAGACTACCAACAACACAGGAAACATTGCATGTTCTGTTATTAATATTCAACCATATGTCTGCTTATCAACTCCTTGATCATAACAGCAGTCGCGCCGAGATCAAAAAAGTGGCTGATGGTATGCCGCTCGTGTTTCACTGGCACGTAATGTTTCTTAAGGGCAGATGCCGCTTGAAAGTGGTAGGCCACTGTCAGGCTGTCACACCAGTACTCGTCCGTTCTGTTGTTGGGATATGTGTGATGCTTTTGAAATGACAGTAATTTCATATATCCTTGCCAGTCTACCCAAAGCTAATATTACAGCTAGCCTTAAATAAACACGGCTATTGTCAGCGCAGCCGTCTTCTAACGGCATACCACTCCTGATCCAGCGGCATATAAATTTAAGTTTTCCACCAATATACCATCAGCCACTTTTCGGTCTCTGCGTCAGTAACGTTAACTTTCACCACTGCTCATTTTAGACAGGCCGTTGGAATAAAACTTGTTCTTCACAATCACAAGAATCCCAATTTGAACTAGAAACCCTGATCTCAGTGCTGTGATAAAGGCTGAGTAAAACATCTGGTAGAATTAATAAGTAGGCAGGTTGTGCTATTACTGATCGAGTAGAAATAATGCCAACTCGGTTTTGAGCCCTTTAAAGTCACTCTTTACATCCTCTATCAATGGGGTTATTTTTCTTTTTTTCCACAGTTACTTTGGTTCCACCATCCACCATTTTCAGTACTGGTGATAGCTACTGGGAATATATATAGATAACTACCAGCGAAAACAAAAGCACTATCCTCTTTTTGTTTTGGTTGCGCAATGGTAGACGCATTTTCTATGTGACGTAATTTGAGCCTTCTTTTTATGGGAAAAATAGTGAGACAGTGAAAGCAAGGTTTATAGGGAACTAATCTAAATGCTGATGGTGTCATTATTCTACAGCCATTACACTTTGTTATTAACATTTACTTCCAAAAGATAAGTTAAAGCAAAAGTTGTTTCCAATTTAATATATATTACTAAAAGTATAGTGTATTATACGTGTAATATAAAGTGTTTTTTTGTTTCCTTTCCAGTCACAAGGCCACAATGAAGTAATTATATAACTTGTAAAACCACAATGTCAGTGCTGTCTTCGGCGACTCTGCACGGACTCCGGAGTGATATGAATGCTCTCTCCTTGTTAAAACATGTTCTGATAGTTTAATACACAACTTTGAATGTAAGTTGATACAGGGTTCTTGCTATTTAGTCAGTGCCACTCATATCACTTATATCAAGGTAATGCTTGGTTAATCAGACTCTGTTTGTGCATCGTGCTTTCCTGCTTGCCATAGAATCTGGTTTTCATGCTCCAGCTATTAGATGCCATGCGCTGTTATCATGCTCGAGTTTGCCCCAAGACATTAAGCGACTACTCATATAGGTCTTATTGGTCAAGTCCTACCTGGGAAGGATACTTAACATAAACCTGCACTGTATTTTGTCACATTTAAACAATTGTATCAGCCGGAATGAACTGCCCTTGTACTATCCTTAGCTTTGGCCCATTTTTAATAAATGTGAGGTTATGATTTTCGGTATATCTTCTTAGGCAACAAACACATTTGTTAGACTTTGTGCTTGACATAAGAATTATTCACCATCTCTGACGAGATTTACAGTTTAATTTGCAGCATACAGTCATTTATTGATCTGGAAAAGCTTATTAGCAATCCCTTCCACATGCTTTCTCAACAACATGTATCTGTCATCCCTCACATAAACAGCAGGTTCCTTTGAGAAATCTATGGCTTTGTCAGTTACACTGTGGGGAGTTAAAAAATGCCCTGCCACAGTACACAGCTGTCTAGTCTATACAATACACATATTGATACTTTCGGGTTCAGGGTATGCTCACGCTAATCTGCATTTTGGAGAAAGCCCATCCTTTACCTCATTTTGTGGACTTAATTTGAAAAAGTGAGACACACTTGCCATAACAACCAGCAGCTGTGGCAGCCACTGTAATCAAGCAATACTTAATGTAAGTTCAACATTCAGGCAATTTGCAAGAAACTCCCACAACACAGTCAGCATGCTTTACGGTAGTCAGAGTAGAACTTCAACCAAACTCTCTACTTGTATTTCTTTCACTTTCTTTCTTATTGTTGATTAATAAAACTGCCACTTATATATATGGCATGAAGTCCCACAGCTTCATTACTGTTATACTAATTAAAATGTGGTCAAAATGGGCACTATCTTCTATTTTACTGAAAAACGTGCTTATTGCATATGACATACTTATATTAACCTAAATTAATATGTATTGCCTATGTGCTATAAACTGTTATAAGGGCATGTCTTGTCGGATTGATTAGTAAAATGTAAGTTTTCAATATACCAGTATCCATAAGATAAAATCCTGTACATTTATACGCCAAGGACTCAGACAATGACATGCGATTTTAACTTAATTAAGCAAAACGTCTGTTATACTGACACAAGTAAATGATTTCAAAATTGCAGAGTCAAAAGCAATTTCAGGAAAGGATTGTCTAATGTTGTTGGTTAGTTTATGGGTGAGTTAATAAACACCAGAAAGCTCTCAACTTATGACAAAAATAAAAATTTTAACTTGACGATATTAATAACAATAAGTATGCATATTTTAGATTTTTTGAATTATTGTTTCTTTCATTGTCCTTAGGGTTGTTACCAATCTCTTTAGTTCAATCAAAGCTGAGCTAAATGTACATGAAAAAAAGTGTATTCGATTGCCAAAAGTAGACAATGTGGAAAGAAGTTAATAGTTTTCCCACTATACCAGTGAGAAAATAAGATTTTGAATGAACCCAGTACAGGCAAAGACATGTCCTCAATCAAGGCCATGTCTGACAAGCATCACCTCAAATGTATGTGTAACGCCAGTGGAAGGAACCTGAGGTACTCTTAAGTTGATTAACGTCTGATTTTGATAAATCATACTGTGGGGATCCCACCTCTGTCTGGGCTGATTCAGCATCCAGAGCTTAACCCAATATACCTGGAAGACATGTAATGTCATTGGCTTCAAGCCGTCACAGACTCACCCTTTCTTCCTGTTTGGATTTCAAAACACCCACAGAGCATTTATACAGCTTCACTCTAACACTTTTATTGGCCATCGTCAGTCTTGTTTAAAGCAACCATGCATTAGAGATAGGGTTGCTGGGGGGAAATTGCCCTAGTTTGATAATGTGGCCTGCAAGAGGAAGGCTGATGGTGGTGGGTGGGCTTGGGGAAAGAGACTCGGTAATTAAACTGTACAGGTGATTCATTCAAAGAGAAGGCAGTGCATGTGAATTTGACAACATAGCAGTGAAGATGAAGCTTAATTGCAAACGCTGGCTGTAGCTTAAAATGGATTGTTCTTACTGGGGTGTCTGTCTTAACAGAGGCCTTGCTGTGAGGATGAGTTTATCTATGAGAGCCTTTACTGCCTTTACTTTATGCGTGTGTGCATGTGTATATACAAAATGTCAATATCATTTACCTCATGCTCTCAGGACCAATAGCTAAGAGACGAAATGGAAGCCAGTGCCCAGCACAAATCCATCTCTTTTCTTGACCCCAAGATGGGTCATACAATTTGTACATAAAAATGATTTATCTGCTATTCATCAGATTTGTTTATTGACCAATTTGATATAAGATCATAAAATACAATGACAGGATGAATCCCTCCTTATTTCCAGTCACATACAACACATCCTCACTATTGTTTACAACAGACCTGTTAAACTGTAATCACATTGCAGATCATGGAGAACATAGGCAAAAATTGTACTTGTAATAACATCAATTAACATGTTCTTTAGTATGTGCTGTTCCCTTCTTAAAGGCTTCTGTCCAGAACTGCGGTGGGACTTTTAGTGTTATAAAGATAAAAGTTCACACCCATCTGAATGTATCTCAGTCGCCAGCTTGCTAATTCTTTATGAATGTTGACACTGGTAGGTGTATTTGTTAAAAATGGCATTCATGGGGAGGAATGTCTTCCTGAATGCCACAACAACATGGTCTAAGCCAGTGTGATTTGAGACATATTGAACCTTGATCTTAAATGGCTTAATATCATTAACTTGACTGCTCATTCTGTTTACAACCTGAGAGCCACAATCTTGTGACCAGTGTCTGGGAGATGCCATTGTAAACAGTCAACCACTTAACAATTTTCAACTGTCTTTGTCCAGAGATAATCTGTGTCTCAGTGTCTCTGTTATTTTGCTAGACAGCATAGGAGGTAACCCTTATTATATTCCTATTTCTGAATATTATTCCTGTGAATGACCAGATGTATTTAAGAATTTGTGTATTATTTCTGCTTGTATTGGTACTGATAAACAGATTAAGAATCGTTCTTTTCTTTCAATTTTGGTATGTGGTACCATTTCTTGCTGCCAATAACAATATAAAAAAGCATATTTATACCAGTTCTCTGGCAAAACAGTAAAATAGGAGAAAAGTGAGAATGAGGAGAATAACAGCTCGAAAATGCAAAGGATAACTCAAACACGTAGTCCCATATGAAGTAACGGATTTACTGAGTTTAATCCCTTATCAAACAGACTATACAATGAAGCTAGGCACTAATCTAGGGGAATTCACAGTCCATTTCCAATGTTTGGACAGAGTGGATCCACAGGGGTGTCCTGGCCTATCACTGCTATAACCTTGAGTAGGAATCCAACTATTCCATGCACAATAATTGCTCTTATTACCAAGAAATAAATCTGGTCTATACTTATTTCATGCTCAGGTGAAGACTTCTCTCACACGAACATGTCGAATTAGTTTGTTCTTTAGTCTGACAGTGACTGAGCACAAAATATTCTGTTCTTTGAACAGCAGGCTGGAGAAGAATATTGGATTTCAAACTTCTGTGCCATGTAAGCTTTTTCCATATCTTCACATCCACACAGCCATAACCAAAACCTTCTGAAAGTGATAAATTCCATCACCTTGGTTTACTCTTGTAGGTTTCCACCATTTTCCGCCCTTGCTAGACGTAAATATTTTTAATCATTCTCTATAAAGAGAGGAAAAAAAAGAAAAGTAAATTTAATCCCAAACACAAAATACATGTAGGTAACCAAAATATGAGGCATTTGAAAGTGGTCGAATATATTCTGGACAAAGAGATAAGTACTTCCAACACTTTTCAGAGAGAACCCTCGTTTGCTTTTTATCTGTGAATAATTAATTCCAAAGGCTGAAAAAATTTAGCTATTCATGACCTTGATAGTGGGCACATTAAAGAGAGGAGCATTCGCTAAACGTGAAATTATATGCGACTAGAAAGGCGTAGCTACATCACCGGAGTCACCCCAGAGTAAACAAACGAGTTCAGCAAGCAGAGGAGGGATTACCATATCTCCACTTAACTTATTTTATCCTGTGAGAATCATCAATATTAAAGGGTAAGGAGAGGGAGAGAAACTGCTGAGGTGGGCTTTTAGCGGCAGGGTGAACCACTGTGTTTAAGGAGAGAGATAAATGAGAGATCTCCCTGGAATCTACAAAGAAAGTAAACATAGTCTTTTTATCTTTTCTTTTCACCATACAAGGTCTCTTCATTTTGAAATGGTTTAACACATTTGGTGTCACAACCATTCCTATCCTCTCTTGTTGTTGAACCGCTTTTGATACTCAACTTGTGTGGCAGTTTGCTGGTTTTTGTTTTACAGTGCAGAAATGGACAAGCAAATATTGACTAGACAGTTTTTACATATTTGCAACCATGCTAATGTTTTTATTAATTTACTCATGGCAGCATTCTGCAGCTCATTGCAGTTTTGACACTTAATGAGGGTAATTCTAACTGAGGAGTGACCTGTGTTTGTGTGCCTTTGGGCTAAATGCCAGCGAATATGCTGTGTTTGCCTGTCATGCCAGTGTAGTGTATACCGTATGGAGGTAGATACTGCCTCAGGGATGTCAGAATCAGCATGGTTTCTTTGTCAGGTAACTGACCCTGCAGGGCAAGAAGCAGACTGCTGATCTATGGACTTTACTTCTGTTTACCTCACCCGTCAGTCAAAAAACCTGTGACATTAGACAGTCTCCAACAAGAAAAGAACTCTAACATATACTTTAGAGTTAAGATACTTTTTACACGTGTTGTACAAGGCCATCACTCACTGTGTCTTCTCTGTAAGGCAGAACATTTGGGTCCTGTACACATCTGTACGCCCTCAAGCTCATGGACACATGCCAGTTAGGGCAGACACAGCCCAGAAGGGGGCCTCCTGCTACCTGCCAAAAACCCAGCCCAGCCTCCAGCTGATATTAGTTATCAATATTTTACTGGCTGCCATTAAAACTTTAAGAGGCTACAATTAGACCTAAAAACAAAGGAGATCCTTCATGAGGTAAGGTCACGTGGGGTTGTAAAATATGGCTTTAAAGGGCTTCATTTTGTGATATAAAACTCGCCCTGGTGTGTGAAGCTGTGGGGTCGCACAGCTATAAGTAAGGAGCTTCTGTGCTCTGGTGTTCTGCCAGCTCTCACGGCCTTAAGCCACAAAAATTACAATATGGGTGAGCATCGTTGCATCACGACTGCAACCCAGAAACTTCAAGGGGTGCTAAATGTTTCACCCTGTTTTACCTTTTCTGTGTGTATTCGATTGCTATATATACTGTATATATATATTGTCTATTTGCGTCTGTGTGTGGTTGTGTCTATGTACATGTTTATGGATGCCTGTGCGCTGTATTGTTGTTCACAGCGTGGGCCAAGGTTGGCATGGACACTGTGGAGTAGGAGGTCTTTTCTGGCATCATTTCCATGTCCTCTGACCACTGTCATGACAAGGAAGCCACAATGATGAGGAATTTTAGCATTGCGGTTACAGCAACAAGAGAAGGCCACAAACAACGCCCCTCGGTCTCCATTCCTCCCCATCCAACTCTTCTTATTGTTTTTCCCATTATATGTTCTCTTACTCACTTAATATTCTTTCCTTTCTCTGTCTCTCTTGTCTTTCGGTGTCTCCTTCCTCTGAAACACCCACTGAAGCCCTTGAGGCTCTGGGTAGTCTGAACATTATCATCAGAGGCCATGTGAGGTTGAGGTGAAAGATGAGCTTTACACAAAACAACTATGACAAGGCTGTCTGTTATTGTAGCTTGGAAACAATGGCCTCATACAAGTCTCAGCAGTTACACTGACATTACATTCTGAATAGCTGTAGAAAGAACTGTATGTTTCTTTATCTCTTCTTTTAAAAGCAGGCCAGCTCCCCCTAGATAACCTCAATGTAAGTACTAATTCTATCAGAGTGAAGGAAAAATATGTTAAAGTAGGTTAAAATCAAATTCTAACACACACACACACATAAACAGAGAGAGAGAGAGAGAGAGAGAGAGAGAGAGAGACATATAGTACATAGCATGCACTTGGTAACATGATACCATCAACACTATTCAAGTTACTTACCAGCACCTCGTGAATTAATCTGAAGATGATTTACTACCTTGGCTTGAATAAGTGCAGTGAGAAAATGTTGATATTGGAAAAGCACATTTCTTTCAATTTCCTACAAACCGTGCGCCTTCATGTCCTTTTTGCTTTGAAAGCCTTTTTCCTTGCCAGCACACAATTTACATAAAAGCATTTATTTCATCATCACACCATAAATGAAGATGTACGTATTAGAACATTTATTCTTTTAGGGTGGTATGGATGGAAAAAAATTCAGTTGTATTATAATTAAATCTTCTATTCATTCATTAAATGTACTTTAACTGCTCAAAGGTAATGTTGGTTAGCACATTTATGGCTTCTCCTCATCTAATGCCAGTGGATCCCAGAGTGAGACACTGAGCCGGCCTCCACACCAGACACTGAGCTGGCTTTCAGACAGCAACTTGCTCCATCCTTCTTTCCTCTGTTCCACATCCCCTGCAGTTCTTTTTGTCTTTGCACCACTAGTCTGCCTCTGTCCTCTTCCCTGTCTTCCTCTGTTTTCTTCCTGCTTTCAATCTTTTCTAACATCCCTCACCTCCACACTTCCATCCATTAATTGCATGGTTCCCTGTGTGCCGTTGCCATTCCTGAGGGAGGTTCTACCATGAATAGCCAGCCTTGAAGGTTGGCTCTTCTGCCCGGCACCACGTCCCATTTGGCCCAGCTATGGTGGAAAAGCCGAGTGGCGACCACATAATGACCAGTGTCTGATGTCTGAGGGCCTGGCTAATTTTTCATGTTCAAACAGGCGGCTGACTCCTAGGCCCAGACTAAGGCTAATGTAAGGTTTGTCAGTGCCCTCCAGGGGTCATAAAACATGACAACCTGAGCTTCTGATCTCTTTTACACATCTAAAGTTGAATATTCAAGGGATTTCTTCTGCATTTGTCTGAGTGACTAATGCATTAAACAACCAACTGTATGTGATGGTAGCTCGAATGTGTTAATTAAGACAAAGCAGTGCCTTTATCAGTTGAAATTGTAGCTCTGCTCTGACCTTATCTTCAGGAGCTCTGAAGCAGTGGAAGCTCATTTAGTTTTACGTAGAGGGGAATCCATGTTAATTCCCCTCCTGCTCTCTCAACTTGCAGTCAGTTCATCCTTGTCCATGTAATCTGACAACCAGCACTGCTACTCTGGATCCTGGCCTGTTCCCTTTAGTTCACCGATGGGTGTTTATTTCCATTTTCTTCTGACCTGCGCTCCCTACAGAGCAGCTGCTCCTAGCTCTGCAGGCCTATTGCTTGAGTTCTTCGCTCTCCTTCCAGCCTGGTGACGCTGCTGTTGGCTTGATTCTGTATAGTTTTGCTCCAACAAACTGCACGCAAATCATGCTTCCAACAGGCAGAAAGATAAACATCCTCAATATATTAGCAACAGCCTTGTCAGTGCAGTATGGCAGAGAAATATGGTTTTGGAAGGCAGTGCATCCTGATTGTTTGTTAAATACAGAGTTGGTTACACTAGGTGTGGGTGACTTCAGACTTTAAATAGGTTAGCGGGAAGAATGCAGCTAACACAAATGTGTTGTGCTGTCTAGATACTCTAATTATTTGTAGGTATAAAAAGAATAAGGCACACAGATGAGCTGGAGTAAGAAAAATAGACCACCTCTATGGTGACCCACATAATCCATTATGTAGATGAAGGCAATATTTGCTATGTGTGTTGTGTGGGTTCTTGCGAAGTTCTCAACGCAACTGTCTAGATTCATTTCCTGTGTGTGTGTGTGTGTGTGTGTGTGTGTGACTGTCCCTTTACATCCTCATGCATGCAATGTACTGTGAAAAACAGAAGGTGGAACATAAATCCACAATGAAGGATTGCCACTATATGTATACAGTATATCAAGAATACCAAGTACATCTTGTTGCCCAGGAAAATGTTATTTCCTGCTATCTTAATGATTATGAGTGATCACCCATTTTGTGATGTTCTTGTGTGTAGCCTGCAGATTTAGTTTGCCACCCAGATATAATGTGTTTAGGAAATGTACCTTTATTTGCTGTGAAAGGATAAGGTAACACAAAACCTGAGAAATCCTGAGATTTCAGTTTTTATTTGTGCACCAAATCAGTCACTAACTGATTGAAATTGAACGTAGATTTTATATTTATTATCATCTGTGATTATATTATCTACCATACAGGTTTATAAATGAACTAACGTGTGTTAACACAAATCAAGGGGATGACGACAATTACCCACACAATGACAATGAATTCACTGCTGGCAAATCTGCTTCATCGTGTTAATGCAGTACTTTCTCATAGTTTCTCATAGAGACCCTTTCAAGATACATGTTCTATTGGGAAATAGAACATGTATCTTGAAAGGGGTCCCTATGTGAAAGACATGTCAGCAGTATATTTTGTATACCAGTAATCTGCAGTAATCTGCAATCTCCACATATAAAATTTCATCTTCATTAAAAGCATCACAAGCAATTGTACGTGTGATAACACTTTACCGCGGTACACCAAAACCACCTAGTTTCTGTGGTTTTTTTTTTTTTACCATATCATCCATTACACATTGGCTATGCAAACTTTGCTATATCAGGAAGATATACTGAAAAGCACAGAAAAGCCCTTTATCTGTTACTCGAAGTGTCTCTCTGTGGCTTTCCTGTGTGAGGAACACAGAGAAGTTCTCAGCTCCTATTCAACTCGGACTTTTTCTTGAGGTCTTCCAATGAAAGCCTGTTGTTACTGCTATACAGGATGTAGATCTTTGTTATTTTACATGTAACCTCAGCAAAAGTACATTGTGGCCTTGTGGAATGTGTGTCAGTGACTGAATAAAGAGAAACTTGGTTTATAACAAAACTACCTGAGACAATCTTCATTCTTGTATTGCTCCACATCAAATAATTTAAGTGTTGTCACCTCAAGCTCAGGAAACAAAGTGAAGAATGGTTTCCCATTCATTTCCATTGTTCTTTTGGGCAGTTGTGGTTCAGGCAATGGACTGTATACAAATTAATGTCAATCTTACAAAGAATCAAGTGTTATAGATAGTCTTGAATAAAGCTTCCAACACAGTGAAACACTTTGGGGTGAAAGAAATTGTATCACTTATTGTAATGCCTTGAGAAGGAAGAGAAATGTATTTGCAGGTGGGCAGGTGCTTTCTGACGCAGCGTACTCCACGTAAAAGTTGGCCTCAGTACACAAGTCACAAGGCCACCCTGCTACAGGTACGGAGGGACTAGGACAACATTCAAGAATCAAACCAGGCAATATGAAGTTGCTTTGTTAATGATAAACAAATATTGAGTATCATACAGAGATATAATAATATGTGGTTTTAAAAAATGTTGGAAATTCAGATGGATATGATATATGTAGCTGTACTGTAGAGCGCATGGGTTTCTCGTTGACCTTGCTGGTGCAGAATAGCCCAGTGATGGAGTTTTGTTTCGCCAGTGGCTGGAAATCTAATGCAAACGTGACGCAAAAGAGGGCAACCTAAAGAGGAGGTTGGAAAAAGACAGGATAGCTACACCACTTCTGGTTTTGTGGCTACATGGTAGCTGCCAAAGCTGAGACCAACCCAGTAATTCACCCAAATTTTAGTCTGTTAATTTATGGTATCTATAACAGATAGCTGTAACACACATAAGCGAAATAAAATAAATTCATACATGCATGCACACAGGCATATATGGTGAGAGAATTAGAAGCAGTAGCAGATTCCTTTATACAATCTTTAGAGAGCAGAATAAAGTTCTTGTATAAGTGAAAAGTGGGTGGTTACTAATGGAATGGACATTTACCCAATTGTACATATAGCTCTCAATCTGCTATTTGCATATTACATGCTATTGTATGAGGGGAGACAACTAAGACAGATGTGACAAAAACAGGCTTTAATGTCTTAAGGCTTTTGACTTCTTGATTCTTCTTCTCGAGGAGCTTTATATGTGTCATTCAAATGCACCAGCTTTCTCAGTCTGAAGTTAAAGGTAAGGTAACATTTCAGTATTAAGGTCAACATGTTTGGAGTTTGTTCTACCCTGTATTCTGTTATTTGTTAAAAGTAGAAAATGTGTATTAACTAAAATGAATGCTTCTATGTCAACTGAAAATGACATCAGGTGGGACGGATTAGTAGTAGATACTGTTTTACATTTTGGCATTGCCTGAGATTTAAAGAATAGTGAAAGTGGATTTCTGGAATTTTGCACTGAAGATCTTCCATAATTCATTGGTTACAGGGCTAATGCAGGGCAACTGGCTTTCTTATGTATCGACACCCTTGTGTCACTTTGAATTTCAGATGACGGCATCCCACTGGTTGGCCACCATTATTTGGTATCTCAAATTACAAAAGATGAATTCAGATTAGAGAGAAATAGAAATAGCTAGAAGGAGACAGTCAAAGACGTACACAAGTCATACACAATTTGTGTATGTCTGGATGTGTGTGTGTATTTTTTGAGCATGGGAGAAGGAGGAGCTGTCAATGGCTTGTCTCATCTGCAGGCAGGCCCTTCATCCGTCAGGGCTTAAGTAGTTTTCCAACAGTACATTGACCTTGAGTGCCTGGTATCGATTTCCTGTGGTGTCGCACTGAGAGGGGTCGTTACCACATGGCCCCTGCCGTGGGGTGTGATCGGGAACAGATTCCTGAAATCCCGATGCGATGGTGATGGATCGTCAGCCTCTGCAGACCATCAATCCTCACCTACCGTAACCAGGGTGACACCTGCACTGAATTTATCATCATACAAACCACAGACGTGGAAAAGGCTGGGATGCAGTCTTACAGTGTGACATAAACTTTCACACAGGTACAAACAAATACACACTCATTCATGTGTACTATATCTGACCTTAGCAGAGCCATATCAACTCATCCCTGACAGTCCTCTTGCTATCTTCTGGGGACTTGCGATTAGAGAGAGGATAAAATTTAGATTGCTGATGTGACAAGATGATGTATGACTAGATAAGAGTGTTTCCAGATATAGTTGTTCAGCTACATATAAAAAGCATCCACACTATAGTAGCTAACATACAGATGTCCTCTCTTTGACCCTGTGACATTGTGAGGAATCGAAACTATGGGTGAGAACCAACACCCTGTTTTACAGTTTCGAGGAAAAAAACATGACCTCACACGACCTGACCTTTGCTCTAAACCGACTATTACAAGCATTTACTTTTATAAACAAATTATTTAAAAAAAACAGGTTTTATTTTACAGTGCGATCACTAGTTACATATGTATGAGATGTACACTGGTTTAAACACACCGCTATCACACACTTTTTCTTACACGTTGTCTTTTTGTCTTAGTCACTTTACATTGTTCATTTTTTCACTGCTTTCTCTTTTGTCTCATATTTGTATCACACATTTTTCTATGTCCCTCATCTTCTCTCTGGGCAACAAGCATGGCTGTTACTGGTATTGTCTCAGAGGGAGCAGTCTCTGGTGCCATCCAGACCACATCTCAAAGCCTCGCCTGCAGGCCCCATGTGGAGGAGAGGGGCTTACAAGCTTTACCCACCAGGAGAACACTCCCTCAGCACAATGCTCCTTTTCACCAAGTTCCCCCATAGGCGTCACACAAACCCACCATGAGACTGAGCCAGAGGTTTAAGGGCACGCACAAACACAGACACAAGGAATGGGCATAGACGCACACACACACACACACACACACACACACACATACACACAAGTTCGTCCAAGATCTCACACACATCTATCTCCCTATTTCATTAACTCTGACAGCAAAAGAGATTAATGCAACGCATCAGTAATAGCAAAACGCAGCCCAAAACTTCTCGATATGCAGATGCTTTACTCCCAACATCCTCACACTAAGACTTGGATTAGGTTGCATCAAAGGATAAAGACTGTAATCAATCGATTTCTTTTTTTTTGTGTTAATCTTAGTTTTTCTACCAAAAGTAAAACTTCAAATTTGTCTTACTTTCTCATTGCAATAAAAGTTGCTCAAATATATTTAAATATATTTTATAAGTGTTACTTACTCATTTGCCTTTTTTAAAAACATAATATATTGTAACAGCACCCTACAATGTAATTATCGACATCCTCATATTAAACCTTTTACATGATACACTGACAACACAATACAACTGTTGATTAAACATAACATCTTACTGAGATTATTGTACAAAACAAATGTCTTTCAAATGCTAATTCACACATTTTTTCACCATTCTTCTTTGAAATGTTCCCCTTTGATCCATCCAGTTTGACACTGGACTGGCCCCGTCTCACCGGTTTGATTGAAAGCTGAAAAAGACAGGACTAATCTTTCCACACATAGGATAGGCCCAGACCATGCTCCAGAGCACCATGCTTTGATAAGGAATGGCTTTGAATGATTCCTTAAACTATTGATTGGCTTGGAGGTGACATTTGACAGCAAAAGAAAAAAGACAAAAGAGAGCGATAAAATCAAGGGATTCCTATTTATAATACTTTAAAGGAAAGGTTTATAGATGTAAACATCTAAGGGGTTTTCCTTCTTGTTACCTCAAAGAATCCTTTGAATATCAGAATTTTCTTCTATTTCCATAGAAATATGTTTAATTATAAATCTGAACCATTTTTGTGTGTATAGGCTTAAGTTAATCAAGCCCTAAGAGAATTTGCCAAATTAGATGCCAAATAAGGAGAGTTCTGAGCACTGAAAATATAAAAATATGAATACATTTAAGAAAGCACAACACTAATGGTAAAGGATAGCACTTAAAAATAGACCTATACTGGCATCAGATTGCATATTTTCCTTCATATTTGTGGTTTTAGCGTGGTACAACAAATACATAAATAAAGACATGGGGTTGGAGGGGTTACAGTGGTTCTTCCTGTTTCCACTTGTGGTGTCCTTGTCCATGGTCTGCTTCTGGCTGGGCTGGCTGTTGTACCAGTTATTCACTCTGCACACCACATAATTCAGCCTGGGAGGTACAGATCACCCCCTACAGCAAACTACTGTAGTGACAAGGCGTTACTCATTTCCTCCACTCTACCACTACTTGTCTTTCTTTCCTCTATTTTTGATAGAAGTGTTGGGGGTCAAAAAGTTGTACCATTTAAAAACTGGCAACAAACAGTAAGTCCTCATGCATTTCCCTTTTAAACAACCAAACTAATACCAGCAACGCAGGAAATCTTCAGTACTTTATAATCCTTTGTTCGTATCTCTGTGCCCTTCCTACCCCTGTGCTCTCTTCCTCTGTCTTTCTCTCTCTGCTCTCAACATTGACAACGGTGTAATTTGAACAGCTTTTCCCAGGGGCCTAATCGTTTACTTCCTGCTCGCAGAATATGCAGCTATCGATTAGTTATCAGACCCTAATTGGGGTGCAATCTCTCTAACCCTCAGGTGTTCAAATCTATGATGGAAATGACAGAAAGTAAATAAGCTACTAATACTTGTAAATAGTTTGGGCAACTTGCCCTGCTACCCCTAACAACACTCACTATCTTTTTTTATTCCTTTATCTTTTTAGAGGAGACAAGAAGAAAGAAAAGAAATGCACAACAAACCGATGATGAATGCATCAAGATCCTAATTTAAAACCAAAAGAGCAGGGGGGAATATTAGCTGGGGCACACCATCTGTTTATTACATCTCCCAGTTTCTCTCTGTGCATTGTGTGCATAAGGACTGACCTACATGTCTTCACGCACCAGGAAGCCTGCACAGCTTTCTACCCTCCTCTGCTTCCCTCGGCTCTCAGCTCGGCCTGGCCTCCCAGGAATACCGTGGGCGGCTCCGGCCACAGATCCCACTGTGCCGGAGCACGGTGCAGAGCGGGGCTGGAATGGGAATAGACAGTTAATGGGCACTTAGAGGATGGTGAAAACATTTTCCTCTGGAGACTCAGCGGTTTGGAGATTTCTCAGTGGGACATGGCCTAGCCAGCGCCCTGTCGTTCTCTGCCTCTTTTTCTCCGCTATGTCTGCGTCTATTTTTCAATTCATTTACCCCCACTCTGTCTTTCTTCATTTCATTTTGACTGCCCAACACTTGTCATGTCTCATGTTCTGCTTATTCCAACTCAGGTATTGTCTTTCCTTTATTTATGTATAGCTGAATACTGGTCAACGGTATATGGCATACCTGGGGGGTGAGTTGCATACCTGCCATTCATACCAACAACAGCCTGAATGTAACTACTATTACTAATATTTTTCTGTTTCCTTATACCTACCCGCTCCCCTACTAACCCCTCTATTTTTCCTTCATCCATTCCATGCCGCTGGTTTCACTGGACAGGCTAAGTTGGCAGACACCAAAACTAGCCTTCTTACGACTGTCTGTGAGGCTCTGAGTTCAGAGTGGAGCCTTTAGCTCCATGCCCAGCAGCAGTGTCTGGTGATGGGTACTGGCTGGGCCCCAAGCCTCACGTCCAGTCCAGACATATGAGAATGCCGTTTAAGTCTGGTGTCACCTCAGGATAAGCTGGAGTCAGCTGCACATTTTCCGAACTTTCGCTCTGCTTTCAACGACATTGCTAGATCGCTGTCTTGTTTCCATTCAACCAACACCTCATATAAGTTTGGACCCTGGCTTTTATTTACAGTATATTTTACTGTGTTTATTTTACGTCTTGTAAAAGAATGTTTTCCCACTTATTTTGGTGTTTTTTTCATAGTCTGAAGTCATATAGGAAAAATACCTAAGACAGACATGAAGTTGATAATAGCCTAAAACAGAATTAGAGCACCACAGTTTTTGGCACAGTGTTGTTTGTAATATTAACTTATATTCCAGTAGTACCTGACCAAGTAAACATTACAAGAACATACAAGTGTCAAAGCCAGCTAATGACGCCTGACTTCTCTGACCTTGTACACTGTGTGTTTTCTGCCACAGTACAGAATGTGCCACAGAGGATTGTTGAAGTGTAGGTGCTTATGCTCCGAGAGTGAAGGATATGTGCGCCTGTGGGAGGGAAGAAATCTGCAATGGGAGGCAGAAGTGTCCAAATGTGACCCCCTCAGCAGAACCATCCAACTCTAAAGGCTATCTAATTGACTGGCTGGTGCTCTCCTGCCTCCCTCTATCCTCCCCCAGTCCCTGTGGATAGCCATCAGATGGATTGTGTGAACTTGCCCCTAATCAAGACCCATTCACCACTAATGAGAATACACTTAATGACCAAATAATGTGTGTGTGTGTGTGTGTGTGTGTGTGTCTGCATTCGTAGGTCAGTGTGTCAGTAAGGTGGGGTACACAGAAAGCTTGAGATGGACAAGAAGCCTGGAAAAAAAAAAACTTAACTAAACTAAACTAACTAGCAGGTAAAAGCAGATTACGAAAAGCATAAAGTATTGCTGTTAACTAAAACCAAGGCAAAAACTGAGCGCAAAAAAAGTAGCAACCACACCTGTGGTTTTGACTAAATAAACTCCATTATTAGCATGAGCAGCATTAGCTAATGTGGCTGAACAGACAGAACAAGCAAGAAGCTGGAAAAAGTGTCTGTTGGCTTCTTGTTCACCATGATGGATCACCTTCAGCTGATTGAAACCTCTCAGGAGTGTTAGTTTGTAGTGGAACTGAATGGGAGTGAGGAGTGAGTCAGGAGGGGTGGTAAAACAGATTCAAAATGTTTTATGAGGGTCACATCAGAAAGATATCAAAATGGAAAAAATAACAAAGCTTTCAAACTCAATTCTGAGAAAATACACAAGTTGTAGTTTATGTGCAGGTCCCGGAGCAGAGGGGGTGGGGGGACACATGTTGTAAGACTCTTTGATGATTTTTTTTTTTTAAATCCATGTTGGGGACTCAAAAAAACAAATTGCCCTGAAGACACATACTCTCCTCTGGATTAAGAGTGGACTACGAGAAAAAGGATTCCAACAAGATGCCCATATTTCTCTGTTTCAGTTAGATTTTTTTTGCTAACTCACATAGCCACTACTACTTAATAAGTTTATATCATGAGATTGCTTACACCTGCCTTTGCACTTCTCTCTAAGTGGCAAAGGTAGAATCAGCTTGATGTGGTTCTTTTAAGTTACTAATCTAAAGATGGTTGGGTCAACAAACTGTGACACAGAGGAGACTGGACTGTGACTGTTATCTTTTTCTATCCTCAGCCATGACAGTAGATTTTAGATCAGTGAATTCAAGAGAAGTTCCTTGAGGCCCCATACTGGTATTGCCCCCAGGCGATAAGCTTATGACTAACAAGACAAGCCATCTATCTCAATAAATGGGGAGTATTTTTTTGCTAAAGCTGTCACTGTGATTTTATCATTTCCATTTCATATAGGAACACTGGTGAATTTTATTCTGTTTAAGTGTAAAAAAATGTCCCAGTGCCCAGGATTGTCACATACAGTAAACACAACGTAACAGTGCAGGCTGCTCTGTATCCATATGTATGTGTGGGGCTTTCTCTTACTGGTATGAATGCTGGACATCCAAAACTTTACTGTTAGTTTTAGCTACACAGAATGGAAGAAATTAAGCAATGAGCAAATCTGTTGTCAAATCAATAATGTGAATTTGATAGTTTTATCTGTTAAAAAACAGCTGTTTAGTAGCAATATTATCTTGACAACAGTACAGTACATCTGGTATGGCAAGAGGTGCAGACAAAACGCTACAGTCAAGGAAGTTTAGCTTGACATTATGTTTTCTGGCTTTTATGAGCACAAGCCATAGTCAATGGGGCTTCACAGAAAGACTTGTGTGCACAAATAATAAAGAAAAATTCGGAAAGAATAATCTTATGATGGCTTTGATACCCAAATGATAGTGAAACGTGAACTGAAAGATCTGTGTATGTGTGTGAGGGAGAGAGGGGATAGTGGGGTCAGGATATCACTCTCTGATCTCAGTCTCCCCCTTTATCACTCCACAATCTTTATCCCATCCTCGGGGATCTCTTTAGACCTGTTTAAAATTGGAAACATGGAAGTCGCTCTTTGACCAGAACTTAAATAGACCTACCAGGTATCTCCTTCCCCTACCCTTTAGTGTGCTTGGTGTCCCCGTGAGAGCACAGAACTACACACCCATTAAAAAGGCCCTAGACAACCATTTGCCAGTCTCCGATACCCCTTTAAGAGCACAGGATAGTGCTTTAAATGGGCTCTTTCCTAGCTGATTGCATGTCATCTCTGGAGCAGATTAGACAGCAGGCAGCAGGGTCTTTGGTGGAGCAGCATGCTCCCTTCTGCCACAGGAGAGACGACTGAGAGGAGTCATCCATCACTGCTTTTGTGAAGCCCTTTCGCAGGGGGATGAGCGGCTAATGACTGCTTTGCTGGGGCTGGGGATGGAGCACTGGGGTACATCTGGACTGAGATTTGGGGACTGGACATGATTTTGATTGTGTGATTGGAACTATGGTTACATGTAAAGTATTTTGAAACAGATGGGACACAAGGAAAAAGTTGATAAAGTGTGTGTGAACTATTGAGAAGTTTTAGTTACTGTTACTTTTTTGTTCAGCGGCAAACTGCAGGGTTAGGCAGAGCTGCTCCGGCTGGATTGTATTCTCTTCCTCCACGCTGTGCGGGGCCAGGGAGGGGGAAGGGAAACAGGAGACAGATTTATGTCCTTCTGTGACACACGCTGCTCTAGGTCTCATGTTAATGGAAAATGAGATGTTTAAGAGTCTGGCAGAGAAATACAGCTCTCTTTAAATCCTCTGCTTGTCAGCCAGCATAACAGCATTATAACTATAGTCCAGCATGATAATGCTGTTAATGACAGTAATATGTCACGTTTTCTGCAGACTTTCATGCTTCTTTTACTCTGCATCCCAGTGCCGTCTTCAGCTGTTTTCGAGTACAGCTTAAATGACGCTGCATGAATGGTTCTGTCAAGCTAAATGCCGCATTTACTGTACATGAAATAATTTGATAGGGCCCGAAGAAGCCTAAGAAGTGAAAGAAAAAGTGTTTCTATGACTGTGAACTGATTACTATTCAGACAGCAAGTTCATTCACAATGGACGCCCAGTTTATCAACATGTCTTCCCACTCTCCGCCTGTACATTGAAAGGTCTGTCAGTGAAAAGGGCTCACAATGCTTTACCTAAGGCCTGTGGGAAAATGACTTGGGTCATAATCGTGTAATCTTTTCCAAACAAGGAGGGACAATTCCATACTTTCCAGCCATCACAGTTAGCCTTTGTCCATCCAATCTGACATTCCCATAATGCCCACATGTTTCAGATGCCTCGTTCTTCCTTGTTTCTTCAATTCGGTGTCTGTTTACTTTCTAAAGGGCTCTCTCTGCCCTCTGTTCTCAGCCTTGCTGCCCACTGTGCTGTAGGAGAGAAATGGAGACTGTAGTAGCTGCTGGACTTCCTGTTGACACTAAGCTCTATGGTATAAGATATAGATAAATGAGGGAAGCACAATGTCAAGGACTCCCTCATGAAGAACTGGAGCTGAAAACCACTCTTGAGATCGACCTCGTCACGAGTAACAACATGGAAAACACAACATATAAGGAGGTTTATCTTTATATTATGACACTGATCTAGCAAAAAAAGTCATCTATATAAGCTGCATTGTCTCAATATTCACTTTTATCCACTTTGTTTTTATTTTTTGTTTAAACTTCATTCAAAATAATCTACAAAGATTAAATGACAACCTTCCAAAAGGGTTGAAAATAATCTGATTTAGAGCTTTACCTCAGCGCAGTAAGATATTTTTGTGTTGGCTTTCATAATGAAATTAAATTATTTAAATCTGTACTTCTATTGTTATGGAAATGCAGATCATAACGCAGTGTAGTTTACATGAATGATGTGTTTGCTACTGAACCATGAAAGACATGTTATCTCATCTGTAATGGCCTCAGTACCACCATCAAACTTGCAATATACTGCCTAGAGATGGTTATCACTGCCGGACATCCCTGTTCAACACTTCACCCCCAGCTCACCCTCATCAACCAACCAATCCCTAAAACAACAATAGGGGAGATAAAAGCAGTGCTGTGTAAACCACAGAAGCCTCTCTTCCTCTTGAGCACAAAACCCATGGCCACTGCTTCCCGTGTCAGAGATTGCAGCAGGATTTCATCCAGGAAAGGACGAGTATTCTCTAAACTAACCCTGGTTCTGTGGTTTTGGTGGGACGAGCCTGACCATGTGGCCAAGGAGCACCATGGGACTGTCATGAAAAGACCTGAGATGAACAGTAGCTGAAAGGACAACATGAATAGCAAATAATTTAGATTTGATAATTTCCATGTTTTGTTCAATATGTGTCATTTTGTGCACAATTATCAGAGCTTGTTTTGGTTATTTGAAGCATGAAGTGGAACACAGTGGAATAATGTTCTTCAGATGGCAGTAAGTAAGTGATTTGTAACATTATAGCCTACAGACTATGCTGTTTGTACGCCACACAAGGCCATCCTATTAAATCTCATCAAACATAACAACCCATATCATGTCTTCTCTGCCTCACGCTCCTTAGAGATACACGCTGCCTCGTCTATCTGGTCTGGACTGGCTCCAAAATCCTCCAACAAAACCTAAATTTGTGTAACAAGATCTGGACCTTGAGACGCACGCCTGCCACAACAAATTGGCCTCATGTAGAGAGAGAGAGAGAGTAAAGAGGGGAGGTGGGGGGGGGGGGGGGGTGGCTGCAAAGCTAGTGAAGATGTAAGCTAGCAGAGGGAGGTAATCTTAGAGCCTCCATGGCCTGGAGGGGCCCTGCCCCCTGATGCTCAACATTTGGCCCCAGCCCAAATCGTGAGGACAAACATCATGTCTTTTTCAATTAGACACACTTCTCTCTGTTAGGTAGGACATGGTGCTACATGGAGCGGGTTTTCTTTAAGATGGACATGGTGTTTACTCAATTTTGACTATGAATTATTTCTTACCCCAGTGAACCTTTTAGGGAAATGTGTTGTTTGAAGTCTGGAAGGTTGGATATGAGCAGGCTTAACGGTTTAACTGTCGTATCTGTGAACTGTGAATCTAACTGCACAATGTAATTTAGTTTTTTGTGTTTGTTACTGTTCCATGTTTTGGATTCTACAAGGCAAAAATACATTTTTAAGCTCAATTTCAATTGGGCAAACACATTCTGCCAAGTCAGGAATTGTTTAGAATGACTGTTTGAAAATCAGATGTCCTCTCACAATTACCTTTTCTGTGCGATACTTTTGTCCTCCCTCTTTTTCTGCTTTCCTGTTTCTGCCTGGCAGCAGGTGTAGGTGTGAAATGAATGTGTCCCAGTGGTGTGTAGCACGGCTGGTTGCAAATTTAATGCATATCCTTGTAAATCAGAACTTTCTCTTGTCTAACGTCCAACTCACATCCACTGCCTCTGTATAATGTTTTCATTTCCCTGGCCATGTTTTTCTTGCAACGAGGTGCAAATGAAATCACTTGTCCACCTGCCAAAAGAATTACAGCCGCATAAAGAGCTATACAGCATTGATTTTTTTTATTTTCCTTGGACTTTTTGTTGTATTTCAAACTTATTTGTTTAATAATTATGTTGTGTTAATAAGCACCAGCTTCCTCTCCTTCAAAAAATATAGACAGGGACATTTTGCTATGGTTTGTGGAATTAGGGAAACATTCTGACTCCAGGTACTAAAAATGTCCTATGGCTTCCCATAGCCAAACTATTTATATGTCCAAAAATCAATAAGTGAGGTCCTAAGTCAACTCGCAGACACATACACATTGATAAAGGCAAGCAGACATTCATCTGATCATCCATCTGTCTGTCCCTCCATTTGTTTATCCATCCATTCGTAATTTGGCATCTGACTATTAAACCTTTACTGTTTGAAAAGCATATCTGAATGAGCCAACCAATTAAAAATGTTATGGGTATCTGCCATCCTCATTTATGTCATTCAGTCATCCATGCTGGCAATAATAGGAAATATGCAACAGATCACATCACACAGTAGGCTAAAGAAGCTAAATAGTTACAGTTCTAGTTTCAGTGCAGCTCGTGTCAAACCTGAATTTGCCCTTTACTTGGAAGCTGGAAGGGGACTGTAGACAGAACACAGTTGTACTTGTTGTGGTGACATACAGAGGCTTTAAAGCCAGAGAAGGAGAGCTTGATTGGTTTCAGACTGTGTTCAATGTGAAAGGCGAAAGAGCTTGGGAAGGTTTTCAGAATGACTTGTAGAGCATTTGGTGACTCACCAAGGATCCGTAGAACATCACTAAGGTTGTTTTTAGCAGGGGCTGTTGTCAGAGGTAGGATGGAGCATTTTAAGGAACTCCCACTCTGATAGACATGCACTCTTGAGAGTAGGCATACGTAGAATAATGTAAGAGTGAAACTCAATAGCTGAGAGTGATGAGCCAATGAGCATTAGTACTATAAAGTGAGATGAAACATTTACTGTAGGCCTGAACTCACCTTGGCAGAACAGGAGTTGCAGAACAGCTGCTTTGCCCACCATGTTGCCACATAAAAACTTGACTGGCTTTCAGCTTCTTACTTAAATGCAATAATGATATTAGATTAGCCAAGCTTAATATTAACACTTCAACCTGTTACAGTCTTTAACTGGAGCATGGGATATAGTCAGCAAGCCAATCCTAGTCATTTTTGTCAGTGAAAGCACTTGTGTTCAACATATTCAATGTTTTCTATCATTCCACATGTGTTATACTATTTTTGTAGTACTACTTTCACTAAATTATACAGATGTCCAACATATCCAGACTATCATTTCCACTGTATATTTTTTATACGCAACATGCATTGGCTTCTTGAATACTAGAGTAGGGGAACGTTCTTGCCACCAGCTGCAAAGGGCTAAGAAACATCAGCTCAGTGGATACAGTAGTTACTGTAAAATGAACCCTTCTCATTTCCACTGGAAATATCATTCTCCTGACCCTTCCTCGTTAAAGAGTTATTGGATGTATCTCTCCCCTTAGTGCCTCCAGAACACAATGGGTTACCACAAAGACTTCCTGACTTGGCAGCAATCCCAGACTAGGACATGCCTCTGCACGTAGAGGTGCAGAATGCGAAACATCTGTGTGGCAGCATTGTGACACATGCACACACTAACACACATATACACATTTTCGCAATACTGAATGTGCAAAAAATAACAACCACAAATCCTCTTTCTTGCCTGCCCTTTTCTCATATTTCAAGATAAGATAACATCATGACATATTTATTTATATCAATGATGCAAGAATCACACTATCTGATGCAAGAACAATCAACCTTTCATTCTGCAAATTGTCAAGTCATGTGAATTGTATTTCAATCTTCCTCTTCAAATAATTATCCTATAATGTGTTTTAGAAAGCAACTTATTCCCACTTTTCTTTCAGAAACAGCCACTGTTGCAGAAGAACTGGACTGTTTTTGTCTGTCAGGATCAAAAGTAATTTTTAGTATACACACACAGTATTGGGAAAGATATTTTAAAAGTGTAATCAAAGTGTATTCCTCCTCTTTTTGTAGAGGCTAGCTACCTCCCTGCAGCTCCAGCCACTGCACCAAACTACAGTAAGAGTATCTTTACTATTCACATTGGTTTTGACTGTCTTCCCAGCTACCGGGATTAGTAACTGTGATGTTAAAACTGAAATTCAAATTGCAATCTCACTAATGCGCTACTGTCCAACACTGTCCCCCTTGCATCTACAATCTCCCAGAGTGACTATGCAATTCTGAGTTGAGTTACAGTAAATGTTTTGTTATAACCTGCATGAGTAAATTACAGCACTGGTAAAAGTTAATACTGGAGTTGGTACCCTTTTATAAAACAGTGACAATCGAATGGTTAGTTCACGTAAACCACTAGTTAGGGCGACAGAGTGATTTCTTCCCTCCTCCTCTCTCTCTGTTCCACTTCCCAAATATTAATTGATGTGTTGCATAGTGTATAACATTGGCCTTTTGTGTATTTAAGACCCGCCATGCCAGACATGTGGTATGCCACACTAGAGGTGCGGTGCCCTGAAGCAGTCAAAATCATAACACTTGAAAGCAGCGGAGAGAAACAGCTGTTGTGCATACGCCTTTCTGGAGAGAAACTGAGAAAACTGAGAGGGACTTGTTCCCTGGCCTCCAACACAGTAAATTTGAGAATATTAACATGATGGACTTCATTTAAATGCATTATTGTTTGCCACCTGTGAAATCTCTCACCCCATCTATGATATCCTGTATCTATGTATTTGTATCTCCAACTCGTTGCCTCTCCCTGCTGAAGGCAGTCGGAGACAATTCGAGCCCACAGGGGGTAGAGTACAGGTGGAATTACTACCCTGACCATGCCACTCGACTCGCTCATCTCCTGCTACAGGTGTGTTGTCTGATCTGGTTGTCTGAGGGAGTCAGTTCTGTCTTTGTTCTCTTCCCCCATTATTTTGTTGCTCTTCCAGGAAAGGTACGCCTTGCACTGCCAGTAAAGCATCATGTACAGATGTCACACCCCCATCCGTCAACCCAGCTTATGTCACTCACTAAACTGAGGTTATGTGTTCACTGAGCTACAAAAAAAAAAAAAAAAAACTTCCCTGAAAGTCTTCAGGTCCGATCAGCACAACCCAAGAGGATACAGCACACATGCCAAACCAGATAAACATGATTTAAGCAATTAGTTGGTCACAAACACAAAGGAAACACTAGATGTTGTCTTGATAAGTGGTCATTTTTAAAGTTTATTTGGAAAGTCATCATTTCATTTTGCCTCCTTGCAACTCCATGTGATTGCAGAATAAGCCCCAGTGCAGCAGCCCCAAAGCCGGAACATTGCAGTTCAATGTCTTGCTCATGGGCTACTTCAGAAGGGTAAATGCTGTACAATCACAGGCCTCTAAACTTTTTTCTGCCCACAAATGATTGTTTTATAAGTTATAGCAGCACAGGAAATATCGCCTTAACACAATGTACAGATGAAAGACAACAGTGGGGTTCCCCAACATCACAGGATGTTATATACGAACATGCTGTATCACATCCTGCCTTCCTCTCACTGCTTTACCGCATCACATTGAAGAAAATGCACATACACGTAGACACACACACACAAGACACAAAACAATCAAACACACATACACTCGAGCATATTCCCACACAAAGGATGAGTTTAGTAGTTTCCTGTGGTGTTTCAGTTTTGTTTTCTCTGCTACTGTACTTCACCTTCTTTCTAGGCTTTTTTCTTTGCCGTCTGTTTGCAGCCTAACCTTGTTAACCTCCTTCTGATCTTCTAGAATATAAAGTGAATAATGTAGACCATGACCTCTATTCAGTATTTATCTGAACAACTGAAAGACTTACCTAATTGGCCTATGTTGTAAAATAAAAAGATGACAAAACTTGTGAATGACATTAAAATGCCTTTTAAAAGGATCCTGTAGAATTTAATGAAGATTTTAAAAAGATGGGGATTTTAATCCGGAGAAAGAGACCTGTTTACTGTATCTGACTCAATGCCCAGCGTACAATAATGACAGAAGTAAAGCACACAGCAGTGATCAGTGGGACAAGCTCTCAGGCCTTCTACACACCCCTCTTCACTCCAATTGACGAGTGTAATTTGATGGCACTCGTAACAGAGTTAGAAAGCAATTAGCGTCATGGCCCATCGGCACAAACAGTGCAGAGAGCCCACCTGTGGGTCACTTTTTAATTTGGTGAAGTGCTTAGTGCTTAGCGCAGGACTCTGCCTTTGATATACTCAGTAGATGGTAAATCCTGTTAGCGCTAACTCCACAAACTACCCCACCGACCGATATCCATCTAATCCACTGGTTAGGAGCTCACCAAGCCATACAACAAATTATTAGGGTGTCATCTGGCCTAGGATTAAAATCCAGACTCCTTCGCATAAAAAGAGAGTAGAAAAAGTAGAGAAGAAAGGAGGGGGGGGGGGGGGGGGGGGGGAATGGGAGGGAAGGGGGATGAGGCAATGATGGGGGAGGGTGTTTAATTAAAGCGACTGATCCGTGCTGTTTGTTGAAGGACTAATTGTCTTTCCCCCTGAGGAGGCTGTTTCCTCAAGGAGCCTCTCCAAATTACACTCCAGACGGTAAATCCTTGTTGGTGGTGAAGACTACTGCACTAACTGGAAAGAATAATTCAAGAAAAAAAGTTTATTTCTATTACAAAACAATAACAACACACAAGGAGATTTCTCTTTGTTCCTTTTGTTCTTCGGAGATGTGGTTAGTCCCCCGCATCTGTGTTTGTTCTAATTAGGCCAGCGCTGTTGATCTTGTCAGACACTGTGCTGTCCCTCTTTTCCCTTGAGGAGCGTGTTTCACATGTATACCCCAGGCAGGGTACTTGACCCAGAATGATCTTTGACCTCTCATTAAACCAGCTTGGATTTCCTTCTCTAGCTGTGCTCCTTTGGCCCAAATTTCAGACTTTGCTGCCTTTGAATGTAACCCTGCCCTTGAGCAAAACTCCACATGGCTCCACATGACACAGTATATACAGTACATGTCAGTCAATAGTCAGTGTGTTTATGAGTTCATAGCATTTTAATGTGGATGATTTAAAGGAGATAACATCAGGTTATTACATTTTTTATACAATGATAAACTGCACATATCTCTTAGAATGTAGAAAATTGCAGCTAGAGCTTGATAACTGTATGGATATGATATTGTCCATCTTGTCAGAACAAATGTTAAATACCAGAAGCAGTATGGATGCAGAGTGGGGCCCAGACTAAATGTCTTCACTGGTCCACTCAGTCACTTCCTTGTGACTAAGATCTAACCCGGGACCCTTGAGCCAGGTCCAAATGATATTCAGGCTAATTGGCTTGAGTAGGGTCTCACTCTATTGCCATGAGTCTTTGTTCTGTGTGTCAATATGTCTCACTATCAGCTCTGATCAAGAGCTGTGCCCTAACCAATTATTTGGATGGAGTTTTTGAAAACCAATTTGTGGACTTTGGATGCAGGTAGGTTTTTACACTGGTCTGTTTCAGTAATGAGATTTTTGGACCTGGGAAGACCTCTAGTCCCAACAATGAAACAGGCACTAAAGCCTTCCCTTTAGCATCCGTAACTCCTCCTTTGGCAAATTCTCATTAACGCAGGGTGATTTAGCTTCAGCCATGGGTAATTGAGCTCATCATCCAGAGACTGAGAAATTAAGAGAAATTATGGGTAATGAGAAGGTAAATTTTTCTTTTGACTGAGGAAACTCAAGCACGTAAACGTGTCTATGGGAACAAAAGAGGGTTTGTCATGGGGTGGGCAGACATTCACACAACCAAGTTTACAAGAAGATGTCACGCCTCAAAAGAAAAAAACAAAAACCAACAAGAAATAACTACGTACCTAAACTTACACTATCAAAGAATCAATACATTGAAGTATGACTGAACTTTGGTTGTTTGCTTTGCTAATTCAGTCATCAGCATGCTTGACTGTAATTGGACAGGTTTTTTAATAAAAACATCCAATTCTTGTACAATCCACAGGAGAAACCACAGGATACATATATTCTCCTCCTTGTATTCCAAAAGTTGGGTGCTGACAGATGATCATAATTTCTAGCCGACTTCATGTAGAGAATCAAGATTACACCTTCCAGCATATGCAGTGCACTGTTCAGTTATGTGTTCAGTCCCAGCACAGCCTCCAATTGGTGTACAGCAAACTGTCACTAGGCAGTTTAAACCAGTCAGATTTCCAAAACTCCCCCCTACAGTACACAGACAAAGCCAAACCTCTGGCCCCCGCCTAACCAAACAAAAGAGAAGAGAACGAAAGGAGCTGAGCGATCCCACAGCGCTGGACAATGACACAGTGTGGATTGGACATGTGTGAATGTGAGTGTGCTGAAAGAGGGAAAGCTAACAGAGGAGAGGCATGCCTGCATAAGCTCTCCGTGTTGATGTCGTTGCAACGTCATACAAGCCTGAGTCACGGCCTATGGACTGAGTTACCAGAGTTCTGACTATTCAAAGTGGTGAAATGTCAGCGCTTCTTTGCCAACATCTAACTCTGCTTGACTGTGCCCTTTTTTCACTATTGTTTAAATATGCTGCCCGGATAAAGATTCAATCGAGTGGTATATAGAAAATGCTTTAGTACATACACCGATTAGCCACAACATTAAGAGCACCTGCCTAATATTGTTTAGGTCCCCCTCGTGCCACCAAAACAGGAAGAGTGTGGGTAATTTTTGCTACAGTAGCTCTTCTCTGGGATTGGACCAGCCTTCACTCCTCACACACATCAGTGAGCCCTGGGAACCCATGACCCGGTTCCCGGTTCACCGATTGTCCTTCCTTAGCCCACTTTTAGTAGGTACTAACCACTGCATACAGGGAACACCCCACTAGACCTGACGTTTTGGAGATGCTCTGACCCAGTCATCTAACCATCACAGTCTGGCCATGGTCCAGGTTGCTCAGATCCTCAAGCTTGCCCATTTCTCCTGCCTCCAACACATCAACTTCAAGAACTGACTGTTCACTTGCTGCCTTATACATCAGTCAGTGCATCAGTAGTCAGTGGTTTTAATGTTGTGGCTGATTTTCTGGTGAGTAAAAACTAACTGTGTCCTTTACACACAATATTGCAAACACTTGCAGATAAGCATGAACATCAATATTGTCCTCGTCACTGGACATTGAATCCCAAACACTTTATCAAAACAGTAGTGGTCTCTAATGGATCCATTCTCCTGCAGTCTTGTACTGTAGCTGAGATTTGCCTTAACATGGACATGTGAGTCTACCTGGCACCCATGCAATATTTCCAGCCTGGACTAATGCCTTTAACAGCCAGATGCAGCCTGAATGGGGCGCAACAGGAAACACATAGCTGTCATCAAAACACACTCTACTGGCCAGGGGTCTTGGTGATAAAAAAAGGGGGGGTTTAATTTATGCAGTGATTATGTTTTCATGATCCTAAAGAAGGTTGGTGATTCTCTGTCATAGATAGAGTTGATTTATAGTTTTCATTTTATATATTTTTTTGTGGGAGGGAGAAGGTTAAAAAATCCAGCGGCCACATATTCTGCATTGTAAGAAAGTGAGCAGCACTGTGTCTTTGCTTCAACTCTGCACGGAGTGGGAGCAGCAGTCACAGATGGTGAACAAATGTTCTTTTGAAGGAGCGTTGCACAAGACTTGGTTCTTGCACGGCCCAGCAGTGTGCTAGCTCTGCTGCAGATGGTTGTAAAAGCAGCCACCAACAAACGCGCTTGTGGCAGACATGACTTCTTCCATCAATTTGTGATGCACTGCAACTTGAGGAGTGGGATACATGTTTGATTCATCGCGTTTTTCACTTTGTCTGTGGCCGAGCACTTCCCAAATCATTTAACTCATGGATCGGTATTGATCAGAGCAGCTTTGACTTGGCCTTATTCATTATTTCAACACCATCATCCTAAACACCATCATCATATATATATGGAATAAATTTAGCCCAGTGTAATTAGTGGCTAGAAGAAATGGCTGCAAGCAGCACTGTGTCTGGTCAACATGCACTGTTTTCAGAGAAAAGGTATAAAAAACATTTCTAAAGACTTCAGTGGGACTAATGCTATTTCCATTACATCTGGGATATTTCATCTCGCACTGAATTACAAACCAGATTTTGCTCACAAAAGTGCAGCGCAGGCCATTAACACATAATTACGTGGTGTGAATAATGGCCGTGTGTATGAAATACAAGCATTTGGACAGCATTTACTTTTTGAGTTTTATGTGTGTTAAAGAAACTGAGAAAATTAACGGAATATATCTGGGAGTTGACGGGAAATGTAGGCAGCGTCCAAGTACATATGAGCTGGCAAGTATGTTTGTTTTGACAAAATGGTTACAATGCTCTGTCTCCTTTACATTAATTTACATCCCCGCTCACACTTTTATATTTGATATATTGTTACAAACATAGTACTTATTATAAATAGGACCTCTGACAATGCTATTATGACAAAACAGATGGGCCTTCTGTTATCTACGATGGGACTTACAAAACCAAAATAAACAAAACCAATCATGCAAATGTGATGGAGTTGTAGGCAAATCACCATAAAGTCACTTTGAAAATACAAAGAAAGTTGAAAGTCACATCAATTGAAATCGAGTGCTCCCTGAGAGCAAATACACTGCCAGGACCTGACCTGTTGTCATGGCCATTACACTAATGTGAGAACATGCAATGACAGAGAATTCTTCTAATGAATGAGTTAAGATTAATAGCAAGATTGGACCAGGAACAGAAGGGAGGAGGGGACAGAGGAATGAAGAGGGTCCAAAGAGGGTTGCCCTTGTGTGCGAACAGTGATGCCCATTGTTTTTGTGAGTAGGTGTATGGTCTGGATTGGTGGGCCCGGTGCTGTAATTGCTGTTTGGAATGTCAGCCTGGTTAGAGGATGTGCTCCGACAACTGGGTGTCATTGTCTATGTGCACTCCAACGCCAGTACTCTGGAGTCACGAACCACAATTAAGATTATGAGCTTTTATTAGCCAATTTAGTCCCTATGTCTCCATGGGAAGTGCATCCAGCACAGAGAGTCATTTGACTAACTGGTCTGACTGGTCTGAATGTACAACAACCATGTGATGTCTATCTTGAGAATTAAGCTAATTCTCATAGTATACTTGTGTCTAAGTGTTTACCCATTTATACATATGTGTGTGTGTGTGTGTGTAGGTGTATGTGTGTCGGTAGGGTCAGGGAATGGATGCATGTGTGTGCTGACAAGAAGTTGAATATCTGCCATACTACTAGTGAAGCAATACCTGACACACCTACATGTCAGAGCCAGACCGGTCACGTCTGACGTAACCTCTGAGCTACAATGGAGCTACTGGCTTTAGATACACATTGTGTGTGAAAAATGTTGGTGAGTTGTCTGCCTCTTAACATCTACTGAATATAAAACAAAGGTTAGAGTTAAATATCCTCGATTTGGTCATTCACTCATTTAACTGTTGCTGGCTACTTGTATTTACAAAGATAAATCAAACCTTTGTACACAGAAACATTACAAATATTGCTATGACTGTGGATGACTTTATTCTGCATGGAGTAAGGTGAATCAATGGCTGGCAAGAGTCCAAGGTGTTGGGATAACAGCATACACATTCCCCATGCTTCAGGCAAAAACAAGTGCTTAGTATTTCTTCACTCTAATGCACACTGAAAAAACAGCTTTTTGGCTAAAATGGCTTTTGAATTTTACTAATGTATAGTGTTTATCTTCTTTGAAGACACCAAATTACATATAGTTATAAGCCTACATGCAACGTATTGTCACCAGCTATGGAACCATCATATTCTAAAACAAAAACACTGGCAATTTCTGTATTAAGTGATGACTTTAAATTAACTGGTCACAGAGCTGGAGTTACAGACATTTTCAGTGTGAGACGGGACAGATCAATGTTCTGTATTACCACACAAAACTGTGGTCTTTTTATCCAGCTACAAGTTCGGTGGACTTCACGCGTGATTTTAAATAATTTTGAGGACTTTAGATTTTATAACCCAGTGATTGTCTCAGACTGGTTCAATTAAGGCACAGAAATCCTGATTTACAGTGTTGATGATATCTGAAGGCTACTACAGTACAAGGGTAAACAAAGTCTGCAAAAAAAGAAAAAGAAAATCTTTGCTGCCTCAAACATAAGAGACATAGGCTATTATTCTGAAGTTTTTAGCCATTAATGTAAGTTATTGGTAGTTTGTGTCTAGAGAAGACACCACCCATGGGCACCACTTTATACTGGGAATGTGCAAGAGTTTCAGCCTCATAAGCTCTTCATATTATTTTTTTGATGGAAACAATCCACTGGGACAAATAACTGGTATCATTTTAACTTTTTTATTCTTTAAATTATCCTGAACAGTGTTTTCAAATCATAAGACACATGAGGTGAGAACACGTATGACACGAAAAATCTTGTGCAAAAAGTACGCTTCAGTCGGTTCAGAATTTGTTCATAAACAACCAAGACTCTCTCCGTTCCTTGAATCTGTCTTCCCAAATCTAACCGTCTATCCAGTTAACAGACATTTTTGTTGTAAATTATCCTTCTTCCAGTTTTATGGCAGTCGCATGATAGGAACATCATCAACACAACCACTTGCTTGCTGTGAATTCTCTGGACAATGACCTGCTCTATTCATGCATGGGCTGAATCAGTCATTACATGGACTTTGTAGTAGGGAGCTGGCAGGGTAAAGTCAGTTTAATGTCTGGTCCAACTGATTCGGATGTTCTCTTTGCGTTCTCACATACGGCCATATGTAATGTCTAGTTAAGTTCAGGGTTGCAGTGCATGTGTGAAAGAGACTACAGTAAATTAGCCTATTTTATGTCCTAACCCCTGATTGTTTGAAACACCGGTATTGTGTTTTCATGATTACCAATGGGATCAAATCAAAGATTTGTACAAAAACATTTTAACACATGACTGCAACTGGATTTTTGCATTTGCTTGGAAAAAGTGTTCAGACGATGAGATCAGAATTTCTGTTTGGAATTTGGTGAGGTTTGTGATAAATTCACAATATGTATCTGACAAATTTGTTTGTCAAGTTTCTTCTTGAGGCTGGCAAGCATGCAAACGTAAATTAGTGGGTAGATGATTTTCAATTCAGAGGTATACCCTTTGCATTAATGTATGCCAAGTGTAGCAGAGTCCAGGCACTGCAAAGCTTTTGCTTGCTAATCCGTTCACAGATGTGAGTCTGAGTTGGCGAGTTGTAGTTACATTCATTAAAGTTACCATTAGATTAAAATAATACTGACAAGGTAAAAAATGATTATTGCTTTATGAGTTTGAGTAACTCTGAGCTGGTAAAAGTTTACATGCACAGTGTGTGTAAAGGGTATCAAGATGTTCTGAAATACTAATCACCACATTAACTCACAATTATTATCATGTGTTATGTTTGCAATTTAAGAAATTTGAACTTTATAAGGTTAGTCGCCAAGCAGTATAGAAGCAAATTCACAAATTGTGCAATAATGATGGCCCTCTCTTTCTGTATCTCTCTCACTCACTCTCTCCTCCTATCTCCCTCTGTGTCTGTGTCTCTGTCAGACAAGCTTGGAGACTCATTGTTCTGCAGGAAATGCTCTCACCATACAGACTGCAGGCTTGTATATTCTAGATTTAACCTTATAATAGCGTCACCAGCATTTAACCAACCAGCTTCCGCATGCTTTATGTTGAAGCCCTGTTACAAATACAGAATAGATTGACAAACGACGACTAGCTAGACAGAGAGTTGGGAAGCAACAGAACATTAGGAGTGTTAGGAGTGTTTATATATATATATATATATATATATATATATATATATATATATATATATATATATATATATATATATATATTCTATCTGTATCTTTGTTTTGACAGTTTGCTTCAAGCCTACAAGAAACTAAAAGGTAGATTTGTTTGGCATCTTCTGCCTTGAGGCCTATGGGCTTCCTGACACTGAAAGGGCCACAGGGAGAGCAGCTGCTGCTTCTGCCACTCGTAAAGACTGACACATATTTACTTGCATACACATGTGGGGGCACTCACTGTCTCTCTCTTCCTCTCAAACACATCCACAAAAAAACTTAGAGAGCAGAGGGAGAATGAGATTCCCTGTAATGGATGGTGCAGGTGTGAGGATGTTGCTATGTGGAAATTTCCAAAGGCCATGAAATATGCAGGCTATAATGGTAGGGCCAATAGTAGCCTCGGCTTAACAACATGTGTCCAGAGGAAGGGGCTTTTACTGGCCAAGCAGCACACCTGCCCTGTAAATGTTGTCTTATTGCCCCTTACTCACCTTTTCCTCTGTTACATGTGACTCCACCCCACCCCTTCACATCTACAGTAACATCGCTGTTTAAAGTAAACAGCTACTTAAATTTTAGAATTCATTAACTTTGCTCTGTAATGTGAATTATTTTTGGTCAGACTCAGCAACAATATTTGGAGAGAATCATTAAAATATGACTTAAAAATAAACTAAAACTCATCTTTGGAGGATCAGTAGACTTTGTTTTTCTTGTAAATTTGAGGATAATTTATCTGTGATGGATTTCTTTATCCAGCAAATGCTTCCCTGATCTTTTTATCTGTCCTGTAAGCTGAGAATGGCCCTGACTATCAGCATCTGTGCACAGCCTCGTCAGTATTTCCCCAGTCTTTCTCATTTCATTAGGAATCACTCAGCACTTCAGAGAAACATTCAATTACGCTCCAATGGTAATTAAATGTTACTCAAATGAGTTCATTTAAATCATCTTCATTTGGGCTTCAGTTGGATTTTTAATGCAGGATGCTCAATGCAGGGCTCAACTGAACATTAAGTGTCTCACCCACTGGGAGTGTTTGAAGGGCCATGCTCAGAATCACAGTCAGATGACATTTTAACTAGCTTAGCAGCGTAACAATTGAGAAGATATCATTATAAACAGATACAGTCTGCAGGATTCAAACACACAAAGGCCTTAGTAATACTTGCAATGATATTGGACACACAGTGAAGCAAGTGATGCACATTTGCAGGTCAGAGATGCTCTGATTAAGATAATTCCATAACCTTGCAATTTAAATGTGATGATTAGTCTTTTCGCCATAAGACCAAATGTGACATTACTTGTGATTACTTAGCTCACTATATTAAATTATGTCTAATTTGACACGGGTAATAGGAATGATCTGAGAGCGGACAAAATTCATCCACTCACGTTTCATTGTGACAAAGGTTTTCCTCATAAAGGTTTAGATTATATGACAATAAAAGACTTAAATGTCATTATAAATCCTATAATTATAAATGGCTGAAAGTTTTAAAGTTGCAGGATATTTCAGGAAAGTTAAATATGATTAGCCCGAGCCCACACTAAAGCTTTGTGTTCTCTCCTTCTCCTATAATAGGTTATTTTAGTAATCAGACAGCACACTGTAAAAGCTACAGGTTTAGTTTTAGAGTGGCTAATGCACCCCTCTAAAAGCTGTAAACTCCTTTTTTGTAATGTTAACTTCTGAGTGGAACATAAGTTAAGTGTATTCACGTAAGATAAACTTTTAATCGCCTCGATTGTGTGTTAAAAGGTCCACCTCCTACAACAATGGCCCAACCCTGTACAGGCCAACATAATAAATGTAATAATTATGTGTTGGTGAAATAACTGTAAATCATTTAATGACCCTACAAGGCGAGAGTTATTTTTAAAAGGGGATTCATCAATATTCTCCAGGGGTACATGAAGAAAGGTCAGAAAATCGCTCATTAGGCTATGAGCATGCGCATATGTCTCTCCATATGTATATTTGTGTAAGCATGCATGCATTTGGGAGTAGGTTTGTGTCATTGTGTCTGCGTGTGTGTTTCTATTTACTTGTTAGTGCTGGGATGAAGTGTACTGTGATTTTTGATATTTTTTATATCAGTAGAAAATAAAACAAGAGTGGCATCAACAGCATCATCCATCTTATCATCCAAACACAATTAGGCATCAACAAACTGAAAAAATAAAGTTATTACTTTTCTAAAAAAAAATATGATATTATCTGCTTCTACATTCTTTGTTGTATAAGAGACAAATGAGACTTGAGGTCCCTTGACAGATTGTGCTTGGTAACCCTTCTAGAAATGACCAAACAGCAGACAGCGATTGTTCTTGTATATGTCCACCAAGTCAATGGCCTGTATTGGCATATTTGACAAACATTGTGTTGAACACAATGAAGAGATGATCTCATTACGTTCACTGTAATAAACAATGTAAAAGTTGAGGAATGAATAGGTAAAAACCATATACAGTTTAATATAATATCCACGAGTTAAACAGAACATTAGGTCAGTGTGATTATCGGATTACTTTCTGTATGTAGGCTGTGTGTTATCTTCCACCACCACCTCCCCCCATACACACACAAACTCACCATGCATTTGTTTGTTTTTTTTGTTTTTTGTTTTTTCTACACATTTTCATCTGCTCATCAATAGAAGAGATTTACAAAACATTTCAGCTCGGGAGGCTAAAAAGTGTAGTTCCGTGATATTTCTATTAGATCTCTGCTGTTGATTGCTAATGAGCTCGCTAACACTCTGTAATTGTGAAAATTATACTTTATTGTTAGTGTCAGTTCCAGCCTACAGTAGCTCAAGGGCACAGGAGCAGCTGGGGGATGGAGGCTAGAGACTTCCCAGAGACGTGTGTGGAGGTGACAACTCCTGCATACATTGCTGCAATTCCTTTTGTGCCCTGTATGGATAACTTAAAGGGGGCAAACACAGTATTATGAATAAATATACAAACAATCTAATGCAAGCTAATACAATAATAAGCCAGTGTCAGAGAGAAGTTTGGTAACTTTATGGTAATGCTTGTGGCCATATTTGGTAGTATCTATGTTGATTTTGCTCTTTCTGTATACTACTCACTTCTAAAACTATAAATCTATCGTGCGAAAACAATAATGAAATGAAACTTTTCTTTCATGGTTCCTCTTACAAAACAGAATTTTGCTTTCTCAAAATTGACTACATTTGTTATCATGTAAAGTATAACTTTGTTTAGTCTTATCATTATACTGTGATATTTGTTTCAACAACACACAACAAACAACCCTGGAAAGCTACCCAACAGTTTCTGTAATATACCATAAAATTGCTATACACATTAACCTTACAAATGACAGTAAACCAATACATTATGTTCATGTGAATGTAATTATGGCTAATATGCAAGCCGCTCTGCCAGCTATTGTGCAATATTGACCAGTCGTCTTCGATTACTCGACATGTGGTGAACGGGGTAGCCTACATTTATAGGCCACACAGTATTAATTAGCAGCCATGTTATTTCACTTGACAAATATTCAGATGGAAGGGGAAGTGGAATAAATATGACAGATTAAACCTCAAAACTCTATGTCACCCCTGGTCACGTGACACTGAGACAGCCTAGAAAACATGTGTGGCTCTGCTGTTCACAGCACTGTAACACATTCACTGGTTTACTGCTGGTCCCTCGTCATCAGCCATCAAGCCACAGAGCTGATACCAGCTCGGGGTCATACACTACAGTTCTCCAGCAGCTCGGCTGTAGGCTACCAAATACTTTCCACCAGTGTCAGAGAGGCCATCCAAAAGCCACCTCAGATGACAAATCTGCTCTCCTCCTGACCTTGTTTTGTCTGCTCTGTCCTCTATCGCACCCTTCTCAGCCTCACCCTCCTTCTGACTAATGGATTAAGGTAATTATGACATGGCTGTGCCCACATTCTGTTGGTGGGGTGAAAATTGATATTCCAGCTTTGTTGTTCTCACTAAACTGTTGATGAAACTGCATTGCCCCTGAGCAATACCAGCTCTTCATGTTAGAAGAGATGTAAAGCATGGGTAGTGTTTCTGTCTTCTTCATTTTGAAGTTAAATGCAGCACTCAAACAAAGTGTTTTTGTCATAGTTAAAGCTATGTGACTCCATTCTTTCGCCTGCGCTGCCTGTGTGTTTGCAGGTGCTATCAGCTTTCAGGTATTCACCAATGCCGACATGGTTACAGTAATACGCTCAGGTTATGGGGAGGGGGGGAGGTTTACAAAAGTGTTGGAATGCAAAGAGGCTGATTAGATGGCCTTATCCAGCCCTGTCTGGAAATGAGCAACCACACACACACACACACACACACACACACACTCCAACAGACATAAAGCAAACAACTCACTGACCTCTGCTCTTTCCACTCAGTTGCCTCTATCGCTGACCAGAATGAGACGAGTCCTGACTGATAACACCACTAATACTCTAATCTAAATGACACTCTTCAAGTTATTGCTGAGTTTAGGTTAAAGGATTGAATGTTTACATTTCAAAGTATTTTCTGAGAAGATTATTGCAAGCTATTGACAGATGTCTGACATATCGCTACAGACCTTAAAACAGAGTCACTATAGACAAGCAGTCAGTACAATGGAGGTTTCATGTGGAATTTTTGTGCAAATTTAACATGATATAATTCCATCCTTCCTCCAGTGTTAAGTTTTTTTTTCCACCCCAGACGAAAAAGGACATTTCCGGGGCCATACCGTGGTGTTTAATTGATTTTAAACTTTAGTGATTCTGATTTCTCTTAAAAAACTGCCTGATTTGTTGCTCAAAGAATATTCCCATCACAGTCTGTGTATCGGGAAATAACTGTAGACTAAAACATGTGTCCAGTCTTAATTTCCTTCCCCTAAGCACTGAACACACACGTAACATCACTGTAAGAGTGTAAGAGTGCAAGAGTGTGTGACGGCTCCAAACTCTGTGAAATCATGTTACCTGGACAAAGGTTTTTTTCTTTGCTCCCTGTTTATGAGTAAAAAGCTTCACTTAATGGCCTATTTAAAAGAGGATTTAATAACAATAAGATGTTCTAAGGAAACTCTTGAGGATGTTCTTAAGATTTTGAATTTGCAAATCTAAATATTTAGCCAATGACAGAGACAACAATTTTAAATACACTAAAAATTAACATATATAACATTGTAAAAAGCTTGTGATATCTATAAAATTCCATGTTTGCTACAGTGGTCTGACAACCACACTCTTCTGTTTTATGTGGTTGCTATGGTTTCAAAAATTCTTCAGTTTCACAAATGCACCAAAAAATTATATTATAATGTCTCACATCTTTGTTAGACAACCTGCGCTGCTCCTCCCACCTCATCACGTGAACTTCCTCCTTTCTGGTTTACTAAGTTCTCTTCACAGCGGCCCAATCCTCTCCATGTAGATCTCTCTCAGCACTGCATCATCAATAACTTCAAAGGCACA
Organism: Lateolabrax maculatus; assembly: GCA_031216445.1. NCBI lineage: Eukaryota > Metazoa > Chordata > Actinopteri > Acropomatiformes > Lateolabracidae > Lateolabrax > Lateolabrax maculatus. The sequence continues at coordinate 16,350,861 of CM062198.1, forward strand.
AAAGCAGCTAAATTAGGTCCGCCACTTTCTTCTGTCATGACTAATGAGCTCTCCCTTCGTTTGTGTATTAGTCTCGCTCTGCTGTGGCCGTACCCCAGGGAACGGGCCACTGCTGTGCCTTCCCATGAACAGGTAAGCCCAAACAGATGACAAGGCAACAGAATGGAAATAGAAACAATAGGGTTCTATTTGAGTTTTGTTTGAGCCACGAGCACAGTGTTGTATTAACTTGCAAGCAAATGCGTCCGTTTACCCCTTTATGAGTACATTCAGATGATACTTGGGTGTTCAGGTTAACCGATTTTTTGTGTCTTTCATAAACAGTCTGCTAACTGCAGCAGAAACATATTTAAATATTAAATTCTGTATTTCACACATGTGTCTGTCATTGCTGCCACACTTAAATGTACAGAATCTGAGTATGTTTGTGTTCGACATCACATAGCCACACAAAACCGAGACAAACAGAAAAAAAGACAGTGTTCCCACTAAATTTAAAACAGAGAAAACAGAAAGACACCATCATAGCTACAGTTTTGGACAACCATAGTGACGTGTTGAACTCCTTATGGTTATGAAAATATCTGGCTGATTGGCAGGATCATCTTCCACAGCTTTTGGCAGCAGGGATGTGACTGATTTGGCCTATCATTAAATAGTGTGCACCCAGAAATCTAAAAATACACACTGTCGCAACGATGAGATCATACACTTGGTGTGAGAGAGAGAGAGCGACAGACTATGATTATAGGCTTTTGTCACAGGAAAGAAATGGTTATTTGTCAGCACCATGTCAAAAGAGCCACAAAAGAAATCAACACTCTGACTGGCCAGGGAGACCAAGCCTTAGTATAGCTTACATCACTCTTTTCCCAAACAAATTACATTATTATTGAATGAGTAAACTGCCATGTGTCATTCGTTGATTGCATTTTGCCATACAATGCGGAACTCAAACTTAAGGTTATAAATTCCACACTAAAGTAATATCGTCTTTGTTGATGAATTCATGCTAATGCATAGGAATCAAGCTGAATAAATTAGCATTACCTGCTTCTATATCAGGAACTTCATCATCAGTTACACTCACAAGCCAGTGTGCTGAAATTGTATGTGTCAGTATCAATTCACACCAGCAGTGCACTAAGTTATGTAAATGTATAAAATAAAAATATACAAAAAGCATCACAAGATTCCCTGTAAGCTTTGGCTAACTTAAAATATTCAGTTGAACACTATTTTAACTTATTAAACTTATTTACAGTTTTTGATCCACATTGGTTAGGCCCATTACAACCCCCAGTCGCTGCACAGGACGCCCAGTGATATGGAAACTAGGACTAACCAGACTGCCTTACTTTACTGTTGTGCATGAGTCAATTTAAAAGTAGGAGACCTCTGAACTGAGATAAAGTGCAATGTACGAGAGTGGTTTATATGACACCATAGCAACGCCTGTGCCAGTGCTTAGATAAAGTGATTTTTATGGCTGTGGGACATAATCTCAGTTTGGATGGAACACTGGGTTCACTGGCATTACAGTGGCTTTCACTGGTATGACTTTTTCCACACAGGTTTGACTTTCTTACATAACTCCTCTGAAATCCACGGGGGAATATTGGTGTCTTCTCCTTAAAGAAATAAAGAAAATAAATATAAACTTAAATTGTATGTGTGTGTTGTGCAAACAGTGCGTTTTTCATCCCTTTATGACATCTTTAAGTCTTTTGTTTGAAATACGTGTGGACTGTTGTTAGTGATTGAACGGGGAATCCCATGCACTGGCATGTCCAAAAGGTGGCAGTGTTGAGTTTTATACTGGTGCGCGGAGGCATGACAAATCTCTTCAATCCACTGCTCATATTTTTAGTCATCTGTCTCTGAAGTTACCACTCAACATTGTCCGTATATGCCACTTGTGTGTGTGTGTGTTTTTTTTTATAGTTAATTGTGCCATAAAATAACAGGAATGCTAAATATTGCCATTAATTAGCTGAAGTGATTTTTCAAGGGGAGACAAACAAAATGTCATGCTGCAATAAAAACAGCAAAAATATCAGAAGATATAAAAATTAAGCAGCTACACAAGCAGAGTTAAATGCTGCCCATTTACTAAAAGGTGAGCAGTTATCATGCATTTAGTAGATTTTAGATATAGCATATGTCAAAACCTATCCGTCTACCTATCTGTCTATCATCTATCTATCGATCATCATATCCAGGCTACCTAACTATCCAACTATGTGTCTATTTTCTCTCCTTTTCTCTGAACGCTCTGCATCAGGACTCCCGTGTTACTGTTAATGAATTCACAGCGTGCACGCTTGACTTCGTTCCACTGAAATCAAATGAAATGAAACCAGCGTAAATTGTCACTCCATATGCATATATATATAAAAAAAAAAAAAAAAACGGAGATCAAAATTGCCGTCATAGTAGTCAAAGAGTTAAGAGCCCGGGTCCCGGCTGACAGTCAGCTGACGGCCTTTGACAGTTGCGAAAAGTTTTTGTTTCTGCGGGCTACTAATATGTTAATTAGCTCCGTGAGTGTGCGACCCTATTGGCTCTTCGTCCGAGTCAATTTCCCATTTGCAGCCTGACGTCAGGGCCGCTACAATGCTCTTAAACTCATCTGCTGTGTGATCCCTCTAAAAAATCGCCCCAGCAGTCGGCGGCTTATAACGTGCGAGGCTGCATTCACTCCCTCACTTTCGGCTGGTGGTTTTTTTTTTTTTTTTTTTTTTTTTCTTTTTTCCCTCCTCTTCATCTTCTTCTTCTCCTTCTCCCTTGCGCAACAATGTGTTCACGAGGGGACCGTGAAGTGTTAAATGTTTGAAACACAAAACCGCCGAATTTCACACGCCGAAAAGGGACTCCGCTACTCGTGCGCGCGGCACCGGTGTGTCCGCGCAATAGACTCTGCGAAGAAAAAAAACTACTCCCGCACGCCTGCAAGTCCGTGGCTGCACACAACAACCAGAAGAAAAAAAAAGAGAGAAAAAAAAAAAGGACGCTGAAAACCTCGTTTTTCAGTTTCAAGACAAACGTGTTTTTTTTTTTTTTGTTTTTTTTTTAAAAAAAAGAAATCAAACTGGCTCACGCTCTCCCCAGCCAAACCAGTTTGACAGCTGCGCTTCACCCCGTTTGGAGGACTGTCAGCAGCAAGAGGATGGCATCAGAGCTGGCAATGAGCAACTCCGACCTGCCCACCAGTCCCCTGGCCATGGAATATGTTAATGACTTCGATCTGATGAAGTTTGAAGTGAAAAAGGAGCCGGTGGAGCCCGATCGCAACATCAGCCAGTGCAGTCGCCTTATCGCCGGGGGATCCTTGTCTTCCACCCCGATGAGCACGCCGTGCAGCTCGGTGCCCCCGTCCCCAAGCTTCTCGGCGCCCAGTCCGGGCTCGGGGAGCGAGCAGAAGACACACATAGAGGATTTCTACTGGATGTCCGGTTATCAACAGCAGCTCAATCCAGAGGCGCTGGGCTTCAGCCCCGAAGACGCGGTCGAGGCGCTGATCAACAGCAGTCACCAGCTCCAGTCGTTCGATGGCTACGCCAGGGGCCAGCAGTTCGCCGGCGGCGCCGGGGCGGGAGGCGCCATGGCCGGCGAGGAGATGGGGTCCGCCGCGGCGGTGGTGTCGGCAGTCATCGCCGCGGCGGCCGCGCAGAACGGCGGGCAGCACCACCACCACCACCACCACCACCACGGCAGCGGCGGCGGCGGCGGCGGCGGCGGAGGACACCACCAGGCGCCCGGCGTCCAGTCCAACGGCGCCTCCGGGACAATGCACCCGCACATGCGCCTGGACGACCGCTTCTCGGACGACCAGCTGGTGACCATGTCGGTGCGGGAGCTCAACCGGCAGCTGCGGGGGGTGAGCAAGGAAGAGGTGATCCGGTTGAAACAGAAGAGGAGGACCCTAAAGAACAGAGGCTACGCGCAGTCCTGCCGGTACAAGCGGGTCCAGCAGCGGCACGTCCTGGAGGGGGAGAAGACGCAGCTCCTGCAGCAGGTCGATCACCTGAAGCAGGAGATCTCCAGGCTGGTCCGGGAGAGGGACGCGTACAAAGAAAAGTATGAGAAGCTCATCAGCAACGGCTTCCGAGAAAACGGATCCAGCAGCGACAACAACCCTTCGTCCCCGGAGTTTTTCATGTGAGTCTCGACATTATCGTGAAAAGAGAGAAAAAAACAAAAAAAAAAAACAAAAAGAAAGAAAAAAAAAATATATCAGAGTTACTCACCACCCCCCCCCGCTTACAAAAGTTTTCATTATGAAACTTTTTTTTTTTTTTTTTTTTTCATTTGGCGCAAATGCCTACTAGACCAAGAACTAATTTGTCAACTTTTTTTTTTTTTTCATTTTATACATTTATTATTTTTTTTTTCTTTTTCCTGAAAAGCAAGAGTTTGAGTTTCAAGTCTGCGACTGTTCTTAGATTCGGAGGGTTTTGTCATCCGTGTTTTTAATTTTGGAGAGGCATGTTCAGAACACTTTCATCTACTTTTTGCTATCATTTTCAGTATATTATACATAGCCTGTTTGTCAAGATTTTTTTTTTTTTCATCGTTGTTCATTAGATTTGCAGTGTTTTGAGTAAAATATGATTTTTGAAAGTTGATCCAACTTTATGCCGCAGTATACCATGTGTGCATGCAAGCACTGAGTATACTCCGTTGAAGTTCATCGACTTGCCGTTTTTCATCATTTTACTTGTAAATCAGTGTACAGATTCCTGTCAAAACTGCACCCATCGACAATGTGTTTTTGGTCTCTTTTTTTTTTTACCTTTCTTTTTTTTTTTTTTTTTGGTCTGCCAAACTTGGAGGATTGCGAGCCTGCCGTTTGACGCCACCTCATCTCATGCGTTTGCTTGTTATTGTGTTGAGCAACAAAAGACTATATCCATTACAAACTATTCATTGTTGTTTTTTTTTTTTTTTTAAAGAGATGTGTTATTGAACTGCCCTGCATGCTGGACATGTATGGTTTCCCTTTCTGTGCTTGAAGATGTCCTTTTTGTCGGATGACTCCAGCATGGCATTCATACTTCATTTATGGCCTCCTCACTTTTTTGGGACAGCAGCAAAAAAGTGACAGGACTTCCCCCCCCCCCCCCCTCCCCCCACTCCCCTTCGTAATCTGTGCAAGTGCATTTCAGCTGTGTTGAAGTGCACCACCATCGGCTGTCATTAGGCTGCAGTGAATGCGCTATGCATTCCTGATGGAAGTGGATCGGCGGGGATCCTGGTGCGAGGGGGGGTGTGGGGGAGGGGGGCAGGGGGGGAGAAAAGACTTCACTGTTGTGGAAATCACCAGTTCCCTCCCTGGAAGTTTAGTCTGTTGCTTAAAGCCTATATTGTTATTTAAAGATATTCCACTCTGCATCTGACAACCTTTTGAATCATTTTGAAAAGCGTAATTTAAGTACAAAGTTTTTATAATCCAAGTGGCAAGGGGTGACGTGCCACAGGTTGAAGCATATAGATTACTGGGCAAATTAACACGGAGACTGCTGCACAAAAGTGTTTTTTTAACGCCGGGTTCGAGAAGTTGGCTCGGCTCCAATTTCTGCCACGAGCAGTATTGTGCAGTGCATAAACAGCGCTTTTGCAGCATGTGCTTCACACAGAAGTGTGAGAGCTCCACTGGTCTCCACCACACATTTGGCTATTGTATTTCAAAAAGTATTGTTGGAGAAGGTAATTCTTACAGTAAAAAAAAAAAAAAAAAAATGCCACGCTTTTGGGAATGTGTGTCTTCAAAGAACTGACGTATTTTGGACTGAAATGCACTAAAAGCTCTTGCCTGTGATCATGTGGAAGTGAATGGAAAGTTAGTATTCTCCACATCTCAAGAAGATAATGCTGTTACGACGTAATCGTAACATTTTGATACTTTATTGTCAGTTCAGGAGAGACTGTTGTTTTGTCTTCAACGAACTCAATATTTGCAAGGCAATAACAATTATTATAATCAATAATGTCTGGACATTGTTAGATCGTCAGGGATTGACACCCTGCATGTACAAAATGAGGGAGTACCATTCGCCAATAAATCTTGAAAATATGTTAATTAATCTTTCATCTTCTATATAGTATATATATATATTTTGCTGTGCAAAATTATTTCACTCACTAACCATATGTGATGTTCATATGTGCTCGTTTTTTTCATTTCATACAATTAAATGATATGCAATAAATGTATGTAATTGTCTTCAATACGTTTCTCACTTTTCTTTTGACTTGTCCTGGGATGTTTTGCTTTTGTGATTGAAACATAATGAAACTAGAATCAAAACATGATGACGATGACTGCACTACATTTTAACACTGTTTATATTTGCTGCTGTCGCCTTTTTAATGTGCTTCCCTCCAACACGAATTTAATAACGGGCCACCCTGAACGAATCAGAAACATCATTTTTCACAACAGCTATTTCCAAATGTACCCACACCGATGAAGCAAAAGTTGGAGAGCAAATTCAGGTTAAGACACGTTTTCCATTTTGACGCTTGACTGCTGCATGTAAAAATGTAGAGTCCGGTGTTACAGATAAGTTGATGAAACCACAAACAAAGATTAAAGCAGGCAGTGGCCTACATTTGAATGCACTTTTGTTTTCACACACTATTGTTTGATACAGGTTTCATATTTCCCCCTCAAAATCCCCAAATTAACTGTGAATGAAAAATCCTTTTCACAATCTAGTAATCCCAAAACGTAGACTTCGACTAAAATCTTGTTTGTTGCCATGTTTGTTTCACTATGTCAACTCCATTTCCACCCTAAATCATCTTCAACAATCATATCATTATGTGTGATGAAATATTATCTTTGCATTTTCTAGCCTATTTAAAATATTTTGGTCCATGAATGACATCATCACTTGTGATTATGAAAGCTCAATATGATTTATATATTATAATTACATCCTGTTAATTTTATTGTAGAATGTGACTTGTGATTAGTGTATGTGGTGAGTCTCTCTTGCTCTCTGTGCCTGTGGGTTCTTGTGTGTGTATGAGTGTGTGCATCCATGTCTGTGAATTGAAATAGGTGTGAATGTGAATCTCTCTCTCTCTCTCTCTCTCTCTCTCTCTCTCTGTGTGTGTTTCCTTGAATGCCAGTATGTATAAATGACATCTCTATGTGCCTTTCTTATGGCTATGCATGTTCTATATTTGCACCCTCCCTTTGTCCTTTTTCATGTCTCTTGCTTCCTGATCTGTGTATGTGTGATGTGCCCACTGTCTGTGTGTTTTGGACACTGTGTGCTCACCGTCATCAGCCTGTCATTGTTTGGCTTTCCCAATTTCACCTCGCTTTATCCTGTTTATCAGTGGGCCTGGACATTGGCCTGGAGCAGACATGCTCTCGGAGAGGGGGTGCAGTAAGGGGGACAGTCATGTCAGGCATGTGAGGGGGCGCTGGAGAAGGTGCCAATGTAAGTCAGCCGCTGCGGTGGGCAGAGGAGGCTCGGTGCTGCAGTACCGAATCTTGCATTTCAGTTGGTGTTTAGACATCTCTTTTTGACTTCTTTCAACGTAACTTTTGCACTGCACTGAAAAGGCCACTTTTTTTGAAACACAAGAGGAAAAGTTCTTTTGTAAGTTCTGGGACAAGGAATGGCCTTGTGGGCATCTTGTTTCACTGTTCCAGAACAATTTGTTTGTTGAAACAGGAAGACCGATGTGCCAAAATACACTTTGAAGAAACACTAAGGTTTCTGAAGAAAGATTCAGTCTGGAATTGTCAGCTTTTTGCAACTTAGCCACAGTTCGTGTGTGCATGGCTGTGAGCAAATGATATACACAAAGGGCACCTTTCATAAAAATTTACCACACTGTCAGTGTGTTAACAAAGCACTGAGTGATGAACTGTTATTTCTATTCTATGAACAGTAGTCTTTGCAGTTCTAAATTTCATACTTTCTCAATTTTTAAAAAAGCCATCTTCTGTACCATCTGCCAGTGATGATGTGCTACACAGCTTATCCCAAAAAAAAAAGAAAAAAAAAGCCAGTTTTAACCCAGCACTTGTATCCCACTCTGTTTTGTGTGATTTCCTCTGAAGTGCTTGCCGCTGCTGTGGTGGCTGATTTGCCCAGAGTGAGGGGAGAGACTGAGACAATAGTCGGGCTTGGGCTGAATTAAATGATTTTGCTGATGATTAATAGTGGTGTGGGCCACTGGCTCCTACGATGTAGAGATGATAAATCGTGAGTGCAGCACCGTGCAGCTGTGCCAGTGTTGGGTCTTAGCATGCACACACCATGCAATTTACCGCCAAGCCGCTTTCCTTCTTCCTCAATTTATCTAATTACATCTATTTGATCTAAGCAATAGTGCTGCTATATTTTGATATTTCATATTAACCACAACAATGTATTGAATGACTTCAGGGAGGATAATTGTTTGCTTTTCCCCCTCTAAAGAACATGTGACTGTACTTCCCATTTCAAAGAGAAAACGTTTTCTTCTTTATTTAGGAGTTAGGCTTTGCGTCTCTAAAGGCCGTGTATTTGTGTGGTGGGTTTTTTGATGTGTTTAGAGTGGCATGTAAAAAATGAAAATTTGGTTTCTGTTTTAGGCTGCCCTGTTAGACTTTTTAGCTTGTTTATTTTGATTGTTTCCTTATTGGAATAGATCAGTTAGACCTTTAATGTCCATGCACTAGAACTGAAAACACACTCAACACACAGGGACTAGAAATGAAAACACACACACTGGCACATGCGCAAATACACAGACAAACAATAAATGGCCCTGCATAGATTTGCCCCAGCCTTTTGTTTCACAGCATGACGTTCCTTGTGTTTCTCTGTATTGTGGCATTAATATGACTCACTACTTATACTTCAGTCTCCAAGCTAAATGACATTCGTGTGAAGATGGATCTGATTTGCAAAAAATGTTTCCTGTTAAATCTGTGGCACCAGTGCGCAATGGTTGTGTAAGTGATAAATCTATCGATTTTCCAATGATGCACTCATATGGAACGTTGGCGCTATGCGGGCTGTCAGCATAAGATGCAGCACGATGTTCACTCAAGTAGCAGTACGCCAGTTGACAGACCCAAAAATAAGAGCTGGTTGAGGGTCTGTATTCTTACAGGCTTTAGATGGTGCCAGAGGAAGGGCTGGAGAGGGTCTGTTGTGTTGCTGTTTGTGTGTGATTCTGCATCTCTTAACTCACCCCGGCCTCTGCGCGAGGTCGATTAGTGCCTGTGTAGATAATACGTGTGCTTTTATGTGTAAATGTGTCTGTGCATGCGTGTGCCTCTCTTGTCGTCTTTTGGAGAAGAGGATGAGCAGAGGTCAAAAGTTACAGCGCACAAGGCTGCTCTCAAAGTCATTAGAGTAATCCCTGCCCTGGGGAGCTCATGCTCATTTCCTCTGCCCAGAACCCACTGAATAAGATGTACATGCACATCCGACATGGTACAGTACACAGTAAATTCAATACTCACTGCCATTTTTTTTAAGCCCATTTCCTGTATTTCACCTCAGTCTCAGAGAGTTATATTTTAGGGGATGTATTTTTTTCTTCTTACATAAGTAAGTTTCTGAGGATTTAACCAAACTCTAGTTACTTAAATGCAAAAACAACTTTTAGCAGAAGTGTTTCTTGTTTTCTTGTGTATAAAAACTGTATTATTAGGCAACATATTAAAATGACCTAGCTCTAAGTATATGACTGATATACAGTAGGTTTAAATACATAAAATGTGTTTATGCATTTACATGCAGTAGTCAGCACGAGTGTTGCATACAAAATGTTTGGAACAAGGCAGGCATAGCATGTGGCCGAAGCCTGGCAGGTTTAGTTTCATTCTCCCAAACACTTTTCTTTTTTGTCCGATGTAGCTAAAAAGAAAAAGCCACTGAAGCACTGTCGGAAATAAGGATGATTAAAATAAGGCGGCGTTTGTACTGATTTAACTAATCACAGTAGTATAATAAGCTTTATCCCGTAGTGTTCGTGGCACCCATGATGATCACGGACAGCAGTTCATTTTACTCTCACACCCACATCATTCAAGGATTTTATTGTGGGTTGCAAAGGCACAAGCAAATAACCAGTGATACTTTAAAAAAATTCATTATTCCTCCTATTAAATAGCCACTGAGCCAGACTGGTTCTGCTCAACTGATTTTCAGTGTCAGTCTTGAGTTTACACAGCAAAAAACATAACATCTGAAAAATACAATGCAATTCCAAGTGTGCTTCCTGAAGGAATGATTTATTTACCCTCTCTGTCAAAGTGCAATTAATCTTTCACTCGCTTGTTCTTGGACTTAAAACAAAGTTGGCAATGTAAAAATGAATTTCATGATGTCATTTTAAACATCTGAAAAGATTTAAGTTCGATCCTGTTTAGTGTAACTTTGTATCAATCAGGGCAGTGTGCCTTTATCAAGTAAAGTTAACTTTTGCATGACTTTTATCCCATTCGTTCTTTCTTTTATTTTTTATCCTTTTTATCCTTTTAAGCCTTTCCAAGCATACATACACTGGTCATATTCCTAAATGTGCTGCAAGCACATCACAGGGCCACTGTTGCCCACTTAAAAAAAAAAAAAAAAAAAAGGAAAAACATTGAAATCATCAAGTAATTGAATTTGAGTGTATGTATTTCATAAAGTTATTTTTTAAGATTTTTTTTTTCATGACAAAACTTAAAACATTTGGTAATTAAAAAAGTTTGGTTGTGAAAAACAGCACTGCAGATAGATGTGCAGGGAGTTAACAGTGACAGAAGTCAGGTGTCTCAGCACAACCAGGTGGTAGCTGCATCTGAGAATGGTGTGTCCAGGTTCATAGCAGATACAGAAGAAAACAACTCCTTTCACCTTTACTTTACAGTGTATATGAGAGGTACAGTACAGAAACACTCACTTATTTAGAACTGACATCAGGGTTCAATTAAGATGCTTATTTTATCAGAGTACGCTTTGCTCTTTCTATACATTTCTTTCTTTCTTTGTGGCAGAAAGTCACAGCGTGCTTCAAATAGACATTAAGCGGATATGCGTGGTGTCATTAGAGAGTTGTCCTTGAAAGACTGGCTGCAGGTTATGTTGGTAATGAGGTGGTTGGGACTTGCTGGGGTAATTTTATATGTCTGTAAATGGACCCAAACCAAGAGCCTGTGACTTAAATAAATGCAACACCATCTCTCAGCAGTCCCATTGCACAAATGGTGACAGAGTAAAAAAAAAAAAGGGGGGGGGGGATTATAGTTTTTCAAAGAAGCATACAGTTTTCAAATTTTTACAAATAAAAAAACATATTTATGACCAAAATCACACTGTAAATCCATACATTTATCGGCATTTCAAGTTAATTTTTACCCACAGCTGTAACTTTTAAAGCGTGCTTATTATGAAATGTAGCACTGCAGCAGAGAAATGCACGAGAAACAGCCATTTACAGAGAATGTTATGTTTCTCTCTTTAGCATCGACTGTGTACTCAACTGTATAACGATGTAGTAGAGAAGGACAACACCGGCATGAGAAATAAAGCATGACTTACAATATAAATGAGACCTTCCCATACATTTGTAATAGATAACATGTACTAACATGTCCACTGTAATTTTGATTCACCTCGTTAGTATTTGTTAATGCAGAGGCCTTTTGCCTTTTACTGTTTCCCGTTTTTTTTTTCTTTTCTTCAAAACCAAGGTATCTGTCACTTTCATGAACATTTACACTTTGTGTATCACTTTGTGATTTAGATGCTAAGACTTTTTTCTGCTGAGGTATTAATATCATCATGCTGCATCACTGCTGTTTTCCTGCAGGTTCTATATACCCTGTAGAACTGAGTTATGTGGCATTTATTTGAAAACCCAATGATTTAAAATTTCCTTCACTGCAGTGTATGGGCAAAGTTTTTCCACAAATGTCATTTTCCGCAATGTTTTAAAAGGACCCTGCTTGGCATCAGGGTACAGGGAGCTAAGAGCTAAGCTAATGTTTTCACTCGTGTAGCAACATTTATAGGGATTATGAATAACTCTATTTGGACCTGCCTAGAGCGAAATGCTTGTGTCTTTTTTGAGGGGGTGTTCATTAAAGTGCAAGGGAAGGCAGACATTACCATCCTCCACTGTTTATTTGTCTGCACTATAAATTCCCCTCTATTTAGAACAATTATGTATAATACTAACCATAATAATTATGCAATTTAATGACATAAGCAGGAGTAAAGGCCTTGGTATAAAACTATTTTGCCTTTTCTATACGACGGCACACAGCATGCTTAGATATTTTAGTTTTGTCTCTTGTGGTTACAGTGTTTTGATGCATGGGTTCTGCCTGTAGAATCTATTTGCATGCAAATTTTTACATTTCCCTTCGCATCAAACGCTTACTATGATACATGTACTGTGTATCACCAGACAGACAAGGTGAGAGTGAATTTCGCTCCGAATGGATCTACTTGTTTCTTTGTGATTGTTTGTCCGTGTCTGCATGCGTGGTGTGTCTGACAGGGTGGCAGAGAGTGGCACACGCAGTAGGAGAAACAGAGAGACAGAGCATGTATATTTGCCTTGATATTAATTTGTCTATTCTTAAATCTTTTGTCCAATCTTATCTGCTCCTTTAGGTCATCGAGAAAATTCCTCCATCTGTGATTTCAAGCCCCATTCCTCCGTGCTCTCGGCTCTCTGAGGTAAAGCACTTTTTACTTGATCTCTCTGAGCTTTTTTGTGTGTTTCTTTCCCCTTTAATTTCAACGTCATAACAGTGAGTGAAGTCAGATTTGTCCACAAAATAGTAGTCCTTTAAAAATGTACAATGCTGTACAAATAATAGCCAACATAATTATGATATACAGTATTATTACTACTCATGTTCCTACACAATGAAATCCATATTAATTATTCACTAATATTGGACTCTCATTTATTAAATAGAGAGTGGATGCAGTACCACATATAGCATTGAGTGTTTTATAGCATATTGCAGGTGTCTGTAAGGCTTCCATAATGGATACATAATATACCACAGTTTGTCAATTCCTATTCATATGCTAAAGAGCACACGCCTTTTTTATGTTGGCAATATCTCTCTCCATCACATCTCTCTCTATCTCACCAACGCCATAACTTTGCCGGGTACTGTACAACACAGACATGAAGTTTTCAGTCAACAGCAGAACCAGCAGATTATAGCCACTCATTGAAACGTAAACTAGACGTTCAGATTTTGAGTGAAAGGGGCAGAGAGAAAAAGCTGAAAGTCTCGGACAGCAGGAGGAGAGGCAGAGTGAAGAATAAGCGTCTAGTCCTGAAATCAATTCACAGAGACAGAGAGGAACCTGGGCAAATGTATATTGCAAACCCAATTGTTCCTGTAATAGTTTCACTGATTGTTCCATAGCAAACCCTCATGATGTGCTTGGTCGTGACACATAAGGATGAGAGAAGGTTTGAGCTTGTGTTCCTGCCTTCCCACCATGGTGAACTCGAATGTATGTATCTATGCGGGTGCGTGTGTGTGTTTGTGTGTACATGTATTTGTATCCAGTGTTATTTACTTGATTTTGTCTAAGTGGGGCGTGGGATCAGCGGCTGGCCTTTCTCCAGCTCCACTTAACTTCAGGAGGGGAAGCAGGACAAAATGCCATCAGGGAAGACAAGGACAAATCATCTTTAGATGAAGTGTTTTAAGTGCTCTGATTCTCCTCCCACGTCATCACCGTGAATTAGGTGCCCTCTGCTCACGGCTAAGGGGTGTGGAATATAAACAATGCCAAGGGAACGGATGTTAAACGAATGAAAGTGGAAAACCATGAGGGTGTCTATCTTAGTCAGCCTCGTAAATCTCAGTTCCCTTGCCACGCCGCTGCGCTATACTGATGTTGCGCTCTGACAACCTGCCAGCCAAGCTTAGAGGGGCTGTGTGTGGTGTGGTCTGGTCGATCCTGTTCTTAGCAGTTTCAACTATGGCAGACGTTGCAGGCAGAGCCATGTCTTTGTTTTATGCAAATCCATGCATATGAGGAGGGGGGAGGGAGGGCGATGAGCAGTCTGGCCACGTAGCTCCAGGAAGACAGGCTGAGTGATGGAGACGGAGAGCCAGGTCTCGGTGTCCTTGCCTGGGGAAAGAGTGTCCTGACTCCGGCCAGGACTGCCTAAACACCACCAGGACACTGTGTCACTGCGCCTCTACCCCACCAGCGCAAGAGGAAAAAGATCTTTCCAGGCACAAATGTATTTACACCGTGAGATGTTGAGCTGGCAAGGCGATAAAGAGAGGTTAACATTGGTATGAGACTGCCAGTGTGTCTCACCTGCGACTGGTGTGTGTGTGTGTTATGAAGGCAGGCACACCTCAGGGGTTCGCCATGCAAAAAGACACTGGAGTTCAGAGCCCAGCAGGGAGTTGAAGGACCCAGAATATGCTGACAAAGATAAAACACCAGGTGTGTGCATATGTACTGTAAGTGTGTGAAAGAGGCTGTGAGAAAGGGAGCTGAGTGCAAATATAGATTGGGGAAGCAGGCTTGTGTGTGTTTGGGTGTGTGTCTGAATGTGCGCATGCCTGTGTGATCACATAAGCATACTGTAACAGGTAGGCGAAGCCACCAACCATGTGGCCCGCGTATGGCGGAGTGGTTTGGGTGAAACCTGCTGAAACAGTGTCACCCACACACCCTGCTGAAACAGTGTCATCCACACACCACATCTAGTCACAATGATCCATTTCCCATCTTCACAAGTGTCTTCTTTGGCTTCCTTTTATCAGTGTAGTTTATCAGTGCGGTAAATGACATCTTGTGAATGTTTTCTAAATAGTTTTGTTCCCCCATCCTCTTTCGCTCAACCCTTTTCAGAGCAGCGTGCTAACACTAACGGCTGGTCGGAGGCTCTTCTATCACAGAGAGCTCTATTTCTGGGTGCCAGGATGTTGGTCTCAGTCGTCGAGGGTAGATGAAATCGATCCAGATTGACCTGTCATGTGGAGGAGAAAATGAATGAGATGAAGGAGGGGTGCAGAGGCCATAGAGAGACGGGGACAGCACAGAAGTACAAAAACAACCTCCTGCTCCATATGGGTCAAAAGTCGAGGGATGATTTATTCAAGACTGGGTGTTATTCCCCCCCCCCCCCCCCCCCCCCCCCTGCCCCGCCCCCCCTCCTCACTGCTCCACCTGCCTCTCGGAAAGGAGTGAGAAACTGGAGACTGCTCAGGAGCTGACTATATTTAGCCTTGGTGACCAAAGACACTGTGGTCTAACTTTAAAGTTAAAAATACAGATATCCATGTACAGTGAGATGGATACAGTTTGCGTCACTACAAGGCACCAAGAACCAAGTTTGTCAGCTTGAACTGACTCAGACTGAGGAAAGAGTGCAAAGCAGCTTGTAACTTTCACTGGGCCCCTTTTCATCAGAAGACTGCGCTATACTTAGCCACATTCATTGGAGTTATCCTACATTTATCCTGCATTAGTACTACAAATGATTACATTAAAATGCAAGCATAAACATTAAACTTAAACAAGAAACTACAATTGTACTCCTCATTGTGAGAATGAAACTCCTAGCAAAGAAAGAAAGAAGGAAAGAAAGAAAGAAAGAAAGAATGAAAGAACAAAAGAATGAAAGAAAGAACGAAAGAAGGAAAGATTTATGGCTGCGTTTGTCTGTGAAGTGTTACTAGATTTAGCCCAGTGTGTTTGGGCAGAGCTCCACTTTGCTAATTATTTTCCTGTGGCAGAGTTCTCAGCATGGCGCTCCTTTCTCGCTCCGAGAGGAGAGGCTCAGCGGTAAATGCTTAGTCAGCCCTACCCTGGGTGTGAGATACTGTTGGGTCTCGGGTGGACTGTTGGGGAGGCGGAGCAGCATGGGACCAAGCCATCACAAGGGCGAGGGCTTTGAGGAGAGGGCAGGCCCATCATCACCCATCAGTGAAAGTCAGGGGAGTAAAATACTACTGCTGGGGACAGTGAACACGAGATCTGTGTTGTGTACTTGCCTCAAACCTCATCGCCATGAGGGAATATCGCTCAGAGTCGGAGCTGCTAGTTTGCCGACTGTTTGTGGAGACCGGATGCCACACCAGTCATTGTGGACGTAGCGGTTATAAAAGTCTATTAATCTGCAGGATGCACTCATTAGCATTTCACCAAGGCATGGACTTAAAAAAATGTATAAACACATCAACGCTTCTATCCTGCCTTGATCTTTTTGCCAATCCCTCGCTCATTCAGCCCAGAAGAAACTGTCTGCGTCTCTCTATTTATACTCCAATGTCAAACTTGTCTTTCTCCCTATCGCTACACCTCTTTTTAGAGTGACACACAGCTCCTCCTCTTCTGTCGGCCCTGCTATCCTCCAAATGACTCTCTTCCTCCTCCCGAACAAACTTAGCTTCCTTCCCCTCACCTCTGTTACCAACGTCACTTTCCCTCCCCCCCCCCTTCCTCCCTCCCCCTCCCCCCTCTGCCTCACGCTGCACCTGCTTCCCTCCCGCTCTCTGCTCCCTCTCCAAACGTCACTTTTCCCCTCCCCTCCTCCTCCCCTCCTATTCTCCCCCTCGTTAGCTTGATGAATGGCTTCACTGCAGGGAAAGTGCTGATTTTCATCCCTCTGTCTGATTTCTGCTGGCTGTTATTAATTTCAAACACTCAGAGAAAAGCAAGTGAGTCAATAAATAAGGAAATGAACACACTTCATCCTGCCATACAGCAGCTCTCACAGTCATTCACCCAGGATGCTGGTCCTCTGTGGAGACCAGGCCTGCATTTATACTGATAGAGTTCAGCTCCTTTCTTGAATCACAACATGCTTCAGTATTTTTCAAGGCAAGAATAAAAGTCGTCCGGTACCACTGCATCATATCAAATGTTTTTGGAGTATTTTCAGTATCTCGCTTCACTCAGAGAAACAGGACCAGAGGGAGACAGAACGGCACAAAGTAAATAGCTCTGAAGAGACCTGCAGTGTCCTCTCTCATCTTTCACACTAGTGCACCATTTAAGAAATGTATACAGAGAGTGACAATAGAAAGAGAGATAGAAAAGATGCAGGGTGAATGCGAGGCAATGAGAAGCAGCAGCCTAACAGAGTTATTGCTGCACATTAAACGCTTGCTGTCCACACAGTGTGGCTGGGGCTCTACGTCTAAGTGCACATTACTTACATTCCAGGCTTAATGCATTGTGCTTGCCCGTTAACATCAAACACAAAAAGCATCTGAGACAATACGATTCTCTCAGTTTCTTGCTGTCAGACAGGAATGCTTGTACCAAATGTCGTTATTTTCTATATTATGTATTTAATTAAAATGTATATTTAATCAAAACAGGATCACTATAATGCAAGCACAGACAAAGAAATTAGAGCCTGAGATTTCATCAGGCTATTTACAAAGTGTTAAGACAAACAGTCTGGTGGAGTATCCTATTAATATATGTCTCAGACACACAAACATGTCCTCAGATGTGTGGGCTGGGCTCTGCAGCGACAAGTCTTATGTTTCCCTTGGCTAGGACAATTAAAACAATATTTGGTATCACACTAATAAACATCCAGATTATTATTAAAGCCAACACTTCCTTAATATGCTGGTATATTCCTGACACTTCACTAATTGATTTATTTCAGCTGCGTAGGACTGTCCCGTTCCTCACATTAGGCGTAGTGTGACAGTAAAAGCACTGCCCCTTGAACCTTAAAGTCTGAAAATGTCTGGGTCCTTCATTCAGACAAGAAGGAATTACTTCATAGAGAGAGGTAGTTTGGTTCATTTTATTTTTTAACCAAACTTCGGTACTGCAAAGTACTTTATTTCAGTATCTCAAGTATTATTTGTGCCACGTGTGGGAAGAACAAAACAAAAAACAAAAAAAAAAACAATGTTATAGTTATATAGAGTTTTCCTTTTTACTTTTCCAAACCTAAAGACCTAAAATACATTGTAAGCAGTTACAAAGAAATATTTAAATCCAACACTGATGTAAAATGTGCACTGCGGTAAATATCCAATTGTGTCTCTGTCATCTCCTCATTTAATCTATAAATAAATAAAATATTCTGAAAGCTGAATGTCAAGACGTCCAAACTTTTGCTTTATGGAGTGTTAACACACATATAGAGGATGAGGTGGGGAAAGAAAGGAGAGGAGAGGTGCCTGTGCTGGTAGCTGCAGGGATAGTGGAGCCTGTATGTCTGCTTCATGGCTCTGTGAGCGCAGACATAACTATTGTGTTTACAAGGCTGAGTTGCTCTTACTGTTAAATTATTGGGGTGGGGGTGCGTTAAGGGAGGAGGAACGGGGGGGAGTAAATATTTGTCCCTCTCTCTCATAGTTCTGGCTAACCAGGCGGAGGAATGCTCTTTGCGTTTTATAATTACAGAGTTTGGGTAGTGTCACCCTTGGAGAGTACATAGCCTCAGAGACCTTGACAGAGGAGGGCTTTCTGTTGACACGACGTAGTGACTGGGCCTTAAAGCGTGGAGCCCGAGGAGCGGCACACTTCCACATGTCACTACTGTACTGAAGAGGCACGTTCAGTTAATGGCCATGTGTCGTGAGGTTACTCTCTGAAGTGTAACACAGGCCAGACCAAGCTGTGAACTCAGTTGGTCACCTCGCCGTCGTCTTTTGTTAGCTTGGGAGGGTGTGTGACCCCTGGGAAAGAATGCTGTGACAGAGACAAAAACAGAAATCAGTCCTGGCTTGCTCACTCTTTTTGAGAAGAAAGAAGAAAGGAAATTGTTTATTCTCTCTCTCTCACACACACAAACACACACACACACACACACACACACACACACACACTTGCGCAGCATCTCTATTTAACATACACAACATCTTCACTGCTTTCCAATGCTCTTAGGTTTTTTTCCCTCTCCGCGACCTGGCCATTAAAGGAGAGCGATGAGTTCACAGCTGATAGTCTCTGGTTGCGAGGAGCGGAGAGCAGTGTAGGATGACATTATCGGAAGCGGCTGCATATAGATACTAAAAAAAAAAAAAGAAAAAAAAAAGACACAAACAGAAAGAGAATACTATGGCGCACTTCTCTCAGTATAAACTTCTGTCTGCTTGGATTACACTAATGACCCCTGACAAACCATAATAAGACACATGCATCTCTTTGGACACTAGCCATGACCAAAGGAATGGTTCTGTGTTTACTTTCCAATTTGACATTCTGCAGTATGAGACTCTTGTTAGCAAAAACTAAAACATCATTAGTTTCCTGTTGTGTCCTTAAACCAATAGGTCATGGTAGAAAAAACGAAAGAAAGAAAGGAGACAAGTAAATGCATTCTGAATATACAACCCAGTATGCCACAACTACCATTAGAGAGAGGGATGTGAAAGGAGGGTGATGGAGAGGGACAAAGCTTTCCCTCCATCCCTGCGGCTAAAGTGGAATAGTTGTGGTGACGGGTTGTGACAGCTGAGGGAACGAGGGAGCAAGAGGGGAGTATCACTCCAAAATCCCCAGGAAACAGAGAGGAGGGAAGAGTAATTTAGGATGAACTGCCTGCCGTCTGTTTCTGTTGTCTTTCACACTTTTGGACATACACACTGAATCGCATCACTTTGGGTAATGGATATTTATTGAAGGAATTCTTTTTTTTTTTGTTACCTCTCTAGTCACTACATTATCATAATGATTCAGCCAATAAGTATTATTACTGGCTCCTTGGCTGGTTCCCTGGGTCAAAATTAGACATACGTCAAACACATGTGCCACAGCAGAATCAGATGCACGCAGGACGAGCACACTGACTCTCATTTCCTTTCCCCGTCTCTTGATAGTATCCCTAATAGACCTCTCTCCCAGTGGCTCACTGCTGTTGCAACATTCACCTACTATTGCTTTAATGAGATGTCTGTGCTGTTGTGCGTATGGGGGTGTATCGCTATGAGTGTGTGTGCATGCGACTGTGTGTGTGTGCCTGAGAAAGAAAGATGTTAGCGATCCTTGTGGCCCTGTTTATCTCCACCCTTGTGTTGGAGTAGAGGGAGGTCAGAGGCAGGGCTGCCTGTATCCATCTCCATTCCCACGGCTGCTGTCTCACAGGCACAGTGGTCACAGGAGGATGAAAAGACTATGGATTTTTTCTCCTCCTCCCTACACTCACCAGAGCAGGAAGATTAGACAGAAGATGAGCACAGCCTGGCCCATTCAAAGCAGCTTTAAGCCCAACACTGGAGGCATCTGACCCGCGCTCCCTGGTTCATGGAGCACAAGTGCACACAAGACATGCATGCACACACACACAGGAATGCACACACACGCGTACACACACACACACACAAATCAACCAAGACGAGAATTCTTGGTTCACTTTTCTGGTTCAAAGCTTGGTCATACAGTGCCGGGGTGTTAAACGTTGACCCTGTGACCTCTGTGTATTAACACGCTCCAAGCACACACAGGTTCACAGAAATAAGCACTCACACTTGCTTACCAGCAGTCCCAGATGGAGGCTGACAGTTGCTTGTGTATAAAAAGATATTTTGGGGAAAACTTGATAGACAATGAGGTGAAGCGAGTCAGGAGGGAAAAGGGGGGGGGGGGGGGGGGGGGGGGGGGGCATATGGGGCACGATAGTAACAGACAAAGAAATAGATGCAGGCAAAGAGAAACAGGGAGATAAAATTCAAAGCTCTGCTGCTCTCACTAGCAATTAAAATAATTTCAGTATAATTTGACAAAAGCCTGAGCGGTCTTATCAGTTTCCAGATAAGTCTCCTCCTCCTCCTCCTCCTCCTCCTCTTCTTCTTCTTCAACCAGAATGCATGAGAGGCCCTCATGACTGAAAACTGACACAGTGTACACTGATCGCTGCTACCATATGGCTGCCTTCTCTCCACTCAATTCCTTCCACTTGCGGCTCTCGCTCCTGCACAAACACTTACAGATGCATGCGTGCGCTCTCTCTCTCTCTCTCTTCACACACACACACAGACACACACACACACACACACACACACACACACACACACACGCACACACACACATGCACACATGCACAACTAAGGCATAACTAAGATTCTAAAAGGGCAGTCAGATTTGAACACCGGCCTAACTGTGAGTTTTCATCTATGTTGTCTACTTCCCAGTGTATTTTTGGGAAATGTACTCACTCACTGTGTATGTATATTTTATCATATAGCATAACATCCTTTGTTAAAAATCATATACGTTTTGGTTTTTAGGTGTGTTCTCTCTTTTCACTTCACCCCAGATATAATCGTTAAGCGCTCGGCTTTCTAATTGAAACTAAAGATGGAAATTTTGATAAAAAAAAAAAAAACAGTAAGTGAAAGACAGGGAGCGCACACTAGAGAAAGTGTAGGCGAGCAGCGAAGCAAAACTAAACAGAGACTGAAACTTACTTGCTAAACTAACAATAGCAGCAGATTCACAACACTCAGATAGTGGGCATGCAGGCAATAACAAACACTGCAAACATTTCATTGGTCAGAGTGATGAGAGGCATCTTGCAAATATTGAAACATGTTTCATGTGGATGGGATATGATCATGTCATGGGTGCGTTACGTGGGAACAGCGGGGGTGGACCTTCTCAAAACAGAGCGGCAACAAGGCCCCGTCAAATGTGTATCCTGACTGTTTGATTTGAGCCTACGTCAATCCTGATTTGAGTCAGTCTTGTTTGTAAATTGGTAGGTCTTTGAGGAGGCAGCAGCTAAGGATTCAAACATTGTAGTGATGGTTTAACAGAGACGGATAAACTGAGTATCCCCCTTGAGATACAAGAATTTCACTTCAGACAATTGCTCAGTTCCTCATGTACAGTCTGTGGTGGAATCGTTGAGGTCAAACTGTTAACACCGTTCTGGGTGCTTGATGTGACAACTGACTACAGACTTTCTGCCGCTTTACATAAACAGTTGTGGCAGAAAATGGTCAGTGGCAGTTATGGATGAGTGGGTGTGTGTGTTGGGTTAAGACACAATGTGTAAGGTAGCCTGGTTTCAGAGCATTGGGTAGTGTGAACCAATGCTCTGTTACTGTTTTTCACACATCGCTCCAAACTGCCACCATCAGCATGTGTGTGTCTGTGTAAGAGATGAAACAAGGATAAGAAATAAGGAGAGAAAATCATATGGGGAGCTAGTGCTTTTCCAACACTAATGCGCTTAAATGAGACGACATCTGGTGTGTGTTGTTTAAAACTAACGTATGGTCTTACCAAATGGTAACAAACCGTGATCACAGATCTATGGAATAACCCACTCCTATGTACTGTGGTGTAAGACTAGTGAATAGTATCTGTTTACCTGTGTGTGCACATGGAAAGCTTTATTGGGCATGCCCAGAACAGGGGGGCAGGATATCTGCGTCATTTGGGAGGTAAGCCGGTTGTCACGGACACACAGAGGGCGACGTTCCACTGAACAGGAGGCGGGTGCAGTGACATAAGCAGGGCGCAGTGCCCTTACCGTACGCGATACTCTCACAACACCTACATATGGAGGGGTCAAGGGCGTGCAAACACTTACTCCCACATTGTATCGTGATGCGTGAAACATTCCAGAAAAAGATTTGAACTATCTGTGTCTTCTATTGAAGACTTCTTTCGTTTCCTGTCATATTGTATGTTTTCAAAGTGAATGCATCTTTTTTCCAGTCTGTGAGCAGATACAGTACAACACAGAGTGCGTCTGGTTTCATACACTTGGCAGCATCCTGCGCACACACTGTGTGAGTGCTGTAAATAGCCAGAGTGTGTCGTGCATCTCTGCTGTGTTTGGACCTATTTTAGAGCTGACACAGGAAACAGGGCCATTCTGACAGCCACCCTGCCAGCCGGTACTGCACACAGCAGCCCCGGAACCTTCTGTCGCACACACACACACACACACATACATACACGTGCCTGCGCGCGCACACACTCAGACATGCAGGCATACACACAGACGGACCAGATTTTTCCATGTTAACAACCCACCAGTGCTTCATCCACCTCATAGACTTCCACGAATCATTTAATTTCCTTTTTTAAGTCAACATTCGTTCTCTCATCCCTCTGTTCTATTCCAGTTTTCCACAAACCCTGACTGGAAAGACCTTTAACAAAAGACCCCCTGCTGTGTCACTTGGCGGCCCCCTGTCCTCCACATCTTGTCTTTAGTATTGCACATTTCAAACCTTGTAGTGCAGGGGTGATTTCACTTCTGAGCCAACTAGAGAGACTCTAGCTGCTTTGCTGTGCTACATATCCCTGCATAATAAGCAAAATGATAACTCTGGCAGAGGGGAGCTCAATTACCCAAGACACAGGTTTCTGTTTCAGCTACATGAGACAGCTGGAGACCTGGTGCAGTACACAGAGTTAATTTGGAATTAATTCATGTTGCTTTTTTTCTATTCTACTTCACTGTTTCTGTACTGTTATATATTGTGTTATTTAATTCACTTGTCCACCAGGGTGATGTAATTTACTTCAGCATCTTTGTCAGTTATTCATTCATTCACTAAATATGTTGAGGGATTGAGGGAGATACGGGAGCCCTGACTCAGTGAGTTTATACCTAAATGAAGCGGCATCTCAGTGATGTGACAGTGGTAGCTCATTTAGAGACCGTTAGCACACAGAAAATAAACGCCTCTTCAAAGGCTGTAGCGGAGTCCCACTTACCAGCCTCTCATATTTGGGGAGCAAGATAAATTCTGCAGACTGCTCCTGCCTTCCTATGTAATTATGTGCATGGTGATGTGCTTTTACAGTCTGCCTAACAGTCGGAAATTATCTCCCGGAAATGAAGTCCAATTAATTGTGGCACTTTGCAGGCGTACGTGTGTGCAGAAACACTGTAATGACACTTAACAGGAAATTGGCTCCTGTTGAAATATTTAATAAATAAGTTGCGAGGTGAAACAGCCTTGTATGATACTGACAAACGTAGCTTGTTCTTTTTGTTTTTTTACACACACACACACACACACAAACAGCTCCCGTTCATTTCAGTGAACTGCTCACATATAAGGAGTTAGAAAAAAGTGAGCGGTGTCACAATAAAATAGAGATGAACTTTGTGTAAACATGATAAAACAGGCAGATAAAGTGATTTTGAATTTGGTATGGGGGCACCCTATCGAACTAACCTAAAATAGGAAAGTCTATAAAAGGAAATGGCAGTCTTTTAGGGTCAGTGACATACTGTGTCACGCCACAGTAGCTCTCTATTGTAAGACGCACTCTGATGAGTCAGCACTCTCACCTTTTGTTTTTGTCCCTGGGAGTCTGGGGGTTTTGGCCAGAACTAGTGTCCAGATACAACCCATTCATGAATTGTGTTTTTCTTTAAGTTATTTTAATTTATTACATGTTCCATATTTGTATTTATTTTCGTAGTGGCATTCTGAATATATTAAAGGGTTCTCATTCAGTTTGCGGGTATTGAGATTACTCGTCCCTTGATTCATTTTCTGGAATACTGGAATTAATGAGCTAACCCATAACTTTAAAAAGCACACATTTTAACAGCTTACACAACATAATCTTCAGTGTAGGAATATTACATATAGTCCGAGCTGGTGACCGATACAATATCTGCTGCAGTGGATTTGGCTGATTTGCTCAAGGGCTCCTCAGCAGCAGCTGCGAAAGATTTGAAAAATGAACTCCTTCCATTTTTACAGTAAATAGAGGATTTGAACATAGAACTGCCCGATCCGAGGCCTAATTGTCTTACAGTTAGGCTGCCTCTGCAAATGTACTGGCATTTTTATGAAATCGGGAATTTGTGAATGGACTCATGTGTCGTGCACCACTTTTGAAGTAATATGCAAAGTCTGTTCCTTTTAAACTTGATGTATTCCCAGAGCCGTGGGCCATCCCCATTATGCTTGGAACAAGCTACTGAGAATCACTTACTTTTAAACATCACATTACACAAGACAAGTTTTCTCCAGCGTGTATAAGGACGCGTACGGTTGGAGCGTGTGTTTACAGTCACCGCCCCACATATTTATTCCTTCATGTTCCTAACACTGACATCCACTTGTTCATTACCTTCGGTCATTCTGCTCTGCTTGGTCACACATAACAGCTTGCTGGTCATTGGTGTGTGTGTGTGTGTGTGTGTGTGTGTGTGTGTGTGTGCCTGTGCCTGTCTGTCTGTCTGGCTGTGTTGGGGCCTACTATGGACCCATCCGGCTCGACGGTACGGCACGTAAAGCGGCAGCGGAGCGGTGTGCGTGTCAGCCGGAACGTGTGCTTGGCAGGCAGCGGCTATGCTATTAGCAAGCGCTAACAGTTTTATTATTAGAAAATAAGCGGTGCGCTGCAAAAACTCTGAATGTTATTAGCACCTCACCATCTGGGTCTGACAGCTGTGTTCAGCCACCATCATGGCTCAACTGCTAACGGCCATATCTGAAATCTCCACTTTTTTTATTTCTTTTTTTTTTTATCTACACTACGTTCACATTCGTTCTCTGTGTGACTGTCAGTGTCTCTTCCTCTCTCTCTCTCTCTCTCTCTGTCTCACGATCTCTCTTTTTTGCTCTTGCTGGGTTTTCTTGCAGACATAAAAGATAGTGAGTGACAGATGTGAGCGAGTGGATTACAGGCGAACACAAACACATTTATTTCATGGCCTCACACACAGACACACACACACACACACACACACACACACACACAAGAAATCAAACAAGCAGCAGGAGCTCTCGTGATTTTTTCATTTGTGATGGTAAACTCGCTCTTATTGCCCTAAATTAGCTGAGTGAAAAACAAAAAAAATCCAGAAGCAAAACCACAAAAAGAAATCTGGTGTTTCCCACTGCAGCCTCTCGCTCTCTACTCTCACAGAAACCCAGTCCTTTACTATTGTTCAGCTCTTTATAAAGCACACAGCGGACAACACAGCAAAGGGTGGAAACAATAAGTCATAATGCTTTCGAAAAAAAAAAAAGAAGCATACTGTTTTTGTATGCTTGCACGTGACCTCTTGCTTGCATGTTAACTTCTGAGATTAGTTGCTTTTTATGCACGTGCGCGAGAGTCTGTCTGCACGTATACCTTTCAAAACAAAAAAAGATTCTGCATGTGTGTTTTTCCTTCCCGATCACACAGCTTTGCAGGGCTTTATTTAAACAGATAACTTGCTACTAGAAGCCCCCAGCGTTCCCAAAAACCTCCTAACTCCTCTTCTTGCCTCCCAATCTTTTACAACAAACCCTATCGAAAGGAGACACCTCCAGAAATTAACACTCTTATTGCAGACACAGCAGAAAAGCCTACCCTGCAGTGCTTCACTTTCTCCAACAGAAAATACTTTTCTCCACTAAAACAGGCCAACTCCTTCTAGGGGTGCGTCTCCCGTGCTCGACCTAATCTACATGCATACTTACCTTCCTTATATTTAGGGATGTCGCTACCAAGGAGCGTGAAGGACTCTGGATAGCATAGGAATCTATTTCACATATAGATGCACAGGGTTGGTGTACAGGAATGGGATATAGAGCAGGGAAAGTGTGTTTTCAATTTCACTGACCCTCTTTTGTATCATGCCATGGTTATCCGCTGTCTAATTCTATTTATCTGAGTGTTTCTTCACTGTCTGATAGGTTTAGGGTTTAAACTGATTGTTTTAAAAAAATTTAAGATAGATTTTATTTTTGATTATTTCTAATGACTTTGCCTGTGTTGCCTCAGCAGGCAGAACATACTACAAGTGTACCGGAACAAATAAAGTATCATGGCCCCACTAAGTTTTTAACACATTTATCTTCCTCTATTGAAACAGAATAGTTTAGAGAATAAACTAATCTTTCATAAATTTAGTACTAATGCCACATTCACATTATATTGCTTATACTGTAATTACAAGCAGCCAAATCTAAAACACTGTTAATGTCAGTCACATAGTTATAATTACAATTCGTAGACATCAGGAATTTCTAGCAGCTATATCTCCCACTTGGTCAAAAGAAAAAGTATCCGCGTACTGCTGGCAAAATGGCATTGAAGCTTAAATCACTGGCAGTTAATGTACACCTAATAAAGTGTTAAATTATCACTAATACAATTGATTCAGCTAATATAATAACTACCCTGCTTACTTACTGCTACTGGTTTACAAACTACCACACACACACACAACCAAAGCAGTTACTTTTGGTTGTTTAAATCGTGTACTTACAAGGCCAGCAGTGGGGGTAAGCATCTTGGAAATATGTCCTGCGTCAGATTAAAGGGAGGTTTCCCTGTACTTCCCATTCTGCCAAGATTGCCTGAATGCAGCATAAGACATAAATCGTGAAGCTGCTTCTTATATCATAGCTGGACAAATAGTGACATGGTCAGTGATTACTGTAAGTGTGCAAGGCTATGGATCCGATCTTTCAGCACAATGCTAATTTGAACATGAAAGAATAAACTTAACACAAAAAAGCCTGTGTCAAGTGCATTGTTTAAGGAGCAAACTCTTACTGTAATCATTGTTTTTGGTGCACGGATTATAGCTTTTGTTCTCTGTTTGGGTAAAAGTGAATCATTTTTAATTCTTCAAGAATAGTTGTGAATCATTCTGTTTTAGTACAGAACTTTGCTCTAATTTAGAATAATTATGGGATTGGACATCTGGATGCAAGAAAAGGAGCAATTTACAGATTTGTTTCAGAGTGAATACTGAGCAAATGAGTCACTCTGGCAAAATAAAAGATTATTGGGCTCAGGACCTGTTGAAATACGTAACACAGTGCCGACAATATGCTGGTATTTACTTCAACACTACATGAATACAGTCTAAACAAACAGTTTCTGAAATGGTATCAAACACCCTGCAAGCAAGCACATTCATTTCACGCCACCTGAGGTTTGTAAAGGGACTATTTCTTTTTGATGGTGTGTGCATTGTGTGTGTGTTTATGCAGCTAAATGTACACATATGTGTGTAACGTGGTTAATTCACTTGACTTGAGCATGACCACAAATCAAAGTGATGGCTGGTGAGTACCACATAAGAGAACAGAAATGAAGCAGATAAGTGTTGAGATCAAACAGACCTTCCCCAGTCGAAAGCTCCCCTCCAGGGGCAGGAGGGCTGCAAAGCACTGCTCAGTGTATGTCTCATTTAGTAGAGGCACCGCTGCAACTGCTAACGAGGTGATAACACGGACAGACGCTAAGTCATTAGGAAGAAAAAAAAGATCAGTTATGTCACTTTACTTTGCTCTCTCTGTGTGCCGCTGTAAAGTATTTAATGGCATCTTTCAGAATAAATTCTATGTGTACAGTTTGTGAATAGAAAATATGATTTCAGTACTTCAATGGCTGTATTATATGTTAGTCTGAACTGAGATCAGAGCGGTCTAGCGGTCTAAACACAGCAGACAATGGGACTCTGAGGACAGATGAGGAATGGCATTGATGAGAGGTTTCTGTCACTGGGCTGGCTGGGAGCCAGAACGTAATGTGGACTGTGGAGTGTTAGAGTTTGACAAGACTGAATGCTGTTTGTCTGACAGCCAGCTTACTGCTCTGTATCTGAGGCCAGATCATATCCAGACCCCTTCTGCTTCCATGTCCCCTCCGCTTTTTTTTTAAATGCAGTTCGAGTTTTTCTCTTCTCTTGAGGTCACGGTTAGTCAGACATGTTTTGTACAAAGTCTTAAAAGGCAGTTTACTTCCATATTTTTTTCTCAGATCCGTCCTCTATTCCTTGTTCTTATTGCTGTTGTCCAACCCTTTTAACCTTTCCCTTA
The DNA here is from genome assembly GCA_031216445.1 of Lateolabrax maculatus. Taxonomy (NCBI): domain Eukaryota; kingdom Metazoa; phylum Chordata; class Actinopteri; order Acropomatiformes; family Lateolabracidae; genus Lateolabrax; species Lateolabrax maculatus. The sequence goes on from CM062198.1 coordinate 16,379,599, forward strand.
CATCCTACAGTATAGCTCATTGATTCCCACAGGTACCCCAGAGTGCACTTTACATGGGGTGGGAAGTTTGTGAAGTCGTTAAACTAATTTGAAAAAAATCTAAATTAGGATTTGATTAAAAAATATATCCACAAATTTTTATTTTATCACAAATCACAAATAGTATTACAAATTGGCGGGCTGCTGATCTTCAGTAGATTTACTGTCCAGCTATGACAGTCCACAGGAAATGCACCAGTTTTCCACCCACCTGAATCAGTTGCAACACCTCAAGAAAAGAAGAAACGATGCAAGAAGCCACACCTAAACACTGACAATTACAGGATCACTCTGTCTTGTGTCGATTCACACGTGCTACATATACATCTATGGCAGGGATGAAGGGGTACTCAAGCCCATGTGATAAGGTTCTGGTTATACGTACCGCTACCACAGTCTACAGTGTACAGTATTTAGTCATCCCACTGTTGGGCTCTCACTTTCCCTGTCTACTTCAGTCATTGTCTCATTCATCTCAGGTAGTCACCGTCCATCCAGGAATTGTGTTTTAGCTGGCTCTGTTCAAGACAGGGTGGCAGAATCAAAGAACGCTTTATAACAGTAATTCCTACCTACCGACAGCCAAATTGTTCTGAGGTAAAAATATTGACTTATCTCATCCATTGTTCTTGCGGTACAAATTCAACCACAGAGCAATGACTACAATAGAAAATTTCTACATTTGAATTAAGGCTTGTGTTCAGCTTCCTCTCCTTTTGTGTTTTTTGTAATGCTCCAAAGTTATTTAGGTTTTCGAAGAGGATAGATTTGATAAGTTATGTCTCTACTGGATGAAATGTGCGGAGTGTGTGTGTGTGCGTGGGTATGAAGGGGGGTGTACGTCGTGAGTACTGCATTGAGAAAATGCTATTACATAAATGGACTATGCAAGACAAAGACTTTGATATTATCATAATTAAAAGTGAGCAGCACCATATGGTGAGGGAGAGGAGCCGCACAAAAACAATCAAATTGAAAGCCTCTCAGTGAACAGAAATACATGAAATGCTCATTTTTCAGCCAGAAGAACTGACAAAGTCTGAACATACGCTTTTCTATAACCTTCTCCTCTCCTCTCCTCGTCCTGTATGTGAGTGTATGCCTGGTCAGTGCCCTGGGCCTGCTAGGGGTCTACAGTATGCTCCAGGAATAGTCCAGTCACGTGGCCGCTCTGTGGGATCTGTTCCCCTGGCAGGAAGCTGTTATATGGTTACAGTTATTTTTGTTGTCTGTCTGGGGATAGTTTTTACTGCGCTCCAGAGGATCAATAATTGTCATAAAAAGACTGCGTCACCCGGTGCCCTCTTTGAGCAGGACAGTGAGGTGGTGTGTGTAGGTTAGGGAGGTGTGTGTATGGGTGTGTACACATGCAATCGGGAATTTTTTGGCCGAGCTCAGACGTGTGAGCCTGAAAGAATGAGTAAATATTTGGGTCTTTGTGCGCACATGTGTGCGATATCAAAGGGACACCTGTGTGTCGCGCGCATGATATTGTGTGTTTGCATCTGTTTCTATATTGAGGGGGAGATGAGGTGTGAGTTGACAAGAAGTGCCGGTGGTTTATTTTAAAGACAATGTCAGAGTGTGGAAATTCTGATATATGTCAGTTACGTGAAAGGAACTGCGCAGCAGACAGTGTGGTATATGAGGTTGTGAGATGTTTTGGAATGTGTTACTACATTTGATATAAGGATGGGGTGACCTGAGTTAGTCACAGTGTGTTGTTGCATTTAACTACAGTCTGCTCCCCTGCGTTGTTTCAATTTGTGTTGTAACTCCAGCTCTGCTACTTTACACACTTCCCTCTGTGACCTGCTGCATCTGTCTGCTCTCCTGTTTGTCCCTTTCTGTCTGGAAGGCCACACCGCATCCCTGTCCATAGCATGTCTGCCGAGTATCTGTGTCTCTCCTATAGCTTGTCTACCGTATACAGTATATGTGCCACCGTAGCCCTGAAGCTGCAGCCTGCCCTGGGGACCGAGAGAGGAGGTCCTATAACAGTGCAGGCAACGGAAGCTGGCTCCCAGCTAATTGGTTCCTGTGTTAGCGGCACACAGAGACGGTGTCAGAGTCAGCACTTTCCCTCCCTCTTCCCACGTTCCCTATCCTTTTCCCTTTTCTCCCTCCCTCCCTCCCTGCCAACCACAGATGCCGCAGGTTTGACATCCCTTCAGGACACACGCCTGAGCTAATATGTACATTGCTGGATGTTTGTGTGTTGACAGACGATTTGGGCGTGTCGTTTCCAGTTTGACAAAAAGAAATCCAAGCAACTGCTGCTGCTGCTGCAAAAAAAAGAATAATAAATGTAGTAACATTTAAAAATCATGTTTCTAAAAAGCAAGGAAAAATAGCACAATTAGCACTTAACTCTCTCAAGTATATTTCCCCTCTTAGGAGATCGGCCTCTCATGCGGTGTGTTTCACTGTCTATTGCTTGCGGCTTATCAATCCATCTATACTTGCAATCTGGTCTGTTATTGTCTTCTTTTGTCCTTTGTATCTGTCTCATCCGACAGCCACAGCCCACTCCATGGGCAGAGCAAATGAAGGTCACTATGTAACTGTGTTTATGTCGCCCCTCCCCCCACCAAACACACACCAACCCTCCTTCGGCTGATGGCCCCAATGACAGGGAAGGTAGACTCTAGTCCAGGTAATCACAGCTTGTAGGTGTCTGTGCTCTAAACTGTGTGCAGGTATGCTTCCTGTGTGTGTGTGTGTGTGTGTGTTTGCTTTTCATACTGTGAGAGGAGATGACAACAAAGTGTATCCCACTGAGCTGGAGTTGACATGAAGAAAGCAGGCCTTGTCCTGCTCTGATCACAGAGTAGGTGTCCGGTCGGCCACAGCCTGGCACTGTGTGTTTATCATTGCAGGATGTCCTCTCACACACAGGCTAAAAACTTTGTGAGCCTTGCCTTAACTCATACTCACAACGTATCATCCTCTACATCCTTGTGTTCTTGCCAAAGGGTAAATACTGTCTGTGTTGTATTTCATGGCCGTTTAGGTTGATCGAAAACAATTTCATACACGTTACTGCAGTCATGTATGATTTTGAGGCACTTTGGAATTACTGCCTGGATTACGTTACTTGGCTCTGTTTTTTCAACCTAGGAAGTGGACCCATCAGGGTGAATGGTCAAGCTTTGACACAGGACACCAAGATTTTATTGTCCTGTGTCTCATGTGTTGTTATGTTTAGGTAAAATTGCGTTTTGTTTTTTTAGTGGTATTAAAAAAGGTTATTACATCCCATCTCATGCTTCAAGTCAGCATGACTTTTAAAATATTTAACCAAGACCACGATATTTCCTAACCTTAAAGAATACAGTTGGTTCAGATTTTTTAAGTCTGTCTAAAAACAATGCCCACATGCCAATATGTACATTGAAAGCATTATTGGTCACCATTTGTGTTTCTGACCCTCTCTTGTGGCTCAGCAAGCAAACAAAGCGCGTGGTTGCACAGAGACAGGATTTTGTACTCAAAAAACTTCTGGAAGATAACTTGATTTGTCTCACTCAGACTGCTGGAGCCTTATATTATCTTCAGCTGAACTTTAAAATGCATTTTTGCAGGACTGTGGATTTTGTCAGATACGTTCACCATAAACATACAAGAGATTTTTCTTAATACAAATTAGTTATGAAGACAGCGGTGACCTGCAGTGATAAAGCTTTACAGAAGAGTGCGACCTCTAAGAGGTGTCTCCCACTAGACCCCTTGAGTCTCATGTCACACTCTTGTAACATCGCTGTGGTCTCCCTCCAGCCTGACGACTGCAGTGCTGACCTCCTCAATGAGGGTGGCAGCCAAGGCTCGGCCCCTTCGCTGCCCCACTGCATTAAACATTGATGGAGCTGTAAGGGAAGGCTGGAGCCTGTCTCCTCCTGTGGTCTGGCCCTTGCCTATAGCAAGTCTCTTCTCTGGCTGCAACCGGTCTCCTTTCAATTTCTTTCCCTCCTTTTGCGATGTATATCTTTGCTACTGCTGTGGTTATTTGAATGTGGTCGAATGAAGCTGTCTGCAGCAAGTGCTGCTCAGTATAAGGAGACACATCAAATCTCAAGAAATGAGAGTGATAAGTGTCTGCTGCTGGCTGTGGCCAGCTGCACAGCAGTGAGATGTGACTTCCTGGAAATGACTGTGTGTGTGTATTTGATTCCTGTATTTGCATCTCTGTCTATGTGTGGTGCATTTATGTTATGCATTATGACTCTTACCACAGAGTACAGCTATATGAAAGGAAGTGGTAGGAGACACAAGACGGCAATACTTTCCTTCCTTTATCAGACAGAGTGTGCATGTGCATGTGTGTGTGTGTGTGTGTGTGTGTGTGTGTGTGTGCGTGTGAGTTCCAGTACTGCTGCATAACATCAGAGCATGATCTTAACACCTTGCTATCACTAATTTTTTTCAAAATGTAAAGACGTACCAGCTTAAACATAACAAAAATACCTTTATATACTTAACTGGTTTAAAAATATAATCAAAATAAGTGTGCATGCAGTGAATACCAAATCAGAGTATGAATTATGACATATTACATTTGTTCAGTGAATGCCACAAAAATCCAAAGGGCCAGCAGAACAGCTTACAGTGACAAATCCAAACACTTATGGATCCAAGAGGGATTTAGTTGCCTCCACCCTACCTCGCCCATCCTTATCCCACAGCCCTGGGAGATCTGCCCCACAACCAACAAGTGGTGGAGTTCAGCAGCATACCAGACCTGATCCTGAGTCCTGTTAAGACTGTGAATGTATTTATAGTGTGATGCAAGCTGGGTACGGGTATTAGACTGTGAGAGAATGAGACATTGTAATCTTACATTTGTGAGAATCGATGTCTGGTGTTTTTTCTATGTTATGTGAATGTGCGAGATCTAGGAGAAACCAGGCATGTGTTTTCATGTGAGTGTGTTTGTGTGTGTGTGTGGGTGTGTGTGTGTGCGTGTGTGTGTGTGTGTGTGTGTGTTCATGCAGTGTGTTTTCATGTGTGGAAGTTTATACATGGCTAGAGAAGGCTTGTGTTAATCAGGATCATGTCTGATTATGTGGCCACAGGGCATGGAAGGTTTATAGACAATGCTTGTGTTTTGTGCTGGCAGACTGGTGTGTTGGGTCCTGAGAAAGTCAACTGGCAGATCTGAACTGGCCCCTCTGCCAGTAATCTGCCATACAAGCCTCAGGCAGACTTCCATGCAACACAACTGAGTACAGTAGGGCTATTCTCTCTGTTCTGAATTACACAAAGCAGTGATATGATCCATCCTGCAAGCTCCCTGTAACACAAGAGCAACACACTTTAGAAAACAAGATCAAAATGATACAGTGCAAATACAAAAGAGATAAAAAAAAAAAAAAAAAGAATATGATTGCAATAAAATTCCCTCTATTGATGTATGGGATTTTTTTTCAACCCAGAACAATCAGATGTGATAAAATCATCTTAACTGGCAAAACTAAGCTTAAGGATTCTCATTAATTTGAGGAGCTCAGACCAGTTGTCTGCATCAAAGAAAGACAATCACATGAGAATAATTGTAAGTGAAATAATCACAGCTCTGAGCAACAGCAAACGGGGATGAATAAATAAGGCTGACTAAATAAATGATCAGTGATTGTTTGGCTCTAAGTGCTGTTGCTGTAGCTCAGCATCCTGATTTAGACGAAGCCTTCAGCCATCCCTCAGCGGAGCTATGGTCTTAGCGGAAGAGAAACGGCTAAAAAGCCCCATTCTTCTTCATACCTTCAATATTCAATGAGAGCGCTAATTGCACCGTGCTGAAAGAAAGAAAAAAAAAAAAAAAAGGGAGGGGAGGCGGAGTGGGGAGGTGGGAGGGATCTACTGGCTAATGGTCCGTAGGGGGAAAATAAAGGAGAGGGGGGGAAAAAAAAGGGGGTGGGGGGGATTTAAAAAGTTAGACATATCCTCAGGAGGTTCCTTCCTCTGTGTTTTTACCTGTGCGTCTCTTAGCTATAATGCTAATGCTCATTAGCCAGTCTGTGTGATATCCGCCGAGCCACGGCTACCGTTAGAGACCGTCACCGGGAGCACTCTGGCGAGGTGAGTGCATCCAGTGGTTACGCAGGCGCTCCTCTGTTGTCAGCCGGAATCCAACTTGGGGTTTTTTTTTTTTTTTCCCTCCTTTTTTTTTTTGTTTTTTTTGTTTTACCTCAAAAGTTAGTTGGAAAGATATCTTGGAATATATTCGCTCAAGGTGCACCCATTTGTGAAGAAGAATTGGGGGATGCATATGCATTAAAAAGTCTTTGTGTGTATAAAATGCCGGCGCAGCACTTTAGCCTTCCCTCATCCTTCTACCCCCGTTTCTCCCTTTAATCTTTGGCTGAGTTATAATACAATAAGTCCCTATAATCATTGGATCTCCTTCCCTCGACTTACCTGGGATAAATGAACGGGTTTAAACAGGGAGGTAGGGGAAAAAAGGGGAAAACAAAATAATGCAAACTTAAAATGAATCAATATAAAATAAACAATAGTAAAATATCATTATGTTTAATAAGTTTTAAAATTGAATGTGCTACTTATGACCACAAGGGGCAGTGTGTACAGGATGTCCGTCTCAGGTACCAGGCTGCGGTGTCTCCTTCTCCTCTCCCCTACAGTCAGCCCTTTCACTGTCCCCTGGTATACGGCAACTGAAATACTGCTGATCGGAAGTTTTTCTCATAAATCATGCCATCCACCAAACAAAGCAATAAAGATGTTTGTTTGCATTATTGAAGGGAAAGTATTGCCTTGGGTCAGCTTTAAGCAGTTGTGTGTGCGTGCTTGCATGCATTCTTAAAAATACATGTTCACTTGGGTGTGTGCCTGCCAAGTATTTTTTGCTTGGGAAAAAAAAAAAAAAAAGTAATTTGCTTAAGAATAGCATATTTTGTTGAGTTCACTTTCTCTTTTCACATAGAAGTCAGTAGTAAAAGTCAATAGTATTTCTGATTGCTCAGCCAATCAGAAATCAGCTGCATGTGTGTGTTTGAGTGTGAAAGTGGCGGTGGTGGGAGGGGGTACATTCTGGAAATGTATGTCTGGCTGCATGTCTGTGCTTGTGCATACAAGTTTGCGCTCTTTTAAGTTCCAGTTTTGTCTTAGGGATCATTTACAACTCTCGACAATTTTATAACAGCCCATTTGGTGCTATTTATATTGATCGCACAGGCTGCCAAGCACAGGCTCAGAATACAGGCTTTTCCTGAATTGCACTCTTTCTCTCTCTTCATCTGCTCTCCCGACAGCAGCTTGTCTTTTACATTGATACAGAATCCCTTTCAAAACCTCTTTTTTCACCGTGGTGTCATCACGTGTTGCTTCCGAAGGTGAAATGATGGTCCCAATAAAGTCTTAGATTGTGGCTTGCTAAAATATATGATTGTGTGACCCTCTTACCGCTTATGTGTGTGTATGCTATGTGGTCTCTTTCTTCTCTCAGTGAGTCACAGAGATACCCATATAAATACACACAAGTGATGTGGTTGGTGAATTTTACACTACTTGAATTTGTCTACAATTGCCTCTGACACAAAATGTTGAATGAATACTGCATATTTAATAACCTGGTGTCATTGTGTAAGATCATGTCCACCTGCTTGCTAATTAGAGAGCAACCCAACCCAGGTCTCTATCAATATGATCCTCCACTCAGTTGGTCAGTCAACAGCATTCCAGCTTAAGCTTGAAGCTGGTACACTCATTAAAACCAAACCCAAGTATTTGGTTTGGGTCGTGAGGCTTGTGTGTGATATATCACTGCATGTGTGTGTGTGATGAAAGTGTATATGCCTGTCCCCAGTTGCGCTGTAACTTAACCTGGTCCATGGGAGTCTGTTCTGGGCTCTTGCTCTACTCTTGTGGCCTTCAAGCATTCAGCACTTCATCTTGGGAGGAGTTTGTAAGGGGTTTTTGAGGGTTTCGCATGGCCAACACACTCCTTTCTGACTGAGCTAGTTCCATAAGAAGACTGACGTTTCTCCTGTTTCCCCCTTGAGAAAGTTAAAACACACATAATCAAGGGTCAGGTTGCCAAGACAGGCTTAAAGAAAATAGGAGTCATTGCAAGTATAAGGTGTTCACTGGAGGGCTTGCATATAAGAAATTGAAAGACATTTAAGAAGGACATTACCCTTTTGTTGTCTGCCTACTTTTAAAACTTTTTATGATCCTGTTTATTCTGCCTCCTCATGCTTTCCACTCCTCCCTCCCTCTCTGTCGCAGAAATGACTAATAGTAAATGGCTTTCTAGAGGGATGCCGCAGAGTGAGGGGGTGAGAAACTACCTGCTTTTGTTATCTTAACACCCAGCGGCATTCAGGAGACAACCATCAAACATCCAGCTCCTCACCTGACATGTGCAGGCTCTACTGATGTGGAGGGAGCTGGCAGCGACATGGTTGGTTGAGTGAGAGTTCGCTGCATCCCGGGCCTGGCAGCTTTATGGGCCCAAGGGGACCATAAAGACACAGGCTTCCAGGCCCGCAGCTGCTCCCTGGGTTAAGGTTAGAAAAGCATAGGGGACAGGGACAGGATGCCTGTTTGGTCAGAGTTCATTCTTATCTGAGCAGTGTCTTCCCATTCACAGAAGCACGAGTGAAAGCGGGTTACATCGATAACCAACTAAAGCTTGGACTCGTTAATGCAGTTACACATACTACCATAAACCTTAAACTGTACCTGTACAAGGTCACATAAATAGGCAAGTACAAATTAATACAAACAAGTGCTCTTATGCAGGCACAAACGCATGCATTAAGACACTGGAAGAAAATATTATTTCCTGCTTCTCACATACCTGTGGCATGACGCTGACAGATGGATGGGTCAGTGTTTGTTTTAGCAGCCAGGTCTTTGGATGACAGCAGGAAGCTCTGCGAGAGCTGTATCAGTGTTTAGACAGATACTACTGGGCCTGAAAGACACATGCTATTCTCAGGCCTTCAGGACACTGCTCAGAGAGTGTGGCAAAGGCCACAAAACAAAAATAATTCAGAATATCTGATGATCTGCCTAAACGTACCATAGTAATGTCACTTAGTAATGCCAAATAATTTGGGAACATTTCCACTGCTGGATGAACTGGATGGGTAGTTTTACTGTGCCAGGACCATTTCAGTTAGTGTAAGTAACAAATTAAACTGTAATTTCCATAGCTTATTAAGACTCATTGCATGGACTGGTGGTAAACCCTGCCCATTTCATTGCTTACAAATACCATTAGACAGAAGACTGTTTTTAGATGGCCAATGATTTTTTTACTGTGTGTGTTTGCCCTTGTTTTCCAAGCTTCCATTGTGACTGGAGGTGGCCCACTTGGCAAGAAGTTTAACAGTGTTTTATAGAGTAATCCTCATTGTCCCAACCTCCTCATGGTAAGGAGTTAATGGGACCACGTTGAGGAGGAGACAGTGACAACGCGAGGAGCACAGACAGGATTAGACACAATGGGAACACACACACACAGGGCTGCATGGGCATCTGTTTCTGCTGAGATCCCACTGATGGAGAGCAGAGACTCCACCATCTGCAACTGGAAGGCACTGAGATGCACCTAGACACACACTCACAGGTGCACAGAGAGACACATACACACACACACCTATAATGTACATACACCAGATATACAAAGGCTTGAAATACTTTGGTTTAGGGACATCTATCATCACAATGTTAATCTGAAAACAACAATGCTGTGTGTCCCTGTTGTCATGACTAAATGCAACTGGCCGAGCGACACGGTGGAGGAGATATGAGTCAATGCCAGCCACGGTGGTGCAATCGCACGCTGTTTTTCAAGGCGTGTGAGCGAATGTTCCCTTTACAACCTCTGACAGTAAAGTGTGAATCATCAGTTGTTTCATCATCATCACACACTGCCTCCCTCAGGAACACGGTATGGGGGTTGTGACCGCTTCAGCCTCGTTTTCTAGTAACGTGTGAGCCAACCAAGACACACGTTTCAAAATCCATCTATTTTTATTGCTCAGTAGCATTTAGTTTGCATTATTACAAATTAGTTTCAGAGTCAACAAATTCCTTTTCTAAGTTGAGTTTCAATTCAGAGTGTCCCCTTAAACAGCATTTGTACTGGAAATGTTAATTTAATTACCATGTGGAGCAGTGATAAGTGGTTTTAAAATCTTCATCTCTATACTACACTTAACAAGAGCAACCACAGCTCCTCTCATGCTTCTAACAGCTCCTGAGGCCAGGTTGGGGGGGGGGTTCCAAAGAAAACCTGTGGTAAAAGTGGCCACACTGAGGTTCAGAGATGTGTGTGAGAGCTAAATTGTGCTTGTGTATGTGTGCTAGTGCGCACCTGCAGGCGCAAACCTACATCCGTGGGGGGCCAAGAAAAGGGAGAGAGGTAGGTAGTGAAAATTCTGTTGCCACAGATACCGTATCATCTCCCACCACCTGAAAAGTCACCGGAATGCGAGACTGCAGTTACTGCTGCTGCTGTGCAAACGAAAATACTAACAGTCTCCGAACATCTAAAATGCCCGCTGACATGTTCCGCTGAGCGAGCTTACATAATGAATGTTGGTTTTCAGCAAACTGTCTTGACAATGAATTAACTGGATTTATTGCAATAGTACATAGTGACCCAGGCTTTCTGCTGTTAGAGACAAAACACTAACGCATCCAGTTATGTACTGTAGATGTGCTGCCTTTGTTGTTGTGTGCATTTGTGAGCGTTGTAGGAAGGTGTTTTATTTATAGTTATACTGTTTGACATTTCTAAAAACGTATTATTTGTGAAACGGGTGTATTGAATTGCCTCGGAGGTACTGTTTTCAGGCCCATACACAAATGTTGATACATGAGAATTAGAAAGGAGTGTAGTATTTGTGGGCTTAACATCGCAGGCTGTTTTGGCACCATCTACACCAACGTCGTCAGGACGCACGTAAGAGAGCAAACCACTCCTCCTGCCTTGTGTACAAATGAAAATAAAACGTCCTCTTCATTTAAGCACGGAGTGCAGTTACATCAGCCTTCATACGAGTGTGTTTATGAGATAAGGGGATGCGTGTGTAAATAAAAGCAAAAGTGAGAGGAAAACAATTGATACAGTACACACTGGCCAAGTGGCTGCAAAATAAAACATAAACTCACCCAAAAAATAAAAACATAAAAAATAAAATAAAAAGAATAATCACCATTTTTATTACCAAAATAATGTATGAGCATGGGATTTGCTCTGCTCTGTTTCTTTAATCCTCAGATTACAGCAGATGGTCAATACTGAATGCAGTCTCTGCTGGTGGATCTGATCCGTCACAGGTTGCAGAGAAAAGGAAATCTGTGATCACCTTTAACAGAAGTGTATTTATATCCATGTTTTTATTTAAAGAAGTATTAGGATTACCTACTCACTGTGAGTCTAGAATGTCTAATTTCTTGTCTTACAGTTATGTTTGTTTTCCTCTGTAACGTGATTGTCCGATACGAGCTGCACCTTCCCAGCATTGCGGAAAGAATGGTATCTATTTCTGTTCCTTCCTGCCATGGTTTAGAGCAGGCATCCATATCTTACCATAACCCCATCGTAGTTTTCTGTAGACCCATATCTCTGTCAGCCTCACAGAGTGAAACGCTGCTTCCTGTTTGGTTTGTCCAACCAGTGCCAGCTCTCTCTCTTACTGGCTGCTGTGATGTTCCTATGTCAACTTTGACCCTACTTAACTGAAACCACTGCTATCAGCCTGGTTCACCCCAGTCACAGGAAGTCATGCTCTGAACTCATGGCCTGAGAGATGGTTACAAAAGCAGCTAAAAAGAGTGAAAATAGTCAAAGCAGCATATACTGTAACACAGTCACTTTGTAAATACTTTCAATGGAGGAGGATTGCATGCTAAAGTAAAAATAAAAACAACAATAAAAAGCAGTGATATTAGAACATTAAAACATCAAACTGATGTTGGTTTCACTGGGCTATATATAATTTATGTTGTGCAGTATGATTTGTATGCATTGTATTGCAGACTTCTTCCCATTTAGATTAAACAAACAGCTTATGGTTTCGATCGCTTCTGGAGGCTATTTGCGGTATAACCATCTTTCATTCACCCTTTCAGAGATGTTTTCTATTTGACTGTCTCCTCCATCCTCCTCCATTTCTGGTGTACTCTAAACCGCTACACTCCCACACGGAGCGCTGCAGCCCAGCAGCTGAAGGGTGAGACGACAAGTAAAAAATTTAAAAAGACAGGGCTCTTTTGGCTTAATTACAGCAGCAGTCACACACAGCTAGTAGGTGCTAAGTCTCACGCTGAGTCTGAGGACAGAAGACGTGAGCTCCAGCAAAGCTCTGTCTCCTGAGCTATGATGTTGCGTGTCTGTTCTGCTGTTACAGATCCAAAGTTGAACGAACTGACAAAATATCTGTTGGGAATCTTTGATGAGTGAGTAATGTTAAGGAAAGTAAAGAGGAGGAAGAGGAGTGGTGAGAACTTGAATGTATGCATCTCTGTGGGAGTGTATAAGAGAGAGTAGCTGAGATATGAAAAAAAGATGAAGAGACTGAAGATGTGAAGGAGGGACAGACAGAACGGCAGACCACTGAGTGTCTAAGAAAGTGAGCGTAGCACCGTCTCCATCAGCCTTAATAGAAACACGCACCGGCCCATTATGGAGAGGTGTTTGAGAATAAATCATCTAACAGGCCCCTTTTCAAAGCATTACCCTGTCAAACCTAATCTAACCTACCTCTGTCTGCTCTCCCCTCCCGTCCCACACCGCACCCGCTCTCCTCTCTCCCTTAGTGAGCAAAGCCGTTTGCCGCCTCAGGCAAGGGCTGGGAACATAAGAGCAAAGTCACAGCAGAGCCGTAGATTCGAGTCACCACCACAGTGTCTCCTCTCAGACTGCATGCTTCACAGGAACAGGCCCACATTGTGAACTGAACACTCTGGGCTAACTCCATCAATATGTGTTTGGTCACCCATCGCAATATTTAGGCCTCAAAAAGACAATATTTTTCTTTTTCAAAGTACACTGTGAATGCGTAATTTGTGAATTAATTTGTTTGGGAATTTGTCGAGAATTTTACAATAAGAATGTCGGAGCCTTTGGAGAAGAAAAAGGAAAACAAGTTAATCGTCTTTGATGTGACCACTGCTTCAGTGAACATGGATGAGAACTGCCTTCCTCATGTCTCCTCTTTGTCTGTCACACAGTGTGGTTTTCACCACAAGACACATCCTCTATCCTTCTGGGAACCATAAGGCCAACCTCTATGACAGCACGGCAAAGCAACAAATAGGCTAGCGTGGAGACTGACCGCGAGAAAGGAGTTTAAGAGCATGCAGACTGGCTGTATCTTTAATGCTGCGTAAGGAGGGACTACTTGTCTCTGAATGAACAGAAGCTTGTCTCTTGAAATCAGATTTATGACATTCACAATGCACAGTTCCAGTCTTAGCAGAGCTTTTTCATTTCAATCAACTTTGATAAGTGGATATTTGTATTAGTGGATTTTTTTTACTTGCATATTCAGAATTAACATCCTAATGGCTTGACAGGGCTTCTGATACATGAGACCTGTTTTGCACAGGTTTGCACTTCCGTTCTCACTTAAGGACAAGCCCCATTGATTGGCTGGATATGGGACAATAAGCCTTGTGTGTTTTTCCATGGCTCCCTCCAGTGCTGAAGCAGGTTGATGCTCCGGGGCCGCTATGTGTGAGACGGCTCGGCCCGCTGACTGACAGCCCTGGATAAGGGATAGTGTGTCTGCCCTCAGTGCCAGCACAGCTAGAAGTGATAAACACTGGCAACCTGATCCAGAGACAAGAGACGCCTCTGCCTCCGACAGAGTTCAAACTTAATGCACTTCTATTCTTCTTAGCCAAATCCAGATTTGCTTGGCTCAATCCCACTGAGCCTGACACGGCCTGGCCAGGTGGAGGTCAGCAGAGGCTATTCCAGCAGTTTTTTGACCACTTCTGATTGGTTCCTCCCTTTGCCAGTCTATCTCCTCCCCAGCCTGAAAGACCATCACAATTTAAATCTGTCTGCTGGCTCTGCTTTATAGCTGGGCCTCTCAGTCTCCATTATTCCAGAAGCTTCTCCTATTCAATATTCCTATTGCACCAACAGGACCTGAGCATTCTCTCTGGTCTGGAATATTTATGGAAAGTTTATTTTATCTGTTTTTTTTTATTGCTACTCTTGTGCAAATAGGCCCCCATAGAGTCCCTAGTCCCTGCCCTTGCAGTAATGGCAATGTAAACATGGGAAAGTAATTTGAATTCTAACAAAGTGGAGATTAGCTGGTGACAGTTTGTGGCATGGGCGATTATTTCTAAAATAATCCTGTTTTGATATGCATCTGCGTCCCGGCAGGAATTTTCAATTTGTTTTCCCATTGCCGCATGTAAACAAGCTCTAGTGTCTCCTTATCATGGCGTCGCACGGACAAGGAGAGAGCGTATGCCTGCGCCCCCCCCCCCCCCCACACCCCCTTCCTTCTTCCATCTCCCCACACAACCTGTCTCCTCCATCCTGCATCTGGTTAGAGTCGCTGAGCAGCCGTGCTTGTCTGGGTTTCAACAAGTCTCTTTATCGAGAGCAGGTAGGGGGTTTTATGTGTGTACCTGCAAGTCATTTGCAAACATGAAGTCCTCAAAACGCACCCCTGAATATGTTCTGCTTGAGGGGTTCTGCCCATTCCCCATCTGAATAGGTAAATATGCAGCATGGCAAAATGGCCTCCTGTCTGCCAAAGGAGCCATCCCACCTACAGGCCTGGGGCATGTGATAAATGTTTACACTTTTGATTGTCAACTAGAAGTTAGGGAGAGAATTGACTATTTATTTGTATTGCTCGCATAAAAAATCCACTTTAATTTAAAGTTACAAACTTCATCCAAACTATTACTGAAAAATACAGTATTATAAAGATGCATTGTCATATATGTGGATTGGCTCTGTTAAAGACATTAACTAGTGAAGCGGTTTTCATTCATTTCACATGGTGCCTGTAGAGGTGGTAAGGCCACATAAAGTCCTGGGCAGCAAGATATTAACTGTTTACTTACCTGTCTTTCATGTGGATAGAAAGCCGGGAGGTTATTTATCTCTGGCTGATTGATTGCTCCAGCCTGAAGCTAATCAGCATGTAGCTTGTTGTGTCTTAATGTTTATGGGGATTATGGGAGGATAAACATGGTAATCCCCAATGTTGTGCAGGACTTCCAATTATCGTGCTGCTTCACCAAAAATAAGGTCACCATAGATTTAACCTATTAATGCAATATAAGCCAGCCAACATCCCTCTGCTGTTACCGTCACCCGAGTTAAGCCTGACTCTAGACCCAGATCCGAACCCGCAAGAACCTGCCTGGAAGACATAGGTGACTCATCTCCGCTATAGTAGGTTGTGACTGGAGCTGACCAGCTAGGTTAGGCTGTGGTCGCTGCCGTGACTGAGGCAGGCTTCCTTACAGATAGAGATAAGAGGCAGAGGTGAATGTCTAGTCCATGCTGACAGTCTGGATCGATTAGGGATGGATCACTTACACGCAGCGATCGTTACAACCCCACCCCAGCGCGCAGGTGGAGCCATGGAGTGACTCACAACAGCACAGAGAGGTGATGGTCCTGACTCAATTATGCCCTTTCCCAGATGGCAGCTAAAAACAAGTTTCATTATACGTTGTTATTTGGCCCAGTTGGTATTGGGGGCTTTTTATGTAAAGATACATTAAGGAGTTATGTACAAAACTTTTGGCAAAAGGTATCCTGCAATCTCTGATTGACAAAGACCGCATGATTGATAAACCTCCTCTTTCCACGCCATTAAGGGTGTGTGAGAAGAGAGGATGCAGAGTGGCCTGGCTCTCACTGCAAGTCACCTCCATATCCTCCCCTCATTAATCTACTCTAATACATTCACTGCAAAGAGCTGCTTTCCCAGGGAAGAGCAAGCAGGCCTTAAATTACAATACAGAGGAGTGGAATCATTACTACCTTTAATGTTCCCAATCTAATTGAGGCATTAATTTAAGTAGAGTCTCCAGCGAGGATTATTCATAACTGCTTTTTAATTTAGAAGGGTGATCAGGAGAAATATTCCCCAGATAAGAGGCAAAGTTCCTCCTCTGGTTTCCCCTTTCTCTGCTTTTCAAAGCCCCTTGACATTTGCAGGGTGACACAGGAGGATACACACAGCAGAAGAGAGTAATTTGTGTTATTTTAACAAAAAAAACAAACACTACAGTGCAGCTCCTTTTGTGTGTTTCCCTTTTCATGTACTGTAATGCTGAAGATGATGTGTTTGTGCACAATGCAGAAAACAGAAAACATAGAACAAAAATTGTATTTTCCCGAATCAAGCATTTGCCTATGCTAAACTCTACTTTCACTGAATTAGTTTGTTGTTTGCCTAGTTGCTTTTTAAATGAATATGATTGTTTTTGACATATATATGTATCAAGAAGAAAGATGATGACAAACTGACCAAGTCAATCCGTACAGTGCAGTTGTATATATAAGACTGGATGTCACTGGTCAACTGATAGTAGATCAGCTGATGATGTGATGTGCCAATGAGCCACTGATGGTAAAGTGTAAACAGCTGATTGAAAGACTTCAGTTTCAGACAGTGTTCTGCCTGGATGAACACAATGTTCAAGTGATACACAGTGAACATGGGGCTAGACAGACTGGTTCCATAAAGCATACTAGTGATATGTTATATGTACCATATATGATACCTCCAGCAGTGAAGTGTTTTTGGAAATGTATGACACGTTTTCACAGGCCCCATTTTACCCTTTGAAATCACTTACTTAAACGGTGAGGCTCAGTGGGGAGGATTATTAGTGAAGGAACTCCATATTGAACCACAGCAGCCAAATTTGGCCAGAGGGGAGAAATCAGCAGCCTACGAGACACTGGTATTTGATTTCTGTGACTCTCTAAAACACACAACCAAACAAGAGCACTTAAGGGACAAGCACCCACTCTCACAAACGCATACCGAACACACACGCACGTGGACCATGCCCCAAGGGACTTGAGTCACACCGATACCGTCGCAGTCCCCCTGTGGCACTAGAACCAGGCATGGCATGCCATCTGGAGCTGGGAGGAGGGTTTGTTAGAGGGGTGTTGCAACCGAGTGGTACATGCTTCAACCGTGTGGCTGACCATCTGGCTTGGCATACTGTGTATCAGTAACTTTGAGCAGTCCTGCAAGAGAGAGGAGGAGAGGAGATGGATGGATAGAGACAGAGGGGTAGATAGCTGTAGGGTTAAAAGCAGCCAGAGCTCAGTGGCACCAATTTGATGGATGTATTCTGTATAGTGCTCTCTCTCTCTCTCTCTCTGTCTTATTCTATCTTTCTCATTTGCTCTGTATGTTGAGAAAGTAAAACTCGGTCTGTTTTGCAAATGGCACACAATCTACAAAATCCTTTACTCCATCTCTCTTTAATCTTTATGGTTGCTGTATACGTCATTAGGGCTGCAACTAAATATTTTTTTAATTATCAATTCATCTTCCAATTATTATTATATCTCAATTAATTGTTAATCTATAAAATGTCAGAGAACAGTGAAAAATGCCCATCAGTTTCCCAGAGCCAAAGGTTATGTCTTCATATTGCTTGTTTTGTCCAACGAACTGTCCAAAATCTAAAAGTATTAAGTTAACTTTATCATAAAATAATCAGAAAACCAGCAAATTATCACATTTCAGAAGCTTGAACCCGGGAACAAACAACTTATTACTGTATCAAAATTGTTAAAGAGTAAATTTTCTGTTGATATACTAAACGATCAATCAACTGATTGTTTCAGCTCTGAGCATTATTACTTAATTCTTTAGCATTAGCAATATCTTTTGAATAATTAACAGTTTTCCTTGCATTTGTTGACGCAGAGGGAAGACAAGGTTGAAAATCAGTAACATTACTCGATTTGTGGCTTCTGAAAGGAAAAAAATACTTTTTTTTACCACAATCACTTCTTATTTATTATATACTGTACTTAAGTAAACAGAATAGAGCCAACATTGGTTACTCTAAGATGAAGAACACGATGAAGTGAAATAACTAAAGGTGGGGTGGAGTGGCTGAGGAACTTGACCCCCTGCCTGTGGGAAGACTGCCAACAGCAGACGGACATTTCTGAAGTCTGTGTAGCTCAAAGCTCCATGACCCTTTTCTTACCACACAGACTGAGCGAGAGACCCAGAGAGAGAGAAAGGAGAAGTGAGCGAGAAAAAGATAAAAAAGAGAGAAAATGAGGATTTATCTTATGAGCCTATGTGTGGCCTGACTCGTGTCTGCGTTAAGCCAAGTGAGGTATCCACTTCCCCTTAATATTTTATAGTTTCCTTCAAAGAGGTCCTGCTGCCCGTACTAAGTCTCTGTATGGGTTCAGTGCGAGAATTCAGACTTCCTACCTGGTATCCTGGACCTGTATAGAGTTACCCTTCTCTCCTTCACCCATCTCCTTCTTCGCACACTTTATCTCCGCAGAACAGTGACTGTACACTTCACCTGAACCCATGTACAGTATTCCCTCTAAACACAGTCAGTTAAAGTATAACCACACATACGTTCAGCAGGGTTAGATGAAGTAAAACTAAAAAAAAAAAGACTCGGTCAGCATATTGAACATTTTCTAGTCAAATCGGCATGATGAGTGTACCGACAAGCAGATTTTTCACAACTCATGGCTCTTTAGATTTATCGACGAAAGACTGGCATTAGCACATGAAGATCTACTCTTCCTCTGAACGCGTGAAGAAAAACAACAAGAAGCAATGAAATAAAAAAATATGTACTGTATGCATTTATGTTGGGGCCCAATTACTGACCAGTCAAAAGGACTACGGGCTTTCAAAAGACGGATGAAATCTGGTATTGCTTTAACTTCAAAGTCAGGAAAGGGTATAGAGTTACTAAACACATCATGAATATTGCAAGATTGTAAAGTAACTCTTTCTGATCTGAAAGAGAAACTTTTGAAGAGCTCCACTCCGCCTCCTCCAGCCCCCAAACTTACAGTAGCAAAGCGGATGGGCAGTCCATTAACTATTTAAATGCACACAGAGATGTGAGAAGTAGTGGCCAGCATTTTAATGAAAAACAGAGAGTGAATTGGCTCCTGACGGGACCACTCTGTTTCTGATTACCATTACTACAGCTCAGAGTTATATTTATAGGTCTGGATGTGATTAAAGTTACATTGATATTTTCTTTTCTTCTTTTTCTGAGTGTGTATGCATGCTCTTTCTCCTTAACCAGATGTGTGGCGCAGAACCTTTGTGGCAGCTCCATTTTTATGTCTGCAAGTCAAGACAGTGACAAAGTGCTACTAAATCCAAAAAGGTCTGAGTCAAAGCCAAAGTGTCATCTATCCTTCCTATTACCCCTGAGGGAGTTCTCACCTATCCAGCCTTCACGGTCCTATCTTGGGCACTCTGCTAATAAGGAACACCCGTATTAAGCTGGGTGAAGCCCTGTCAAGGACTCTGCTTCAAGGCTATGGGTGCCAATATGGTGACACTCTGCCAGTTTGGGATGAGGAATGGGGGTTAGAATATATCACTCCTTCAGTTATTAACTGTTGCTACCTATAATTAGGTAGGGTACTGTGTAGCTACATGGGTCTAGGTTACTAAAGTAATCGGAGCTTAGTGGCATATCTTCGTACTATACAACTCTCAACCATGTCTCCTACAAAATAGATTTTTTGTACTACTAATTTGCTAAACCAAATGCATTTTGGAGAAATTTCTACTATTATTCGGTTCACTGGCATTTTTTTCCAAATAATAAAATGTGACAATCTTATGCCACGATCAGAGAGAGACGCGTCACTACAGACATGGCCAGTTCAAAAACGCCTTTGCATTGCGCATTGGGCAAAACAGCGTGGTGCGCCTGTGGAGTGGGGCTGTGTGTGCAACCAGGCGATCAAATGTGATTAACAGTCCAACAGCTAACTACCTAGATGGCCTATTTATCGGCATAGTAAATGGCATTATACTCACCAGAGAGATTCACCTGGCTGCTCACATAAACTCCATGCATGCATTCGCCGATTAGTATTTGAATAATGAGGTGACCTTGAATTACATACTTCATCGTAATTAAATACAGCTAATATCAACCTTTCGTCTGCATTTGCCATTGTCCCACTGTTCCTACCACATCATGGATGTATAAAGAGAACCACAGCTACCGGCATCAAAACAGGAATGAGGTGGTAAAGTAGTAAAGCCCGCTTCTTGCTTGATTTGATTGGCTGCTACGGCAAAGTAAAGCATTGACAAGCAATGCGACTATGCACCTTGCGCTGAAAAGTTCAGAATATTTTAACTTTTATGCGTGTCTAAAAACTGCTATAAAAAAGCAACCCAGCGCAACAGAGAAGCACACGCCTGGCTCGCCGTACCACAGGGAAACATTTCTAGTGACGCGTCTCAGTATGATCAGGCCCTTATACTGCACAAAAAATATAGAGAGGAGGTTGGCGTGCGTGATTGGGCATACAAAGCACAGGACACCTGAAACACATCCTGTGTACCAAATGCTGTTAAGTTTAGAACATTGAAACACTCTGTTGGGGTTAAGGAAACACAGGGTTTTTGCCTAAATATTAAAAACGTCAACACGTCTCATTTTGTTCTTGAAGTCAGTGTTGAATTCTTTTTATTTATCAAAGAAAAAAAATGAATCATGTCTTAGTTGCTAAGAGTGTATAATGTAGGGAAAACAAATGAAATACATTAGTCAAGTTTCTATCTAAATGTAGTGCAAATTTTCACCCAAAAAACTGGCAAAAGAAAATGCATGTTTCCATTCACTACTGTTATGCAAATATTAGGAGTTGGGCACATCGAGATAAACAGTTGGTGGCTGTAATTCTCCAGTAGGGAGCTAGTAAACCATTCCAGAGGAAGAGGGCACAATGAGATGCAGTATTAAAAGAGCGCCAGTCAACCCTCAAATGGTGAAAATAACCATGTGGAAAATGTGACAGAAATATGGAATTTATGTTTGTTTCATGTATTAATTTGCAAAACGTTACAGTTCTTCATCTGTCCACACAGTTCTGTTGTTTTCGTCTGGGGCCATGTTTTGTCTCTTTAGTGGTGGGGAAGTTTGAGTGATGTTTAAGTCAAATGCTTCATGTAAATCATAATTTATTCAGTTTCCATTGCACTTTGTCGCATTTTGTTTTAAGTGAGTGTTTTAATTTTTGCAAAATTACAACTTTTTTTTTATTTCTGGCATTTCAGCTCACGTTTTCCTAATGCACAAATAAAAAAACGGTATATATATATATATGCAGCAAGCAGACAGGGATGCAGATCTGTATATTAACCACAGAGATGTGCAATTGCTGAAGTTCTATGTAATCCTGAGTTACTTTTGAGGTTTCAAAACTCTAAAGCCTGACTGAAAAAGATGCAAAGAGCAGAAAGTTGCTTGGTCATTAGAAGCAGTGTTTGCATGTCTTTTAAGCAGTCCTTTACAGCTGATTCTGCCTCTCATGTTTTCATCTGAGAACAGTCTCAGCAAGACTTAACCTCTATGAAATGACTCTGCACTGATCAGTGATTCATTAATGAAGAAATATGTATTGTCATTTATGGTTTAAGGATATAGATACATCTAAAACACACTTTTGTTCTTTATTTTCAAAGTGTCTGGCACTTCAGTTTTTTTTACCCCAGAGATGTTGCAACAACAGCCATTTGAGTTCCCTCGGGCAGGGTGCTAAGTGGCTGAGAGGACTAGGAGAGGCTTGTTTAGAAGACTAAAGACATGCCTCTGTAAACACGCATGTATCTTTGCACTGCTCTCACTTCACATACAAGCTCTCCCCGACAGAGTCAATAAGCTGTTTGTTTTAAGTGTCTCTCACTTTCATTCACTCTGTGAATCCCTTGCTTAGCTCTCTTTGCCCATGATATGAAACGCCTTTCTCTCTCTCTCTCTCTTTCTCTTCCTTTCTCTCTCTCTCTGCTCTTCTGAAGCAGTGCTCAATCTTGCGCTGCAGCGCAACAGGAAGCCGTTTAGAGTACAGTCCCCACCATTGTTCCAGTCTGTTTCTCTCAAAAAACCTTTTATCGCTTCTACTAAGCGCTCTGCCAGGGGAGAGACAAAGATTTGTTGATAGTTTGCTGCTGCTAAAATTGCACCCTGGAGGTTCATACACTTAACATGTGAAACATGTAATAAATAAAAAACGACGAGACGCAAACTTGGATGATTGAGGATGTTCCTGTGAGTGATGACAGCAGGGTCGTGTACCGTGGCAGGGACACTGCAGTTTCCTCTCTGTTATCTCAGGGCCCTCACTCAAGCTTTCCTGTTGCTCTCAAACTTCTCCCTTCTCTTTTCTTCTCCTCATTGGTAACAACCGTGCTTTTGCACATAGATACTTGGGGAATATAGATGCATTATTGAGGTCAGTGTCTTTATGTAACACTCAACTATGGAACACAGTGTATAGGTAACATAATCACTGAGCAAAATATAAAACAATAATAATATAAAACAAATGCTTGATTATGCTTTTAACTTTTTGTCCAACAAGATTGTTGTGTCTTTCCATCATTGGGAGTTTTAAGGTTTTGATTAATAATTCAAATATTTAACTTGATATAGAGAAAGACAGGAAGAAAGTGTCACACTCTCTTGCTCGCTTTCCCAATATCAGGGTCTAATGGACAGACAGTAAAATAAATCATAAGAAGCCCATTTTAGGAGTATAATCATTGTTTTGTATTTTAAGTCTGAATATTAGCATATTTGTGCAGTTAAAAACAAATACACCTTATTATTTTGTTAAGAATTCATACAAATATTAATATACAGTATATTCTGTCACTGACACAATTATGACCCTCATCACCTGAAACATTATTTTAAGACATTAAGTCTGAAATTTAAATTTTAAATTTTAAATATTTAGATGATGTCATTTTATGTTTTGTATAAACACAACATAGACTCACACACTCATAGTCAGATGGGTTTGACTGCCCCTTGACCTTTCTTCTCCTGTCTTGTTCAATGTTTAGAGTCTAAGACTGTTCCTTGACCCTTGCTAGGGTAAGCTGCTTTTGGATAATCAATGGACATAAGTTAATTGCCATGTCACAATGTCACATACACCACCATTAAAGACTATGTGTGGGGGGCAGTAGTAAGAGGATTACAGGGACCAGATGTCTGTGTGTTTAGTTTTGGCTTTAGCCCAGACGGGTTTGGGTCAGACTGGCGAGTTACCAGAAAAGAAAACTGAATTCATGTTCCTGAAAATTGTGCATCTTGTTCTATTAGAAGCCATGGTGATCCCAGGTGCTGATAGTTACAGTAATGAAAACCATATCATAACAACAGCTAGAGCATGTAGTACAGCATATGTTATCATGGATGGTTTGAAGAATCACCCCATAACTTCAAGACAGTGCTACACCACCAGGCAAGCTATTTTTTTGCATAACATTAAGCTATAACCTTTATGTAAATAATTTAAAGTGCAACTTGAATAATTCATCAAAAGTGGCTATAAAGCCAAGGGGGCTCTCAATATGGCCATATTCCATTTTTTGTGTTCTTTACTGTAGTGACTAAATGTATCTATTGTAAAAGACATCACTGCATCAGTTTGTTGATGCCTGGCTAAATGCATAATGTGAATGTATACAGTCTTCTGCAAGCCGATAAGGGCTTACTGGTGTTGCCACTATGTCTACCCTTTTGTGGTTGCCCAGTGTAAGGCTGCTTATGATGTAGAAGGATGCTATTAAATCTGTACATGTTCAGTTACAGGCACAGGTAGTGGAGGATGTATACGTGCAGCAGAAAACCCTGCTTGGGTTTCTGTCTTGCGTATCTGTCTTGTGGGGAAGAGCAGCTAAGATTGATCTCACAGAGCAGCGTGTAGGCCTGTGGCTGTCATACTTTTGAATGTATACTGTAGCAGTTGAGAGGCCACACAGGATATTACAGAGGTGCTCCCTATTTAAACCCCCAAACCTCCAGCAGTCAACTTTTATACATCCATCATAAATGGGATGAGGGATGTGTCTGAGGACAGACCTGTGCTGGTTACCACAAAGGATTTGGGACTGGAGCTACCTCTTTGGGCCTGTACCTGAGGCCGGAGGCACCCAACTGTAGCAAGCTTTTGTCACTCTGTCACCATCTCTTTTCTCTGTGACAAATGTCCCCTCAGGCATCTTTGGGACTCCATTACCTCTGCGTGTATTGTGGGAATGTCAGGACCTCCCTGTGTGGAACACGCGTGTCTCAGATTGATGGGCAGAGGTCTAAATGTGACCTGGCTGACTTTCACTCTCACCACACAGACATATTTACATGGTACAGGCATGAGGCTTTTGTGCACTATGGGAGAGGAGTGGCGAGGAGAGGTGTGGTCCCTGGATACATGTTGTCAGAGGGGAAAGCTGAGGTTTGACTGATTTGCGAGCCTGGGCTCCTAAAATTTCTTGAAATGAGCACCATAAAAAACATTAAACAGTGCAATGGAAAGAAAGAAGTTTGTAGTTAAGGTGGTGCGTGATTGCATACACATGCCTCAACATGATTTAACCTCAACCTTTAATGGCAGAGCAGCATTGTTGCACTCATGACTTCTGATCTAAAGTTTCAACTCAGTTTCACTTCTGACTAGTCAGAAGCGTGTTTTATTCAACCACACCCTACAGTGGTGCCATGACAGATCACTGTGGGTGGGGTAACAGACTGCAGTGTGGTGGAGGAAGAGGTAAGCCTGGTTTGTTGTATTGCTGTACTGATAATTATCAGGGAAATATGTAACACTCACGTAATTAACATCCACAACACTTTATCAGCATGTTAGTTTGTTTTCATCTCATAAAATGTTATGAGCTCGTAATTGATTTACACAAGTAAAGAAAATGTTTCGCATTTATGTACTGTGATTACTTTTCAGTAGAGATTAGTATGAATATTTCACAGCACTCCTATCACAGGCATAAGACCTGCAAAGGGTTTGTGCAGTCTGGTGTACTGCCTGGGTAAACCATGTTAAACTACCTTTTCTAGTAGAGGAGTTCTTTCCACTTCCCACCACAGCGCCTGTACACATCTAGTTGTCAGTTCATTGGGTTGAGGAGGGTGGTTTGCTCCAGAGAAGCAGTACAGGGCCCAGAGCAGAGAGCTGAGGGAGGCTTTGTAATCACTGCCCTGTCTCTGCCTCTGCATTTCTCTGTCTGTGTTTTCTGTTAGTATTGGAGCTGACAGCCTGTCAGTGGAGGAAGGGCTGTGAACCTGAGGGCTCCTCTCTCTACCAAAGGCTAATCGCTACTTCAGAACTGGGGACTGCCCCTAAACAAACATTTACTGCTGTAAAGAGAGGGTCGGCCCCTAACGATGTAGGTCAGCAGGGCTTTTTACAGCAAGGCCTTTATGGAGACGGATGCCAGAGATGGACAAATAGCAGGACATTAGCTGTCAGCAGCACCAGCAGGAGCCAGATCTGGCCGCACTTTAATAGCTGTTTGTTGGTGGAGGGAAGAGGCTCATAAAAGAGGAGACTCTTATCTTCTGTGGACCCTGTGTGTTTGTGTCACAGCCAAGACTGACCACAGTGAAACACAACCAGAACAGCCCAAGCCAGAGATGGACTGCACTCCAACTGATAATTGCAGTGCATCCTCCTATCTGCATGAGCCACAGGGCGGAATTATAATACTACACCGCTACTGGCGTCTTTATAGTGCGCGCCACCGTAAATGATTTGTCAACACAGTAAATACATCTTTCGAGGGGAGTGTAATGCAATGCTATGATTTTTCTGACAGCATAATCAGTTCATCCAACAAGGTTTTATCTGGTGACAGCTCAGAGGGTCTTTCCCTGCCTGAGGAGCTACGCTCTCCCACTCCACATGCTCACACCTTTAACGACTTCTTAAATGTCACAGAATGTCAGGCGGAGGGATAAAAGCAGAGGACCTCCTCCTGCTTGCCAGTGATCCTCGGTAGTTTTTACTATGCCACAGTGCTGCCGGGCAGGACATATGTACTCAGGTGTGGCCCAGATTTCATCGGACCTGCCGGTGACATGATTTAATGCACTTGTTACTAAGGAGCCAAGTGAGTAGAGCTGCTTGTCAGTGGAAGAACAATGACTGACCACAGTACGCACTTACAAATGTATCCTTTGTGCATGCTACTTAGAAGAAAATCATACATCACATGAAGTTTCACACACTATAACACTTTGAATTAAGAAGCATTCTCTGCGGTGGGCCAACCAGCTCCCTCACAAACACTATATATTTTTTTTCTTCATTTCAGAAAGATTTAAAATCAGTGTAAGTTGACTGTGTATTCCCTGGGGAACAAACTGCTGCTGTGATGAAATAAGCATCAACTCTGCTCAATTTTCCATTGAGCTAACCAGGCAGCTCATCTCCATTAGTGTTAGTCTAACCAGCTCCGCTCTGGATCTCTTTAGCTGTGATCTCGCCAGAAGCCAGCTGGGTGTTATGTGTGTGCGAGTGTGTGCGCCTGCACACGCTTGTGTGATTCTGTGAGAGCTCAGTACTCTGAGCCCTACAGCTGTGAGAGATCTGAGTGTAAGGCTATGATGGGGCTCCGTTAAGCTCAACAGCGTGAGCCTGTATCAATTACGCTGCAACAGCGATACGGACACAGCGTGCAGTCTTCAAAGACAAAGACTTATGACCGCCCAGCGACTCCTCTGTTCCTCTGGCCACAGAGTCAGCAGGATAACCTTCAGACAAAACACACTAACACACAGAATGACAATTTTTATTTGTTTTCTGATTCTGAGAAACTTGCTTCCATTTTTAGAGCTTGTAAATTACACCATATCCAATGTGTGATTTATTTTCCAATGATGTGTATAATATCACACATTAGGTGTCTTTTTGTACCTCATTTGTGCCTTTTGCAAATAAATAATTTAAATTAAAAGAGAGAGAATGGGAGAGTTCCCTCGGAGGACCATGTCTTGCCCTGTGACCTGCCTCACCTCTTGGTAGAAAATCTCTGTGGTCCAGCGCTCCTTTGAACGTCATATGGATCTAGTTCCCGGGCTGGAGACTAGTGGTATAGATGAGCTATAATCCATGTAGGTCTATCTTTACTTCCTAACGCCTTTCCAATACCTTTGTACCTCTTTATTCAATACAACTCCAAAGGCAAGCCGATGCCTTTGAGGACTCCACCAAAGTGTGAGAGATTCTGAAGGCAAGACTGTCATACATAATATCTGTGGTATTTTCCTGGTTAAGGAAATGACTGCCATATCAGCCAGTCCGCTGTGGACTGTAAGAAGTGCGTAGGTGTGTGTGTGTGTGTGTGTGTGTGTGTGTGTGTGTGTGTACGGCGTGGTAATGAATGAAGGTAAATGGCAGGGTATGAAGCACTTCCTATCGTAATTTCACACTTGTCAGCTCTTGTGAGAAAACTTCACCTTTACACAAGGATAGCAGAACAGGCCAGGCCATAGAAAACAGAGAGAATATGTCTCTATGTATATATAAATATGTATAATATAAATTCTCTATGCAAAGAATTTCCCTTGCAAATGTATCCTATTCTCAGTTCTACTAAAAGACTGCAGAATTTACACTCAAATACTGCAGTTTAAAAAACAAACAGTTTTAATTGCCAATCCTGCAAAGGGTTTGTCCTTGAAGTGTTTTTTGAACCATACACAGCATGTATTGCAAGTGTCATATATAAATGAAATAACCTAATCACCTGCAGTTATTGTATATGTGAATAGGTTTGTGTGCATATATGAAGAGTGTGAAGGTATGAAAGGGAGCTGTGTCGGGGAGCTGTAATGAAGGCACAATATAATACCTCCCTATATAGAGTCGGTGAAATACAGTGAAGTTATCATACGCTTGTACACACACACGTCTCACGCAATGAGTTTGGTGGTATCTAATTAAATTAAAGTGGAGACCTGTAGTATAAACACATGAAATTCATTAAATCTTACCTCTTAAACAATACTTTTACCACCTCGCTGATATTCATTATGCCCTGATGTGAACTACTTTTCATTAATAATCCTCTTGCACTTATGAGTCAGGTTCACACTCAGGTTGTGGGTTTAAAGGCCGATATCATACCTACCAGCAGCATACATCTGATATTCTCCAGCTTAATGTTATTGTTTCTTTATGAAGTTTGCAGTGATCGGGGTCCAATTTGCAGCAAAACAGACGCAAAAAAAAACAAAAAAAAAAAACATTTTATCCACAGTCACCAGTTTCGATTGTTAATTTATGGAATAAAAACACCTGTTGAGCATAATTTACTGAGTAAAAAAAGGTTTATGCATTGTTTTATGTATTGCTGTATTGTTTAATATACCCGACATAAACATTTATCCTCAGCATAAATTTTAGCAGCAGTCTGTTCTAAACCTAATCTCATACTTAGATTTCTTCCATTCACAAACACATAGTGCTTACTCAAAGCTTTGCATCAAATGTAGTGGCAAATAGTTTTTTTTTTTGAGGATGCGCACTAAACATCTGAATATAGGTCTTTACAGTGTATATCGCATGCTTCCTTTTGAAGGAAACCTAGCTTCAGTAATTGTACCATGAATTCCAAACAGTAAAATAATTCACTCATCTTCATCACGGCCCTCGTATTTAATCAAAATAAAAGCTTAACACAACGTAAAACTTATTTTAAAAATAAGTATAATGATAAAATATGCAGTTATTTTAAAACAAATGATCAATTGAGTCATTTACACACGTCAAGTTCTATCTATGTAATATGCCATGTAAGTTAGGGCATGTGAAAGTGCCACTGCAAGTGTGTTTGCGTGTGTTAGTGCGAGACAGAGCAGGGAAAAGGAAGGGGTGAGAAGAGGGAGGATATGAGAGCTTTCTCAGGGGACCTTAAACAAACTGACTAAAGTGGTCCTGTTTTCTGATCAGGCACAGAGAGGAGAACACTTAGCACTGCTGGAGACACTCTAAACAGCCACTGAGGAATTAGCCTGTTACTGGGAAACTTCACAGCTCCTGCACTGGGCCGTGTCCCCGGCTAAGTAATACAGAAAATAGAACAGGCAATAAACAGCAACAAACAAATGCACATATGCACACACCAATCTATCCTCCACCCACCCTCACACATACGCAGGTGCATAAGCACATGCTCTATGTGTGCCAATAAGCGCACCGCTCACGATAGCTGTCTCAAACCGGCACAGATAAACACGAAAACACACACAACACAAGATACCATATGCGCTACGGCCTCTCTGAGGAAAAGCAGTAGATAATGAATGGGCCCCTCACACACTCCAGGAAAGTGTCGCAAGTGACTTGAGACAGGGAAAAATATGTTTTCACTGAGGAAAAGCAATGACCTTATTCCTTCTCCGTGTTTATACGCAGTATTCTTTTGCCTGCATCGCCAGGTTTGGCCAAACAAAGATGAGCTTAAATTTAGGCCCCATGATGTCAACACAAACACAGGATAGAAAGTTCATGTTTAATTAGGTGTCCCCCCTTTTCTAAAGTTCATTTCAATTAGTCCCACCTCGGCCCCACTTTCAGGTCTCAGTGATTTGTCAATGCCTCAACTTCTATGTAGCACAGTGTGGTCACAATGCTGCATGTAAATGTGTGTGTGTGTGTGTGTGTGTGTGCGTGTGTGTGTGTATGTATGTTTTTGCATGCGTGTTACTGTTTATGTTTTGTGTGTGACCTCGAGAAAAAAAGGGACTCCTGTGCCCTTGACATTTCCTTCTTGTTCTTATGATGAATTGCAGGGGTTATTTACTAGTTCAGAGGAGAGATTCACAGATCCCTGCTTTGTTCCCCAACACCCACAAAAAATGCAGAGACATCTATAAAAATAACTGCTCTGGAACTTCTTTCTGGAACTGTCATTCCTAATTGTTAAAGAGGAAATGTTTTTCCTCATTTCTTCTATCAACTGGAATGTTATAATTGACAAATATACTCTAACCTCAAATTGTTTGACTGTCTAATATATAACAGCTTTAATTAACATTTTTAGTATTTCGGAATCAACAAAAGCTTTATCAACACATCATCAGTATTTCTTTTTAAAGGTAGACACTGTATATTACATTTGGAAATAAAGCTGGTGTGTCATGGTTTTGTTAAAATAATTTAGATGAGTTGTCTGTTTTTGACTAAAAGAATAATAATTGTTGGCATGAAGGTTAAATCATATCAGATATATATATATATATATATATATATATATATATATATATATATATTAAGAGCTTTTGTATAAATGTTTTTAGTCTGTCTGTACTGTGTGTTTTTCCTTGTGAGCCACATCAGAGACAAATTGACTTGTGATTGACAAATATGTTTTTCTGATCAATCTTTAATTGTTACATTCTTGGAGATCATTCTTAACTGCCGTTCAAATTGCGGGGAGAAAAACTAGAACATTTTTAACAAATTCTAACTGTACAATGTGCAATTTCAAATATTTCAGAAAAGCAAGCAGCAAAAAACCTGCAGACATACCATTCAGATGTACAGCTTACTGTATATAGGTGCTGTGGTTAGATGGCCTATATGTCCTATGTAGGATCCTGAAGGTGTACTATGTCTCCTCTGTCCATTTCGTGACACCCTCGCATAAGCCGATCAATCAGCTGTAATGAAACCCATCAGGTCACCTTTGAAATTTATCATTTTTTTTGTGTGCGTAAAATGAAACGCCCCATGATGGTATGGAAGCTAAATTTAGATTACCTATATGCTAACATATCTCTACCCCTGGTTTATGAATTATGCTGAGATGCCGAGTCCATATGTCAGTGTGCTTGTGACAGGTAATATCAAAAGCTTGAACTCGGTCATTTGACTTTGTCTGCTTCTTCTGTCCCCAGTAATAGAGTTTGTAGAAGTGTTTATAAATGTCCATGCCTTTGCTAATTATGCACATTTCTTTAAAGAGCAAATGCACAGAAGTTTCAAAGGTAAACATAATGTGGAATGCTGCTTTGTTGCTCATCAGCGGAAAAAAAACTGAGCAATCACCTGACTGTTTGACTTATCTCTTTCACCCTGTGGTGTGTTTCTGTCGCTTGCAGAGGTTTGAGGTGCTTAGCATCTCTTGTTTGCACACAATCCGTCTGTGATTATGGCCCGCTTCAGGCTTCATGCACAGTCATGCGTCTTTTCACAAAGCAGCTTAATTTGCATAGATTTTGCCAAGAACCTCTCAAATCTTAAGGAGTGTACTTAAAGACGAGTTAAAGATGAGCAATCATAACGACAGATCGCCTTGTTTGTGTTAAAGGCAGGGAATATCTGTATCAGCTGAGTCGCATGCAGTAAATTGGCTCCTCAAGTCAAAGAAGGCACACGCAAACTTTTATGAATTTGTTTTGATGTGGATGGGAGGATTTCCAACACTTTAGTGGATTTTTCACAACAGTTAGGGCTTTTTTGAATAGTCAGGCCAAACTGCAATCAAGGTCCGACTATACGGTTCATTTTCTGCAGATGGCACACAAAAAGTCCTTATTCGAGCATTTGCAAAGAAATTAGCTTTTCTTATGTGTTTGTTGATTTGTTTATTTATTTCTTTATTTTGTTGTTGTCATTTTTTTTCTGCTGAACACAGCTGCTCGGGCCCCACCATGCAGAAAGGCCCAATATGGCTCTGTCTGTAAATCGGAGTCCGGGGGCCACAAGACAGAAAACAGGGGAGAACCACCCGGCGAAATTTAGCGCACGATGGCTCCCAGCGGGCATCATTTGGGGACCGGAGAGACTTTTTTTCCTCCTTCTCTCTTTCCTTTTTCCTGCATGGTGAGCAGGTTGGAGAGCTCAACCCTAACATTGCTGCTGACACAACCACTCAGGGACGGCTGTAACAGCTCTCTTAGCATGGCACCTGTTATTGAGCCGTCAGAGAGAGAGAATGAGAAAGAGACCACTGGGGAGGCTGGGGAGGGTGGGAAAACAGGGAAGAGAGAAGGAGGTTGGTGTGAAAGCAGGAAAGAGTGAAACTCAATTGTAATTTCAGGGCTGTCACAGTTCTGAGAGTCCGTAATTCTGCTGCCGTATCGGTGAGCGGATGTACTCGAATGCCTCTCCATGCTGAGACTGATCTCTTCCCTCATTGTCCAGACTACCTACATTTATACATTCATCACGAAACAAAATAAACAAACTGATTATACTTAGATTCACATCAGGCTACTTTATAAACAGAGAACAAAGTGTGTGTCTATATAGTGGTCACACTCCTGCTCCTTCTATTTCGTTGCTGTGTTTCTCTGGTTTAACACATTTCCTCCCCTCTGTCTCCGTTTTAATGCAACTGAAATTACTTGGACAACCCAGTGTGCCTTTTCTGGAGCTTTTTATCATTTGTCTTCTTCCACTGAATACAATTGGCTTTTGGATTTTTTTTTTAAATGATTCATAATGCTTTCATCAAACTAATAATTATTATAAAGACTCCCTATGTCTCAAGTCTTACAAAGATAAATGACCTACAGTATAGTAAAAGAGGTGGTAATAATAGCGGATGTACTGTTTTCAGTAATGTGTTTTTTTCACAGTAATTTATATTCTTCTGAGAGGATACCAGGAAAGAGGATGGAGATATTTAAATGATTTTTTATAACAGGTCGATATATCGGTTATATGTATATCTGTGTGAGAAACAAATACTAACAAATATGGGGGAACAAAAGAAAGACAGAAAAACCTTTTGGTTTATTTTCTCTTCCAGCCAATCATCAGAAGTTCACTGCAAGTAGCTGTCCATTCAAGCAAAGCAGTGGCATTCCTCTGCAGAGCAATCAAAATGGATTAAACCAACCACGCTCCAGCTGCCTCCACGCAAATCAGATATGCCTGTGATGATGATAATCAATCCATAATAAAATAACAAAACATAAATCTGATAGTGTTGTTGCAACAATTTTAATAACATAGATTTAAATATTGCCATGTGCACTGGAGTGATTTATTGATGAAAAAGTGCTATCAAGCTTATATACACCCCGTTTCTGGTGGGCCGCCAATAATACCATTAACTGCATTGTTCAAACTCATTATGTGATGAGAAACACAATAATAATCGCAGGACTACAAACACACAATTCCTCCCACTGAGCTAATCACTTTTCCAAGCATTATGAGTCTCTTTCTCTCTCTCTCTCTCTCACTCTCTCTTCCTCTCTTCTTCCCTCCCTCCCTCTCTCCCCCATAAATCCTGAGAGAGGCTGGTGTATAAATCCCTAGTCCTGAATTAGTATTGTAATTTCTGGTATCCATGCATGCTTTGCCAGCACAGACCTTGGAGTTATTAATCTGGGGGGACAGGTGCCATAGAAACAATATGCTGAGCGGTTGGCCTGGATACTGGGCCGACCCCACCCGTGCCAAAGCCCTCAGTGCATTCAATTAGAATTACAAGGTATGGACTGAAGCCCAGTATTAGTGAACATAAAACATCTGAAAGCTGAAGGGATTTTATATATATATATATCTTATCATTACAAGTTAGGTTTAAATTTAGGTTCTTAGATTTGTCTGCTTATAATATAATGTATAAATAAAAACAAAAACAAATGGGGATTAACACAGAAACACTAAATGAACATAAAAAGTTACTGGAGAATGGCCATGTTGCCTCTTTTGACATCTCATAGTGTCTATGCTGAGTTGTTTTGAGTACCATAATGTGTGATATCGTGTGGTTTACCACCTCTCTGATAGAAAAGCTGTTACGCCGCACATATGGCCCACTGACAAACATGGCAGATGAAACACTTTGTTTGCTTTTGTTTAAGCACCGGCTCCTCTTCTAATACAAGCCTTTTAAGTGATCAAAAAGGCCTGGCGATATTTGATGTTGTCTGCAGGGGGGGGGGGGGGCTGAGGAAGTGTCAAGCAGTGATATACAGCTCAACTCCTCTGTCACACAGCGCAGTGTCTGCTGGGAAATAATCTGACATCTTGTGCTCGACACATCCAGGCGATGAGTAGAGAAGGAGGGAGAAAAAAAAAAAGGAGGCGGGGGGGGAGAAGAGATAGAAAGCAGAGAGTGATGGGACAAAGAGGCGAGTGAGAGGAGATAGGCCGAGGGACGTGGGAGTGAGAGCGGGAGAGTGAAGGGAGAGGGAGGACACAATCAATTCAGCAGCCCCGTCTCCATCATGTCATCGCCTGTCAGCATAGATTTAAGAATAAAGCTTTTGAGAGACCTTCCAGAGCTACAGTCTGATCGATGCCCTGGCAATGTTGGCCCAGATGTCACTGACATGCATCACAGGGCAACCACATCACTGGGAACTACCAGAGACCCCTGACCTAAGTTCGTAGTGGGACGCGGCACGCTTTTCAAAAGGCCACAGTTCTGTCTTATATGTCGCCATCCTCATGCATGCTCCTCCACACTCAGAAAACTAGGTGAGCTGTTAGCCTTGTGCCCATAACTTCAATATACCAATGGGGACAGAAAACTGGGAGTGCATATGGGCAAGACCATTAGAGAAAACAGAGAGGAAAAGATGAAAATATAGTGATGGGGTGAATAAATCGAGTCATTAAGCATGTGTGTGTGGGAGCCTGGCTCCCATATGACAGTGCAGGGTGGCAGGATGCTCCTGCTGCCATTCGCCGTAAACAGACAAACAGATTGGCTCGTTTGCCTCTCTCCTCTGGGCAGCTTTTGCCTCCTGCTTTCTGAGGAACGCTTAGGACTCTCCTCCCCTGGGTCTCCGGAGAGACTACTGCATGTGCTGTATTTCAATTAATAGCCTGTCTTCTTTTAATTAATCTACACCACTGTCAAGTGTCAAACTAATGTTGAAAGCAGATCAACTCATTTAGTCTGTAAGTAGCTGTGATTCAAAATTTAACTGATTTAATCAAAACATTCACTGATCAAAATGTTAATTTAAAAGATGTTTCAGTCAAATAACTATATTCATGGTTCTTAGTTGCTCTCCTTTCCCTCATTTTCCTCAAAGGAGCAAGCTAAGCTGTACTTTCTTGTAGGCTATGAGAAAAGTAAAGTATACTTACCCTCTATAATAAAAAAAAAGCTGAACTGTATTACATATTAAATAAATCATTTTCCTGTTTTACTCCATAAATAAGTTGGCAAGTGGTTGTATTAAGACAAAAAAAAAAAAAAAACGTTGGTGTATGTCTTTGTGGTGCATATAATCTAAACGCTGATTGTTTTTATTCTATTAAATTAGAACAACACTTTTAATAAGAAAAAACACTTCTCTCGTTCAGGTTTTGGCCATTCTAACTACATTTTCCTAAAACCATCAGGTCATTTATATCCTCAAATTGGCTGAAATGTAAGTATAACTCCAGGCTCAAATGTGCATACTTGTGGCTTCCTGCTGACCCAGCTGTCTAGGACATGTGCCGTCAGGTCCGGCAGGAACCTTTTCTTAGTGTTTCCCGTCACTGTCTGCTTTCAACTAGCAGGTGAAAAAAATGCCAATGGAAATAACTATTAAGATGTATATATGTGGACAGAATGATTATATGTGCCATCTCAGCGGCATATACAACAACATAAATGTAAATGTTAAGCTTGTCAGTCCATGTTTGAATCAGGAATTAAAATATAGAAAAACTGTAAGTCATAGTAGTTTATTTTTAACATAGATAACACTGCTTAAGACACATATTAGAGAGTTTAGTGTTTAAAAAAAAAATCTCTGTCTAATATTTTACTGACTTGATAACAATCCAGGACAAAAAGTGTTAAAACTTGTATCTGCCAGCAGAGTGGAACAAACTCTTCTCTGGCCAGCGGAAAACGAAAACCACCGTGATTCCATTTCTGCAGCACAGAGGGGAAAATCTACCTCTGAGTTCAAAACCGTATGAAAATCTTGAAAAAAAAGATTCATAAATGAAACTGATAAAATTGGCTTTTTTTTCCCGCTCGCTGTATGTTAGACACACGACCGTTATTTTTACTCACCTGCCTTTACTTCAGTTTCTGTAATCCTCTCCAACCCTCTCACTCTCTCGTCTTTTGATTTCAGTGTGGAGGGCAATCGTTACATGAGTGATGGCACCCATCAGTGTAGTGCATGTGTTGTAAAACTGTCAGCCGCTGACAGATTGACTGACATGGTCAACCCTTCGATCACCACCACAGACAGGGCAGGGATAGAGGGGGGAACGATACAGAGTGAAAAACATGCATAGAGAGAAAAAATGAGGGGAAACAGGTGCATTTAGAAAGCCACGCTTTGTTTTGTTTTTGTTCTGTGAGCACTGATCAAATCTGGCACTAAACTAAAACCATAAAACAAACATGGTTGGTTTAAAAGGAGTGCAAAAAAGAAAGAGCGATATATGGAGAAGGAGTGCTCGCGTGTAATTTTCAACAGCTGTTGATTCAAAGGGAAAAACTTTATTTGGTCCAGATGGTCTCAGTCAGTGGCAGAATGAGAGAGCTGACTTCATTGGCTCCAGCCATGTGTTTTTCCTCCTGATAGAAATTAAAATGGTCGTTCGTTTGTCACCGCTCACTACACAGCTTAAAATGTAGCAATGAAACGTTCCTTGGCGATAATGCACCATAATTACTCAAACGCCTGTTCTTTATCTGAGGCAGAGGGAGGACAGAAGGAACATTTTCCTCAGTTGAGATATTAAAACCCAGATAGCTTGCTCAAGCCTCAACAAAAGATGTCGCACACAGTCAAAAAGTCCTGCCTTTTTTTCTAAACGTTTGTCATCTTGCACAACACCACTGAAAATGGCAATCCACCTGTTACCTTTTTCTTTTTTTTTCCAGAAACGGTAGAGCGGTTGGACGGTAGTTTCCATCTCTGCCTCCAATCAGACGTAACATGCTGTAGTGGTGCGGTGTAGCAAGTATCAGGGTGTGATAAATGTATTTATTTTAGCAGTCTGATGGGTATTGATCTCCTCAGCGGCTCCCTCACAGGCTAACATTATGGGACCCTGCAAGGGGAAGAGAGTGGGTGGCTCTCTACCATCACACACATCTCAAACCTCACAAGTGAGGTGAAAACATACCATTGCGGAGGTGTGAAAAGGTTAAGAGTGGCCTCTGACTGCCGGTTAAACATAAAATCAGTCATTTATCGGAAGTAAAAGTAATAGTATCTCAGCAGTCACCGTTAGGGAGATGAAAGACCGAAGCACGACAAAAGTTGAGTCATGGCAGCATGAAACTGACACAGAGCAGAAAATGTATCCACATGCTGCTTTTTTTTTAAAGGCTGTGCTGCACATCCAAAGCCACACATGAGTAGGCAGGAGAGGTATGGGCATGTAAAACGTAAACGCCGACGTGACCTGTGGTTGTTTGACTCAAACATCCACTACAACATCCTCTTCCCTGTAGCGCCGTGTTAACTGTGCGTGTTCAGTGAATCATGGCAGGAGATATTCTAAATGTTTGTGAGTGTCCTAAACTCGGCCGCGGGTTGAGGCCAGTCATAATGTTTCGTGGGAAATATCACAGGCACTCATTTTTCAGCTCAGTTTCACTTGTGTATTTTTTCTTTTGATCTCCCAGTATGTGTCAACCTCTCTCAACCTTTCTGTGTTTAAACGTTGACAAATGATTCATTGAGCTTTTTTTATGCCTGCTGAAAATGTCAGCTGCCAAGTTCTATAGACAGTTGCATCTGTCTCTTTTCCTTTTAAATACTTTATCAAAAAATTAAGCAAAGAAAGAAACCTCTGTTCACTTTTTTATTTAAAAGAACCATTTCCATGTAATTGAACTCCAGAAAAGACATTTACATTTAGAATATTTACTATTATATGACTATATATAATAATTTATAAAAAATGATTAAAATTATTTCCATTTTTAATGAGAATAGCATAGAGTGATACGTTCCTATTAAATCAAAAGCATCGGCTTGAAAACTTAAACTAGAAAACAATGAAAAATGAATCCTCATTTTGGCAGCATTCAGAATGATATACAATAAAACAATGAAAAAATATAGACACTCTAATTTGCAAAGAAGTTCAATTTTATGTCCTTCAGAAACAACTTAAGTGTTTTGACAGCATATTCATCTCCGCAATCATGCTGAATATATTTTAAAAGG
This sequence comes from Lateolabrax maculatus, assembly GCA_031216445.1. Classification (NCBI taxonomy): domain Eukaryota; kingdom Metazoa; phylum Chordata; class Actinopteri; order Acropomatiformes; family Lateolabracidae; genus Lateolabrax; species Lateolabrax maculatus. Next base: position 16,417,783 of record CM062198.1, read on the forward strand.
GACTAACATGAGGGAGAGAAAAGTGATGAAAGCATTTTTATCTGACACTGTTTTTTGCATAACTTGTTTGAAGTATATATGTGTGAAATTTAATTAAACAAGCCATTATGGTACTGCATAAAAAACCTCAGTAGAGAATGATGAAGTGGGAGCTCAGTTTGCACTAAAATACAAAAATTAAAACACAACCAAAAACAGAAGAGAAAAACATTAGTCTCATTTGAGCTCTTCAACAATTGCTGAAAGACATTCACTTCACAGTGTGTTTTGGCTGTGCAGAGACTGCTAAATGGCCGCAGATTGTGAAACACTAAATGGGTGAGTGTGTTGCCGCTCTCATTGTGGCTTGGTCTATAAACACAGAATCTGATTGGGTAATCGGTGTCTCCACTATGGTCTCTTTAACAGTAAATTTTCCCTGCTGAACTGGAGAGAGCTCTCCAGAATAACTCTCAAAATATCCACAGAGATAAGAGTCGAATACTCCTTGACTCACTACCAATATTAATAGGGTTATTTCCACAACAGTCGTATAGCGGTATACCTAAAATCCATCATGATAAGTAATAATTATCTCTACTGATTACTGATCATTTGGGATCATGTGTGCATAGACTGTGGGTGTTTGATTAGAGTTTCTGCCACAATGCGCTTTACTTTGTGGAAAAAGAGGAAAACAAGGAGTGTGTGAAATGTCAATCACTGAACGATGGCAAAGGCAATCTAAAATGGAAAACATTGCATACATCCCTGCAGACTATTATGTACCGTCCATTTGGCATCAGACACTAAACTTCAACACCGACAGTCTTTTATTCAGTGAAAGGATCAGTGGAAGCTCATTTGGAATTCTGCACAAATCAAATCATCTGCTCAACTAACCTTGCTGGAGTGTCCTGTTCAATTTGCAGATAAAAGGAAGGCAGTTCATACACAACTAATTTTACTTATTTTATTTTTTTTCTTCTCTTTTTTACTTCATATCTGCTGGTGTTGGTCACAGCCACGTTAAAATAAAAAAACAAAGGAACAGCATTTCTGTATGAAAAAACATCCAAATATTACAAAATTCGCGCCTTTAACTCTGCAAAAATATTATTAATACCAGCATAACAACAAGCGTTGGCTCTATTGTTTTATCTTGCCCTGCACATGCTGATGGTCATTTGCATGTGTGTATTGTGTGTGTGCGTGTGTGTGTGCGTGTGTGCGTGTGTATTGTGTGTGTGTGTGTGTGTATTGTGTGTGTATTGTGTGTGTGTGCGCTTGTGTGTGTATTATGTGTGTGTATAGTGTGTGTGTATTGTGTGTGTATTGTGTGTGTGTGTGTGTGTGTTGTGTGTGTGTGCGCTTGTGTGTGTATTGTGTGTGTGTATTGTGTGTGCGTGTGTGTGCGTGTAGTTAACCGAGACAGAGTTAGTGAGACAGTTAGGATAGAGAGAGGCTATCAGCAGATGAACCACGAGCATTTGCATCTCAGGAAGTGCGTCAGCCATACGGGACAGTCCCAAGACGAGTAGCTTTAGTTTCTTTTATGCCCTATTTTATATACACACATACAGCATATGGGCGTACTGTTGAGAAATAACGGCATTAATGTAACAAATGTATTGTCTCAATTCTGTAAATGAAGAAAATGTATAAGGCAGTAGTCCTGTCTCATAGCTACATATTTCCTTTTATTATTTTTATTTTTCCATTATGTTACTCGATGTTATGTTATCTGTTCTCCTCTTCCAGTAATATTGCATTAGATTTCCAATACTCATGGTGTGTTTTTCCATCATTCACAGATCAAGACTTCATGGGCTTTTTAAATGAAAAATTATCAATACAAGATGAAGCATCAGCAAAAAAGCAGTGACACATTGCCAACATGCTCTTGTTCCTGGTGCCAGCATCAATAATTCAGCCACTAGCTCATAACTTTATTTTCAATGCATAATTGAGGCCAACCAATGTTTTCTTCAGCCATGTATATATGGAGCAATTTTTAAACAATAAGAGGAGCAGTCCATTAAGCTTTTAACATCTTCTCTTTTTCATAATACAGTACATGCTGGAAATGTATGGACAGTGGGGTCTGAGTCACTCTCTTTGTGCTTTATGCTCATTAATGTGAGAGGTGGGGGGTATTTTCTCTCTGCAGTCGTACTGTAGCTACTGTAAGCATGGAAGTCTTAAAATGATAACTGTGGGAAAGCTGTGGTGAGTAAATGAAGAAGTGTAGACCCCACATTTAACAAGTGTGGTTTGGAAAGGAAGGGGGTCTCAGGGTGAGGTGAGGTTTCTGTACCTGCATTTGTAAATGTGCTTATGTGTGTGCAGTTAATGCATGCGTGTGTGTGTGTGTGTGTGTGTGTTTGTGTGTGTGTGTGTGTGTGTGTCAAGTGATTTACAGTATGTCTAATTGATTTTTATTAAAGTAATTTTGTAGATACCTAAGTCGCCTGTACGTATAAATATGTGCATTGCAGAATGCTACTTTAAAATACCCTTCTCCATCCAGTGACTCATTATATGACCTGATTACATTTCTCATTTGCTTTGTACTACTGCTTATTAAATATTGATTTACTATTTTAATTACATGTTAATCTCAAAACACATAGGTGCCAGGGTTATGACTCTCTCAAGTCATACCGCAAATTTTCTGTTTGCAAATATTTATTGAGGATGGCATCCTGAGAGGGCTATAAAAGTGAATGGCAATCATTAAACAGATACTATCTGTCTACAATATCTGCACAAGTGTCAATATTAGAAACACTGCTTGACAAAGCTACTAATCAATAACTTGTACTTCTTTTTTCAACAGCAATAATTACCAGGGCACATAAAACAAAATATGTATCATTTCTAAAAGCTTTTCTTGAAAAAACGTGATCCATTCCATCCATCTTATGTCCATTTCACTGCTGCCAGAAAAGAGTAAAACCAGAATCAAATTTACATTTCTTGACGAGATGTTTAACTTTCCAGATGGACTGATTTCTGCCAATCCATTTCGTCAATTAGAAACTGAAAAGTTCTTACGTTTGGTACAATTAACGCAGTTCTAGTACAAATCATGATCAAAAGATTATTAAATTAAAGAAAATATGAAAAAAAAAAAAAGCCTGACAGAAGGTTGGAATGACTGCAGTTTTACCAGGTCAGTTTTTTAGTGAAATTATGTATAATTTTTGACAGATTAGATAACCAGGCCTTAGACTTGTTACAGTGGCTATATGAATCTACGGCTCTCTCACTCTAACAAATGTTCTTTGCTGTAACTGGTGGTTTAAGAGTAGGAATCTCAATGCCACCTAAACTGTCCCCACAAGGTCAGAAGGTTAGAGCCCACAGTTTATGTAAAAATGTTATGACTGCCTGTCATGAACTGCAAACTCAGGTTGAGGTGAGCACTTGGTCTCTTAATTGACAATGTATTAATTATTATTTTTAGACAAGACATGTCTAAATTTATGATTATCAAATTAATTTAGATAGCTCTTATGAACAGCTTGCTATCGCCATACTAAATTATTTCTCAAACTGATTGCTTTGTGAAGCGTAACTTACCAATACACTGGAGGGAATTTTTCAGACTTTGCAGGAAATCGAGCCCAAGAGTGTTAAAATGGGGGCAAATAATAGAGCAGATCACTGGAGCTATTTTCTTCTTTCTGCAAATTGCTTTATGTGCCACTGGCATTAAAACGTGTCATCACAACTAATCTGACAGCAGTTTATTAATGATGGATCATACACTTACTTACTATTGAATCTGGCTATTAGCTACAATAGGTTTTTTCTTTCTGTTCTGCACAAATGAGACTTTATATGTAACCTGTAAAAAAAAATTATCAAAAAAAAAAAGAAAGAAACAGGCAGTAGTATCCCAACATTGAAGTCAAGAACTACCTGCACATGTACATAATTTCCGTACTTATTTCTTTTATACTATCGGTGAAAGCATAATATACAGTATATACTTAACTGAAATCTAATTCTATAGTCTTTGTTTAGAATGAAAACCTGCCGAGTCTTGGACCATCATCGCACACGACTGCCTGCTTAAAGTTATACTACAGCAATGAACATTAAATTGCGTTTAGTATATGTCGCTCCCCCTCCTCTCTCAGTCTTGCTCCCTCCCTTTCTATTGCTCTTGCTTTTTCACTCTCATTCCAAATCCTTCTATCACAAAGATATATTGAAATTGAGAATGCATTAGGAGGATAGGACTGTCTTTTTTTTGCAGGGAAAAGCTGTAAATAAAGAACAGTAAAACAACATAATTTCAATCTCATTCTGGCCTAAACAAAAGGAGAAAGTGTTTGAGGATAATCCGTGCAGCATGTAGTGCTTGCATGGTTTGTTCCTGACATCAAGGTTGCTGGTTTAATTGAGCCTGTACTGGACCCAGGGCTGAGAGAGCAGGCAGAGGAGCATCGATAAACTATGAAATGGTTCCAATATGGTCAATCGATGAGGCTTTGTGAGCAGCTCCCTTGGGGCTTTGATTTTCCTCTCAAACAACAATCCAGGATCTCTGCTCTTCAAAGGCAAACTCCATCTTTGCTGTTATTATTGCTGTTGCTTTCCCCCATGTTTGAGTGATGTCACTGAGGTCGATTTTATCCATGTCCATAAAGGCTCTCCCACACTTGAATCACCCGGGAGACAGCTTCTGTTGGTCTGTGCAATGGTAACAACAACCAATAAAGGTCAATCTCCCATGGTAATGGCCAATTGGGTCTGTTCCCATTATTGGCCCTCTGAGCAGTGGTCAACAGATGGAGAGCTGGCATCACTGACACAAGTTACACTCCAGCTTTAAGGAGGCTCAGCTCTGTATCCACGCGCTGTCGTGTGATTCGACTCTTTCTCTCCCTCAGCTTGTGTTGGCCTGTACATCACTCCATCATGTGTAACTCCTGTAAAAGGAGACCCGTCGCAGTAACGTCACAGGAACGCTGCCAGTGAGGGCTAACCGTCTAACCATTTCAGCTAATTGCCTCATTAATGATTCACCGGTGTTAGGCTGCTCTAGCACTTCGCTGTGGGGAGCAAATTGTTCTGATTGGTTTGCCTCTGTCAATTATTGATGAGGCAGTGAGCTGAAGTGCTAACACCTGGCTTTGGAGGTCCAAATGGCCCCTGCATTCCCATCACACACTCTGTTATCACACACCCTGGGACCACATTCAGTCTTGAAGGGCTGGAGTCTTGGCTGTTGCTGTTCTCGGAGAGTGGATGTAGCATGCCCCGGGGCAATGTCTGTGATCTCAGTTGTGAGGATATTAGCTCATAGAACATGGCTCACTGCTGCGTAAAAGGTGGACAAAACAGAGAGATACCGTATAGCTTGCAGTGATTTTTGCTCTAAGTGGCGCAAGGCAAACAGAGACGGGGCCCACCGTATATATTTTATAACTAATAAATAACACCATCTTTGGACAAATTGGGTGTATACAACTAAGATAATTTTACAAGCATGATTGGAGCTGTAACGGTATGCAATGCATTGTCAATACTTGCTTTGTTTATGCTGATTTATAATGAGTGCAGGCTAGGCACCTTTACAGTAGAGTCATGTAATTGGATCTCCAGTAAATCGGAGCCGAATGGCCCACCCACAAAGCGCTCCTTCTGGCTACATGAATCATCGTTACACAGGCCACAAGCTGTTGAGGGGCCCTACCAAACTTTGTGCATTTCAAGACTTGAAAATAAAATAAAGGGGCCTAGTTTTGTGTTTTAATGGAGTAAAACATGAACAGATGAAATAATGTAGAGGGAAGTAGACATGGAGTAGACTCATCCACACTGAATTTGCTCGTCTCTCTTTGGCCTTAATTGAAGCTGATTAAAGAGTCACCCCCCATGCTGACGACACTGTCACTCTGAATCTCAGCCAAGTGGGCTTGCCATGTACACTCACAGGGTGGTCACTCTGCCTTTGTTTTTACACTGGCACCCGTGACAGCAGAGCCCAGCCCAGCCCACCCTCCAAATACAGTGACTGTGACTCACTGTGTGTCACTATAAACCCTGGATGGGAGGACAGAGCTCAGACAAGGGTCGTATATAGCTCAAAATGTGGACTTCACTCACTGCCTCATGGTGCACTTTGTGTGTGTGTGTGTGTGTGTGTGTGTGTGCCCGAATGCATGCATGCATGGAAGCACTACACTAAAGTGTGTGAAAGAATTATGGTCTGAGTCACACTTTAACAACTTCTTTCTTTTTTCTTTTCTTGTCCAACCCCTCCACTCTCCATCTTTCTCTTCTGTTAACAGATAACCCAACGACTGAGCAGTGATGACGTCAGAGCGGCTGACCAATCGCACGAAGACACCTACAAAGCACAACATTCAAAAATGACTTCACTGAAGAACAAAAGACAAGACCTGCTGAAATCCCTCAAAATCCCCACAGTGAAATTCTTGAAAGCCTCTTACTACTCCTGTTTCCCTCCCTGATATTTTACCTCCAGCTTTTTTCTACGAAACAGAAAAAAAAGAAGAAAAAAAAAAACAGACAGACTCATCCTCATGAGATGGTTGACAACGCCAGATAAATACATTGGAAGGACTATTTTCTCTTTGGTGGGAAGATCATTGATGCATGCTTCTGTAAATAGATCATAATAAAACCCTATTCTTACTCCTAATATAGGAAACATACCAAGTCACTCTCACCAACTTCATACACCTTCATGACTGTGGATAGATCATGGTTCAATATTTTCCATATGAAGTCAGTATTCTTCTTACCTCCTAAGAGACCATGTAATTATCATTTCCAGTATCATTTGTCTACTCTTTGGAGTTATTTGAACTTGAAAAAATGTACTTCCTATTCTTCTTATTCTCTTTACATAACAGCCTAGTCTTCCTGTCCAATATCCACACTAGTACATGTAAATAGAGATGAATGAAGACAACAGCATGGAACAGACTATAGTGTATATTTACCACTCCCCTAGTAGATCACAAATCTCAATATGTGAATATTTCAGACAACCTTTTTAAAAGTTTAAAAGTTGTTTTTTTGTTTTCTGATAGTTAAAGATATAGTTCCAGGTATCTGGACACTTTTCTTATGTATTTGAATAGATTCATAAATGCATTAGCTATAGGTAATTATTTGACTACCTTACAAGGACAATAAGGCAGCAATTCCTTTGTTATCATCAATCAATTCCACCAGGAAACAAACAGAAGAGGAAAAGTAGGCAATTCACCCATGCCACGAGTTTACCTTGGCACTTATTATATTCTTTTTAACATTTTATTTTAAATTATTATTATTTTTTTTTTTTAAATCCCAATATCTACCTATTCATTCTTTCTCATTGCAATAATTGCCCTCTCACTCCCCATACGTGGGTTGTAACTGCTGTAGCAAAGCTGCTGTCGGCTTGAGAGGGCCACTTTTTTTTGCATGGTTTGTAATGGTGCTCCCATCCTGAGCCTACACATGGAGGAAAAACCTCATTGATTGCAATGTAGACATGAGGACTCTGACCTCCGTCTTCTATGGACTATGAAGATAACCAAATTGACTGACAAATGGATAACATGCCAAGCTAAGGAACAGACAACCTCAAAGGTTACCCCAACACTGGTGAAGACAGAAAACTTTTGCATGGACAACAGGGAATAACTAGACTGTAGAACACCTCATCTCCACCATTGTGCATCCTCTACCTCTCAGCGTGTGTTGTGCATTGAGAAAATCATGACTTATCAGTGATCGTCCTACTGTCCCCACAGTCCACTTCTACGCTGCATGTCCCTAGAGCCTCGTGAGGAGATTGTCACTCAGCGTTGAATGCTACTGATGGACACACATGGCAATGGGGAAAACAAAACACTTGTTCACTTTAACGCAGACACACTCACACATACGAGCGCATGCATACACATGCACAATCATAGACAGCGCCACTCAAATATGTTGCTGTATATATGTACAGTATATCCACTGTGTATAGCCTCAGATGCTGTACCTTGCATGTTGACTTGTAGATGGGACGTGACCATTATTCATAGAAGAGATTGTGCAGGTAGGCTTAGTCACTGGATTGACTCTCTAAAACAATGCAAGCTCTTTGTCATCTTTACATCTCCTTACTTTGATTTGATAAAAATGTACAGTAACATGACAGAATAGGTTTTACCGCTCCCGCTCCTACTGCGAACGGTCCTCTTCGGCCAAACAGCAGTGCTGATAGGTTTTAAACTCTTTGAAGGGACACATAACCTCGCCTTTGATGTCTGACAGATCCTGGCCTGGTGTGCGTGGGTAGATGAGAGGAGGGATGGCAAACTGGGGCGCTCCAATTAAGTGGCAGCACACAAAGTGGCATGGGGCACCCTGCCAGCAACTGTCTATTCATCCTATGTCAAAGGGATTTGCACATCTCAATGAGTCTACGCACTGCCAGAGAAGTCCGAGAGCAGGGCGGAGGAGAGCAGAGAGAGGAAGCAAGGCTTGGGAGAAATGATGGGAGAGAAAAAGAGACAAGGTTGCACTGATCTTATGCTCAAGTATTCTCCTGGTCTGTCCACCTACAGAATATACTTTTCTGAACGGCAGCCACCTTGGAGAGTTCAATAACCTCTCGACCTCAAACTGTTACACGGCCATGCAGCTATCTGGCTGTCGTGACCTCACGTCCTGTCTGAGGTTAACTTTGTGTTAATGAGCATCGCCCTCAGCTCAACCAGATGTTCAGCCTTGTGGTTAAATACTTGTTAGCCTTCTACCCCAATGAGTATTCAATGCCTGCCCACTACAGCTCTACTAATAACTTCATGTGTGAAAGATCATGTTAAATAGGGAGGAATTAAATTAAAACTCTGTAAAACAGGTGTTTTTTCATAAAGAAATAAAAAATAAAAATCTTGTCAGTGCACCCTATATCCTATACTAACAAAACGGTAATTTTAGCACCGTACAGGTATTGTAGATTATTTGATTTGTATGCCCCCTTGTGTAGCCAATTTATATGAAGAAATCGTCTTAATTCAAATACTGTCAGAGCACACTGAATCACATGAGAGTATTTACAGTCAACATGTAAACAAATTTGAAATTAGGACTTAGTTAAAGAAGATTTAAAATACAGGAAGGATGAAGATGTCACTCAAAAATGAGACGTCGTATGTGGTAGGAAACAAGACATTGAGCAAGTGCTGATCTTCTCTGAGCCTCAAGGCTTTCCACTTTCTTAGAAGTCAAACAAAGCCCCATTTCTGTGCAGCTGCAGGCAATGTGTGACAGGTTGATTTGTTTTTCTATGCTTTTGAATACAAGTGCTGTGTTGCTCTGCTCTGATAGTCAGGCAGCATGTGCGCTTTTATCTAGCAGTGACCCTGACCAGGGTCAGCACATGTACGTAAACATGCATAGATGTACATGTTCATATACAGAATGTGTGAAAATGCACACAAACACATAGAGGCACATCCGTGCTCTTTTTCTCTCTCTCTCTCTCTCTCTCTCACACACACACACACACACACACACACACACTCCCTCACACACACACACACCGAGCTAATCTAAACACCAAGGCTGTATGTAAACAGATCGTCGACATAATGGGATTGTTCAGTGTGCAAACAATAAGCTGTTAGCGTAATCACAGGTCAAAGATATATTACCCAGAGGGCCACGCTCTAGGTATATTAACATGATGGATATATGGGAGAGAGGAGGGGGGGGCAGGGATACGAAGGATATAAAGTGCTACTGATTCAGATTTACCCCCTACTGGGCCCCGTCCGCTGCCTTTCTCTCCTCTACCTCCCTCGCATGGGCCCCACTTAATCAGCCTTCCTCATTCTCTTCTTGCTCCTTCTCCCATTCACCCACCTCTCTTAGACATTAGGTTCCTACCTTTCTTCACTTCACCCCTGAGCTTCATTCCCTCCGCCCTCCTCCCATTTCCCTCTTGTTCTGGAGAGATGTAATCTCTTCCAGCAAAGCGGTCCATCCATCTCTGTAGTCAGTGTGAAAGCAGGATAAAGCAGCTCCACAATCTTGTTTTTGGATTAAGCAAAGAGGGGGTCTGAGTGATATTGGGCCGTTGAGGTGCTTCGCCCATGTCTGATACATAAGCAAGTACAGAGAAAGAGCAAGAAAGAGACAGCAAGACAGCATTGTGTAGCATCAAGTTAGAGATATTCAAATACATGTTTATATTTCTCTGAACAATGTGATAAATAAAAAGGCTATACAGTTGATAGAGATGAATCTACAAACCCATGCCCTGTTATCTCCACTTAACCATGTTGGAAGTACCGTGCTCATGTTTCTCAATGAGTAGCAGCATACAAGTGTCATGTCAATCAAGATAAATCCTGTGTAGCTTACTCCACTGCACATACAGCTTATTAACTTATCTCCGCTTTATTTGATTACCATCTAGCCCAGTCTCTCAACTGGTTAATAAGTCTATGTCCTCCTGACTAAACACTCCATTAGTGTCATCACTGGCAAGCTTGTGTGTGTGCTGCGTACGTCTGTGGACCACTGGAGCAGATACACATTGGGGCCAAGTGACAGAGTAAACACAGAGGCAGAACACTGGGGAGAAAAACAACCTGTAAGACAGACAATAGGTGCAAAGGTGGCCAGTCTGATGATGGCAGTAATAGTCAAACAGACTCTGCCAAATGGACGTTTGGCTTACAATGTGGTTTCCAATTTGGTCACATTGCATAACAGAGTTACGAAGTGGAAGGAGCTGTTCCAGGGGAGGTCCTATTCATTTGTTCCCCACAGACAATGTTACATGAATTACAGTTAAGAGTGATTCTACGACTTGAACGGTCGTGAAAAAAGATTAACAACTATGTTACGAAATATAAAAAAAACATAATAGGTAGTTGTTTTATTCTGCAAATACAGCAAAGACAAAGGGTTTTGAATTTCCTACACCTCTTATTCGCTACCTCTAGCTGGCAACAGTGGTCGGAGCTTTTAGTATTTAGAGCTGTCCACCATGCCAAACTGTAGGACAAAACATGTTTTCTCAGAATGATACTTGAAATAATTGGTTATAACAAAAACCTATATCCTTTTCATCTTACGGGAGTTTTTATGTTAACGTTGAGGATATTGCAAAAAGAATACATTTAAATGGCAATACATAGTTGAAAAAAACAAAAAAAACTTATGGAACCAGCAGCTCCTCCCACTCACCAACTCTATAGTGTAGAAATACTCAGGGGCACACACATCCACGCTCTTTTCCTCTTTCTCACACACACACACACACACACACACACACACACAAAAACACACTCTGTTAATCATGACACCCCACCAGATCCAGACACAGACACACATAGGAACAGTGACCTCAACCCAGACATCGGGGTAGTGGAGTGGGTTCAAAGGTGAAGGGATTACAGTGAGGCAACCCCTGTCAACTGCTCTACTTTAATCCTGACCTCCAAGCTGACTCGAGACTCTTGAAAAATGATGTATGAGCTCAACATAGTGCGGGTGCATCCTCACAATACTCAGAGTTGCTGACTCGTTTGGTATTTTGACTGAAAAAGAACTAAAAATGCTTGAAATGTAGCACATAAAGCGGCATGGATTTGGATGTAGAGACACAGTGGATACGGGGTTGTTCTGATAGCCAGACAACAGCAAAGACAGAACAGATCTTCTTATGTCACATAGCTAATGACAGGGATGATTAAAGCCCTTACTCCCACCTCATTCTGGCCTGCACATAAGCTTGTGCGCTGGGTGAGCAGTTAGCCTGCAAGCCCCTCGCTGAGATGAGATGGGCTCCCAAGAAGATTTGGGGGGAGGAATGGAGAGAATCGGATTAACCAAAATGCCTCAATTGGAGTAAATGCTCTGGGCCGGCCTCAGTGTAATACCTTTGATAAATGCTGTAAACCAAATCTTTAGCATCTGATTAGGTAATGGAGGAAAACACATCCTTTTAGCGGCCATTAGCTGTGGTGAAAAAGCCCAAACATTCACGTAATGGTTGTTTGTGAATGCATCAAAATGCAAACAGGCTGAGTTTGTCATAAGGAGTAGGGACTTTTACAAATACCCAAGTTGCCATGATAGAAATAAATAAATAGGGAAATAATAAATCGCCAGAAGCTGTGGACAGGTGGCATTTCAGCCTGCACCGTTTAGCTGTGCAGTCTGGTTTCTGACAGCTTGATTTAGTCTCCTGCACCTGAGCCAGAAAAGAGCGAAAATTAACGGCAGGAAAAACAGCTTAACTAGATTCCAATTTGCCTGCTTTGAAACACAATTGATGAAGCTAATGTATGTGGAAAAACACAGAACAGACTTTTACTGGTAGGCGTACCAAGCTTATTGTGATCATGCAAAGATTGTGTGCACTCATCCAGGGTCCGGTACACAGGGAAGTTGATTTGATTTCGGCTACCCTTACTCTGCCATCTGAGCCTGGTTCTGTTTTGGAGGGACATTAGGGGTTTGTCTTTAGGGTGTAGAATGGAGATTAAAGTGGCTCAAAGGGAGATGCTAGGATGCATGCTGTCCTCCCTGCTGTGAACAGGGTGTAATCCTTCAGTTTTGGAGAAGTGAAAAGTTTGTAGAGTCCAGAAAGTTAGGCACACATCCCTTCTGGGCCCCCTACAGAGCAGAGAGTGTGAGACAGCAGGGGACAACCATATGCTATCAAAGTGTTCTTCAAAGCTCCAGTCTTTATTCCACCAAATTATACAGTGTCATCACATATACCTGACAAAAATAGAAGAAACATAATTATGCAGCTCAATGTACTAACAGAAAAAAAAACAATACATACCTTAAAAATATGTTTTATGAAATGTGTTGCCTTTGAATGTGAACATTTTTAATTTATTTTCGGGAATGACTTTGTTTAAGCAGTAGTCATGTCCCAGTAGTGTGGGTCAGCTCATGATTTTGTATTTACATGGTTTTAAAATACTGCTGCTGGTGGACAATTAAAAATTTATGATTCCTATCACAATGAGCCCTTTCTCTGTTACCAGAGGTTAATTTGTGCTCGCCCCTCATTTCAATTGTAGTGTAGTAAATGTCCACATTATTTCCCACATGGGCCTGGAGGAGGGGTTTGATTATCCAAATGTAGGCCTTGGTTGGCTCTGTTATTGTCAGAGGGGTCGTAAGCTGCAGTAATGGCTTCTAGGGTCTTATTGCTATGGCGATCAGCCCCTTGCCACTTGGCCTCCATGACCCCAGTCAGAGATAAGCTTTATGGGAAAGCACATTAACATGCTCCTGCAGTCACCTTCCTGCTTTATCAAAGGCAGTTCTGTGAAATCAAGTGTTTATGGACCCCCAGTGAGGGTATAGTGCTGCTGATTGCCTATATTAGACGTTGAGTATAAATGAGCTGGAGGTGGACACTGGACCTGTAGTAGTGGGGAGAATTAAGGACGCGATACTGATGTTATTCTTACTAAATGAGCAATATCTTTAATGACTGCAACATCCCATGAGCAGGCTACTAGCCCCTAGATCACAAATATTATCGGCAGTCTTAATATATCCATGTCTTCCATTTTTTCTACAAGAACTGACACTGACCATAACACAAGAGAAGTAAAATGTGCATAAAAACATGATCTAGCATTATGTTCTGTCGTTATTAGCTCTACTGTATACTGCAAGTAACAACATTTTCCTTCACTGTCTTCTCCTTTGTGTTACACTGATCCGATTAACAAAATTGTCCAATGGATGTCTTTTTTTTTTTTTTTCTTGCACATGTGTTATGTCGATATGGGCATTTTCTTGTGGCTATGAACGACACTGGGATGAAAATAAATAAATAAATACTGGGGTGTCAGTAGTGTACGCCTGCTTACAGCCTGATCACTGGTGAAAGATCCTTTCAGTATGTCTGCAATGATGGATGGTGATAGCCCCGTGTCTTTGTACACATCAGGGGGCCCTACTGTTGTCGCTGGACAGACAGAGGGAGTGAGGAAGAGAAAGATGTAGCCGCAGCTTAATGTCCTTCTCTGGTGCTGTGCATGCTCGTTCCTATTTGCTTTTCCCTTCACGGCACTGTTAACATCGTAAATTAACCTTTCTAAGCCCCCTGTGCTCAGAGACTGGTGTGCAATACAGACAAAGGGGGGAAAAAATAAATCTGTGTTATGCAATGCACTGGTCAGAGACGTAGCCTGTTACAGAATTGAGATATTCCTTTTTCAGTGATATGGAATAAAACAACACACTTTGTTCACTCAAGCAAACATTCTATTTTATGTGCATGTCCTGTGTACTCTGCAAATTGGTATGAGGCTTTTTGTTCTTCATCCTAGAAATGTAAATGAAACACATGAAAGAAAATGTAGTGTAGATCCTTCTCTTCTTAGTTCAAGACTGTAAATATGATGTAAATACCAAACAGCTATGCATGCTAATATACAAGCAATTTGTTCAGGTACTTTTGTAATCCAGACTTCTCATATGGCATGTAATGATGAAAAAAATCAAACATGGAAAAACATAATAAATTGCGGACACGGATATGGTTTGTAAAACAACTTCAAAACTGGAAAATATATGTCTTTGCTGTTAATGTTTTCTTACTGATAACTAATGCATTGGCCTGCCATTTACTACAGTGCTCTGCTCATGTTACTTGTTATCTTTTTTATGTTTCATAAGGTAGGGCTGAGGCAAAAAGGACCATAAATCACTGGTTTGTGGAATAGTTGGGTTGGGGAACAAGAAGATGAGGGGGAAGGATGGCTGTCTAACCATACTCTTTGTAGTTTGTTTTTTTTATTGCCACTGCACGTTCACATGCATAAACTTAATAAATAATTACATATCCTTAGTGTCTAACACAGCCAATAAAATGCCATGGCAAAACCGTTGCTTAAAAGCAGTAGAAACTGGGATGCCATTTGAGTTACTACAACAAAAAAGACAAATCACCAGCTTTAAAGTGTGCTGTTATTTTAAAATGGCATACATTTGTTTCTAATAAATGAATGCAAAACCATTAAACAACCTATGAAGCTGGTAGAACACGCAATTTTGACTCATTCCAAATTCTCCAAATCATGATTTGCAAGGGAAAGAGATTTTGAAAACTTTTTTTTCTAATACATATCCAGTGAAAATGATGATTGTCTATATGCCAAATTTGCCTCTGCCCTAGAAACTCCAATGTGACATTTTATGACGATAGCGAGGGAGAAAGTAGTGAGAAATCTTGTTGGTTTCTAAGAGTGTTTATTTTCAACCATGTTAGAACCATGTTAAATCCCAAGGCGCTCATGGTAGATGGAAGTGTCTAATTTTTAACCTGTGCTAAAGATATTTTAAATTTAATAAATAATTATTGTAACAAGAAAACACGTGTCATCTTTTTAAGTATCCTCTTAACTTGTGCATATTTCCCATGATGATATTTTGAGGCATGAAGGATAAAATTAATGAAGACAGAGAGACAAAGAGAAACTGAAGAGAATGAAAGAGTTTAGTTAAAAAAGGGCCTTTAGGGGCATTTGTATCCTGGTAAAGTGCTCTCTTCGATAAGGGAATTTAAGTGCTCGGTCTTCCCACTCATTATTTCCATGATGAAACACAAAGAAAGCAGAGTCTCAGAAACCATGACCTTTGACCCCTGGCCCCAAGCTGTGTAGGACGGAGCAGACAGGTTAAGTTTCACTTCACCTTGGTTGGTTAGTATCTCTCACTTTTGCTGCTCAAACATTAAATGTAACAACGCACTCTAGATTATCTGACACCAATAGTGATTTTTGCAATGTTTGATGTGGTTTATCAATGAGATTACTCCTTCCCTGCAACTAAAGGCATGGCTAATAGTTTTGTGAAGGTTATCAGACTCAGTCCTCAATTAATTAAAAAGCCACTCACACTTGCACAAAGTGAGGCAAGACATAGCTGTTTGTGTTTGGTACGTTTCAACAAATTGTTTACAAGAGGACACATTCAATTAGTTATTTCATTATGGCCCGAGGTGTAATCAATTGACAATGCCGATAACAAAGCCACATCAATTTGTGAGCCGACTCCAGCACATTTCTCTAAATGATTGAAGAGCACTTCTATTTTAGGCCCTCGTGAGTTCTTGTGTACTCTGGCATTTCAGCAGAAACCCATATAATGGACCATATCATCATGTATACCATGAGAATCTTTTCTGTCTTCAGTGTACAAAAGTTGTTTGAGACACTGGTTGTGGCCAGATGTATACTCTGTCTTCAGTGGGGAGCGAGGTTCTGTCTCTCTCTTTGCTCCACCCTTCCCCTTGAGTGATATATGGCAAAGAAAGAAAGAAGCACTTGCTTTCTCTCTGTCATTCCCCTCTCTCCCCTCCTGTAGCGTAGATAAACAATGCGAGTGACAGTCTCTCATCACTCAAGAGGCTGAATCTCTGGCCCTGACCCGATAACATCAAGTGTGTGTGTCACCTGTCAAGTGGCTTCTGTCACACTTCAGTGGGAACTCAAAAACAAGAGTGTGTGTGTGTGTGTGTGTGTGCGTGGGTGTGTGTGTGTGCGTGCGTGTGTGTGTGTGTGAAGTCGATTGGGGGATGGTGTTGTGGGTTTTAGAGTGCCTGTTGGCATGCAAGCGCAGGCCTCTTTAGGCATGAGTGGAGTGGAGAGTGGCAAGGGGGGGGGTGGGGGTGGGGTGGCGCTTGTGAAGGTATACCAGGAAACTGAGAGAGAAGTAGGGGGAGGCGTAACGACCCAAATGAGAAGGACTTGTGCAGACACTGTGAAACTATCTCATTTTGTAGGCTCCGCTAGTCTCATTCTCATGTTCAGAATGGGCTGGGTGATCTGGGAACGCAATTATTTTCACCTATAAAAGGCAACATATGCCAAGATCATAAAAGTTCTTATTGGACAGTAATTTATTAAAGCAAGTCATAGAAATGGAGAGAGGTAGGGCACAAGCTATAATATGAAGGTGTCGTTCTGCTTCTCATTAAGGGCCTGAGTGTCAGTGAAATTCAATACCCCAGGTGCCTGACAGAGGAGGGATAGATGAGCTAAACAGAAGATGTTCACTCTTTATAAGATCCTGGGGAAATGGGAACATTTACTGCGGCCACATCACGTCGAAGTTCCATTCTTGATTCATTTTCTGTGTTTCACTGTAAACCTATATGTATTCAAGTGTATAATTAAGCTCACTTGTATCTCATTTCACAGCCTCCTGTATATCAGACATCCTTGGTATATTTTCTTTTCACCAAACATTCTCTTGGTCCATCATACAGCTTTTCAAAAGGTGGGTGTCTACTGTAGAGCTTTGAGACTAACAATGGTCTACAACCTCTGAGCAGCACATAGCTGCCACTAAGCAGAACTGGCATCCTCTTAAATGGATGAGTGATCTGAGACAGTGTGTTTGTTCCTATATTGTAAATGTTTAAATCATTGTTGAGCTCTGAATGAGCAATAATAAACCGTCATTGTGATCCTCACAATACTGAATGATGTGGATTAGCCAATGGGGAGCAGATTGCATTGAGGAACTTATCAGCATCTTCTCATTATCTAATACACGAAGTGCAGGGGGAGATGATTACGTCTGTGGCACATTTTATCCAGAACAATGGGAGCGTGTGTATCTCTGTTCATTTGTTGCTCAAAATGAA
The DNA here is from genome assembly GCA_031216445.1 of Lateolabrax maculatus. NCBI lineage: Eukaryota > Metazoa > Chordata > Actinopteri > Acropomatiformes > Lateolabracidae > Lateolabrax > Lateolabrax maculatus. The sequence goes on from CM062198.1 coordinate 16,435,430, forward strand.
CGAGGCGGATATATGCTATTGTGTGAGGTTATTGTAATGGTAAAATACAGTTTTTGTTAATGTAAATGATTGTAAATGACTCTTCTTTCAGACAAGAGCAAGGTTTTTGTATCCTTTACTGAGATAAATACCATCACAAATGAGGCTGGGCAAAACAAAAGCGGAACAGACATAAACAGGCAATTGTGATAGAGGGAGGGAGGGAGAGTTTTGTGTACACCTATTGTGTAATGTCTGGCAATGTGCTTGCATGTTTGTTGTCGTCTTTCACACTGACAACCCCATTCTGACAGCAGCCAAACTCAACACAAACAGGGGACACACACACACACACACACCCACACACACACACACACATATACACACACGCACACTAAAATGAACAAAATAATGTTACAGGCCTGGAAATGAGAGAGAATTCTACACAATACATACATAAATAAATATGTGTAAAATTGATGGTGAAAAATTGCATTACGATAGAAGTTATATCTTCACATAATGCTTTTATACTGCATACATACTTTAAATTACTATTCCTTATCTTTCACTTATCAACATCCTTCCTTACTTTCGTTTTGGTATCTTTCAAGAGAGTTAAAGAAGCTAAAAGATTATCTAAAAAAATGTACATACTTACAAACTTACATAATTGTGGTAATATCAGGTACAGGTTTTACTTGAATACAACTGTTTTTTTTTTTTGTTTATCTGCAAAACTACAGTAGTTTTACATTTTTGTAAAATGCTATAAAGAAGTCCATGCTGCCAATGCAGGCACTGCACTGCAATTCCCTACGCTTAACTCGTTATGACTATTTCAACAGAGTTTATGATATCATGAATCATCCAATAACTAAAAAAAATCCCACGATTACGCCAAACTCTGAATGTGTATTGACATGATGTGAAAAGATGTTTTCCTTTTGGTAACTTCTAACTCTATATTTTCCCATAACCTCTGTGTTCTGTTCAATCATGTATTGATGTAAACTTGGTCAAGGTTGTACAGGCCAGCTGGTCAGCCTGTCGAACATGTCCAGATCATGTCTGCTGAACTGTCCAGAGAACGCAGAAAGCTCTAATCCTTTGTTTGCATTTGAATCGATGTAATATTGATTCCAGTCTAATTATATAATCATACTAGTATTAATATCGGATGAAATTGATTTCTAGATACTCATTTGTTATTTAAGTAGTGAGGTTTTCCTTGAGGAGGAGATCTCACTCCAAGGTAAACACACAGAGTCTCCTTGTCATTGATCCCACTTTCATCTGTCTTTATGGATAATGTACAGGTAATATATGCAAATTTGAAAAGACCAAATGAAGGAGGTAATTTGAAGTCCAGAAATGAACTTCATTAGTCACAGGCATGCACACTTAAACATATAGATGCACATGCACATGCAGCACACACACCTTCACTCACACACTTATATATCGCCACACGCATGCACATAGTCACACATGCATACAGCCTCTTGGACATGTCTCATTAAATTCAGGTGAGCAGATTAATTAAAATGATATTTAAATCCCTCAGGACTGTAATCTGTACTACTGGCGTGTGTGTCACACACATTCACACGCACACACATACAGGTATGGCAGCAAACATTGGGAATTGATGGTGGTGGCAAGATGTGTAATTTGCAGGTAAGCAAAAACATTTGTGTGACCTGTGTGCACAAGCAAGGACATCTCTGGAGGTACCTGAGTTGTGACCACATCTCTATGCCATTGTCTTCAGTGGCTGCAACAGTGAGAAAACCACACGCTGAAGTGAAATTTAACATGAAAATTAGAATGCTTAATTGTAAAGAGGTTTTCAGTACAAAGCCTTTCATGTTTAGCTGATTTGACCTTGTGTGTCCCTCCTCCAACCCCCATCCACTCAGCCTGCTCATCCACAGCACTGACCTTAACTGCAGCTGTAATTGGTGGACCAGAGGTACGCTTTGTTAGCCTTCTGTAAATTCTGTAATAACTTCACTGATTGCCTGGCACTGTCGTATTTTGAAAGGCTCCGCTATGTTACACTGAAGATAAATCAGAGAGGGGAGAGGAGAAAAGGCTAATAATATCACTGTGTAAATGACTAAATGAAATGATACAAAATAAGTGCTGAATTTGTTGATGTTATCAAAAATAAAAGTAAGAAATGCATGTCATGATGATAAATACTAGCAGGTGAGTCTTTATATTTTGCCTATAACTATGCAAACCTACATCAGTGCACGGCGACACTTTGAGTTCCTGAAAGGTGAATCAGGCATTAGAGATAGCTGACATCAACTCTAGTATTCTAGTTCTCATGGGATGTTTATATAACTGATATAAAGAGAATGTCACCGCATACTAAACACAGAGAACATAGGTGATATGTAGGAGGTGTGTTTCATATGTGTTGCTCGCCTACTTTCCCACCAATCAAATCAAGATAAGAAGGAAACCGAAACTTGAGCTGGTTTGGTACGTGTCGATTATCAAAAGGGAAGTGATGACAGGAAGTGTCAGGTATACATAAAATTAATTTCTGTCTTCATCAAGTTAGTTTATTTTTGCCGTTCTTGTTTCTGTCGATGGAAGAGCAGCCATATTATGTATTTTCAAAGCATATGGTGTACTGCAAATATTCTCAGTCTTCCTTCATAGCTCAGAATATAATTTGGAGTGAACATGAAGAAAGAAATAGATGAAATGAGAACTTAAAAAAAGAAAAAAAAAGAACAAGAAAAAGAAGCCATCAACTGCCATGCTGTGGGCCTTCTCCTGACCTTCACCTGCTGGAGAGGCAAACTGCATTAAGGAATGACATGTCATTCATTTAGGCCGTACTTGGAGGATCATTTAGCTAATTTAATGATTAATAAGTTTAACACCTCTTAATAATTTGATTTGGCCCTGTGATTGAAATCCTGGCGAGCAGGGCTGAGCGCAGTGGGAGGCAGATGAGGATGTCTGGGACGGAGACTGTCTGTCTGGGACTGAGGAGAGAGAGAGAGAGAGAGAGAGAGAGAGAGAGAGAGAGAGAGAGAGAGAGAGAGATAGAGAGAAAGAGAGAGAGAGAGAGAAAGAGAGAGAGAGAGAATATCCCTGAGGACTACACATCAGTCTATTACCACCATGACCTTTTTCTTCCACTGGATATGCCATTAGAGAGGAAATCTGAAAGTAAAGCCTTGATTAACACAGTTATCCAACATGTTGAAAGAAAAATGGAAAAGAAAAAATATGTTCCTTCATTAGGAAAATGTTCTGCATTATTAATGTTAGTGAAGCCGGGCTAAGTGGACCTTTGAGCATTAAGGATTCTTGGTTTAACTAGAGGTGATCACTGCAGAGACTCACAAAGTCTCTACTGTACAACATGATTCTACAACAGTGTGACAGATGGATTTACTGGAAACCTTCGGACTAATGAATCTGCAATGATTCAACCTTAAAAAAAACCTTGACATTTAATCCAGTTTGATGATGTCTCATTTCTTTTCACTGAAACTGCTGAGTTATGACCTTTTTAAATGTTTCCTGATCATGTCAAACAACATTAAAGACATACATTAGTAAAAGCTGAAAATCCATATTTTCATCAGTTTGAAAATAAATGATGTGCTCAGAACGTTGCATATTATTGGTGAAATATGTGCGTGTTCTTCTAGCACATTCGTTTCCATCCCATGCACGGAAAGGAAGTAATATGTAACAGCATTAGCATGTCAGTTCTCACGATCTAGCAGCTCTCACAAAGAGCATTAGTATTTTCTCTCGGTTAGGTAATAGTGCTCTCCACTGAAACTCATGACAATGTTCCGGGGTGAATGTGTGCAGAGTGAGTCTGAGTTGTGGTAAGGTTACAGTCAGACCTGATCACAGCGCAGTGACAGATACCTTGTAGGTGGGATGAGTTCAGCTCTGAGCCAAAGCTGTACACGCACGCAAACACACACGCACGCAAACACACACACGCACACACACACGCACACAAAGTGCGCGCACACACACACATTCATTTTACACACACAAGCAATCCAGCTCAAGAAACGCACGCCTTTTGCTCCTGTTGCAGTTTCACCTCAAAAGTCACATCTCCACATTTCACAGTTCTCACAGATTCGGCCGACAGCAGAACAATGGTCACAAGCTGAAACCAAACGATATCACTGGAGCCTGCATGCCTAAGGGTATAGCAGCCACTCAATATACTTGTTAGATCTTATAAATCCTGCGTCCTGATAGACTAGCTATTAAAAAGGCACCTTGCTCTCTTGTTTTTCAGATCAGATCACAAGAAAACACTCACAGAAGGCTTTGATGTGCAACATGGGAAAGAATCATGTTCACCATAGCATTAAATTCAGATTGGATTTAAATGGGACTTTGCCCCTTCTCACCTTGGTGTCCACATCTACCGATAAGCCCATTTGCTGTGGTCCTTGTCAACCAACTAAACAGCCTCCTCCTGCCCATTGAAAAACACAGTGACCTTGTCCCTTTTCTGCTTAGGACCACGCTCTCTACCTCATCCCCATCTTACTCCTCTTGACCTATGCCACACAAGGTCTTCACAGATCCTCCCACGTTCCTTTCCATCTCTGCAGAGAAGCAAGCTCTGTGGTGTTTGTGTGAACGCAGAGCTAAACACAGAAAGACCTCTAGACAACCTTGGAGGGCCTGTTCCAATCTATACAGCCAGCAGGTGATGCTTATCTATAGTATGGCAGGAAGGAGTCCTCTCTAATTGTGTGAAGCCACATATTGTCAAGGTGGACAAAGAGAGTCTATTAAGTTCATGATATAAGGTCCAGGTGAAGCAAACCAAAGACTGCGACATCTGTCAGAACCAAGCCAGCTGGCATCAGCTGTGTGAGTGTGTTTGTACCTTAGACACATGTGCCACATAAATTAACATAACATAAACAGTGTCTTCAAGTTTCTCCACCAATACCACAATTGTTATAAAACTATGCCCAACAAAGCACCACTAGTGTGAAACTTGGACCATCTCTTTTTTCTTTTTTGTAAAAACCCTTTTCTATACCCCACAAAATTCCTGGCCTGCAAAGTTAGTCTTGTCTTCAAAACAAACTGGTGTGTCTTAAACATGCAGAGGTCTGTGGAGGGACACGCCGAGAGGAAATGGCTATGATCTCTGTGATGATTTTAGTTGGACGCCGGCATACATCGTGTGTGTGCTTAAAAGCATTGGTGAAACTCAAACCTGTTCAAAAACTACTTAGGAAAATAAACACAGCTCCCATTCCAAATAAATGTCTGTTTGAAATAAAATGTTGGGCCAATATTTGGGCTTTGGTTATAACCTAGAGAAAGAATGGAATACTTTTTGTAAATTGACTTTTCGTAGAAGTGGGAACTCGGGGGATTCTCACTTTGAGGGTGGTGCAGATCAAAGGTTATACACTGCCTGTTTGTTAGGGCAGACTACCAACAGCCACATAACTCTGGCTACAGCACCCTTTCTCAACAGGGTGCACCTGGAGAACACTAAGGCCAGTGTTTTGGCTAGAGAAGTCTGCAGCTTTGCTTTCAACACCTTCGCTCCCCCTTTTCTGAGAGTGAAGCCAAGGCTGAAAAACATTAGCGCAAAGTAACTCAACTGCACGCTCACACACAACATGTATATACCTATAGACATGTAATAACATACAGAATGCATGTGCATATGCATGCAAAGATGGACACTGCATATACTGTGTCTGTGTGCACATACAGGGACAGAGAGAAACACACACATACTCTTGCTGATTTGTGTTAATTGCCATTTAGTTGGGGTAATGATTGCTCCTTTTCAACTGAGTCCTGTTGAAGTGAGGCCAAGGGGTTAATAAGTATTTCATTTAGCAATTATTATTCTATCAGCAGCTTTTCCTCTTCTGATTGGTGTTTATTGGCGATGTACTCAAGTTAGTGTGGCTGCCCTGGGTGTTTTTTAGTTACTCATTTCAGTTTTAATTGCCTGCTTCCACCTGTAGAGAGAGGAGTGGAGAGGTTTTCCCCTCTCACTGACGAACACAGTAGGCTTTGAGATGCCAGCCGCTCTCTTTAACAGGCCAATGACAGTTTCCTCCTGTCACAACTCTGACTTCCTGTACAAACATAACCTCATTAAAACTGCCACCCCGGTCTGTGGGCGGGCCTCCTGGTCCTCCCCTCCAATTAAGAGCAGTAAGGGCTGTCGCACTGACAACTCCCACTTTGAGTTAAAATCTGAGCGCTCTAGGGGCTAACGCCATGTGTCAAAACATAATTATGATCTCACCCGTACCTCTGTCCAAAAGAGAAGAGGGAGTGTGAGAGAGAAAGAGTAAGAGGGAGTGAATGAGAGAGAGAGAGAGAGAGAGAGAGAGAGAGAGAGAGAGAGAGAGAGAAGGCTTGGGGTCGGCGAATGGAGGCAGTGGAGGGAATAATGAACTGAGGGGATAATGAGAATATTTGACCATAGTACGTTATCCGCCCCTCCCCCTCCCCCTTGTGCCTGTGTCTTCAAAATACAGTGAAATATTTATTCTGTGGACGGGGCAAGGGCATGTTCATCACATGTCTGTTGATGCTGGTTCTTCCCCCAGCAGCGAGTGTTAAGTTCAGAGGTTGAGAAGGCAGAGCCTGCCCGTGTAAAGGATTTCTGAAGATGACAGAGCGCGATACCACTTACTCACCCCGTTAGCCTTTCACAACACAACACAACACAACACACACACACACACACACACACCCACACACAAGCACGCACAACAATAGACGTGCATCCATGTGCGTGCTATGCAATCAATCCACTCCCTCTAAACTCTTATCCCAGCATGAAATGTGAGACATGTTTTGCATGCCAGTTCCTCCAGCTGATGCGAGTTACCCCCGTTTTATCCCAGAGGACAGGAGGCAGAGATGAAGAGGTTGAAGAGAGGTGAGGATGCAAGAGGGAGGTCACAGAAGAATCTGACACTAAAGGCCACCCCATGTCTGCAGCGAACAGCGTCGCAGCAAGGCCTCAGTGACCCAGTAACAGGACACTGCAGGGGCCAACACACTGCAAGCTGTGCCCACTGTCACAGCTGCCAGTCAGCCAAGTTTGATCACTGACAAATTATGTTACTTGTGTACCCCATCATGTGAACCACACACTGATAAAGACTCTTTAATTAAACCTCCATTTCAGAAAATTAACTATGCAATTATTGTGAGTAGTAACCTTCTATTTGCTGAGATCCTTTTGGCTCTAAGTGCACGTGAGGATTTCCAACCTTTCACTGGATTTTGGAACAACCCCTCCCCCGGCTTTGTCCTTTCCCTCACTCGTCCTGTATGATGGGGGTGAGGTGGGGCTGGAGACAGAAACAGACAGGTGTTCAGGTGTGTGATGTTTGACAAGCTCACACAGCATGCGTTCATCACAGGGAGGAGACGTGTTTGACAGCAGCGACTCCCTGACCATGATTACATTATCTCTTGGTGTGCTGCTGAAGGTCAGGGGAGAGCCCCGGCTAGCGAGCAAAACCAAACACTTGTAGTGATGGTGATGCACTGCAGAGGGTACTTCATTACGCTATGAAATGCTAACCGTAACACACACACACTTTACAAAGAAAGTTGACACAGTGTGGTGTTTTTCTTCGGACAAAGCCAGCGTTTATCTTTTCTAGACTAACATGCATTTCACTGTAGTGACATGCAGTCATAGCTAACATGACAGTTGGAGTGAGTGTATACTGTATAGTCTATGCACCATTTGAATAGCAAAGTGTTTTTTTTATTATTGTTTCCTAGTCATGCGTGCGTGTGCACTGATGTATCCCAACACTGCATTCAAACCAGCTCTTCAGGGCAATTGATGACAGAATACATTCAAGTGAAGTCAATTGTTAGGGAGCAAAAAAAGGCATCGGACATCTACAATCTGAACCCTCTTATTAGAACAAAGGAATGAAATAGGAAAAACTCACACAAAACCTAATTTACAAAAAAATGAAAGTCACCTTGGGAGGAGCCTCACAGAGCAGGATCCGGGCCCAGCGTGTTCTAAGCAAGCAAACGCTGCTGAGACGAGGCAAACAATCCTTAAATATTATCAAATTGGCACATGAATAAAATCCAAAGAGTAAACCATATGAGAGCGCAGTTCAGATTTCGCACAGAGCAAAAAATGTCCAGGGTGGACAATGAAAAGCGGCAAAAACAGATTATTTAAGGTCAGTTACAGAGACAACAAATAATCTCTTAGTGAAATGCCAGTCAGAGGTAAATTGCATAATAAAGTAGCTCCTTCATCTCCTGGTTATTAACACAGTCTAACTTGGCTGGAAACAGGAGACAACTCAGATTAAATATGAAATATTTGTCTGGGATCCATGAATTATACAAAGCTTGGCACAATGATACAATTATCTACTCATTTTGTTTTTTCTTGTGTGCCGTTCTGTTCATCAACAAACCAAGCAGAGCAAAACAATAAACATTAGCTGCATAGAGATGTCAGTTACAGTGGCTGCAGAGCCATTATGTGGCATTTCCCCCTGGGGTGGCAGTGTGACTGCAGAGGGGGGACACTGGGATAAATGGGCCCAGTGTTTGTAATGGAGAGGAGTGTGGCTGCTAGCCAGGGATTTGAGTTAGCAGGCCTTGTCCTGGAGAGGAACACTTCACACTCTGCCAACTGGGGCTGCCCGTGCAGGGAATGGCATGGGGAGACCTCTCTTTTCTCCAATCTCCTTATCCTTGTGTGTGTGTGTGTGTGTGTGTGTGTGTGTGTGTGCGCGCATGTTCACTGGGGTGCAAGAGCCTACGCATGTGCACTCGCGTGTTTAAGGGAGAGTGATTAAGGAGAGTCCTCTGGAGCACGCTACTCGGTCCTCCTCCCCTATGTAGGCTGACAAAGAAAGCGCTGCTCTGGCCTGTTCGCAGCATTTCCAGCTTGAGCAGCGGGGTAGCCATGGTGAACTTGTGTTGAAATGCCACATAGTGGGAGCCACTACGTCTCTGTTGAGAAGGTCTTCATTGGGCTTTAAACAATCGATTTTTAACCGTTTGTTTTCCGAAACAGGCGGGCCTGTTGGATTCTACCTTTTACGCACACATGCACGCGTGCAAGGAACACAAGAAACACAAACACACACTCTAATTGCTGTAAGTGAGTGAGCGTTCGGAGCGAATGGACAGGTCTGGCTGAGTGGACGGTTTCACGCGTTCATGCACTGCTGCTCCAGCAGCATAATGAGGTGTGACGCATCAGACTAAGTGGCTAATGGGGTGTGAAGTCATTAGAACACTGTCTGTATACCTCTAGCCCTCCCTGTCTCTAACGCGATCTCTCTATGCAACTCTATCTCATTTGTTTTCAGTATCACCACGCCTCCCTTTCCATCCTTTCTTTGCTTTTTGCAATCTCTTTTCTTCTTTCATGCCATGCCACAACAATCAGTTTTGTCTATCATGTTATCCATGGCTATGGCATAATTTGAATAATTTGAGTGTTGTCTTTGTTTGTCCATGCTTATGTGTTACCTAACCTTTCTCTTTATTTTTTCTGCACCACCTTCCACCAGTAAATAATCAACAACGAAGCAAAATAATTTTTTTTGTTCTGCTAATAAACTATGCACTATAAAAACACAAAAAACAAAAAACATAAAAAACTGTTAAACAAGTTTGTTGCAAAGTGGCTGACAATAAGAATAGTATTATATTACAAATACCACCCATACAAATCACAGACACGTGCATATTTGAACATGCATGACCAAATGGCGATACATATTAAAAAAGAAAAAAAACAGAGAGGGGGAGACTACCATCTGTTCCCTGGGATCAGACATAGTTGTAAACAGCTTTAAGAATAGAGAACAGACTGAAGACAGTGAAACTGAATATCTTTGTCCTGCTGTCATTTTTGTATTTGGCTCCTTCTAATCCTTGGTTCACTCTTGTCCACTAGGACACAGACATAGTCATCACTATGTGCCCCCTTGACATCTTGCAGCAAACCAAGCCATTAAGAAAAAAACTTCACAAAACATATGGCCTGCAATCATAAAACAGCTACTTCGGTGTGTTTTCAATACTATAGTTGGCTTGTGGTTTAAATATATATTTTAATTAAGTTATTTACTGACTGATTAATGCGAGTGGAACTTCATGGTATAAAGCAAAAATACTACAACCATTGTGTACAAAGTTCCTGGTTGTGCGACTGTTACCGCTACACAGAACCTGTGACTGTGGCCATTCAGCACAACTATGTTTGGCAACATGTCACTGATGAGACACACACATGGAAATACATACTCTCCTTGAAAAGATCTGAAAGTTGAACAGAAGATATACATATGAAGGGAATACTGAAAAAAAAAAGGAGACAATGATGAATGCTGTCATAGGGGCATTACAAGAATATTCAAAGTTATCATGATTATGTCTACAAGCCCAGTAAAACCAGTTCTGTGCATTAACATCTCTTAATCTGGTCAATTGTGCTGCGAGTACAAACCATTAGATGTGCAGATTTTGCAATATGCAAAAGCTAGAGTATGGAGTTAATTTGCAACCAAAGAACTCCGCTTGTGCTGTTTTCCACTGTCTGTTAAGTGTGCATGTGTGAGAGAGAGCACACCTGCAGCTGTGGTACCAGCCCCCTGCGTAATTTCATTAACCTTTATACAGTACAGTGCATGTACAGATCCTCCCAGCGGATTATAAGCAGTGAGTCCTCCCACACATCTACTGAAAGTTACAGCTGCACTGTGTAAAGGTTTAAGGTGATAATCTGGAACATTCTTGTTTTGTCAAGATTGTGGGTGCACCTTTGGTGAGAATTTTCATTGCTTTATTGTTTTGCACTCAGTGTTGGCACTTCCCTAACACAAACAGCAAATACTCAGTAAAGACTGCACCTATTAAACTATAGCAAAACCCAAAAGTACGAAATAAAATTAGCTGCATCGCTCTTTAGCACCCTTATTTGTAGGGAGGATTTGTTGCTCAAAAAGAAGTGGCACTCTTACTGCAGGTGTTTAGAGCACCTTAAGAACGTTTTAAAAGCTGAATCACTATTGTAAGGAAATAATTGTCAAGTGGTTCTAGGCACTCTACTCTGCTATTCCTTTCTCTCTCTCTCTCTCTCTCTCTCTCTCTCTCTCTCTCTCTTCATCTCTCATATCACTGTTTTTCACCAGCAAGCATTTTGTGACAGAGAAATGTCTTATGGTGAGTAAACAGGAGAATGATGAAAAAATAAATTTGACTAAACAAATAAACAAAAGTGCACAGAAAGTGTATGTGGCCTGCAACGACTCAGAATCCTACTCTTTTAGCTGGTCTAGCTTTGTGTGTGTGTGTGTGTGTGTGTAAGCCAGATAGTGTGAGGAGAGAGAAGTCCTATAACACAGCGAAACATCATATTCCCCCGACAAAGGCAGACACTGCCCCTAGGCACTGATCCAGGTTAACTTTCACATTCTATCATATAACAGTGAGGTCAGGGGCTGTGATAGGAGAATCTGATTCCACACCAGCCCATGGTGATAGCCCTTCCCATGGAGCATGTGTCCTCCCACCAGGGAGAAGGAGATAACACTGACAGGCCGGGAGCTCTCATAGACTGGAGGAATCAACAGTTTAATGCTCCAGACTTCCCAGAACTCCCATCAGACCTCATCAGCAGCCTACGATGTGACTCTTTCAAGGACCAAACGAGTCATTTTGCATTTACTACATTTCAGATATTCTCTACATCAAAGAAAATCATTTTGCAAACCACTCTGCCGTTTCTTAGAAATTTCAGGCATCCATTGGTTGTCATTCATTTCTGTACGGTATGAAAAAGAATTAGCAAGCTTTCTCAAATTTTGTATTCCATCACAGGAAACAGGTCTGCTTTTGTCATGTTTCCCTTCAAAAAACAACCTATACCATCAACTGGGGAAAAAGTATGACGGTGAAATGGCTGATCTTGTATGTAGGCTGAATACATTGCCCCTATATTATGTTACTATTTACATAATGTTAGTTGATGAACACAGGCTCTACTTGCAGAAGGGTGATGAGTGACATATAGTATCAGTTCAGTATGGCTTGATTTGAGTGGTAAGAATTTCATGTTTTGCTTTCACTAAAAAACTAAACTTCTTCTTATACATTTGTGGACAGCTTTCTCAACTGCCTCTGCCATAATATGGCAATATGTACAATAAGTCTTAGTACCACACAATTTAACCACTGAGATAATCACAGGTGAAAACTTATCTATACATGATCACGCAACAGGAAACACTTGTTTCACATGTTCTGAAAACTGAATTAGAAAACCAAAAGTTTTTTTTTTTTTTTTTTCCAAAACAATGTAAGACCTATAGATGTGTTTGGCCTCGGACAAACACAGTTGTTTAAAAAGATTTTGAGCTTTGCCTCTATGCATTATTCTTATTCAGCAATTATATCAACCATCTATTTTTCAACACCACAGCTGTGGTATCCCTGTGAGCCAGCCAAGTTGGGGTACATATTTGTCTAAAAATTATTCACTTACATAAGCACAAAACTGCATTTCCTAACAAAATAAACAAAACCAATTACATTTCCAGTCCAGTACACCGTCTACTACCAAGGGCACAAAACATGTGTCCTTTAGCAATGCATGAAATGTTTTACAGCAGAAAGAAATCCCCTATGTCATCTGTATGTCCTTGGACATTTGAATCCAGATTTGCATACCAGTACATGAACATATTTCACAGTTGACAAAAGCATTTGGCAGTAGTTCCGCCATTGTTCCAATGACAATGAACACAAAACTGACGTTACAGACTCTATGACTGACTAGAAAAATAGAAACCCCTGGTAACTGTTATGAAATCCAATTGAACAGTCTTGTAATAAATACTAGGCTACTTTTGTGAAACAACCCCATTTTTTTAGTTTAGTTTGTGTTTTTGATTGCATGTTTCTAGTATTATGCTATTTTACACATTAAATGAGGTGGGCAAAGTCTTGCAAGCATGTCAGTAAATTGCAAATCTAACTCTGCAGAATGCAAACATGGTTTAAAGAGCTTAAACTCTCTCTGCTATCAGTAAAATGTATAATTTTCCCTTTTCAGGAATACCATCGCAGATTATGACCTCAAATCCTACCATATAGAATATATTAAGAACAAAAGTAGAGCAAGGCGTGTACCGACTGAAAGGTTTCTACATATAGGAATAAAAAAATAGGATACTAGTACTGTACCATGTTTAATTGACATCGCAGCTAACTAGCCATGGTTGGAATCCATGTGATCGCTTGGCAGGAAGTATCTGGGTAAAAAACAAAACCAGGCTTTACTTGTTGTGTTTATTGTAAAACGGGACACACTTACTGTAAGTATAATCAGATCTAGGGAACCAGAATAAAAAGGTAATGCTTTTGATTATGGGCCGCAATATAAAGCTGAATTTCTTCCAATTTCCCATTTTACAGTGTAATTTTTTTCTACCCACAGTGTACCAGAACAGTACGTGAAAACACATACAGGTTAGGTACAAGGGAACAAGATGTGAAGTTAGGGAGTAAGGGTGAAACAATGTGATTAAATACTAACCATGGGTTCTGGCTCACTATAACACTACTACACATTTGCAGACAGCCTGACGTGGTCTGGGCACTACATATGGAACACATTTAATTATCAGTGCTCTCCAGAGCAATCCACTTGTAATTAGATCGATACTCACATTTCACTATTTAGCTTTTAATATTAAAAGATTAGAGGTGCCCCTAAAGGATTAAATGTTCATTTGAGGACCACCGGCATGTGGCCATTACTCTTGAAAGGATTAAGCAAACTAATTAAGCAGAATTTGCATCTGGAGCTAATTGGGTGTATACATTTAGAGAATTGGAGAGATCCAAAAGATGATGGTTGTGTTTTATGTTTTTATATTGTGGTCCTACATTGCCAGAAAGATGCGCTTATGACATCATGTGACAAATCAGTTAAAAATAAAGGAACATCGCTTGAACACAAAAATGTCAAACTGAACATATGGAAACTCCTGTGGATGAGGTGGTGTGAGAAGTAGTGGACATCATTATGGAGAAAAAAAGAGATTACTTGGTATGAAAAAAAAATAATACAGTGCAAATACCAGCTCTATTGGCCTTAGACCTTGTTGGAAGTATCTGGTCATCTGTGAACAGCCACTGCTGTGGAGCAGGTGTGCCGCCATATGCACACGGCTGTGAAAGTGTGGCCTGGGATGAAGAAAGACAGGAAACTAGGGCCTCATTAAACTGGTGCTAAACCAGGTAAGCAGCAGTGCTCAAAAGGCAGCGCCATCAGGGGACAATTTCTTAACAGGCATGTGGCACTCCAGCTAAAACATTGAAGAATACTTTAGCGTGCATATAGCAAACAATATGAAGATGGCCACAATTTTGACAAAGAACTTAAAAGCACGGTAAATAATTTCTGCCGATAGGGGTCTCTCAAACAAAACAATAACAAAAGATGTAGATTGATGGCATATTGAAGTAGCATGGGATCATGGGAGTTTTTGTCTTCACCACCATTGCCAGTAAGAATCTATCTGACGTAACTCGGGCAGAAATCATGTTATCCGTGATCAAAACAAACATACTAAAAATAACTTTATGAGCGTGTTGAACGTTGTCGTAACGTCATAACTAGGGGCGGGTACTGTTCACATTTGAACTGATACCAGTACCCAATGGTACCCTTTTTCTGTACTTTACCTTCTCTATTGGTTCCATACTAAGGTTTCTTTTACTAAATAGCCAGTGGCTGAGTGTTAAAATGCTGAGCTAATACCAACCGTAACAGTGAAAAAAACCTGAGCTGTTTTCTGCGCTGTCGGGTACCGAAATTGGACACGGATGGATTTAATGTGAAATGGGTACTCGGTAGTGGGTCGGTACCCTTAAAAGTACAAAGTTCGGCACCCAACCCTAGTTATTACGACACCATATGCATAAACTTGGTGGTTGGGATGAGCCACTTGTCATAGTAGCCCATCATATATAATGTAAGTACACAACTCAATGAAATATATAACATAGGCCTAGTCGTTTTTTTAGACATTTTAACGTGGAAATGTTACATTTTATACATTTAACATTTATCAAACTACAGACTCACCCTTCATTCTCCTTCTCACTCTGTCTCTTTAACCACACATTCCTTTAGCTCTAACTACCAACAGATAGCAGTAATGGCGAATGACTCGCTCTTACAGTTCCATTACACCAATGGTTCCCCCTTCTATTACATGTCACTCTGTGATGTTCATGGTCATAACACACAGAGTGGTATTCACTTGCCATAACAGTCTTACTGTAGTCCATATGTCAGAGGGGGGCTCTATGGCCTAGCCATTGTAGAGGGGTCAATCTCTCAACCCTAATGGCTCTCTTTGGGTCATGTGACTGCCAAGTGCTTCAGAACACTCGTTACAGCAGATAGGAGCAGGAAATGATTATCAGGAGGTCAATTTATGCAAGGGAGAGGCAGAATGACAGAGTGAGAGGTCAGAGCTCGTCCATATCTCTAGGCATTAAAGATTGACGTGCAGAATCTGAGAAGGCTCCCACACTGCCTCACTCCTCACCACACACACGCACTTCTCCATTTAAATATCTGACAGACGATGAAAGTGCAGCCATTAAAATGTCCACCGAGCGCTTCAGGAATGAAATGGGGGAGATAAAAGAATTCCCCTGGGTAATCAACGGGGCTATGAATTAACCGTGAGTTTTAGATGGGGGGGTTAAAGGATCGGGTGCATGTTTAACTCATTTGTTGTTCATTCCCTCTGAAAACATCAGTCCAGAGAGGACCAACCTATGGTTAAAAGGAGAAGGCATTGGCAATTGATGACACTTGAAACCAGGAAAATAGCTGATTGACAGAAAAGCCATTTACTCTTTTCTAAAATTGTTTATACACTTCCCTTGTGCGTTTATGCAGAGTTTACAAAGATTATCACGCTCACCCTTTCATTTTGGTAAATGTTGGGGTCATTTGGTTTGTTCTCTCGTGAATCATGGTTCACACAATGATGGCCTCCGCTGGATGATGGAGCAGCCATCAACCCACCACCGACTTAATCTAGGCTTGGGGCAGACAAAATAGACATAGTCAGGCAGGGCGGACACCCAGTAGTATTTGACACATACATACTCAATAAATAATCTACTGAACAAAACTTCACAAAGCAAGTGCTTATCAACCTGTATGTGCAGCTAAACTTTTTGCAATCTATGTTAGATCTCTTTTATAGATAGTTTTAATGTTTATGCATACAATTTACATTCATCACATTCACCAAATTAAGTAGTCCTTCTCTGTACAAGCATAATCACTGCCATATGTCAGTTGTGATCACGTACACAAGGCCAAGGCACTCAGGCAGAACATGTCAACATGGTAATGAAATCACCTAAAATATGTGATGCACTAAAAATAAGTATGAGGAGAACAGAGAAAACAGACAGTAAGACAGACAATTGTCCAACTGTAAATTTGTAATATTTTGTGATTCTAAAGCTGCAATGAAACCCAAGATTCAAATCAGACTATAAACACAGACTGAATATAGTTAGTTGTATCATTTGTTAGTTTAATTGGCTGCAATAAGTGTAACATCTGTAATATCTATATTACTACTGAAGCCCCTTTCACAAATGCACTGCTACCTGAAATTATCTAGACATTGTCCAGACAAGCTGTAGGTGTGAACACAAATGTCTGAATCAGTTGGATCGGACTTTAAACAGACTTTAACCTGCAAACTCCCCAGTACAAACTCTGCGCTATGTCCAAGTGAGCCCATCTGTGAATGCAGCAGGTAATTGTCCGGATAATTTACAGCGTGCGAGTGGGTGTGTTGACTTCCAGCAGTCAACTTGCCTCATCCACTGCTGCTGTATTTTACACATGCGTCTGGCGTAGGACAAACACAGTTAAAAGCTGCATTGTTCTGACAGAGCCCGAAGGCTCCACTGTGGATCTGGCCCTAAGGGGAGGGAGGACCAACAGTGATTTCTCGTAAAATGAAAGTCGTTTTATTACTGGTGAAAATCTTAAAAACAGTGGATTACAACCACAGCAACTTTTTGCATGATGTCCTGCCTCCTG
Source organism: Lateolabrax maculatus (assembly GCA_031216445.1). NCBI lineage: Eukaryota > Metazoa > Chordata > Actinopteri > Acropomatiformes > Lateolabracidae > Lateolabrax > Lateolabrax maculatus. The sequence goes on from CM062198.1 coordinate 16,452,576, forward strand.
CACCCCTCGCCTAAACTAAATGGACTATTACGAGTTGGTGAGAACGTGTCTGACACGGACAATCTCTCCTGCTGTGCGATTCTCTGCACATTGCCCGAAGTTCATATTTGAAAATAGCTTAAGACTATTAAAACAGCCTAGCCTAGCCTCCTGTAACTTCTCTGTGTGTGGATGTGTTCAGCTTCTTTGTGTCTTTTCCTTGGTCAGTAGCTGGAAGAGACTACACGGTTTTGGGGAATTTGCTTGAATCCTCTCTTCTAGAGTCAATATTACTGACTTAATGTCCTAATACATTTCTTTCTCTTTGGGAAGCACCATAGTGGAAATTGTATTGTCGGGTGCAACTGTTCCTAGTAAGATCTTCTATGGCTAAACACCTGCCTGGAATCAAATTTCCAATGAACAATCTGAAGACCCTTATGAAAAGGCTGAATAACAACAGAGCCACCTTCTCCAGAATAGGGAATACAGGTCTTATTACTGGAGCCAGCCTTGGGAGCTATGTTTTATTTAATTTTTTTAATTCACCAGGGACAGTGCACAAAATTTCATTTTACACATCAATGTAAATGTACCAATTAGTTATCTAATGAGCTAAGTTTCATCTGCAGTCCCTGGGCAACCTAGCATACATGTAGTAAAATGCATGTTGTCTTGGCTTCACAAGTTCCAGTACATGCAATGTCACCTCTTTGCTGACATTCCACACTGGGCTATTCCTTTTGCCTTGGTTGTCAAAGGTGAGAGATGTGATGAGAGATACTCACAAGTCTTCTAAGTTGGAGTTTGTCTCAGCAGGTTGCAGGGGGTAAGATTATGACTTTTGTCTGTGCTTTATAAATAACAAAGCATAAAGGGTTGTGCTTTGTTATTTATAACAATGTCAGGTATAAGCAAGGGAACCTCCAGTTTCGTGGCCTCAGGTTTGCATATCTGCTCTTTACTGATGATGTGCTTTCTTGCTTAATTTATCAGACTTTTAACTCTACTTTGCACTGGTGGTGTTTGTAGCCATGTGTGAAGCTGTTGGGACAACAACATTTCCTAATTCAGGGCCATACTCTGTACTCTGAAGGATCTTGGGGTCTTGGTCAGGAGTGTAGGCTTTGCGTAATGACTGAACGACTCTGACTGCAGATGTAAGTGGCCAAAAATATTTTTACTACATCTGGGCTTGTTTCTACAGAAGCTCAACTGGAGGAACTCAGATGAACTCAGAGTCAAACGGCTGCTCCTCCACTCAAAAAGGATACAGATGAGGTGATTAGACATATGATCAGAAAAACTCAAAGACACCTCCCAGTGGAGGTATTCTGGGAACATCCCACTGTGAGTCCACCCAGAGACAAACCCATAAGACTCACTCACTCTCTCTGTTTAACATTTTCTAAATTGTTTTATGTTTTATTTTTAAAACAAAATGGAAGTAAAATGAAAAACAATTAAAAAAAAAAAAAAGCTGTTCTACGATCTGTGAAAGACTTTCTTGTAGCCAGGACATTTAAGCTGTATGTAACTGTATATAGCGGAGCATCAGTTTAAATGATAATAACATGATGTTTTGGGGGTAGTACAAGGCCAATGAATGAATTATGAGATTACCATTAAGGGATGCCCCTGCCATTTTCAGTTGGTCTCTATTGTCAAGGTTGGAGGGAGGAGATATAGATGAGCATGAACCAGAATTGGTCACACTGAAGTTTTATTTTAGTGGGGTCTTATCATGTTTAAACACCATCTTTCTGTTGTAATGCATAGAGAAAGCCATACTACCATCAGATAAAACTGGCTGCGAGGCAATTTAAACCAGACGTGATATCATTCAGCTGCCTAAGAATGTACACATTGTGCAGCCTGAGCAGTAGTCCCTTCATGCACATTTTGCATGGGGAACTTTTATGGCTTAGTTGTATCAGACAAGAGAAAATAAAATGTCTTCCTGCTGTTTACCATAAGATGAGATAACAATTTGACTGGCATAAACAGGAGACAGGAGGCTCAATGTTGATTTAAATGTACCAGTTTATGCAATTTGGCTAAATGTGACGGTATTCCATGCTTTGGCTGCATGGAATAGGTCATTGTTGGGACATTTTCGATCGCCTGAGTTGGTTGTGTTGTACTTAATTGTTATCCGACAAAGTTCTATGAATCTCTTTCAAGGGCTATGAGAAGTTCCAAAGCTCTCAACGGTTATAAATAGAGATATAATTTAATATACCAAAGTGAAGGAAAATGAATGCTATTCCATGAAGTAATTGCCAGAGATGCATGATAACCACCCAGTGGAAAAAATAGGTCACTTATGAGCAACAGTCACTGGTACTGTAGATTACATTTTTTTTTTATATTTGCAAGGAAACTGAGCTTTTGAACGACCAATAAAAAATGTTAGCGATGCTTTGTTGGAGGTGCTTATGCCACAGAAGGTGGTCTTACCATTTATCAGAAGTACTATCTGCAGTTTTCTGGACCATACTCCCACAGACATACAAACTTCAATGCACACCCATGCACACACTCATAGAATTATGATCATCGGCACAAAACACATACTCCTCATTTTAAATGTGTTAATACTGAAATGTTTATGAAATGAAAACTCTTTGACATTGGAATGAATGTGCACTTTCAGATCCAGAAGCTAAGGTGTTAAAGCTGGAGCTTGTCTCTGGGGTGGGCTGGACTGATGCTGGCTGTGGAGGATGACTGAGGTGAAGGGGTTAGGAGAGGAGCGAGCACAGCTACAAGGGCCTCTGTCCCAGGCCAGGCTGTGAGCTGCAGCCCTGTGCTGATAAGACTGTAATAGTCCTCCTTAGAGGACCCAGGGCTCCGCTCCCCTTATTAGTCATTTATCACACCTGGCAGCCTCACTGAACCATAATTACTCTTCCCTTATCCCCCCGCACTGTCATGTCCATGAGAGCGAGTGGGGCAGAGGGGGAGGAAGAGAAATAGCTGTGAGAAACAGGATTCGGAGAGAGTAGACTGAGAGAAGGACAGAGGAGTTAGAAGGAGAGGAAGGAGAAAGAGAAAGTGCTCGTGAAGAACAGTCATGAAAGGACAAAGTGTAAACTAGACATATGTATAGTATGTAGTACATATCAACCTGACGGACGTGAAACAAGAGTTTTTACATATGATAGAGGAAGAAAAAGCCATGCCGGAGTACTAACCTTTTAAAATACCTCTTTTAATACACCATATGCATGTAACGACAGAAAGGAATGTAATCTCACAAATACACCTCTTGCAAACAGACCAGTCTTTGTGCTACAAATGAGAACCAGTTGTTCTGACCACAGCTCTCCTACTAACTGTTTGACAAGACAGAAATTAGAAAGAAGAGGAAAGTTTACTAGCCCATTAAGGCAAAAATAACACTTTGCAACATTCAAGTGACACCAATTTACACTTGGTAATTTAGGTATCAACATGGAAAGTATAGTTATAAGTCTACAAGATTAGTAGTTGCATTTTTACAACATGTATAAATCGGGCAGCAATTATTCATAGATAAAATTTATGTTACACAGCATAACTGTTGTAATTTATTTCAAAAGATATATCCAAAGGTTTATATGGAGTTGTAGAGTAAGACCATTTCAATTAGTGTGCTGGATGGAAGTGTGATGTAAATAAAATCTGTTATGGAAATCAAAAATGACACCTCATATCTCTGTATTGGCAGTGAAGAGCTTTCCTCCTTGCGCCAAAAGTTGTTAAACTTTGCGCAACCTCTCTTCCTCTGTGTTATAAATACAATGGTAAGCTTGTCAAAATTGCTTGCCACACTAATATTTCTTTCACGAGTGACTTACAGGGACATTTTCTCCGCAAAGGTTTTACTTAGTTGCCACGTGCCTGGCTGTCCCGAAAGCGCCCTCCTTGACACTGTAAGCAGATCCAGATGTGAGCCACATGCTTCCAATACCAAGTTGAGGTTTGCCTACTACACCCCGAACCATCTAACCCTTAATTGGAATCGGGTCTCACACCCCAGTCAGTGGTGTTTCATTAGCAAAAGGGTTTCACCTTTCACAAGAAACTAAAGATGCATATATGTAGTACTCTTTTCTTGTACTGAGTTTTGTAACTTTATAAATCAGAAGTAAAAACGATAAACACGTACAAAAAGAAGAACAAGCATATGTTTCTTTTTAAGTTTTTTTTTTTTTTTTTTACAGTTTCAATCACAACAATTATAGGAATACCCAATACAATCAGATTAATATAGACACACAATTAAATTGTCAGGGAGGAAGGGTCTGAATACACAGACTCCCCGGATGCCCTGTCCAATCCTGGGCCCAGCTAGTGAGAATCCTGCCAACAGTTGTGTCGTCTATCACAGATGGAGACGACACCAGGGCTCAAACAGCTAAATCCAGATGTGTGAAAAGAGGACGAACAGAGGGACTGCATTAGGAGGGGGGATATAGAAAGTGGGAAGAGAAATGGTATTCCATGAATTTTGCTGTCATTAAAAAACCCAACAGATGTGTGAGTCCCACAGGAAAGACATCTGGGCTCTCTGTCTCGCTCTCTCTCTCTCTCTCTCTCACACACACACATGCACTTTAATTCTATACTACGTAAGGTGAGAAAATGGAGAATGCTCTTGGCTTTTTAAGATCCGTATTGCTGCCTTCCTCAATTTTAACAGGCGTTTTATGGAGCAGCCTCCTTAATAGGCACTCACTTATAAAACAAAGCTGTAATGACATGCAAATGACTCACAGAGAAACACTGTAAAGAGGATGTGATGTATGGGCCGTCTGTGCACCACAAACACACACACACACAAAAACAGAAACACACAAACAACAAAGAAACAGCACTTCACAGAACAAACTACAGAAATTCTCTCCTTTTTTTTTTCTTCCCACTATAATTGCTAATATAAATGAAATACATTACCTGATTTTTGATACTGTAGGGGTTTTAGTTTGATGCTGTCTATGAATTTTGCTTAATCTTACAATAATCACTGTGAGAATATTATCGCTTACTAAATTCATATTTCCATTTGAAGAGTTCTCTGCAGGGAATGCAGTTGATTGGAGAGCAAAACAATAAATCAAGATGCTGGAGAGACATTCAAACAATGCACACACAAATCCATGCATGCTTTCAACACACAGCTCACTGTATTATACAAGACACATGCAAGTTCTTGTAGGCATAGTGAAGAACGATTCTCTACATGAGAGAAACAGAGAGCAAGTATCTGCACCAGTTTTAACCAAGCTACAAACTCAACAGCTGCAAATGAACAAGATAAGAAAAGGAAGAGCAGTTTCCTCTTGTGTTTCGAGTTTCAAGGTGTTTATTACAGAAAGGTCATTAAAAGGTCACTATGACCTACTGGCAAGCAAGGTGTTGGTGTGCCAGAGGTATCTCTCTTTTGATTAGCACAGGTGGTTTCAAAGCACACCTAAAACAGTATTAAAAAGCGGTGAGAGCTTTAGCGCAGTGGTATACTGAAAATCACAAGATTACGCCGTGTTTGCATTTGGTCAGAGGTTACAATATTTTCAGTGGAAATTTCCTAGTCCATGCTTTCCATGTTATACTCCTTAAAACTGCACATAAAGCATTGTATTGCATGTATTAAAAACAAACTATTCAAATCTATAAGTGGCTGAAATTAGCCACGAATCTGCGAGCCCATGTTTTATTTGCTCTGGCAGATACATCCGACCCCTCTCCCATTCAGACGGATTTTCTTGGAACTGGTATGTGGCGAGCCAATCACAACCGTTTATCTAATATGAGGCGGGTTAAATATTATGACTGACAGAGAGGGACGCGTTGAGGCATCTTTGTAAATAACCAAGATGGCTGCCGCCGATGTGGAGCGTTCTACGACCGGCTATATCATCAGTATTAAATGGATTGGATGGTAAATTTTCTCTAAAGGAGCAAACAACTGCACTTAAACTTCATGTTGATGCCGTATTTCTGACAGGACGTCCCGTACGACAGGACAGTGTTTCGTTGCTCTGATTGGTTGTCTGCGCCCTCTGATAACACCCCCTGGAAATTGAAAATGAACTGAGAGGTTCCAGACTAATATGCATTTGCGAATTAGTCTGGCAATGTCAGGCTAAGCTGAAATACTATGTTTTAAAGTGAGTAATAATGGTTAACTTTATGGGATATGCAGTACATTATTGCTTTTATCACAGACGTGGAAGCATGCGTCTACTTTCTAAAAATCACATAGGACTGTTTTACAGCAAGACAAATAAAATTAGTGTGTGTGTGTGTGTGTGTCTGTTATTACCAGCTATTCTGTTAAACACCACCCAGGATTAGGGCCTGAGTGGGACAGATGATAGGTAGCATAGTTATGGCTTTATTGGACACATAGGAGCAGTAGCCTCCTCATCATTATGATAAAGAGGTTATCTGATGGTGAAACCCTTTTTCAGTGTGGTGTTAGGGAGCCAACTGTCTCTATGAGATGTAAGCCCGAAGACAGGGGATCATTACCAGACTTAACCCATTTTGAAGGGTTGTTCAAGGTGAACTGGTTTCCTCTTGAGCCCACATGAAAAATCTGAACTCACATTTACTTGACTGATTTGCACGAGATTTCTTTGTGCCACTGGCTAAATATACTAAAAGTGGTATGCAGGGGAAAATCCTTGGTAATGTATACAAACCAACAGATCCCACTCTTCAATCTTCACATCTTCTTTTACCTTCCCTCCTACACTGACTTCCTCAGTTCATCCTCCCTCCTCTGTGTTGGTTCAATCTAAAAAAGATGGTGTGTATATATACTGCTCTCAAGCTGCCAGAGCATCTGCATCCTGACTCCAATTAGGAGAACAAACCACAGGGAGGCATAGCCGCTATCAGGAGTTCAAAGGTCAGCTGACAGGAAGGAATGGAAAAAAAAAGGCAGTTAGACATACAGCAAGTACAGTAAATACAGCAGCAGAGAAAACCCTTCTCTCTCAGTAAAACTGACTAAAATGATCAGTCAAAAGTTCTTTGTCTCTGTCTCTCTCTCACGCTCTCGCTTTCACTCTACATGTCCCTGTCACCTCTTCAGTCTGTTTCCTCTTCCCTACTTTCTTCCTTGGTCTTGTTCTATTTATGACTTCCTCTGAAATCTCGGCGTCTCTTGCACACTTATGTGGGCCATAAATCAGCCATTGAAAAGGACAGTGGACAGGAGGAGAGAGAGATGGAAAATCGGAGGGAGGACTTCACCGTCGTCTGAGCAACTGTTTAAAGGCCCACCTGAGAGCTTTAAAACTGAAACCTGCTGGAAATATTAGCCAGCACAGGCGGACAGGAGGTCCAGCAGCGCGCAGCATTAGCAAATGGTGTTGTGACAAGCCATCAGTGTCAACTATGCTTTGTGACATTACACCAGACACACACAAGTGAGTTATTCATTCGTCTCGAGGATGATTTAAATGCAATCTATTTCATATAACAAGAGCCACATATATATTTATTTATTATCTAATGAAATGCTCTTCGGTGTTGCAGCAGTTTGTTCACTGGTGACTGCTTTGTGTGAGTGAGCTTGGCCAGAGCAGATCAGCAGATGCATGCTAGAGACTTGTATGGGACTCTGGGGTGATTAATTTTTGAAGTGTGTTGTAAAGAGCTATGAGATCTATAAACAGGAGAGTACACAACAGGCAATCCCTGGATAGTGATGGTCACAACACAGCTCACAAAGCACTGTGATCAAATATAACCACAGCCAAGCATAATTTCTGAAGCTTACTGTTAAAATCAATAGCGTCTTTAACGTATCTGTACACTGTTGACAGTTATGGGATGGCATTTTATTTAATCTAATTTTATAAAGGGGTCAGTTTCCTTTTTTCTTTGAAGTCTGAGTCTTTAATAGTGACATTACCTTCTTTACCAGCTAAGATCATCTTGATGTTTCTAATGGAAGTTACTAGTTACTACCTTTTCTCTCATATGAATTTCCGTCAGACTCCACACTGACAAACCTCACCAGGGTCTCCTTTAAAACAAAACAGCACTCCTTCAAACAATACCCTGCTAATCCCAGGAAGAAAAAGAACCCCTTGAAAGAAAGAGAGAGGGGCACTGCTGTTTCATTAATATGCCCCTGAGAGTACAGTGGCAGTAGCAGAAGAATGAGAGGGGGGTTATCAGCCCTCATCTGTGAGGAAAGCTCCCCCTTCCCTCGTCTTTCACTAGACTGTGCGTCCATCAGGCCTCATTACTCTAATGGTAGTGGCAGTGATTAAAGCTTCCTGGCTGCAGACCCCTTTGTTTGTTCGCTTGTGTTTCCCCTCCATAAAGACAGTCTTCAGGATGCCTGTGGTCTAACTCCTCCTCCTCTTGCAGGGATGCAGGGCTGGCAGACCCCCTTGGACCTTGGAGTTATCACGGGAGGGGGGGTTGGGACAGGTTATCACATTTGAAGAGGAGAAAGCCAGGAACCGCTCAGGTCCTGCACACACACTGATAATGTGGTTAGTGAAGGTATTTAGCTGCAACAATGCACTTGGTCTCTCGCTCTCCTCCAGCTCCTTATTATGTGGCTGCATACTGTGTGTACTTGTGCACTGTGTAGAGTGTGTTACACTATACGCATACTATACGCATACACACCAACAAATCAAACTAGACAAAAAACTGAAAAATAATGTTAATGCATAAAACACTCAATAAAAGGTAAGTTCTGTCCTATTCTCAAGGTGTCCTCTTCTGTTTAGATGCATAAACTGTTTAATTTTGACATCTGTTCAAGTTCAGATGAGGGCATTTGTTGCAGGTCACCCTACCCCCGCTTCCCATTTTCTATCCCTATTCATTTTCTTCAGTAAACTGTCCAATAAAACCAAAATGACCAAAACAGTATTTTGGTTTTGATACTTGTATATAAACTGTCATTTAAACATGAAAAGGCATTCAAGGAGTCAGCAGTGCAACAGGAGCCAGTACCATTTGACCCGATCTCCATCCACCACATAAAGGGAAAGTGTAGACGTTCATTGTTCTTTGTACGACATTACTAAAGCAATCCTGTCTCTGGTCTCAGTCAAGTGTGCAGTGATGTGAGGCACTCTGCCTGGCCTTCTTCAGTTTCACTCAATTCAGTCTTCTTTCTCACTGCTTCATTCATAATGGATAGCTCTTTGGGTTGCTGTCACCAAGAGTCTATCAATGACTGAAAATCCAGCTATGGATCTCAGAGACAGCAGTAGTCACTTACAGACATCAAATCCACTTGTTGTCATGTTCATTATGAGGACAGATAAGTTCAACTCAGACTTACTTTGTTTAAATGGCTGTAGCACTGTGTGAAAGTAAAAGAAGGAAATAGAATACAATACAAAGGAGAAAACATGGTGAATTCTATCGAGTGATGAAATAATGTAATCTCAGGTACAAGGATTACAGACCCAGACATCAGGTGCAGTCTTGCCCAATAAGAGGCCTAAAATGTAACTGTCTCTTAAAAAATGCTCATTGTGGCGTGCACCCATCACACCTCAGGAGGGCCATCAGCTGCCAGACACTAAAACTTCCAAAAATGATGACCATGCAGAACAATGGCTGCCATGGGAGACCATCAAAAAACAACACGTACACAGAAAGCAAGTAAAGAAGCACAATGCGTACACAACGACCATGTGTAAACAAAGAGCGGTATCTGTTTGTCCCACATCTGAGCCGTGAGCGGCAGAGCTGAGGACCTGTGCACAGCTGTTCTCCCTGTGCTGTCAGTAGGCTTCACCAGGCTGGGCCTGTCCCAGAGGCCTGTACTGGGAGGCCTGCACACAGTCTGACATCTGGACTACACGGGAGGGAGGGATCATTCCCAGTCCCGGATTTTTTTTTTTAATCTTACTGCCTCTCTTTGTATTTCACTCCATCTATCTCTGTCTCTGTTTGTAACTCCCACTCTCTCTACTCCCTCTTTCCTCTCTTTTTTCTATCCTTCCGTGGAAAGGTCCATGGGTCGCAGTCGCAAGGGAAAAGATGATGTACAGCGCTACAACTGAGCCAGCTGACTCTTTAGCGGCGGGATTGTCCCCTTGTTCCCTTCATCCTCTTCTCTTCCTCACTTTCTCCTTCCTTTTTTTTTTTTTCTTTTTCCTCGCATCTCCTCAGTTCACCTCTCCGTCATTTCAGTCTGGCAGGGCTATTGAGTGAGGGAGCTGAGGGACACTACATGTGCAGCCTCATAGGAGAGTCGCAATGAACGGTGACACATCACAGCAACCATCAGGTCATTAATCAGTGCTGGTTGTCACAGTGTGTTAATTTCATAAATGAAAAACACAATTTACTCAATTCAGAAATATACCGTTTTGTGTTTGTCTTTTCTGGAATATAATACAGTGAATATAACTAGAACTTCTCTGTAATTATATTAAATGAGAGCACCTTCCAATAGAACTTTAGAGCTACATCATAGCATGGATGCCCTTTGTGGAGGTAAAGTAGTGATTAATGATATTCAGATCTTTGTCCTTTATTGACCTCTTTGTAAAGGTGCACAGTCCTCCGCCTACATCTTGGCTTCACCTAATGAGCTCAGCATCACTGGCTACACTGACTTTGTTTTCACTCTTATAAGAGACAGAACTTATGCTTAAGCTTCTGAAATGCTTTAAAGAGCTGCCATAACCTTCTGTTATTCTTCTAGTTCTTTGTTCTTGTCTCTTGCTTGATAAGGCATGCCAGCCGCCAAGGTCATGGAGACAGGAGTGAGGAGAAGGGGGGGGGGGGGGGGGGGGGGGGGGGGTATTTCTCTGGTGTAAATGAATAGTCCTATGTCTCTCTAGATGAAGAGGAAGAACCTCATCAAAATGTTGTCTCTCCCCTTCACAAAAAGAGACCACATTCAAGTCAGATGAATGAGAATTGTCACACGCAAAATCATAATTACAAGCCCACATATTCCCTCCAGCACTGGGGAAAGACTTTATCAGGCACCCATTGGTCTGTTCTTGTGTGTTAGCTAGGGGAGGATCCTCTAAGCCCTTCTCTTGTCTGCAATCTGCGATTGTTGTATTCCAAGGGGGGTATCAGGGCTGAAAGGACCGAATTTAACAAACCTAATTATCATGCCTTAATTAGTATCAGGGGTAAACCTCGGTGGGACACCTGCAGACTTAATTTATATCCTGACAAGCCAGGAACAAGTGTTAATGTGCCGTATTTATGATAATGCCCCAAAGTGTGCAGGAGGAGCAGGAGGAAGCTCACCTCAACTCTTCCAGAACAATGTGAGAGGCAGGTAATTACAGGGAAAGGGTCTGAAGTGCTCAGGGATCAGCCCAGTCCCAATGTTGATACACAGCAATAAAATAACAGCACATGCTGTCTATGGCATAGAGATGACTTCATAACTGGGCCTTAAGTTGTTTGTTTCTCTGAAGATTGACAAGGTAAAAAGATAAAACCTTTCATCGCTTTTATTTTTACAGATTTCAATTCATTTCCACGGAGAACAAATAAAATAAGAAGATAGAAAAGGATGAAGATAAAAGATAAAAAATGACAACGAGGCATCACTTCCAACTGCCTGTGTATTTTGTTATGCAATTATAAGGGCCCCACATTGTTTAAGACCTCAGATGAGAAATGCTAGTCTTCACAGAAAATTCTGCTACCACAAATAAATGGGACAATTGTTGTCCTATTAGTCAAAAATAGATGTGCCGTTTGTCTGTTGTGCTACCACAAGCAAACCTTTTCGATCGAAAAAATAGGTTAGCAGGGCGGGGAAGAAACCTGGAAAATTGTGCATGTTGTGTACAGTGGCTCTATACACTTGTAAACCACTAAAGACTTCCGCCAGGCTTCGTCAACATTCTTTGCAGAGAGCAATGTATTTCCACTGATCAACTATAGAGGTCATGCAGAATTGTGTTGAAATGTGCTTTACATCACATTCAAATGTCTGGAGATAAAAAAGAAACGCTTAATGATTAATGATGTAGCATAAGGCTTGTTGGCTAATTATAAATGTGTTAAACTACAAATGAATATATAAAAAATGGAGGTCGTATATAGCTTTATCTGGCACACAATTCAAGAGTAACTTTTTTTTCTTTTTGTCCTGTAAAATATTGACATTTAACTTTTTTATGTTATAATTGTATGCTTTTACAGCAGGGACATACTGATAAGATGAAAACCTTATATCACCGACATGTCAATTAAGAAATCAGCCTGATGTCTAACCTTTAATTTGAAATTGATACATAAACTGTTACTCTCTCTTAAACAGTCCATGGGCTTTGACACGTATCTTCAAAAACAACGTGACTTTTGTCTCACATTAAAAACAGTGCATGCAGACTTTGAAGTCAGTCATGTGTGGGTTAAGGCAGTGCATGAGTGGTACAGAAATTATTCATCTTTACGTTTTTAATTTGTAGATTTCTTAATGTGAGGAAGAAGTTTACCTTCAATATGTTCAGAATAACTTGGTGTTTTCCCTTTAATATGTTCTGTTTCACCTTTTTAATAAGAAAAGGATGATTAATCTCCTTTTTTTATCTTATGTGCTCATGTTATCACTCTTCCCTCATCACGTTTATACAGCAGTGGGTTGGGTGACACTTCACCCTTTCACTGGACCACATTAAAAGGGTGTTGCACAATGTTTTTACATACCGTGGGTTGACCTACTTCTTAGATGTTTGTTTTAAAATCCAAACACTAAATCAGGGAAAGAAATACACAAAATAATTCAGTGCATGTGTGGAAATACTAAAGAAATACTAAAGATGATCACTTTCATTATGATGTTCAGAGTATGATGATGCATAAACGTAGAGAATGACTGAAGTGACATCTTCTTTCCCTGTAACCCTTTTAATGGATTGCATGCAACCTTACCCATTACAATGCATTTCGTCTACATTTGAAATCATTTGATTTTTTTTTTTTTTTTTTAGTTTTTAGTTTTCTTTTATGTCTTGAAAAGGTTGAAATGAATTGAACACATCTGTATGCAAAACAGTCCCTTTTTATTTATTCTAGTACTTTGGCATAAAATCCAATTATTAGTCCTACCAAAGTCATACATCTGGCCCCAACTGTCCTAGCTCAAAGTTGGTGTCTCTTTTCCTGGGCAGGAAAATAGATGCCCTGGAACTCTGGATGATCCATCATACACTGAAAGCAGAGGTCATCAGAGAGATGATCACAAGTAAGAGTGTGTGTGGTGTGGTTTGGTCCGGTATGTGTGTGGGATTTGTGTGTGTGTGAGGGGTTGGGAGGTGCAGCCAAGGGGGGTGTTTGTGAAGGTATTTTGCATTCCACATTGTGGAAAAGCAAAATACAGAAAGTTTTTCTAAGAATCTAAACCACCAAACCCCTAAACTACAGTTTGGCCTTCAGTCTTAAACTGTTTTGTGGAAAATTATGTAATTTACATGTCGAGAGTATTTGTGTGTTAAACCCAGTATATATTTCGAAGAGCCAAAATCAATTTACTTAAATGACTGCACTGAACACTATAATTGTGCAGGTAATGAAACAACTGTGAATTAAAATAGATGCTTTCTCAAAAGATTTATGTGATTCATGTTTGACTGACTGCTGCTATCTAACATACTGCCACTGACTGAGAAGTTCTTTTATTGCAGGTTGATCTGTTGACACATATCATGCCTTATGTTAGTGACTTCTAAGGATGAACTGTATTTTAGTTTTTGGGCATTGTTAAAATCAGCTGTGCTAAATTATTTTGTAGTTTTCCTATCATTTTGATTTGCTTTCTTCTTTGCAGACCTCACATTTTAAGGTTGAGGGGCAATCAATTTAATATAATTCTGTTTATTGAGTTGCACTTGCAGATGAAGGTAAAATGCAGATTACATTTTGACAATAACCAACGTGTTTCAAGTTACTTAAATTAAACTTTCCTCAAAGGTTATTTGGGTATAGCAAAAATGTCCCTCAGTTTTATCACAGAAGCTTTACATTCTAGAAGTTGGCACATAGATACTGTATTGTGATGTACACAGTTTGAGGTTGCACTGATTCTAATCAGTGAAGCCACACCTCTGTTCACAGAGGTCCAGAGAAATCAGTTACACGTAGCAGAGCGAAACTTTCCTTTGCAAGTTTGGTTAAAAGTTTGATTCTTGCACGCACTTGTCGAACTTGCATCTATGGTTTGCTTTTCTTCCCAGGGAGCTATACTGTGTGTGGTCCATTAAGCTCTTTGTTTGCCTCTTATTGTCAAAAGTTATTTTCCTTTTTTGTTGAGTTGTTATTTTATGTTTAACTGTTGCTTGTTATTTCTAAAGCAGAAAGCTGCAAGTGTCAATACTGAAAGTTTACTGGTTTGACTGAAGACAACGGCTGACTTCGCAGCCTTTTTCTATTCAGCTGCTGAGTTTGAGGTTGTTTAGAGCAAAAGGTGTTGCTACATGAGATTACACTTCCTGTAACCTTCCGCGCATCGTCTTTGTGGAGCAGCAGTATTTACACCAGTATCAGGTATTGACAGGTAGCCGTGAGGCCCACCTCTGGGAGCTCTTTGGGCAGATTGTGAGCAACAGAAAAGCTGGATTGAGTAATCAGGCTCTTGGCAGGCAGACAGAAGCCCTCCAGTCCAGCTGAACTGCTTTAAAAGCCCTATCTGCTGTTGTTCCCCTCTGCGCTGGCAGCTTATCACCCAGACAGATTTCAGGGGCCTTGAACCGTGCAGAGAGCCCATCCACGTGTGAGAAAGCCCAGGCTCTCGCTCAGACAATATGACCCCCTGCCTCGGAGAGATGGAGATAACTCTTCAGCCCACGTCACCGTGAGAAAAAGCGAAACCTCACCATCTCCTCAGCTTCTGTTACTGTCATCCACATGTCGGGGAGACGGAGGGAAGATTGTCTCTCCCAACACAACTGAGGAAGTTTGCAGTCTCTGCCTGGGGCTGTTAGAGATGATCCCTCAGGGAACTGAGCCAAGATCATGATCACTCCTCCACATGACTGCTTCCATGTCAATAGTATACGCACACCTTACCGGATGCACACACACACAGTTTCTCTCTCTCTCTCTCTCCCACTCTCATCCACACACAACATACATGTGCTCTCAACACCTGCCCTCTGAAGGCGCTCTCAGTTAATCTCAACATTAATTATTGACTCTGAGTTTAATTTGAAAGTCAGACGCACTGTAAGCCAGGGGACACTGCTTTAAATAATGTATACAGCCCATTCAGAGGTAATCATATTGTCATTGATTAATATACATTGGTGCTGTGGAGCATACCTGATGTGTGTGGGAGCCCGGCACCGGGTATGATAAAAACTTGGCGCTGAGAGCTGGTGTCAGGCCGGGAGCATCTCTAGGGCCCCGTCCTCCTTGTCTGATGTTTCAATCACAGCTTAGGAGCTGTGATGCATGGAGGCATACACTATCAACTGACTGGATAACATGAGGAGCCCCAGAGAATCACCACCGCCAGAGAAAAGGTTAGGGGGGGAAAAAAGAAATGCAATTGGGCAGACAGAGAGGGAGATAAAATCAAAGCAGAAGGCAGATAAAGTGAATAAATAAATAAACCAAATGTATATTTTCATCAGAGATAAAAATGTATTTCTTCACACAATTATTTTGTGAATAGAGTGGCTAGTAAAAACTACCTTGCCCATTAGGGAAGGAATGACAGGAATTTGGAGCAACAGTACAATGTGCAAGCTACTGCACATACAAGGAGGAGCTGCATCAAGTATCCCAAGCTGACACACTGAGGGTGAGGGATTGGGGTGGTAATGAATTCCCACACTCTCACACTCCTGTTGACACCCAGATGCAGATGCCATGTCACCCTAAGTTTAGTTTAGACAAACACAGATCTGCCCGGAGAAAAAGCGAGGAGCCTCTGCTGCGATGAAAAATTCATACACTGTTGTTAGCTAGACGCCATTCAGAGAGCACAGAGTTCAAAAACATGAACCAATTACAGTCTAAAACTCAACTGTCTGGACACAACACATGCATTTTGATAGACGTAAACTTAGACACACTCAAACCAATAAAGAGTCATGCTACACTCTCTTCCTCTCTCTCTTTCTCACACTCACACACACACACACACACAATCTCTATCGGATAGGTAAACAAATCCTGTCCAAGACTCTCCTCCTTCAGGAGATTGTGAAAGCTTTGGCAAGCTTGAGTGAATATGTTGTTTTTGTTAATACATAAAGATTAGGGAAACAGTCTCTAGGCTCCTCTCTCTCAATTTCTTTCCCTCTCTTTCTCTCCCTCTCTCTCCCCCCTCTCCTTTCATCCTCCCCCCTTTCTCTCTGAGTCTGGCAGGAGAGGTGGTCTTGTCAGACAGCTTCTCTCCCACGTACCACGGAGCTCTGAGAGGTGTGGAGCAAACAGGCTCAATGCTGGGAGGCTTCTGTCTCTCTTTCTTAAAACCTTTTGGCTGCTGGAAAATACTCTCTGACAGCAGGCCTATGTGTTCTGCTGTATGTTTGACAGGAGAGGAAGAACAGCCTGCACCAGATACAAAATTGCACCACAGGCAGATGCTTAGCCAATCTAAGAAAGCCTCATGGGTTGAGTAAGAAACAATATTCTACAACTGAAAAGGGACAGTCAGTTATATGTGGTTTATTCAAGACTGTTTACGGGGCTTTTTCTGCTTCCCAACCACAGTGATATGATACTGAGTAAGTAATGGGGAAATGGTGACCTAACCGAAGGGGGTGGTTAAAAGAATGCGCTCTTATCTCTATCTTGTGGTATCGCTGGACTGGAGGTATGTGTAAGAAGGAGCATGTAAATGTAGAGCATCAGAGAGGAGGCCTTATTTTTCTTCATCAGATATATTTGCTAGAGAAGCAGCAACAGAGACAACTGTAGATAAGGACCGACTTACTGAAGACACCAAACAAAAAGCATACTAAAACACAGGTACATGTCATTCGACCTATCAGTGCCAAATGTTAGCAAATCTTCAATAACTTAATAAGTCTCATGGATACCAATTTGAACCAGTTGGGGAAATTGCTCATGGTTGGTAAAACAATGGAGTTAACTCCACCTGCAAGTAAAGTAGAGTTCACAAAGAGCATCAGTGGGCAACGATCCCTCAGAGTCTTCCAACCGCAGTCTTTCCTCTAATTTTAATCTCTGAACAGGTCTATGAGCCACTCCAGTCAGCCCCTAAAGGGAAGCTTTTTATCATCCAAATTGAGGAGGACAGAAAAGCCAAATCACATCAGAGGCAACACCAGCTGCACATAAAGAAGTTCTCCACTGAACAATGGAGCTGCCATGAGCACCACCTCTGTCTCCCAGCTGAGCCACGCAGCCAGAACTTAACCAATCATTGGGGTCAGAGCAGCCGCATGGATGACCAAAGTGCAGCCACCATAATCTAATTGTCATTGTACTGCCTTCCAATGTAAAAGGCATCTCTTTTCAGTATCATGAAGTGATTGGAGTATAGATGAATAGGTCTCGGGCTTGTGTAGGCGACTTTAAACTGATTTAAAGGAGTCTAGTATAGTATTAAGATGCACTTTGGAGTAGTGGTGTTATTCAGGCCTCACAATAGAGCTCTGTTGGAATGATGCACTGGAGTAATCAAAGCCCAACATCTCCATATAATCCCAATTCAACGGTATGTTTACACAAACACAATGCCAAGAATATGCTCGAAAGTAAAAAAAAACCTGCCTATTAGAAAAATGTGAAAACTAAAGGAATAATAATCCCCCGTTACGGAAAAGCACGTTTCATTTACATGAAGAAATGTTGAAAACATGTACAACTCATATTAAAAAAAGCAAAACCGAAAGACAAAGAAAAAAAACAAAGCATGAAACACAGACAGAGTGAGAGACAAAGAGAATAACCAAAGTATCTAAATTAATTTCAGGTCATAATTTCAGGTCATGATTCAAGGTCATTTGGGGAAAGGGATGTCTCAGTCTCTGTTCTTTCTACCTATCCTTGGGCTGTTTTACAGCTGAGGTTCTCTTTGTCTTTTTCTAAATGCAGGGGGTGATTGGCCACTCTTTTTTTTATCTCTTTCTGAGCATTTTAATCTTATTCAGCAAAGTACATATTAAACCGTCTCCATGATTAAATATGAAAAGAAGAACATTCCTTCAGCTAATTTCAACATAATGACTTGTTCGACCATCTAGATTAATTAAATATTTCATGATATTTTAATTTGCTTGATAATATTAATAGGTCAAACTGTATAGCTCTTAACCAAGCCAAAGCACTTTCTAACAGTGGGTTATTTGATACAGTAAATACTTTGTTTTTACATTTATAATCCCGATGAGTCCACTAGTGATTTTTCAGGGGGTCCGATGGACAGTCCATCCATAAAATTATTCTTTCTTTCACTCCTTGGTTTTCTTCCCTAGCCCTTTTATTTATGCAGATGGATATTGTTTTATTTACAAGTCAGTAAAGTGCAGTCACATCTTGGACAAAGCAACAGTGTCAGTCTACTCTCATATCTCTCAGAAATATGCACACATATTTATAAACACCCCACAGCGGTGATGCCAGCATCCATCTACACTTAGCCGCAGCCTCCTCCTTCATTAGCCGATGGCACCTTTAGCTTATGGTCAGAGCTGCAGCAGTGTCTATAGTGTAATGAAATTTACGAAGAAGAGCCACTTGGTATGCCAGCGATGCGGCAGCAGGTCCCCATGCTCAGTGAAAACCACACGCTCGCTTTTATAGATTGCATAATGGCTTGCATGAAAATGGTTTCACACTAACATAAATCAAATGTCAAAATACAACCGGAGCAAGACAATTCCCGTGGTGCACACATGGACACACACACACAATGGGGCACACACATACACAAACGGCAGATACACATGCTCAGAAGAGTCAGCCATCCAAAGAACTCAGACCTGCTTATGCAGATACATGTAGTGCTTGATAGCATACATAATAATTTATTAAGAAATGTTAAATATTCATCAATATTAAATTAATCATTTATAGCAGATCTTTAAATTAAAGGGTGTCCTTGAAGTTTTAGATGTGAGGAGTGTCTTTAGCAAAGAAGCAATCCCCTGTGGACATTTTAAATCTCTGATGTACAACACATGGACTGCTATTGTATAATGACTATCCCACTTTGATATTGTCTTTCACAAAGAAAAAAAAAAAAAACACACACGCACAGGAACAAATGTCCCTGTAAAAGTCATTAATTGCTAGTGCCATAATTAATGTTATCCCCATGTCTAGGAAATGGAAACACTGCAACACTGCTGGGAAGCTGTGGGGCAGAAAATGGGTGAGAAAATGGGGCTTCACATGTTTGGCTGGGGAACTGGACTCCTACATTGTTGCAAAAATGTTGCGGTAGTGTCAACAAGAACTGTGATCGATGTCACGATAAAGTAAACTGCACGCTAGAGCTGAAACGATTAGTCACTTAATCAGCTAGCCGATCGACAGAAAAGCCAACTGCTTTGATAATCGATTCATCATTTCATACATTTTTAAAGCAAAATTAGTGAACATATGGAACACATTTTTAGGTGTCGGAGGATTTGCTGCTTTTTTTAATTTATTTTTTTGCATACGCCATGAAAACGTAATACCTTTGTTTTTGGACTTTGGGGCACACATCACTCACTTCAAACACTATTGGAGACTACGAAAATAACAAGAGGAATTTGTATTATCTTGATCAATACTACTATCAGAGCGTATTTAATTACACACAGCTTGCAAGAATGAAGTCATCACACTTTATACATCTGTGGCCATGAAGGCAGAAGAGGGGAAGGACGCGGCTCCTTGCCAGGGCACACCGGCTGGTGAGACTGCATGGGACACGCTGTTACACAGCAGCTCGGTGCCAACCACACCTGTGCCCACATAGGCACCACACTCTCCAGGGCACAACGGGGTCACCTGGGTACTCTGCCAGCCACACCTGTCCTTCTCCTCAGCCTCTCACCCTCATATAGGTCCTTGTGGAAACCCCCCCAGATGGAGCAACATACTGTACAGGACACGTGCATGATTGGCCGGTCTGCGAAGGGCAGTCGACAATCTTCACACAAAGTCAGTGTGGGAGGAATAGGATTTTCTAGTCTACTTCCTCTGCACACACAGTTGTAGTATTTCCCCCTCATTCTTTCCATACCATTCTCCTTATCAATTCAGCTAATGCCCTCAGGCAGGAGAGCAGTGAGCCAGGTCGCCCCATCAGTATGGGTAAAAGCAAGGTTCGGCACAGGGTTAGGCAAAAAGACGGCTTATAAAAGATTATACTGCCATGATAGCAAATAATCAGGAGCTAATTCATTGTGTGGCCCCCTCTCATCGTTCCCTAAGCCTCCTTATTAGGGGGCTTACATCTACATTTGCAGCTGATGAGGGTGCTTCTCCTCTCTTAAATTTAAATAGTGCATACCCGATGGAGACAGCACACTAATATTAGATTTGGCCCGCACTTCTCCACTATTTGTAATAGTTGTGGATGGTATAGAGTCAGATATATGTGCTAAATCCAGCGCCTAAAGGATTGAAAGGGTTTATTGTGCGAATGGCACAGAGATCTGAGTGTTTCATCTAGATCTGATTCTTTAACTGATAACAACTAGTGGTTGGCAGGTCCTCAGATAAAAGGCTTAGCACCGATTCATTTCACTTGTACAAATCCTTACTTTCAGCACAGGTCATATTTATTTAAAGTTTTTAATTTATCTACAGCAGCAACTACAACATGCTTAATCTATTAAAAAATTATGAAGACTAATGGATGGCGGTGGATTTTTACAAATCACAAAACTCCATATGTGTCTAGCTCTAATTAGTTCTTTTATCATTTCAATGACAAATTTTGAATTGTGTGCTGGAGTCTTTCATTATAACCATACATGGATATATTGTACCAGCAGGAAAACCCTCATCTATGTAGCCCAGGCTTCACCATAAATCAGGCTTAATTCCCTAGAAAGAAGAATGCAGGAGGACACTGCACCCAGCACTAAAATAGTATCACCCAGGGCTACTTCTGATTGAATGTTTTATCACAGACAATCCTGAGTGGCGGAAAAAAAGAAACTAATTCATTCATCCAGCTCAAGTAAAGAACTGTAACAACCATGTAATTCCTCTGAGATTTTGCCGTTTCAGAGCACTTTGATTTGTCATGTTATTCATGTCTTTTCATCCTTCTTTCTTCTTGCACTCGGCTCTACAGTGCGGTGGGTATCGTGTGCTGTAATTCAGCTTTTTATAACCCCCTCGCTCATTCACCTATTGAGTATCTGCCACTGTAGTACCAGGGCCACATGAGTTCATCACTCCGCCTCAGTAAAAGGATACAATAAGTATGTGTCCAGGGCAGCTTAGGAAGGGCATGGATATCCATCAGCAGTGCATATGATGGATCACGGTGGTGTCTGGGATGAATAGACATGCAACAAAAAATACAGTGAGGCCAAAACGGGCAGGAATATACATTACATCCATTTAATCATCCGCGCGTGTTAGAAAGGCAGGCGGGCCTTGCTTTCTCTATTCCTGCCGTCTTCAAAAGCTTTGCATAGATTGATTATGTACGAAGAAGCAGCGAGCATAGCTGCAAAACACCTGCCAAGAAGAGGAGGCAGTAAGCTTTTTCACGGATACACAAAAAGCATGCAAGAAGACAGTGAGAAAGGAAAGAATGGATGACTGCTTAGCTACCCAGATAAATAGCTCTGAGTATGCAGAGTACTGATGGAAATCTAACTCCCTGGCACAGCAACCCAAAATGCATCTGTTCAAGTCCAAATTTGTTTGATTGATTGATTGATTGAAATTCTTTACTGATCATTAAAATACAAGTGGCCCCTCAACCCAGAGATGCCCCAGATACAGAAATTAACAAAAGGATAAAATCACCATAAAGCCAAAGGCTAATTTCTTATTTCCTTCTTTTGTGTTGAAGGGGCATTGTAAAAATAACCAACCAAAGGGCTGCTGTCAGCTTCTAAAGATACATCGTTTCATTTAAAAAAAGAAGAAGAAGAATCAATCCCAATACAATAAATAACAATAATAATCCATAAAACTCTCAATATACAGTTCAGATTAAGTGCCGCACTGGTCCCAAAATTCTTAATTAAAAAATACCCAGAACATCATCCTAATAGATATTCATTCACAAATCTTACAATCACAATATACAATATATAACACAATCAATCCATACAATCAGAACAATATGCAATGCAGATCAAATACTATACCTAGAAAATCAAAACAATATCTACTGTTCTCTGCTGCTCATTTAAGATGGCAGTCAGCCACTCAGCCATTTTTTCAATGAGGACTGTAAGCCAACTACAGAGTTAATCATCTTAATGTTCATTTGTAGCCCATTCCATAGAATGGCAGCTGAGTACAGGAAGGTGTGTTTCCCCATACAGCTCTTGAACCTAAAGGGAACCAAAACAGTTGTACTGTGGCATAATTATGTTTTTTTCCTGATGCTGGTAATGTAGTTACAGAGGTACTTTGGAACAATATTGTAGACAATCCTTTGAACTAGAAACAGTTTAACCTGAAAAACTCTCTCTTCCACTCTCAGCCATCTAAGGCTGATAAAATGAGCTGGGAGGAGATGTATTCTAGATGGAAGTTTAATGATCAACCATACCAATTTGTTTTTGCAATGTCAATAATTTCTTTTTGAAAATCATGGGTGCACTGGTATACCAGGAGAGGTATGCATAATCACTTTTACTTCTTACTTCCCTTTTCATAGAGAGGGATAACTCTTGTCAGTTTAAGTTCATTGGGAAACTCCCCTAGTTCAATGGAAAGGTTTACTATATGCGTTACACAAGGGTTGATGAGTTCCGCAGCATCCCTAAGGAATCTGGCAGAAATGTTATCCAAGCCAGTTGCATTGGATGGGTTAAATTCTTTGAGTTTCATTAACAACGCTTCCTCAGACACATTTGCAAAAGAGAAGGCATCGGCCAGGGTCCCTTGTTTAGAGAAATTCTAAGTTTGGCTCTCTTCATAGGATCCTGACTGACATGGCAACTTATTAACCAAAGTGTCTGCAATGGTGGTAAATTAATTATTTAAACTATCAGCTACCCTAGCCTTGTCTCACGTAACCTTACCTCCAATATCCAGGCTGAGATTGTGAGTTTTGGCCTTCAGCCTGTCACTATATCCTAATCGTTTCAGAGACTTCCATAGTTTTTGTGGGTCATTCCTAATCAATACTATTTTCTCATTGCAGAATTCCTTTTTAACCTTCTATATCTGTCTGTTCATCTCATTTCTAAGTTGCTTATACACTGAGAAAATGTTTCCTAGTTTTCCTGTATTAAAAAAAAAGAGTATTTCTTGCCTTGATTGCCTTTAAAATGTCATTGTTCATCCATGGTTCAGTTCTAATCTTAATTCTGAACACCTTTTCTGGGGCAAGCTTTGTCTACCTCCCTACATTTTAATGTTGTCTTTTATCTCTGTGCAACTTGTGGAAAGTTGAATGAGCAGAAACCTTGACACAGTGACTGTTTGTTAATCCTTCAAAGGCAAAAGTTCATCAGAGAACTGAGGTGAAATGTCAGAGGATATCACAGTTTTCACAGCTGTGAGTTAGAGGATCCTGAATTACTATCCTGTAAAAGGAAGCGGGTCATTAGGAAGGAATACCAAAACATGGAAAACTGATAAGGTGTTCACTGGGTTTAAAATCTCATCATCATTTCTGAGCACATATCTGTCTTGATGCCCTAGGCCTTATTTAACCTCAGAGTTTAAAACTCACACCTTTACACCCACATGAAACTGGGCCATTAAGGTCATCTTAGATAAATGTATTCATGAAGTGTGATCTGCATTAATGGAAAAAAAGAGCTGTGAAACAGCGTTGCTGCAGCCGTCTACGCAGTGATGACGTGATTGATGATGATTACAGATCTTGTCTTAAATCGATTTTACAGGATATGTCATCTGCATTTCATTTACAGAACGAGTTGCTGCTCTCAGGACTAAAATGTAAACATGTCTTTTGCCCTTAACTCAAAGAGTGCCGCACCACATATCAAGCATTTAATGCCATCCCCAACAAAGACCTGCCAAAAGCCTTCTGGTTTCAACTTAACTTCTCCTTGTCTTAAATTGGCTTTTTGAAGGACTCACACCTAACTAAGGATGAAGAAAGACAGAGCAGAAAGAGAGAAAAACAAGGCAACAGCAAGTGAAGCAAGCAGGGAGCAATTTTGTAACGCTTGAAAAGACACTTTCGATAAAGGGGAGCACAGCTCCTTTTATGTTTATTTTATGAGAGGATGAAGAGATAGGGAGGAGTCCGTTTTTCCAATATACATGGAAAGGTTGAACTGCTCTTTGATCTAGATTCAATGACACTCACTCCTTGTGAATATAGATAAGAAACATGCAAATCAAAACGACATTTTTTGTTGATTTACATGAATCTTGGCAAATATGGAGCGTGTGCTTGACTTGTTAAAGTTAAAAATAATGGGTGGATTAAGCATTGCTGTTCAGAATCTGAACATGCTCGTGGGTCCTGTGTACAAAATCTAAAATAAATATGTTACGCATAGTTTTTCTTATCTTCTTATAAAACAAAAAATATACCAGGATTTCTTGGTTCCTTAGCTGAGGATCTTTTGAGTGGTATGGCAGTGGACTGCGTCTCACAGCCGGACAAGAGAGCCCCTCTCACCTCTGTCTCATCTGGGAAGCCCTGGGGTTGGGCTGTGGGAAGAAAGAAGGCTGAAGGCAAGGCCGGATGAAAAACGAGGGTGTCACAGCATTGTTGCAAGGTTAGCACACCCGCTAATGGAGCTGTGCTGGGGCAGGGCGCCCTGAGGATCGACCCCGCCAAGGGGGGCATGTACAAGCCCAAGATAAACTACTGTAGGGGGCATGGCACTGCCCCAAGCCCCTCTACTGCCCGCTAAGCACTCACACAGACACACATAAACCTCCACCATTGGCTGGAGACAGCCACTCCACATTTATAGCTGACCATCAAATGCAATACTGAGAGAACCCCACTGCTCCGAAAGCATCGCGTTTGACACAGCACTATTCAATGTTTATAAAAAGCTGAGTAACACTGTAGCTTTACTCTGATACGCCAGGGTTAGAATGGAGCACTGTCACATCGTTTTTTTCAAGCGCCATTGTACTCACCATTCAAAAATTATGACATCTATTGGCAGGCTACTTTGACAGTGGAGACATTGATATTATTATGATTCCATGCAGCGATAACTGCTATCCAACCCAAACCAATCTCTTCTCACAAACAGTGACCCTCTCACGTAAAAAAGGGGAAAAGAAAATTGAATGAGCAGATCCTGAGCCTCAGTGTGAAGGGACCACTCTGTGGTTCATGTTTCAGAATTATCTGCCAAGCCATGCTGCTCTCCAGACTGTTCATGTAGACAACATGGAAACATGCTTGTCCTGTGTCTTTTCAGCAGCATAGATTATTTTAACACAGCCAGGTAAATCCTGATTATCCAAAGAGCTCAGAGGGCACTGCAGACAGCCAAGAGAAAAATGAGCGAAAGCCATGAATGAGACATATGGCTGACATGCTCCTGCTGTGCGGGGTTGCACCGCCGAGCGGTCAAGGGTGGGGAGAGTGGGACATGAGGAATGACATGCCCTGGAAGATCTCTTGCTCACATGGGACTCGGAGTTGACAAAGAAGGCTCTGTTTGGCAGAGTGGCAGCCATATTAATGACCAGTTCATCACTGTTTGTCAGGGGAGGGAAAAAGGAAAAGATGGGAAGAAGGAAAACATTTCCCCGCAGGCCTTTAAGGAGACTGACTTCCTGCCAGGAGAGGAGAGGAATGCTGACATCTTCCTGTTGGCTGCTCACAGCCGCTTTTGATTGGTCAAGAGGGGATACAGATGGGTCAGTAAGCCATGCTTTGATTGGACAGAAGGAATGTGGAGAGGTCAGTGTGGAGGCCAGTCAATGTCAGGTCTAGGGTGAAGGTTTAAATGAGAGAGAAACACCCTCCAACGAAGAAAGGGAAGGAAGAAGGGGGGATAAGAAAAAAAAATTGAAATGGTTTAAAGAAGAAAAACAAATGATGCCACTCCTCTTTTGGTTTGCAAAAATAGAAAATACACCCACTCAGACTGCAATGTTGCCCATCAGTATCACACCATGAACCACCCGCCCCATTCTCAACTTTTTTGGTCACTGCATAGACTGAACACAGGAGGAGACAGGAGGAGTTAAAAATATTATTATTTTTTTTTTAAAATAAGTTTTGTGGGTTCCCTCTTGAGCTGTGACATAACTGCTGCTAATCAAAGCAATTTTGTGCCTTTCTGAACTATATCAGGTATTATCTCAAAAATAGAGTGGGTGTCTATGTCTCCCTGTGCCTGTGTGCAATCTTTGTGTCTCTGTGTCTGACAGTGTGAGGTGGGAGGTGAAATGGGCTAGTTATAGGCAGGATTGAGCCCGCCTAGAATCCAGCAGAGAAAGGCCTGTCCAACAAGCTTCACCAAAGCCTTAGTCGCTGATCTAACAAAGCCCCTCTTATTCGGGGCAGCAGACAGAGGCCCACAGGGAGAAAACCTCAAAGACTTTAACAACACCTCAAACCCCAGCCTCCATGACGGCTTGCTTCTTTCATTATGGAGCACAAACGGGGGCTCTGCGGGTGCCAGTGTGGGCATGCCCGTATTAAAGAGAAAATAAGCCTCTGCCCACACATTATCGCTCACATGGCACCGACACCCACAGGCATTATTGCGTGGAATTTTCCAGTACCAGCATCTCATCATCCAGCGTAATATGTTTCCATGTGTGGTGGCAATTAAAGTGCCCAAACACAGAAGCGGTAACAGAAGCCACACTGGCTCCTGTGTGCAGAGGCCACCGTGTCTCTCCAGTCACGTGAAAACAACAGCGCAGGGCGGGTTACCTTCCAAGAAGAGCTACACTACCGAATAATGCATGCTACAGATAGCAATTTTAGAAACACACTGATGGATGCAATATATAGATAGATACGACTATTGATAACATAAGTAAGGCATGTTCATGATCAAAAAAAGTACATGAGGCAGATATTTTCTTAATCAATGGAATGCTTTTCTTTTTTCCTCCTCTCAAAAAATCAAAAACAATGAAAAATATCTGAAAATTGTAATATCTAATAATCTGATATTTTATGCCGGAAAGTATTTACTTCTGCCAGAAATTTAGAACAGTCACCACGGATGACTGTTAGAATAGCCATTGCAGTCACAGTGAAATCCACATGTGCCTGTCTGCTCCAACTGGCCTCCCTACATTGTGGCTGTAGTTCTGGATCATCAATACTCAAGAAAGCTCATGTAAGGAAAACCAGTGTTTTTCCATTCATCCTTTTTATCTGATTTTCTCCTCTCTTTTATTAATCCTCTAAGAGAGTTTATGGAACATACTCCATGTATATCTATAAAAACAGACATGTATTTATTTATGCCTGATATCAACTAGTTTACCTTATATAAAAACACAAATAATATCTCTCTCACACACACACACACTCAAAAACTCACAAACGGCACATGCATAAAAGTTTTCCAGCAACTTCAACCAAGATTGCATAAGAAAAACACCCACGGAACCACGACAGGACAGATTCAGCTTCC
Source organism: Lateolabrax maculatus (assembly GCA_031216445.1). Lineage (NCBI taxonomy): Eukaryota > Metazoa > Chordata > Actinopteri > Acropomatiformes > Lateolabracidae > Lateolabrax > Lateolabrax maculatus. Next base: position 16,480,232 of record CM062198.1, read on the forward strand.
GCTCTCTTCAAAGCGTCGCTATTCCGATAATCTTTCCACCCACCTGATACCTCATAAGCAATGAGCCTTACCAATACTGAAAATGGACAGCAATCTATCATCAGCAAACAGATCAAGCTGACAGCACTGCACTCCTACTTCTCTCTAGAAGTGCACAGGTTCAGTCACTCTGCACTACACCCATCAAACTCTGACCCCTTTATACACTTATGGCATTGTGGTGTTTAATCATAGGGAGAGACATTAAATAAACTGAGGTTATGTGGCCCTGCATAATATAATAATTGTGCAGAGGCCTGAGGAGAGTCTTATCGTGAAGTTTACAACAGGCCAGAGCTGGGGTAAGAGAGGTAAAGTACAATGAGCTGAAGCTGGCAAAAGGCTATCTGGTGTTATGGTTTTGAGGGACAGTGGGAAAGTGCTTTGGGGACAGTGGGGTTAATAGTCCAGGGAAGACAGGCCGGGCACCAGCATGTTATAATAATACACTTGGCAGCTAGAATGGTGTCAACCCCTTAATTCCCCCCGGGAGAGAAGGACACAGCCTAATCTGTATTCAGTCCTGACATTGTCCACATCTGATATGGAACATTAGCCCCTAACTCTCTCTATAGACTAGTGTCCTTCGGTTTATATTACTTTATGTTAATAGAGAGAGAAAACTCCATGTGCTGTCGTTTGTCATTGTTAGCAGGGGTGCTCCCTGAGCCTGTTTGAAATGCATTTGTTTAGAAGAGAAAAAAGGGGGAAGGTAAACCTGACCGCTCGGGGAACCTCGTCGCTTCTCCATCTCTATTGATCTTTGATCCAAGCGAGAGCCTTGCATGCCCCTTCCCTCTCATCGTCCTGTGCTCTGCACTCTTCGTTCAACATCTACTTTCCATTCCTCCGCTGTACAAAGTCAGCTGTGAGTTAGGCCTAACTGGGGTGGCTGAGCTGGTGAGGGAGAATAAGCACAGGCATCCAAGACCACCATCTGATTCCCTCTCACTCTGCTTTTGAGGGTCAATATTGTTGTTATCAACTTTTTTTTTTTTTTAATTTTCACTCCTCGCTTTTTACTTCTCTCCATAAAGCTAAAAATCAAGCAACTGCCTAGCTTCATCATGTAGAATATTACCCTGTGCTGAGAATTAAATACTTTGTGACACTGAAATAAAAAGGGAAGTACAAAATAAAAGTGAGATCTATCACTGCTGATAGGTCTTGAAGAATCAGTTTTATGAGTCCTAACAAGTTTATATGGATAATTATTTACAGTAGAAATGCAAACCACGCCAATATGAATAAATGTGTTCTAAGCAGTTGCTTTACAAGAGATGAGCCACAGTTACATTGCTGCTTAACATAGCTTGCATTGTCTTATTTGAATAAAATAAAATGAGGGAATGTCTGGTGAAGCTGGCGGAGGGAATATTGTTTAAATCTGACAATATTCTCTGACTTCTGTTGGAATTAATTCAGCTAATTGTCTTCAGCCCAATTAGAGTCTATTCCCCTCTGCAGTCTGGTGAAACAGTGCCTAGCTAATTGGATTAAATCTTTATCATTTCCTGGGAAACACAGAGAGAAGGGGGAATATGAAGCAACACTACTGCCTTTTTTAATTAAATCTAGCCTAATGACTGTGCTTTTATTAACATCCAACTTTTTCATGCTTCCATGCTGTAGATACGGTTAAAAATTTGGTAGTAGAGACTTTAACATGACCAATTTATTGACTATGAAACCTCCTCTACAATGATACGTGTACAAGATCACCAAAAAAGGCATACAGGATATCTCACTTCTGAATTTTTTTTCTACCACACTCATTATTGTAAGCCACTAGCAGGGCAGGAGAGAGCCTCATTGTAAACCTCTGAGTGCACAATACAGTAAAAAACATGTCCCTGTGTACCCACCAGCCCTGCTCATCCTCTTAAATGCCAATAATAATTAATGGTATTACAGCAGGATACTTCTGAGCCTCTTAAACTCTGCTTTATTGGTGGCCTTTAGATAGGCCAGGTGGGGCTGGCTATGTGGAGAAAGCAGACCTTGCCAATCCTTACTGAGACATAAAAGTGATGAAAAAAAACAGTGATTATGGCTGAAAATGATTAATAGAAAGAATTAATCAGTGTGATTCAGAGTATATCCACACATAATTCACATGAGCTCTCAGGAAGACCATATTGTGTTCTACAGTCTACAGTCTCATCAAAACTGCTGCAGTGAACTTTGTGTTTTTACTGTCTCCTACCCCTGTGAATGACCACTGCCAGTCAGCTCAGAATATAAAATGGACTTGTAAAAGGGCCGTTCAAATTCATGATAATTATATGTTTTCTCCAAGTGTCCAGGGAATCCCAGCCAGGGGCAAATCTCTCCTCGAGGATAAACTACTTATTCAGAATTAAGAGCTCATCAGATATCTCAGCGATTGTTGGTGACCGTGAAGACGGCAGAGGAAGCAAAAAGGTGAACACAGAGTTTACAAAGTGAGTAAAATGGTTATATATGCCTTCGAGCATATATAACCATTTTACAAAAATAACATTTTGGGCCTAATCAGACAAAGTACTAAGCTGATGGCTACTGTAGTTTGGGAGAAACAGCTAGACACCTTGAGGAGAGTCTCTCTGAGCTAAGCAAGAATTGAGTGGTGTGGGGATGAGCGACTTAACAAAGGGAGCATTACTCTGATGATCCAAGACAGAAACAAATTACAAAAGCAGGATTTCTCTGAATACACTGTAACTGAACAACCATGACCCACGTCTGTTATTTTCATCTCTACATGACATAATCTGGTAGGACTTGCCATTTTTCAGCCTCCCACCGATGTATAGGACTTAGGTGAACACTATACTAGAGTTATATGCACTGTACTGTCAATATGTGCAGTGCATGCATCCACTTAACCTCAGTACATAACAACCATATGTGCAACAATCTCCCGACCACTCAGCTTCTTTGCTTCAGATTGAAGAGCCACTGTATTGATTCAGAAGAAAACAGCCACCTCCCCCCTCTTTTAAAGAAGCCAAGTCGTGTGTCCAGCGCTGCTCTGCTCTAAGAATCATTTCCTTATAGTCTCAGCGGGAGAGACGGGGGAGAGCATCTGGAAAAACAAACAGAAAACCCAGTGAGAGGAAGGTTGGGATGATATACAGCCAGTAGGGAGTACTGCAGCTCACTGCCATGAGAGTGGATTGGACTGGAGGGTAATAGGGAGCATGGGGGGAATGGTCCGCTTTATACTGCATGACTCATGAAAATATAATGAACAGGAGCCAACGACCCAACAGCCAACATACATACAGTACATCTACACATGCACACTCACGACTGTGAGTTCAAACAGCCACACAAACAACACACAGACAAATACAAACAGACAGGCCAACGCACGCACACACACACACACACACACACACACACACGCACACACACAATGCCAATACTATTTCAGATAAAGCATCAGTAGCATCTATCACTCTAAAAAATAAAGAGCACGTGTTAGATGGGATCGCATCGTTTGATTCTGAAGGCATTAACGGTTTCTTTTCAATTCATAGCTTTTCTTCAAGATGACTATAACAAAGCAAAGCATACAATAGTAATTTTTTTTTATAGATGCAAGTTATGCATATTGTGTTTCTCAACTGACCTTGAACCTTAAAAGAAGCCTAATATGAAAGAAAAACTTCTATATTTGTAACTTTAAAAACTAAATTCAATGACTGACAGCAAAACCTGTAAAAACCTCTTCACTCAGGCGCGCACACACACACACACACACACAACAAAAGCATGCCCAGTCACGCAGGGGTTCACCGCAACTTGAGTTACCTGGAATGATTACAAGAGTTTTGCCTTTTTAGAAACTTTGTGAGAACAGATGGCAAAGCCTATGAGGCAGACATGAAGGGAAAAGCAATGCTTTAGTCACTTAGCTCAGGAGTAAAGGACAGTCATGTCTGATGATGTAATTTTAGTGGGACATGAAATATCTAAACCATGTTATTTCATGCCTGTCTACACACACGCTTCACTACAGAAATGTCCCATGTTGACAGTCCGAATAGGATTTCAAGGATCTGTTTTGCAGCTGGGAAAATGCTCCATATATATTGAAAAGGACTGCTCAGGAAAATGGATGTCTGAATCTGAGTGGGCAAATGACATTGCACAGCGCACAGAGCAGAGGGAAAGCGATCAATGTAGATCATAAACAGAATACAATAAAGTAATCCATTGCCATTACCAGCAAATGGGCATTGTATTGGAGGCCTTTACAGACTGAGACATGCATGGCTTAAGTTTCCAAAGCAACTTGGATGAATGCATGAAGAATGGCCATATAATGTCTCATCAATGTGTTGAAGAAATTAAAGCATGGATCCTTTTTGGCAACTAAACTATGTGTACTTCTATGCTCACAAATGCTTTTATTGAGAGGAGACAGGAGGTTATTTTGATAAAAAAAAAAAAAAAAAAAAAAAAACCTCAAACAAACAATAATGTAAATACACACTGCAACTACACGCACACACAACTCGTCAAGCAGCCCTGACACGCAATCCCAAGCATGCGCCTGTGAAACCTGAGTCCTCCTCTGTCACACTCCCAACATCTGGATCTGTTAAGGAAATTAACAGCCTGGCTGTTCCACTGTCATTTAACCTGCAAGCAATTGAACCATGTGTTGAAAAGTTTTCTTGGATACTCACAGGCCTGCTTGGAAAAGTGCCTCCCTGTCATAAATCAACCAACTCCCTCTATCGAGTAGCACAGTTTCGTTGAAGTTGAATATTAAGGGTATTTAAAATCTAACAGATGAGCAATTGCGTGATGAAGATGCTTGTCAGCTGATACAGAATACAAATAATTAGTTAAATTTAAGTGTGAAAAATTTAGATTTATTTTTAACATTTGATTTCCTTTTATTTTTTTATTTATTTCTATCACCCACAAGGGTGGTGTGGTTGATAGGGCAGTTTGGGGAAGCATATTACAGTATGTACATGGTACACAATAATACAGTATTAGCCATATAGTTTTCTTGTATTCATGTTTAATACAAAATGCAATAATATTTTGTTACTTGGCAGTATGCAGTTTCTCCTAGCCATTTTTTTTTATGGAGAGTTGTCCAGTGATTTAAGCTCTTAGATCTCTGTCCTTGGGATGCTGTGGACACCTATTAAATAATTCAACAAAACAAGAGAGGAGTAGGTAATAGAGCTGAGGCCTAAAGTAACTCAATCAGAGCTGGCTGTCTGACGTTTCCACCTTTGCCCCCAGAACTCACACAATGGATATGTCTGCGACTCTCTGAGGTCAAAGGCTGTTTGTTGACCACAAACCACATAAAATTGGTTGCTCTGTAGCCATGGCCGGGGAAAGACCACATGGTGGTCAGTACGAGAAACTGAGTTGCTATGTAATTATGTTACATTCACACGTGACCACCCACATATATCAACAGAATGAATATACTTTCACACAAACCTACTCCTATGTTTGAATGAGGTCATGTGAGGAAATAAGAGATTATCTTTCAGTGGTAACACATTACAAAGCCCCGTGACATTAACAGTAATTTTCCTTTGACTTAATAGAAAGTTCAAAGACAGAAAGTAACCACACTTTTCCTGTCAGTTTCCTTTGACAGCTTTCATAACAAGCCCAGAACATGTGAATCAGACACAAAACCAATGTTACAGGTGTTTTCTTCATTCTTGCAAAACTTTCTTTATGTAAATCTTCATGCGGGGTAAATGTCAATTATTAATCATTAAAAATAAGGTCACCTTAATGGACCGAGAGTGAACAATAAGCACAATCTGCACCCTGAAATGATCATACAACATACTGGTAGCTCTAGGACTGTGAAATGCTTTGTCCAACAAATTCAACAGATCAGTGGTCAGTGCATTTCAAAATGACCCATATGAGCACTTCATTGATGAGGCTCCCTAAAAAAAGGGGCACAAACCCTGGCCTCCACTGGTGAAGTCAGACCTTTTGCACTTAGGATTGTATTAGAAGGACATCGCTGTACTTGTTGCTTTCCTTCTTAGCGTGAACAAAGGTGGTTTTAAGCCATTCAAACTAAGTATTTTACTGGTGAAGAAAGCCAATTTCTACTGCAAATAGGCCTAGATGTTGTAGAAAATGTGTTGTTGTATTGAAATAAAATCTTTTTTTTTTTTTTTAAGAAGAACAAGTGTCCCATTCTATGCACCATGACAGTACAGTTCTCAGTCCAAAAGCGACAGCAGAGGAATAAGGCCAACAAATGTATGCTTGTATACTGCTTTGGAACAGTTTGATGAGATGGTTTGTAAATACCAGAGGACTGTACAGAATGGCAGTTTCCCCCCAGTTGGCTTGTTTAGGCATAGTACACCCAAAGTAATGAGATGTGATTTTAAGCTATCCAAACATGTCTTCAGAAAATATATTGAGAGAGGAAAAATACAATTGAGGGGGAGAGTGAGAAAGCGAACAAGAGTATGAGTGAGAGAGAGACAGACTAAGAGCTGGTCCCAGAAACGCACCACGATCAATTAGTCTAGCTGTACAATAGCCGGAAATCTCATATTGGGGTCATGCATTCCTTATCAGCAAGTGAATTTTCACATGCCAGATAATGCTCCAGTGATTAATGGAGTTGAATGAATAATGGTGTAGCAGAAGAGTGTTATTTTTACCCTGTGGCAGCTGGTAGCACATACACTTAACCTAAAAAGTGAAGATCACACTTGAGGGCACTTTCTCAAGTCCTCCCACACATGTTGAGAGATAAAAAGGGCCCTTTGGTACAATTAATCTGATTTGCCACAGATTTAAATACAAATATTTTTGAAATGAAACTGAACCAAATTTAGTGAATTTCAAAGGAACTCAACAACAGAGAATAGAAACATGCTTAGGAAATAGCAGTTGCATGCTAAAAAAAAGTTTAAAAATGAGTCACACTTGCAGCAATTGCAGATCCTTCAGCTGTACATTTATAGGTGGGCTGTGTAGCACTACACTGTGTGATGGAGGTGATAGTGATGGCAAATATTCGTCCCCATCCTCTTCTCCAAGCAGGTGTTGTGTTGGCAAACTGGCACTGGTGGACATGCCACTCTAATTTCATTGACAGGTTTATGACCTTTTATGTGTCCCAGCTGCCATGTTTATGACGGGCTGACTGTGCGTTCATGTTCAACAACATTAAACATGCATAAGCTAGACACAGTGGCGCACCACGAGCAACAGAATGGTCTCTCCAACAGCCCTGAACATCTAACGCATGGAACATGGATTAGATGGGAGCTATAAAAACAAGCAGAAATTGAAATACAGAATGACACATGGATAGATGAGAGCTCATGGGATTAAATAATGGACCTAAAAACTACAAATCTAAGTCATCATGGAGTCTAATTTTATGCGGCTGTTTGGCTCACCAATGCTACTGTACATCCAATTAATCTTCCCTATCTGCCTAGCAAGACAAGGTCAGAGGAGGCAAGGTGGTTGGACCTACGGCACTGGGAGCGTCAATCTCACAGACCCAACAGCATGTTGGGTAATTAATAATACCTCTGGGAAGTTCTCCCAAAAAATAAGAGATGTACTTGTTCCTGGAGTACAGTAGAATAGCCCTCAGAAAGAGGAGCAAAAGGGGAAGGGGGATGGAGAGGACACAGCCAATGATTTATAGTCCATTGTTGTTTGGAGGGTATTTGGCAAGAGTTGCTGTTCTTATCGAGCATGTAGGCCTCTGTCTTTACTAGGGCTTTCTGACCCTTTGAGTGCTAAATCTTTTAACTTTCACCACTGAGAACCAGATAAGACTAACGCAGAGACATTTACTATGAGAGAGAAACCCTCCTAAAAAGTCAATTTAATTTTTTATATTGAAATACGAATTCAGTGGTTTTGTGCAGCATGATAACAGAAAGATTTTAAACTGTGGCTTACACTAATAAAAAGTACAATCTTTGCTCATCTTTGCCTTTACTCTTATCTTGAATTGCTTGAATACAGAGCTAATTTAGTTTTAGTCGACAGAAGCCTATTCATATTGTATTGGCCATCTTTCATTAAGGCAAGCTGTCAATTGATAGGGAGCAAGAGTATCAGGGAGAGAGATGACGGGAGATTTTTAAAGAGAAAATTAGGGAGAGATGGTAAGAGACAAACAGAGAAAAACACAAAGGAAGAAAATGCATAAGATAAACAGAAAGAGAAAAGGTAAAATCTCCCCTGTGATTTGTCAGTGATATGCCCTAAAGCCAGTGGAGGAGGCATCAGTATCGCAGGCCATAACAAAACATGTCAGGATCATTATCTGGCTAAAGATATGATTAGAGCCACATCATGCCGTGCCCTGCATTCTTCTCTCATGAGGGATATATTCTTCTCTGCTCGCCTTGTTTTCTCTTTCTTTTAAATGGCCATGTCTGGAGAAGTGCCAGGAAATAAACTGTTTAGTGTCATAGCCATGCCTGAGCAAGCACGCCCTGGTCCAGGCCCTGCCTAGGGACAGGTGCCAGCACAATGCTCCATTTAACACTGCACCCATGCAAGCTCTGTGTACTTTACCTAAACCGCCATCGTGGAGATGTCATTCTGAGACATTTTTGAGGGATGGGTATTTTGTAAACTAGTGTGGTCACAACATGGCTAATTAAATTGATTGTTCTCACTTAAATCCACTTATCCATTAATTGCCCCATGAGACCGAAAGTGCAGCCACGTTTGATGTGCACGAACAAATGGTGAATGAGGAACAGGGAGTATGGTACAAGCTAAACTTACATCTACCCTATAGGCACATATCTCCACAAGGCCTCTGTGGGGTTTAAGACTTTGCACTTTATTAAAAGCAAACACACGGCTAACAGAGCTGATGGAAGAGTGTTGAGACATGAAGCTGTTGCCTTCTTTATTTGAGATGTATGAAGCCCTGGAGTCTTTGGATCCCCAGAGCAGGGTTACAGTGAATGAAAGTAGCAGCTCTACCAGATTAATATTATTATGTTTCAGTGTGGGGAGAGTGTCTTTAAAGAGAAAATCCCCTACATCTGTGCTCTTATACATTTTCCTTGGTTCTATAGCTTGCTATAGTCATACTGGTTACTTGAGGAGAAAATATACACAAAATAATGAAAAGGATACTCTGATCAATCATCTAATGTGTTGAACAGTTATCCTGAATCATGATCTGTTCAAAAAAGAGAAATGGAGCCAAATTGCAAATTTATTGAAGCTGTGTTCCACAAATCACCCTAGGGTACAGAAAATCAATGTTTTCATACAGAACCCCACTTTTTCATCCAATTGTGAGAATTGTAATGTGTTTTGTGCTACTGCTGACATATAATATACTGTAATTTTTAGTTTGAACTTTTGTTAGTTACTTAATTATATAGCATCTCAAGTCTTTAACTGGAGTAGAAAACAAAATAGCAGCAGCATAGTGTTACGACGAGGAAAATGAATCCAAATGTAGTGGAACATGTTGCATTTTAATAAGCACATAGTCATAAACAGTGCCAGTCTCAAGAAATTTTATGATTAAATTTCATCTGCTTAATCGCTGTAGCCACGGTATTCATAACTCAAGTATATCAGGACAGCTGGGATGCTGTTCAACTCTGTTCAGGCAAGTGGATGGAGGACTAAACACCATTTAGTAAAGGAGGAGTCATTGTCCTGTATCTTATTATAAAAATGTATTGTGGTTCTCATGTATCACAGTTATAAGAAGAAACAGTTGCAGGAATATCATGGATGAGGCAAATAGAGATAGAGAGACTTGTATTGCAGAGGAATGAAAGGAGAGGAGACCGTCCTTAGAGCAGAAGAAAAGAGGTGGAGCAGGAGGTGGAGAGATGCTTTAAGCTGATTTATATCAAATGGTAATAAACTGGGCATCTCCCCCCCTGCCTGTTTAATATGCGAATATGCAGAGCATCCCACTCCTGACAGCTCCCCATTAATAAAAGCATGGCTGGGAGCGCAGGTAGCCATAGCTCATCTATATGAAAATACATGATGATGGTTTTACACAGAGTCATCTTTTAGAATGGAGCCCATGTGCCAGAGCAGGGCTGATACTGAGAAGTACACACAGTCATAACTCTACATGCATCTGTAGTTCATTTCTGGGATTCTGTCTCACCTGCAACTTCAGGTGAATGGAATCAAATCACAATGCAGCTCATGCATGACAGAGGCATGGGGGAGATAAAAATTCTCTCAGAAAACTGTACATCTGTTTCATACTCAACAAACTGTCTGCCAAGATGGCGCCTGACCATATGGTGCAATGCAATTTAACCCTAATAATTAATGAAACCATTCTCTTTATGCACTAATGATGGATGTCTCTGATAAGACACTTTTCACTCTCAATGGGCCAAAAGTTTGTACAGTTGACCAATCAATTTAAGTTATACGGTGCCCTGAAGATGAATTGTAAGAATACCTTTTATTCACCAAGAACAGTCACAACAACGTAAGAACAGTTGCTTCTAACGGGTCACCTTGTCACATTAAAAGTTACAGTATTTGAGATGAGGAATGATTCAGAAAAATGTATAGAGTGTTCTGGTGAGCATTTTTCTCCTCCCTTGGTAACGAGAAGACCATAGATATCAGACAAAGATGCATCTCCACAAGCCCCATATTCTTATAACACATGTATATTACCTTCGTCGGGTTCCTCCCAGCAGACGCCCCCATAAGGAGGAGAGAACAAGGGAAAAGAGAGGGAAACAGAAGGAAGCTGTGGACCTGGTATGTCCAGCCCCTGGAGGCCCTAGTAATACCCACTCTTAGTCCATGTATTTTACATGAACAATCCTCAGAGGGCACAAAGAATAGGAATCTTACACTATTTAAATACAGGATTTGGGACATCAAAGCCAGGCTGATATTGGAATAACAGAAATAATTAGGGATATGGAAGTTGCAGAAATAGCCACATTTCCATAAGATGATAATTAGTCCCAGGGCTAGCTGGGTCAGGAGAAAGCCTGTTTGTTGAGGCTTTGTATTAGCAGGAGGCCTGCAGCTGGCATTCCAGGTAATTACAGGAGACTGCAATATTACAACTGAAATACTGATTGAAAATCAGGTTCCATTTCATTTCATCTTAGTGCCATTCCTTGTATACAGAATTGAAAACATAAAAGTTGTTTTAATTTAAATAATGTGTTAAAGCTGAATGAGTACCTGGTACACCCAAGAAACACAGACCTCAGTTAAGTAGGTTAACACGCTTTCATTATATGTGGTTTTCAGTTAGCCAAGTGGAAAATATGATCAGTATATTTGAAACAGCACTTCACAATAGAGAAGATCAGAGACCATTCTTTTGATGATGCTTTGCGACTACAAAGGCTTGTAAAACATGCATGCTAAATGATTACGTGACCGTGTGAATCACTTGCAAGATGAAAAAAACTGAAACCTCATTTAGCCTAAATCTTGAATTGAATGAGACCGGACCACAGGTCTGCTGCCGCACTGCTCTCTCTTTCTCTGTGTGTAGTCATTTGCTTTGTCTTGTTCTATTTCCACTTATGGGTAAACAGGGAGGGAGTAAAATCATTTTATTTTCTCCTGCTGAGAGGGATGTTAAGAGGGGCCAGAGAGTCTGTCTCCTTATCTAATAACCCTGCCACAAGCTTGCCAACACAGGAGAACCCTGGCAATGAGCAGGGAGGGAGTCACAGAGCCATTTAGAATCCAAGCTTGGCTCAGTCAGTGAAATCCACACTGCTACTGGAAGAGTGATGCTGGTAGCTACAAGTCTCCTTCCACTTCCTCAGAGGAAGCCGATCTGATGCATCTGGCAGCATCTGGCAAACATTTGCGTGTCTTTTGAATATTCAATTGCTAAGCATAGTTTAAATCACAGAGCTGTGCTCTAATACACAGACAGTACATGCCATGAAATCTGATTCATTTACGCACATTAAAATCTATCCCCAGGGACTTATTCCAGCCCCAAATGAAATCTAAAGGGATGTTTAGCTGAAGGAGGAATGGAAAATGTAGCGTGGTGAACATTTTTCTTGTTTGCCTATTGATGTAGAGAAAGTATTTTGCACTGATTAGGTATCAAAATCTTGTTCATTTATGTGAAAAAGCTTAAAACAATAATCTGGTACAGTGCATCAAATGGTGACATGTTTTAAACGGCACATGGTTAAACAATTTAAAAATAAATAAACACAAAGTAAAACTAAGGCTGAAGAAATGTCATTCATTTTACAAGTACATCATAAACCAAAGCTTTGGATAAATAAATGTTTCGACCCGAGGATGGCGCTAGTGGAAAAGTCGGGGATCGTCTGAGAACTTTACAAAATTTTGTCCTCGTCTATCGAGTAGGTATTGTAATATTTCACTGGGTATGTGAATACTTTGACCTGTAGGTGGCGCTAGAGGAAAAGTCAGGACGTCACCATAGTGAGTAGGATGCACCCTCTCAGCACCATGGATATCTGTACAAAATTCATGGAAATCCATCCAATGGTTGTCAACCTCATGGTGGTGCGACAGGAAAAGTCAGTGGGATTCATCCTCTGGGGATTAGAATGTCTGTACACAATGGAAATCCATCAAAAGGTTGTTGAGATAATTCAGTCTGGACCAAAGTGGTGGACTGATCAACCGACCAACAGACAAACCGACAGGCCAACATTGGCCTCCCTAGAGCCATGCCACTAGCATGGCTCAAAACAAGCCCAGTTTGACTACTTTCATAGAGCAGGACTCACTCTCTTCACTGACAATGGATGGGGAAAATTAAAGTGATACTTCCTGATGCTCACCCAACCAGACCACTCTAAGATCCACCTCCCATCTGTTCTCAACACCATGGTGACCTTGTGTGATTCACAAATGCTGTTACTTTAATGGGAAAACACTGATAGACAGGTGATGTAAGAGGATGGTGCATTAAATAAAACTTTTAAAAGGAGAAGACAAGCATCCTCATTTTGTAGAGAACATCACAGGAGTTGACAGAACGACTGGTGTATGAGGCCTACTTAGTGTATTGGCAGCTTTCAGGACAGTCCCAGCAGCCTGGGAGACAGTGTCCCCTGGTGTCTATAATGTCTCATCTATACTGGATCCCCAGTCAAAGCACCAATAATTTGCTTCCCCAACCCAACCTCATAAACATATTATTTAAGAGTCATTTTTATCCCAGTGGCTGCCCGTCAATCTTTAACTAACAGTTTTATAAGAGCCCCTGTCATAATGTTCTACACCAGTGCTGAATGGTGCCTGTGTCTTCAATCCAAACATCATGGAGCAATTTGATTTTTTGGTCAGTGTTAAGTTGGACAAGAGAAATTGGACCTTCTTGTTGGCAAGAGACAGCACTTTCAGCACCAAAAACCATTATGGCAGAAAGAAGAGGCAATAAACATCCATCACAGATGTGGGCAAAGAGGGTGTTCACTGCCTTATCTCCAAACTGAATTCATTACACCAGTTCTATTTCAAACAATGAGGCATGTGTGTGATGCAAGTGGTGGAAGTTTTGGCAACTAACTCAAGACAAGCACAGTCGCAGCTTGGAAAAAGAAAATTATCTGTGACCTGTATGGTTCAAATGAGTTGTTCGATCAAAGTCCAGCCACCGATTTATCTCTAAATTGATTTTTTCCAACCACTTTTTCCACACATTTCCCTCCATCTTCGTCACAGCACACCTGTTGCCTAACAGAGGTTTGGGCCATAGATCCGCAGGCCATTCAGGCCCTTTGTGGATGGAGGAGCAGGCCAAGCCCTGGACATTACAAACTGCTGACTAAACACAATCTTTGTTGCAGGGTGGGTGCATGTGACATCACGTCATCCCCCGGGGCTGTGTGGGATCTAGTGCAGGCTCAAGCTCTTTGTGTGTCCAGAGCCAGAGCACCCTGTACACGCGTCCTGGATCATCCTGCCATGTCACCTCTATTGTCCACAGGTCTGGACACACTACCCTGGCATTCTCACACTATGAGGTAGTGTGGGAGAAAAATTCTCCGCTTGTCATGGTCCAGAGGTTTACTCAAAACAGAAGGACATTTGGCCTGAGACATATGAGATCCAGGATAAAACTACAGTCAATACTGCTAAACATAGTAGTTTACAAGTACACACCGCCCCGAGTCAAGATTACTTAATTTCTTTAAAAGCCACAGAACTATTTCGATGACTTGGGGATGATCTTTGCCTGAGACAAATCTCTTCAACAAATACTCACTATCCTGCATAAATATACCAAACCCCGTCTTTTGAGGTTTCTGGGGCTTGGTTAATCTGAAAACTGAGGGAATGAGGCCATATAGTCTGATTTTGTGGTTACTCTGGAATTAACCATAGAGTATTGTGTGTCCTAATCTTTGAGGACCAATTTACTACCCATGTGCTCACTCCTGCCATCGTCTTCCACTCTGTCGGTCCTCCTTCTATCATATTCTTTTTGTCTGATCTCAGTATTACTGCACTTTCCATTCCAAAAAATGAAAAGACATTAACCCTCATATTAGATCTTTGTGAATAACATTGAGTTCATTCGATGACGCAGAGCATGGAGACCACAGTCAGCGTGCCCTATTAGTGGTGGGTAGGAATGTAATAAGTGGGACCATAACGCCTGGCACAGGTTCCCCCTGATGCAACCCTTAGCTCTCCAGGCGCAACAGCACCTAGATAGATCTTCAGAGAAAAGAAAAACGGCCACATCCCTTGCAGTCAGACATATCCGCGACACTCTCCTGACACCAATCTTTTCCACATGGATGGCCTATCGGTGTCCTATTTTCCTGAATCTGTTATTTCCATAATCCGGTGGGTGCCATTGCCTAGGGTTAATAGATGAGCCTGAGTGTGTGAGATGGCAGGGCTTTGTAGCCCCTAACGAACAGTGTGCGGTCTGATGAATGACATTTGGGCTGCAACCACGTCACTTCTTCCATTAGCGAAGCCTGTCCCAACTCCGCTGTATTGAACCATGGCTTTCAGCTATTAGCCTGATGCATGACACAGTCAATTCCAGTTACGCTTTAATAAGTGAATATTTATCTTAGCCCGCTCTCAAAGAAAAAAGGAACAGGCAAGCAAAAAAATGAGGACAGAAGTACCAGAATTGTTCTTATCTCTCTTCATGTGTGCGTGCATGTGTGTGTACCTTTGTTTTGGTGTAGTTTACTTGTTCCTTTTCATTTTTGTCAGTGAGTGCCCTTAGGTTTGAATGAGGTTTATTCTCCACCAGCAAAAAAGCTGATGTGCTCATGCAAGGTTCTGGGTTCACACTGGAGTATCAGTATACAGTCCTACACCGTCCTACAGGAGAGACTACACTGCCATGTCTCTCATGTAAAGGGTCACTCCAACAATTTTAGACATACAGTTCAGTTTACACGTCATAAGGAGCAGCCTATCAAACAGTTGTATAATGTCTTCTGTGGCTCTGGAGGGAGCTTTCCAAAGTCTGAGAATATAACCCCAATAATGTCATCGGGGTAATCTGCACATATGGAGTTGAAAAGATGTGGGCATTTACCAGGCAGGATAGGACTAACAAAATGATGATATTGGTTGCATCATGGGAACATTAAGAATACAGTACTTTGAAGGCTTAAGCCATATACAGTAAGGGACTAAAATCCGAAACTCTTTCCCTCTCTTGCTTCAATTTTGATCATTCTTTGTTTTATGAGTCTCTTGTGAGTCTGCCAACTTGATGGAAGTACATTACTCAATACAGGTACATGTTGACCCATAAATTGGCCGAGTCTATATATCGACCAATATTAGCTAATTGCAGATATATCGTATCGGTTTATATGTCGGCCGGTAAATAAGAAATTGCAATACAGAAATGCCAAACTCGGCTTGAGGTAATTTTTCAAAAGTGTCACCATTACATAGTTTGTCGACCAGAGAGAAGCTGATTTTCCTACTGTAAAATGTCCCGCTTAGTATGTATCTTTTAAAACAACAAAAATGGTTTCTAAGGGTTCTGCATAAAGACCGTCGTTTATGTTTAAATATGTTTTATTGAGAGAAATTTAGAATTAGCAATAAATATATTTGGAGAATAAAAGTAAAAAAAAAACCTGAATATGTGCATATTATAAAAAATTGGGTGTTTATCTGTGTCTGCTTGTTTGAGAGAAAGAGAGAGAGAGGCGTTGATCTGTGTGACCAAGTAGAGTTGAGTGCTACTCTGACAGGCTATTAGTCATAAGGCTTTAGCCACTCAGCCCCTATCACTATAATAATCCATACCCTCAGATGGCTACCCTACACATTTCAATACATACACCTTACACAGACACATTAACACATATGCACATCATACTCAGTGGAAAATATCACTCCACATGACATGACATTTGACTTACAACAAGGTCGATTGAGGCTGACAGGTAAAAATATAAGTGAATCTTTAAATTGACGAGTGAAGACATCAATCGCTGTAAGTCCAAGTGTCAGACAGTCCACAATGTTGTGACCTCTCAACTGTCACCTCCTTCAGGTTTTAGACACACCCCCAGTTCACCTCAATTTCAGGAAGCCAAGGAGTTAGTCTACATTTAACAGATTTGTGATATCGATGGTGTATATAAGTCATGCCAACATAAACATAATCAAGCAGCATTTTCTTTTGACAAACATCCAAATATTCACAAGAAACAGTGAATGCTATTTAAAGAGAGATTATCACAGGATGTTGTGCTACTCTCAGAGTTTCTTGGAAACTGAGAGCCAATCATTTTCTTCTTCATTGAGCCACGGGGGACTAGTTTGGAGTTAATTGCAGTGAATCCAATTTTTTAATTAAAATGAACATCATGACGATCTGACTGGATTGGGATTTGTTATTGCTATTTCTTTCTCTCTCCCCGTCTCATTTTCTCTCCCCTGCAGGACAGCTTGAAAGAGTCCTGTTGTTTTATTTTAATTGGGGCAGTGATGTAATTGGCCTACTCCATGCTGGTCTGTTCAATTTAGATCCTGGCGTGTGTGTGTGTGTGTGTGTGTGTGTGTGTGTGTGTGTGTGTGTGTGTGTGTGTGGAGACAGAGTGTTGGATGGCTTGGATAATAAGAGATAGAGATACACAAAGTGAAGTGTGCACTATATAGACCGATGAAACAAATAAGAAACAAACATCAAATACACTGGACCACAAGTTCTAGTAACAAAGCAAGAACCAGAATCCATCTTTCAAGATAAACAGCACAGAGAAACTTTCACCTACACCTAGCATGGGCATCCTGATTGTTCCTTGGTTATTCACATAGTACAACACTAAACATCTTGAGTTTGGATTTATACGAGGGCCTTTGTACTATAGCCCTTACTAGATCTCCCCTGTTGTGAGATCTTTCTCTACTCTCTCTTCTAAAAGGTCAGCATGACAGTAACACATCACAAGGGACATAACTAAAACAAAATGACATAAAACAAACATGAACTTCCCTGTGTTGTATCATTATGCTCATGTAGCCCCACACAAGTAACTTTTGAACATCCTGTGAAGATGCCTTACCCAGGAATTATTTCTATGCAAATTTACTGATGGGGAACACAAAACAAAGGGATGGGACAGGGTGTTACAGGGAAGAGGATGAAGCGTGCTTGGAGAAAAAAGAAAATGCAACCTGCAAATGAAATCTAAAATACATTTCAAAAAAATCGATTCTTCACGCATTAGCTTATGCTGCGTACCTTGCAGAGGTGGCACACTGATAAATATTCATGAATTTTTGCCCCTCAAAATGACTGTGCTTTTAAAAATCACAGGTCAGGAGAGGAGAGGGGAGGGTAGGGAGGTTTAAAAACAGAGACAACAGCTTGATCATTTCAGAGTTACTTTTTCTCTCTTCAATTATATAAAGTGTGTAGGAGACATAATAGTGAAAATGTGACATTTATCGGTCAACCTTCTCAGTGACAATCCCCTGATTTGTGAATTCTGTGCAGGCAGAGATAGCATAGCTTTGAGCACAGACTCCCACTCGTCTAATAATATCTCTGTAATTAGCATATGCTTTGATTATAAAGGTCACTAACTCGGCCTAACGGAACATCATATGAAGTGTACCAGGGGAGGCTTGTTTAACAGTCTATTTCCATCCCTTTTAATCTGCATTCAACTATTTAACATGCCATATTTCCTTATGTTGAGTCAGTGAATGTACTGTAAGACACAGGGGAGATGTTGCTCTACAAGATTCTTTGCACCTTTTACTGCATAAAAAGAAGTGTATCCAGGAAAATATCGAACTGGTAAACTTACACTTAGGCAGGGTGCTTAATTATTCTCTGGTAATTCTTGGCTCATGGTTTGCCTAGTGTTGCAGCTGTGTGTGTATATATATATATATATCAACGTAAGTTGCCAGTACCTTAAAAAAAATGTGTATGTCCACTGTTCAATGCTTATTCCTGTATACACTCGCAAAACAATGTCAGATGTGAAAATTTCTATTGTGCAACGCTACACCTGATGCACACAGAGATGACACAAAATGATAAGTGGTGTCGGAAATCTCAGTTCACTACTCACTGTAGAGTCAACTACTGAGTGTCTGACATATAGAGAGTAGTGAATGAATTAACAAGGGTGTGATTTCAGACACATCTTTAGAAACATCCTGCAAAGCTATAGTGATGCATTTACTCAATTTAATCAATCACTGACAACATTTACTAACCACAATTACAACCAGTCACTTTTTAAATAAACAATGTTCAGGTTAGAGTGTCATGTTATGGAATACATAGAGTATATGCAGTGTATTATGCACAAGAACAGTATGACATTAAGAACACACCATATTGGCTTATACTGGCTTGAGTAGTAGCTAAAATGAGAATGACTCAATTGCTTTAAGTAGCTATTCAACAGTGGCTGTTCCAACAATTACACATGTGCATGCCTGTATATGGAGAATGTTAAATAGTTTTTTTCTTTTCTTTTCTTTCCAAGCCGATGCAGCAAAGATCAAACACAGGAGGATGAGACGGTCTGAATAAAGCTTATGCTGTTTACAGATCAGTAAAGTAAAGCTGGCTGCTGTGAACGCATTCACAGCAGAGTCTGCCTATAGATGGTGCTCTGCTTGAGCTGGTGGGCTATTTTAAGTCTTCCCTTGCAAATATACACTAACAAACAGAGAGGGGAGCCCCCTTGGGAGACCATTGTAAACAAGTGGGTATGATGCACTGAGTACAATCCCACTTTTTGTTTTATATAAAATATGCTCCTTTCATCTGAGACAAACAAGTAGATAAACCAGCGCCTACACTCACACACCCTGCGTTAATTACCACATTCATTTACAATGTTTAATCTGTGTGCAAACTGAAAATACAACAAACAAACAAAAGGCAGACCAGGATTTTCCTGTTGTTTTGTTTGTTTGTACGGTGCAACATTTAGCAATGAATTCTTATCTGTAGAAAATTGGTCTGCACAACAATGTCCTGATTTTGCCTCCCTCCATCAGTTCTACAGAAGATATTTCTGGCTTAATGATCTAGGCTACATACAATAAAATAATGTATTAAAATATCTGGGTTATGAACATATCTGTAAAATTAACAGAGTGAAAAAAGTTTGTTTTGTTTTGTTTTGTCATATTCAGATTTTAGGTCAAGTAAAACTGATGCCCAACAACTGATCAAACATTTAAATCTCTGTCCTGGTCAGCAGTCCTTAAGAGACTTTAAGGAAAATGTGACAGTGAATTATTCTTCTCATTAAAAAAAGGTTATCACTGAGCTGCAGTACTTTGAGTCAATATGTTGAAATGCCGCAGAGATGACCAAATTACAGGCAAATTCAAATACAAGGACTGCTGTTTTCATATCAGAGTACTCTAAGGTACCACTATTACCTACAAACCTATCAAGCCTGGTCACCTGAGCTCTCTCCATTTATTATCAAAGCACACAGCATATTTGAACCTGAGGGAAATATGATGCCTGACAGCTCCTGTGTCCAGCCAGAAAAACTAGCTGAAGTTTCACAATTATTGGTGACCAGGCAAAAACAAAATAAATAAATAAATCAAAATCTCTCCTACGTACCACCACGCAACCCTACACCTGCTAGACGTTATAGATCGCTCTGCGGTTGCGGTCAACAAAATAGCTCAAGGTATGGGAGGGTCTGACCATCACAGTGAAAATATTCAGCTATTTATAATATTCGGTGTAACCTCAATAAATTCCTCCATGTGATTTGAAGCAATTTCACTTGCTTAATTGAAAAGAAGTTTTTTTTCACGTATCATGTAAAAAAGATATTTTCAACACGTTCATGTTTAAACATTATACATTTCTAAGCTGCATTTCTTTCATCTGCACATGAAAGAACTTGTCAGTCTGTGGTATCTGCAATCTCAAATGCAGTAATTTAATTTTATTGCATGTTGCCACAATGAAAAGTTTCACGGGCTTCAACGAAGCCAACAGAGTCTGGGGGTGGGTGGGTTCACGCATAAATTGAAAAATTAAACTGTATGCTTCAAGTGAAATGTCTGTACTTCCATAATGTTATTTTTTCTTTTGCTGTGACTAAATTGTTTCTGTTATTATAAAAGTCTCATAAATTAACGGACAAAGTGATGGTAACATTTAATCCTACATGCTGTTACAAAACACAGACATGTGATAAAGGGTATTTTTACAACTGCTGTGACAGGGCCATGGACACACAGGTTTGTTGTCTCCATTCTCAAGCTTTGATCAAACTGCTGTTAAAGAAGATGAAAAGGTTCAGAAAGAGCAGCCTCCACATCTGGAGGGAAGTCCCCTTTACCCGACACAAAGAGACAGGAAGAAGGAAAAGAAAGCAGAGGACCCAGACACAAATGACACAACATTTCAATCAAACTGGCATAAACGTGCCACTTCCTCCCTTAAAGCACAACAGGGCAGTGGGACAGATATAGCCCAGAAAGTGCCTCTGTTGTAAATGATCAATTCAAACAAAAAAGTGGATATATTAGGATACTGTCCTTTAATAGGAGGGTCACTAGGTTGAAGCTTCAATGTCGACAAGTTTTCCTCACAAATTGTCATTTAGGAAAAAAAAAAAAAACACTGAAGCCGACGGACTGCAGATCACCACATTCAAACAATCCTATGTAAGTATTCATTTTTTATTTCATTTATTTATTATCACTACACACAAATGTACAGAAAAAGATACAGTGTTGGTTGTGTATTACAGAAAATTGATCTACTGAAGAGATTTGTGACTAGATATCACAGTAAAACAATTTCTATTGTTAAGAAAATAAACTTTGACAATGGTTAACATGGAAATTTGATATCATCAACAGTGTAAATGAGAGAAGAATCCCCCAAAGCAAAATATACCCCTTTAAGATTTAAATCACTAGTAGACAGATATTACCATACTTACAGTAAAAAGTGCCAAAGTATTCACTTATTCAATAAAATGTTATGTGACCCCTCCATGTGGAGGATATGCAGCTAACCCCCAGTGTCTTTTATAACCTCTTTATTAGACTAGAAGCATGCCAAAGTGTGCTCACACCTGCATGCACACGGGCATACACTCACACAAGGTTTCATTATCATAACTAACCCCCTCCTGTGTTAGTTTAGACAGGAAGAGGGGAATCTCTGACACATCTGACAACTACACCCTGAATTTAACAGATATTAGAGATGACCTCTGGCTCGTCTTCCCCAATATGATACACATTTCCTGATTTTAAAGGAAGAATTTTTCTTTTGTAGTTACAAAGAAAAAAGGAAAAACAGTCTCCACCCCAATATGCAGTTCTCCCCCTTATTCACCCACACTTGAATAGCAATTAAATTAATTCTCTTTTTTTTTTTCCATCATTGGGTCTTCTGAGGACTTTTGTGTTATAGGGGATGGGGGGTGGAGTGACACATCTAATCTAAGCACACCTTCATATCTGGTGGAAGACTTATGAAATGAGAGGAAGGAGGATCTTTATCAGTGTTGAATTAGTGCTTCTCCTTGCCTCGTCCAGGAAGTGTGATTCCATTATAGAGAGGGTGCCTTCAAAGAGGCCAGCGCAGCCAGAGGACACCTTGGGAGGAAAAAGAGGACCACGCTGAGGAACAGGATGGAACCTTGCTGAACCAGCACTCTGCAGACTGAGATCACAATCAGGCATTTGCACAGGGCCTGCACAATTACCTCCCAAATAAAGGTCATTTTTACTTCACTCCAACACTTGCATGGGAGGGAAATGGATTGTAGTTATTCTAAAAGTAAATTGAAAGTGGAATGTATTTAGTTTTACCTATGAATTTATGAACAGAAACAGCATTGTAGGACAGGGAGTGGAAAACATGTTTCCAGGTAGGCAGTAAGTATCAGTGGAGTACTGGTCAGCCCTTCATAGCATTAATTCTGAAGATGCTGTATATCATTAAAAGTAAGGCAACTTAACGCATATAATGTCATTATAACTGAGGCTCTAAACCTCTGAGAGCAGCGCTCTTAGCACTCAGGGAGCCACTGACACCACTGGAGTGAATTCACCAGTGCACCCCTCTGACACCGTGCGTCGCTCAGTTCCAACCGGTCCGTGCGTCAGTTCCGCATGTAAATAGTTAAAGACTGGGGTTAATGTGGTCTTCACCAAACGAGTTCACACAATGCTGAAAAAAAAAAAAAATGGTTAGAGCCACATTTTAGGCTGCGATAGGAGACAGCCATATGGTAAAAATACATTACTTGGAAATTCAACAATTTATTGATTTATAATGCCCCCTTTTAATATTTCTATTCTATGCCTTAGTCATGTGCCACAATGATGTCATGTTTTTGAGTTGAAATATCCTTATCTGGGGGCTTTTCAAAGTAATTATCTATATATGTGATAAATTTGATTAATTAATTTGATTAATTAATCAGCATATCATGTAACTATTAATTAACAGCCCTAATTATTACACAAACATTAATAGTATACTGTCATATTTAAAAGAATAATCAGGGTGTGATTTATATGGGGAAAAATAAATGGAAACAGATTAAAATGAAGTTCTTTCCTATCTCCGTAGTAATAAAAAGTTATTCTCTCCAATTCATACACTTTGTCTGACAGCCATGAACCTGCTGGTTACACAAACTCCTTTTCCACTTAGTCACTTAATGCGTCTCGGGCTGATTGGATAGCTACTGAATATTAAAAAAAGCTCAGGGTAAAGCATTAGAAGACAAGACAAGAAGCGTTAGAGACAAATTGAAATTGCATTGTTGCCAGATGTTGAAAAGCTGTAGATGCATCCATTTCTCCAAGATGAATAAGTAATCTAACTACATCAGTGAGCAGTTAGTGTCCCTGTGATATTGGCAGCTGAAGTTAAACTGGAATTAAACTGAAATTAGCCATTGTTCTCCCTGTCTCATCGAAGCCACAGGAAAAAAAGGGCTCCAGCTAATTTAACACACACAATCTTACAGAGGGTGTATGGCATAAATGAATAATAGAACTGAGAGAGCATTGATCTGTATGGGTAAGGGAGCAGCATCAATTAGAAGTGAAGACGATAATACTTTAGTCTCTCATACTTATAAATACATAAATACTGCTTTAGTTCTTCTTCTGGTGCTTTGGCAGTTGCCAAACATGTTCAGGTGCATTACCACCACCTTCTGGACTGGAGTGGGGCTAAGCGTAAACAAAAGTGTATTGAATCTCTTCTATAATATTTGGATACAACACACTTAAAGTGACAAGTAAAAATTAGGCCACAGACTACACTGAGATCTCTGCAGAGCACATACATGCGAGGACCCTGCTACTTCATGAATAAGTAGACCTGATGAGCTAAATTAATATTGTCTCAGAGTTGGAAGAATGAAAAGGACTCTTGCTATTAATTGATATTCTCCTTCGGGTGAAGTGCCTTCATGATGAAAGGCAATAGGGTGAAATAGAGATTAAATCTGGAGGGGCATGGCATGCTTACAGTACACGTTTTACAAAGCTTTATAAGTCTTACTGCTAATGTTTAAAGTCTGCCTTAAATCTGCCTTAAATACATCAGATGACATGTTTCATTCTGTAACATCCTTTCATGAAATCACATTGTTTTGACCTCCAGAATCTCACCCTTTTAGTCGGTGCTTCGGTGTCTGCTCTTATTTCAAGATTGAGAGTAAACCAATGGGTTTTACGTATAACGTTCCTTTGACAGGGACATTATTGGTCTAACACATCTGCACCATTAGTGGTGCATTATCCTGATGCTTTCACAGCCACCACACTCTGTGTGTATTGCTGAACAAGTTACCAGGTTCACACCTGGGGCCGGGGGTCTATTGAAGTGGGCCCACAGGGGCTCTGAAGTTACTGAGGACTGGCATTGTGGTTTAAATGATCTGGCCCTGCGGAAATGTAGAATTTTACTCATGGCAGTAATTGTACCTCACAGCTGGAATGAGAGCAGAGAGGGAAGAGTGCATAAAAGGGAAGAGGGGAGAACATTTTATAGCTTGTCAGGGTTATACAGCTAATGATAAAAGTAACAGATCTATGTATGTAAACAGTATGTAAATAAATCTTTATATATATATATATATATATATATATATATATATACACACACACATTAAAATAATATATATATATAAAATATACATTTTAATTTTTCATGTGCTTGTGGTCATTACTGATGTTTTTTCTTCATTGCACCTTACCTACAATCATGCAAAATATATAATTTATTATTCCGCCTATAGTACAGTCCAGTGCATCTGCAGAGTTGCACCACACTAAATTCTATATCAGTCTACATTAGACTCATGTTTTACCTGTACCACTCACATTTTAATGCCTTGTTCATCATCTGTGATGTGATAATATCAGATTTAACACAGAGAAATTAAAAGTGTCCATCCTGGCCATACTTTGCTTATGAAATCCTAGGGCAACACAGAGCATCCCTCCTGCCGGGCTGCTGACAGCGCTGTCGGCCAAAGAGTCAATCACACTGAACAGTAGATGAAGCTATAACCAGTGCCTGGTTCAAAAGCAGTTTTTGCCCCCCCATCTATGTTGATCATCACAGTTACTTTTGTAGTAAGGCAATTTTGAGACATGACTCGGTTTGTAAAAGTTTACAGCCTGCCATGCTGGTATCCTGCCACACTGTGTGCAATGACACAGCTAAAGAGAAAGTGCAGTGATACGACTGAAAATGCGAGTCGACTTGGGAGCTTCTCGACTGAGGATTTGAATTATTGACGTCCAGGGGGCAGTTATACCCACCACACAAGTAGGAAATGCTCAATGTGCGTTATTGTCCATCACATTTTGGCATATTTTAAAAAACGTTTTAAACTAAAATTCAGGCCACTCATTACACTCTTAAACTTTGTGATAACTTCCTGAACCCAGTGCATCTGCAGTGGAAAACAAAATCGTAAACATCTCCTCTGATAGGCCTGCCATTCTGTAGAAGATCTAAAAACTTCCAAATTAGATATTTGTTTCTTTGTACGCCAAGTAAAGCCCTAGAGGGGCTGTAAATAGGGGAGGTTTACGCAGGGTGTGGGGTGGACTGCAGCCCTCATGCCTAATTCATGCTGGGGCGTCTATGAGAGGCAAACGCAGCAACCGACTGGGCTGAGATTCTCTTTCATATTCTAATCAACCACAATTGCAAAGGATGCATTTGCTCCAAAACTGACCCATGTTAACAGGGCCCAACACAGAACAAACACTGTTTTCAAACACAGCTCAGATAAGTCTGAGTCTGTGACTAGGCAAGTGGTTAAAGTAAGGTGAAATAACATACTGTAATATAAGTTTTAACACTTTATCCAAATCTGAGGCTCTCCTACTATCTGCCTTCTGGAGTATAGAGAAAAGCCAATCCCAACAAATCCAAAATAACAGAAAAAGATTAGTCTATAGTCTATAATGTAAGCCCTGAGGAAGTATTAATGAATCAATTCAACAGTTAAAATACCGTGTCCACTTTTAAGAGCACTTGTGTATAAAAATCAGACTTTATTTTCATGAATTAGGATGCAAAAGTAAAATGTTGTGTTTACCTGGTCAAGGCAGGCAGGCAGACATTGTGTAAAACAAGGTGAAAAGCAGGATCCATTTTGGAGCCAAATATCCAGATTTGTTAAACTCAGATGCTAACGAATCTCTTACCAAACTGTTCATCTCTCCTCACTATTTTTTATTAGCAAAGAGTAATGGAAACCATATACTGTAGATAGCAGGATTATAATTTGTATCCTACTGTCGCTGGTTAAAATCAGAGGACAACATTGCAACTTTATGAAGACAGAGCCCTTTGTTTTATCAATCATCACAAAGATTTGTATTTCTTCTGCATTCCACAACTTTGCAAAAATTTTCTGTTCGTCATGTTCCCTAACTATCTAAAGGTAATCTGTATGCGGGTCATTTGATATAATGCTTGCACGTATTTAGATAGCGTTTAGAGTATTTAGAGCATTTCTTCAGGAAGTACAAATCCATTAGATCTAATGTGGGTTATTAAGAGGAAAAACATTAAAAAACTTAGAGTAGAGAGGAAATTAAAAGAACCATCAAATAAAATATATTTTAGAGATAGGGCCAAAACGAAGCATTTTAAAAATCAATACAAAAGATTTCAGTAAAACTCTCATGTATCATTGCCAGATAGCCATGGTTTTATTACAGTTTTACTGTAAGAAAGAACTTTGATACTGCTTCAGTTTTGATTTGTGATGAGCTATCATTATTATGGTCTGATAAGATTTCTTAGAATCCATTTGATAGATGAACATATATAAGAGAGGAATATTAGACGCTGTTTCAGCACTATTATCCATTTAGAGTAGAAATGGAGACATATCAGAATTGAAGTGATTATGACCACTGGAAACCAATAATTATGAAAGAAGTATTTTTATATGTATAATTTGAGTTGAGAATAAAATATTTTCCCTCCTCATTGTGCTCTCTTTAACCTTAAAGTACTATTATTGTGAGAACGACCTAAACAATGTAGGCCCCCTCCCATTCAAAAGGATAACGGCAGCTCACTGTAATAGTGGTAATAAAAGGCTGCGTCTTCAAAAGGATGAGAGAGTGCCACTGAGGGAAAGACCAAGTGTGTGAAGACCGATGATTGACTGTTGATCAGGGCTGAACGATTAATTGAATATGCTATAAAATTTGCTATTAAAAAAAAACAAAACTGCTACACAATCTAACCAACCAACCAGAGGGTCAGAAACACCTGGCTCCTTGGGCTTCACGTGCACACACACTGTCCCATGCTCTACTTGACATATGCGAATGAGAGTACATGAAGAAAACAATTTGTTAAACGCCACGCGCAAGCTTTGATGCTTGATGGTGGTTTTCACACAGTACTACTGTATGAAAATGGCCTCGGCAGAACCCACTACTAAAAAGCAAGAGTTAGTGTCAAAGAGGAACCGTTCGGTCTGTTATCCGGACCTATTATGGGTTTAAAAGAAGAAGACGCTCAAAAGACAGGTATTGTGCAGAATGTGCCTTGCTGCTGTAGTTACAACACGAGCTAACACTAGAAATCTGTTCCAGCATCTAAAAAAGCATTACGGGGCGGTGTATGGCAATTACATGGCAAAAACTTGGCAGGGATTACTGTCAGATATGTTTGAGAGCTTAACTCCTTAAGAAAAAGATTCAAAACGGACACAGAGTCAGGAACCTACGTTATTCATATGAATTCATGCATCGATCCATCTTATATATATATCTTATATATATATATATATATATATATATATATATACCGGCTGCTACGATGACCTAATTTCCCTTCGGGGATGAATAAAGTAATCTATCTATCTATCTATCTATCTATCATCTTATTTCATATTAACAGGTAGGCCTGCCCTACATGAAAGATCAGTGTAAAAGTTGACTGTATCCAGTGTTGAGTTGGTCATACTAATAGAAGTATTTATTGCTTGTGTATAGTGAATAATACCAAAGATAAGGAACTTAAAAAAAAAAATTTAAAAAAATTGCATATTGAATTGCAATTCCAATATTGGTCTAAAAATTAGATTATTTTCCCATATTGGTCAGCCCTACTGTCGATGCTGCAACAGGATGAGGGAGTGTGTTTATTGATGGAGGAAGGAGAAGTTTTCTCTGCAGGAACCACGTGACCCTCCTACTCTCACTGCATCCACGCAGGAGCACAGCACAAGTTTACATTCAATGCAGTATAAAAGACAGACATTAAAAGATCCCTACACAAAGGCACATGTATAGATATGCATGCATGCATGCGTGTGTGTGTATACACACACAAACTGACAAATACAATTTCCATATTTACTGTTGGGTGAGAAAAGGAAAAGGAGGGGAGGGCAAAAAAACTCATAAATAAATGACAATGCACAGCTTGCCCTGGAAATAGAAGCATCATTTTGTGTTTGTATTATATTCAGGCGGGTAAAATTTAATCTCCCTTTTAATACCCTCTATTGTATAAACAGGAGAGAGGTTGCTGAAATATAAACATTAGGAATGTAACCTTATGAAAATCGATTTGGCATTGAAAAATATTATCTCTGCCTGGTTGTTTATTAATGCAACTTCAGGCATGTAGCCACTATCAATAGAAAAATTCCCCTATTTTATTTTTATGTTGTATGGGAGATAATCTATAAGAAGAGGATGTGGCAAAATGTGCTATGAAGTTACTTAAGATAAAAATTTAACATTTGTAGTATTGTTTTGAATAAGATTGTGATCAAAATGCATAAACAAAAAGTCCTTATCTTGACCAAAGCAGAAATAATGTGTAAATAAAAACTGTTGCAGAGAATAACTAAAATATTAGAAAACATTCTTCAATATTTCTTACTGCTGAAAATTGTTTGGTTAAATGATAAAAACTATGGTTTCATTTATGTACTTGATTAGTGTGTGTTGAGGTAATAATAACAGTATAATAACAATGATA
Organism: Lateolabrax maculatus; assembly: GCA_031216445.1. Taxonomy (NCBI): domain Eukaryota; kingdom Metazoa; phylum Chordata; class Actinopteri; order Acropomatiformes; family Lateolabracidae; genus Lateolabrax; species Lateolabrax maculatus. The sequence continues at coordinate 16,509,246 of CM062198.1, forward strand.
TGTGACCTAACAGGACCAAACAGCATGGATTATGGTTCAAAGCATAGTGACACATATTTGAAGTGACAGTTGAGTATCGGCAAGCTGAGTTTTTGTTTGTTTTTTTTTTTCTTTTGGCTTAACATCAGCAGCTCTACAGAGGCCTGTGCTAAGAACTGGATCTGATCTGCTGTTATATCATACTGTAAATGGTTGAGCCACAGAAACCAAACAATTCTGCCAACAGACTAATCACTTGGGCTGGTAAACCAATCCTCCGTGGACATGCACCGCAAGTATGAAAGTGTGTCTGCAGCCCCGATTATTTATTCATTTTGTTTGATTCAGGATGATGTTCCTCCCTTGGATTACCGTTTTTCCTATCCGGCAAGAGCGCTGGCACAATGCCCTCTGTTTAAGATATCAAAGATTTGCGGCATCTCATTGCCTTGTGTTGGCTCGCCTAGGGAGTTTCACTAAACATGAAATGGATAAAGCCACACTGATGTACTGTAAGGAAAGAAAAAAAAGAGAAAGAGGGAAAGAGGGAAAGAGAGGGAGTGTGGAAGTCAAGGGGGGAGGAGGGACTGAAAAATGAAAAGATGTAATGGGGTTCCTCTGGTTCAGGGAGAGAAGTGCTGTGGCTGCCTCCAGAAGCTGCTGCCTTTCCCTGGGATGCAAGAGCATGGTGGTCTCAGGAGAGCAAGTCTGTGGGAACGATGGCTTTAAAATATCACTGGAGAGGACTGATTGGACTATGTGTTTCTGTAATCTGTGCATATTAGATACGGCAGATTAATTAATTCTCTGGCTTTGGTTTCATATCACCATTATGAGGTGGAACACAAACAGAGCAGCTAAATTTAAGAAAATACATGCCATTAATTATGGACGGCCTTTTTGTACCTTATTCTCCCCTCAATTTTAGCTCAACAAGGGAGCTGTAAACATACGGCAGAGATGCCCTCGCAAGTAGAGTACATTGTTATACAGAGGTGGTTTGTTATTGCTCTAAACAGCAGGTATATTTTCAGACATGGAACAATCCACTTAATTTTATGAAGCAATTTTCACAAGCTCATATGACTGGAGACTGGTTTGACAAAGCAGCCTGTTGCTTTTCTTCTTTTATAATTTTTAATAATAGATTTAGATAATAGATTTTGGTGGAATTTTTACAACCCAATGACGGACAACGAGAAAGTCTAGCGCACCCACTGGTGTGAACAATGGTGTATTGGCCATGTGGCATACCAAGACAAATACCGGTGGGCCCTTGCATCGGTGGGTTGGTAGACCAGGGCCGGCGCACTTGTGGGCCATCCATAAAGTTTTTACTGGCCATCCAAGCTGTCTGTTTATTTACCAACCCTTTCCCATTCGGGTGTACATGAGTGCGTGTGGATATCCAGTGGATAAATCCAAAGCTGAATTTCTTTCTTAGTAGCCTACACTGCTGCCTATAGAGGTTCTGACCTAGTTTTGTCAAGGCGCAGCTCTCGAATGGAATTTGAGTTTTTTTTTTCTTCTGATACCAACCGACCAATGAAAACTTGGTTGACTAAGACTCTACTCATCGACATACGTTTGGTTGACTATTAGGGGGCCTCCCTACTGGACAGATCGAGATAGATTTGTAAAATATTCCTGAGTCTCTGGCTTGCCAATGTAGATGTTTGACTTCCAGTCACTTGGAACTTTACTCGAAGGATGAACACCATTCTTCCAAAAGATATTTCCTCATTTGGTGGTTTGATGATGGTGCTGGATAGAGCGGTCTAATACCTCAGCTCCTCCAGAAACCATTATAGTGTCCAAAAATGACAGCATTAAAGACAACAGGAAAACCCCTGACATATTTCTAGAATCCAGGGTCCATGGGACCAAATATTTTAGGGCACTCTGAAAATGTTTGTAGTTTACAAAAATCATTGATTAACGTAATTGCTTATTTACATAGACTGGTTAAAATCCACCCCAATTACAGAAGGAAAAAAAAACAACACTTTGTCACGGTAACTTATATTCATGCGAAGAAGTACGACTGAAATAACTGACCCAGATCAGAACTACCTGTACTAGCATTTAAATACTTCAGTATTCAAACCCTCCATTTTTGTCTCTGAACACCACATTGCAATGCACTGGGATAACAGGAGGAGACACAGGGCCTAATACCACAATAGGTTTCTGATTTCCTGTCTAAATCGGCATAAAGCATCTTTCCATCAGATGGATTACCTGTCAGTGCATTAAGTACAACTTAGACCACATCTGAAGCCACAAGAGACGCCAGCTTGCTCTTCCAGAGGCGCTTTAGCCATGGCCTCTTCAAAACCACAGGGCTATTACATCTGCCTGTTAAAAGCTTTGAGGGAGACGTCCAGTCAAAGGCAGGGCTTAGTGGGAGCTTGTACCAAGGTGACTAAACTCATCCTTCTCTGTCCAGGTCGCAGTTGTTTCTGATGGAACTAGGGTAACTCGCTTCGTCTTGGCACCACCTACATTATCAGCTGCAAAAACTTTCCTTTCACTTTCCTTCACCACCAGCTCCTTTGACTTACAGACTGCGAGACAGACGGATGACTGAGCAAAACAACGCGCAGACTGGGGGAACGAATTAGAGAACAAGACTGCTTCAGACTATACAGGCCAGGCACAGAATCAAACATACAGGAGGCGCACTTGATCAATGGCCTCGATTGAGAGGCAATGGATTTCGCATTATAACCACCCTGTTCATTATTGGCTGAGTTAGCGTCTGCTCGCTAACGCCCCCTCTGTCCCTTCCTGTTGAGGAGTGGTGATCAATTTGGAGGGATGCGTTCCCTTTCACTCACACACACACACACACACACACACACACACTCAAGTAGACACACACAACATCATAGCCCTTCACTCCAGAAGCAGAAGAGGTAGTGTGGGCCGGAGGAATCTGAGCCAATAGAAAATCACACTGCTTACATGAACAATAGCTCAATTAGAGACGTCTGTGCATGTTATGAGATTGCTTTTATTATGCTAATCTGTACACTTAACTAAATGCTCTTCAGTAAGGGGTTTGCGCTCTCCCAAGTTAGCTCACCATTTCATTATGTAGTCACGTGTAAGAGGCGCTACGCATTGACTGCCTCCGTAAATCATGTTCATGGGAGAGGGATAAAAGTGCCTTGCTGATATGTAAGTGGATTTCGGGGATCGTTTTCCTATCCCTGTATTGATAAAAACGTCATTAATCAATCATACATCTCTTCCCATTGACGGTCGTGATGAAGTGCAGCCGCGTGATTTTGTGAGAGCACGTGTCCGTGTGTGTATGTTAAAAAAAAAAAAACTTTGGCTTAAACCATCACAAAATTAACAGGAACAAGATTCTCCTAACAGTAAATTACAGATGGAGTTTGATGTTGAATGTATCAGCAAAACATCTAAATAATGTAACCTGATATGCACATGGATATCATGGTGCTGACAAAAAGCAATGAGGATATTTATCAAATGGCCAAATTTGAATAATGATAGTGTCAGCCAATACGGCATTTTTTGTAAACTAAAATAAGCAGGTACTCGTATATTCCTGAAATGCATTTGAACCCACTTGCACCCTGAGTAAAATCCCACTTAGAGGAAAACACTAATCAGTTATAAGAGATACAGCGACACAAAACTAAGAGAATACAGCCAGGCTGGCAGCTCTGTGAGGCTGTGCACAGGTACAGTGGTGCTTTAAGATGAAAACAAAGATATCAACCATCTAGGTTTAGCATGTTAGCACGATAACATTTCTTAATTTTGTACAAGACCTGGAATGTCATTAGTTTTGCAGATATTTGGCCAACAATCGACACATTTTAACCAAAAATGTCAGTAGTATTAATCGTCTTGGGACTATGGGTACATGCCAGGTCCCTTATTTGATTGTTTCTCACTCCTTGCAGGCCGTTCCAGTGCTCTTATATTCTTCTTCTATGTGGAGCGAGTAGTCAAAAATAGTGGATCTTTTAACTTTAATGTCTGACTGACAAAATAACCATAAACAACTTTCTACATTCATTGGAGTTTTTTCTCTACATGATCTGTTATTTCCCCTTTCAATCTGTTTTAAGATTAATATAACCAACAGGAGTCTGTTGTCTTTCAGCAATAGATACATTAAAGGTACTAAAATCCTTCTTATGTATGCACCGGTGGCCGTTAAGTGAACTGCAGTCAGCATCCTGTTGCTCGCGCACATGCTGACACACGTGATCGCACTCCGTAGGCGCGAGCGAGCATCCTGGGCATCAGCCAATTAAGGGAATTGGGATGTAGCCTATGAATGTCTGTACAAAAGTCCATGGCAATCCATCAGTGTTGATTTTGACAATAATTTTAAATTTAGTTTTATTCGCTAACTGAAAATTGTAGTTGGTTTAAGGTCACATTTTAAACAAGATTTAGTCAGTGGAACTCAGTTCCAATTTTAGTCTAATTCAAGTCCATCTTTTAGTCATAATTTCCTCAGACAGTTTCATGATACTGTAATGGATTTTGCTGAAGGATATTTCAACTGGCTGTAAAAATGCCAATGAGAAGTAAACATACCTTGAACTATGTGTTTAGTTATTTATGTTGATAAATGTGTTACTGACTTATCGTGCTTTCGCATCATATAAAAATTGAAGGCCTAAAGTTTGTTAGAAAAATTCCAATAATCATATTTCATTCACAGGTATTATTTATTTTCTGCATATATCTACAACACAATGAGATAGCTTCTGCATGTTTGGTTGGGCAAAACAACCTCAGTCCTTTTACAGATGTTATGGTTATCAAATTATTGGCCTGTGTTGTGATTGGCCAGTGAGCCCAGTCCCAGAAGGCACATGCAGCATGCTCTCTTGCACACCAGAATGACAGGCACACAGAGAGGGTCGGTAAAGAGACAGACAGGGCGGGACGGCCGGTAAAAACGTCATGGATTTTTTGACAATCCACTGGCCCACCAATGCGGCTGCCCACTGGGATTTTCCCCGTATGCCAGATGGTCAGTACACCACTGCAGCCTGCCAGGGCTTTATGAAGGGTTTGTACGGTAAAGCTCAGGTGATCGCTTAAGGGCGTTGCCTCTCACACAACAGAGCCAACTATTTTGTCTTGTCTTTACTCATGAGTGCAAAACAAACAGAGATCTCGCTATTTTTGTTCAATATTTTTTCATTTACATTGTTACAATTTAGTTATGCAATAAAAGGACGTCAACAAATACTTACTGTCAACATTTTCGTTGACAGAATTACCACTGCAATGGTAATGTGTTTCAGGAATCCCACATATTCTAACAATTACATTTCAACACACCTTCACAGAGAAACAACTTTTTGAGATGGTAGGACAATGTCATTTCTTAAGGCTTTTTGGCTTTAGCATTTATTTATGGATGACGCATAAAAATGATACATTTACTAGTGTTTCAAATTATATAGTTTATATTTTACAATTTTCTAAAATGTTTCCGTTCCCAGAAAGAAAAATTCAAATTCCATAATTCACTACTGTCCTATTTTCTCCTCACTCTTCTCTCTACTTTATCTTCCCTTCAGTCACCTCCCCTTTCTCTTTTGTCTTGCTCCATCTCATCTGCTCTGCATTCACATGCCAAACTTCCATTCTCCTATGTACAGTTCTCTCTCTATTTCTTAGCTCAGCCTTTCCTATGTCTCAGTCTCTCTCTCCACTCATCTTATAGCACAACCTATCTATCATTGCTGTAATCAACACAATGGAGTTTTCATGGTGGCCACAGTGACCCTCCCTGGACATCGCCCCGGTAAAGGCTGAAAGAGAAAGAGTTGGACTTGCCAAACACTGAATCATCACATTTATAAATATTATAAAAAGGGATGGGAGAGAGAAAGGCAAGAACAAGAAAAGTTTATTTCTCAACACAGCAATTGAATAACTGCTTGAGGCTGTAGAGGTTATTCCTTCGGACCGCTCGCTTTTACAAATGCATGCTCTAGATGAGTAACCCGCCCACTGTCATTTTACTGCTTTCAGCTTCTGAATTTGAAGTTTCTGGGCATCTCAAGCTTCCTGCTTGGCTCTCTTGTGATGGTGTGATGGGTTCTGCAAGTGTTGAGCTTTGATGTAGCACCTGACACTTTTATGAGCACGAGTCATTTAGATCAGAGCTACTGTAAATTGAAAAAAAAATTGACCAAAGAAACTTTGCATGCACACAAGTGTAGTAACATTTTAAAAATAAAGAGAACAGCCTAAGGTATTCATATTGGGCACTGATCTCATGAGCGAAATGTTGTTTATCAAATGCTTAACGTAGTATATACACTGGTGGAAAACACTACATTTTGAACAGAAATTCGGCTACCATCAGAAGTTCCTCTGAAGCTTTCATTTTATCAAAAGCTTAAATGGCTGAGTGACTGCTTTGCAATTAAGTACTTATTTCCCAAATCGAAGCTTGGACATTTATCTAATACTGCTACTGCAAGAGAAGCATCCGTGTTGAGAGTTGAAATATTATTCCTCTTCTTAGGGACAATCTGATGCCTGATGCATTCAGTTTGCAAAACGTGCCTCAATTTTGACATGTGGAAAACAGCCTTAAAGATGGCAGTTCTATGAATAATGAAGCAAAATGAAATGCAAATTCACTGTGAGTGTCAGGAAAACTTATCATTGCCTAAATTGCTTATTTCTGAAGCACATGACCCACAGCATAGAAGGTGACGGCTGCTTGAGTTTGAGTTGTCATGGGGCATCTTAAAAAATATTTTTGCGAACTTTAAGGAATAAAGAATTCGATCAAATTTCCAAAAAACCTGGTATGAAATTCCTTTTGTTGTCACTTTTGATTTTTAGATTATTTGGACACCAGTCCATCATACATGCCTCCCTCCACTGGAATACTTCATTACTATAACCTGGGATTAAATTGTCCATACTTACTATGCTAATTAGGTAGTCTGTTTAAACAATATGTCAGGATTTCATGCACACACATTGAGTTTGTGAGTGACTTTTTGTGTATGATGATTTAAAGCATATTTGGCCTAAATTGTGTCTGTTGTTAATGTTAATCAATTATAAGATATTTTAATGGAGAAAGTTAAATACAATTTTTTTAGGCTCCTAGAAAATGTTTATCTCCATTTTCTCAATAGAGTCCTGCAGAATCTTGCAGCAAAAACATCCCCATTACCTTTTGCAAATGGCCAATGCAGGGAAAGGGATTAACTAAGCATACATTTAGGGCTATGGAAAAATGGACATGTCCACAGATTTATTGGCATTTATTATGGTTGTTCTTGTTTTAAGTGTAAAACCCCCTCTAAACTGCATCATTGAATAGGCTGTTGCTCTGCCTCACACAAACCATTAGTGAGAGAATTTATGCATTTAATACATTAGAATAGAAAATGAATTTAAAAAGAAAACGCCATGAGAGAACACATTATCTTTGCTGTCGGCAGTTTTCTGGTTCAACATTTGGCAGCCTCGTCAGTAAATGAAAGAATTATTTCAATTATTGTACAGCATTAAATTATAGTTTGTGGAGAAAGTGGTGACAGGTCTGCAGAGCTATAACACTTCCCCTGCCTCTGGCTTCTCTGTCAGTTTTAATGAAGAAACCTCTCCACACTACACACAGTGAGGGAGACAGAGAGTGGGGAGGTTTTGTACACCGAATCTCAAATTTGTTGCAATGGCTGTGAATCGGTACTTTGTTTTAAAAAAAGAAATACTATTCAAGGTCAACAGGAGCTGCAGGGGCTTTCGACTGTCCCAAAATCCAGAGACTGGGATCGGAAGAGAGTAAAATATACTCTCAGCAGCTAAAAAATTAATTGAATCTGTTTCCTACTGTTGAACTTACTTACAGCATGTCATCCCATTAATAGCGCCAGTGTCTTACTGTGCAATGGTTTGCCACAGGGTTCGAAGCTCAAACCCGACTTGCTCTTGCACATATTCCCCCAACAAACATTAGGAAATGTCATGTGTGGAAATATATTGCTATTATACCTGCTAAGAAAAACACCTGGGGGCAGGTGTATCCTCCTTATGCTCACATTAGCTCCCTGCTAGCTGCCCTGTCCTTCTGCACATAATGCCCTCTATAAATAGGGAATTAAAGACCAGGCCTATCAAAGCCAGTGGTTCCCATCGCCATTATATTGCTATCCCATCCATACAGATATCAAACGCCCGATCCCTGCAGCATTTAACCAAATTAAATACCACCTTCATTAGCAAGCCAGCACCTATCGGTGGCATACAAAATACCCCCAGCCCCAAGGACACGCCGCTAAATGGGCTGGCAGAGCTTAAAATAAGTCCACACACCACAAAGGCGAGCCTTCATTTGTATGTTCCTAATGTGCCAGCTTCACTCACCGTACATGGCCCGCTGCTCCGAAACACATGGTGAGTAATTGCAAACACTCGACCTCCGTACTGCACTTAATCAACAGGGTAACACCATGGGGATAAATTCACGAACAATACAGCCAGAATAATTCATATATTGGTCAACAGAACTAATGTGAAAAGTGGTGCGCAGCGTCAAGGTGTCACATGATTCGGAGCCAAGGTTACTGTATGTTGTCTGAGAAAAATACCAATGGAGGCAAGGAAGAAGAAAAATAACACAACCATGACCTAAAGTCTAAGGCTAATAGTTTGCTTTGCTTATATTCCATCTAATGATGGAGCCACAATGTTTCACAGTCACTCTTAATTTTTTACATATGTATCAGTGTACTTTCATTTATTTTACTAGCATTTATTTTGTATATATAGAGTTTATTAGTGCTATTTCTTTTTTATTATTAATTAATTAGACTGTTGTTGTCTGTAATCTATTTTACCTTTTAAATATAAGTCCTACCTATTTCTCTTCCCAACAATCCTTTCTGGATTGTCTCCAGTTATAAAAGAACGGCCTGTTGGGATCCATGAACTGGATGTATGTTTCCAGGTTCAGAACACCCTGTTCATCATTGTACAGTTGGCCCATTTGTCTCCATTCTCACCTTTGACCTGCAGGCAAATGGTGATAAAAGCACCCTTCATTGCATTCGACAATAAAAGCAATAGGCAGTTCTTGAGTCAAGCAGCACAGTAAACAAACATAAATAAAAGAGAGTGGGAATCAATGAAAGAGGAAGCATAGAAAAGCAGCACACAGACCTAGAAGCCGATACACTAACACTCAGCTATTACCACCAGTACAACAAAGAAATATACACGGCTTTGCAGAGAAATGAGAAAAACTATATCTATGCATACTTATTTGTAATGCTGTTTTTTTCTTTTTATAAAAAAATCAGTCAACTTGTTACCTACCATTACTTTGCATTAGTGGACCCTTTAATACCTTGTTTCTACACATATTTTATTTTGCATAATGCTTCGCTCATTATTTCTCATAGTTTCAAAAATATTATGTGAATATATAATATATACCTTATTCCTTTACTTTCACGTGTATAGTTTTTGTATGGATAATAATAATACTAATGGTCACTTACATTGTGATGTTTAGTTTCCACTGATAAATGTCCTACATAAATTGGGCATAGACTAGAGGTCTGAAACCGCTGACTGCGATTAACAAGCAAGTTGTCATTGTTTAAAGGTGTTCTTTCTCACTGGGGAAAAGTTTAATGATTTTGTCTGTCGTAACACTGGGTTGTCACTGTGTATCCTATATTTGCAGTTGGTTTACTAGTTAGTTAATGCTTCAGACCAGCATAAGTGTATACGAGAGAGAGAGAGAGAGAGAGAGAGAGAGAGAGAGAGATCAGACAGGTATCGGACTAAATTGCTATTTTTCTCTTGATGGGAGCGAGATTTTGTTTAGTTTTAGTAATCAGTAGCCAGTAAAATATCCTCATCTGTAGTGAGTAAAATATCGGTCCTGCCGACATAATTTTTAGTTGTCACAAAGGCTATGTGGCAGTTGCTAGGAGTCGTTATCTTTTTTAACGACAATGGAAGAAATACGACTGAATTAATTAGGCTGGGTTGGCATTGGCCGAAATTTCAGCAGCTAAGAATTTCACTTCTGTTCCCTGCACCAGTCGGCCAGATGGCAGGCAGTTCCATGTCTGACAGTTGTGGTATGTGATATGGACTGTGGGAACTCAAGGCCTGTCAGCAGGTGCACACAGACAGCAGTGAACCAGCTGGACAAAAAGCACCTGCACAAAATGAATTTCTCCCTATTGATATTTCTCTCATAGAGGGTGTAGGAGATTGCTTTACATTCAAGAGGAGATGAACCAAGGAAGAATAGTTCTACACTCGACATCTGAGAAACTGAGGTTTAAAAAGGGCAGACTGGGGAGAAATACACTGGTGGTGCCTAATTTTGGTCAAATTGGTGCCCAAAATTGTCTTTATGATTCTAATCCTTAATCTACTTAGCTTTGAATTGCCCCTGAAATCTGCACCGGTGCATTATTCACATTTTCTAGGCACTTGGTTTGTATTGGATGTCTTTACAACTTCTGACATGGAAAATAAAAACAGTCGAGCTTGACCTTCCTCTTCTATCATCTTCCCTTTCCTCTGCTCCAAGCATCCACCCCATAACAGATTAGCTCAGAGGAAGACCCATTTCCTCCCTGAGGCTGCTAAAATATTAATCAAAACACAGAGGAGTGTGCAGCAGCTCCCAGGATGCATGTCTTCTAATGGTAATACATGGGGAAGGCAGAGAGGGAGGAGTGCTGCCTGTAATAGCCTCACAGAGGGGGAGGAGAGGAGGAGGGCCAGAGGTGACAGGGCTTTCACAAGGGACAAAGAGAATGAGAGAGAGGGATAGATAGGCAGGAAGAGAGGTGGAGCCAAAGCACGAGGTGTGCGGAGAATCGACGAAGATGCCGCACTGATACAGAGCGCTTCAGAGAGATCCGGCACACGGAAGATCAAAGAAGCATCATTGCCTCTCACTACCCGTTCTGTGTGCTTACAAGGGTTGAAGATAGCCTTCTGTGAAACTTTCAAGTATGAATAATAGATAACAAACCATACAAATAGCCAATTTAGCTTAATATTTTTCTTTGCTTATCGGCAGTGCCAAATATTTGTCTGAGTGTGTATGTGTGCGCGACTGTGTGAGTGTGTGTAAGAGAGATAGAAAAGGGAGAAAGATGTTACAGTTTTAACAAGCACTTTTTTACCCTTCCAAAGACAGAGTGTATGATGCCAGGTGGTCTGTATGAGCAGTGAAAGGCGTTTTCTCTCGTGGGCCAAATCTAAGCCCCTCTCTGGCACTGAGCCACTGCCAGTGCAGGAAAAATGATTGGAGTATCCACGCTGGTGACACGGTAATCATGTAACCAAGCTTTGTTGCGGTGAGGAGAAACTAAAGGGGTTATTTTGGCTAATTTTCCATGCCTGCCTACTAGTCTTTCCGTTAGTAGGTGATTCAGGCACATTGACAGTTGTCATGTGTTATGGAGGAATGTGGGAAGCATGTCAGATTGCTGAAAGCTGTGAAATGAAGGCACACGTACACGAGGCAGGCAGCCTACTGTTACCATTACAGAAACTGACGGTTTAAAGCTGACAACTGTTTAGAATACCTAGTCTGTAAAGAACAAGCTGATTTTGTAGGGAATGCAAAACTGTATATCCTCATGGGTCATCTTCAACTAACCCGCAGACAGCTGTGACTGTGTTCCACTACCTGGTAATTAGGGAGATGCGGAGCCCCCATGGGTTACACACTCACAGCGTGCTGCCATACTCCTCCCTCTTCATCCAACAGGCTCCCGAGAGAGATGGCCGTTTTGTGAAAGGTGACACAAATCAGTGACCTCTGTCTACCTGACCATGTCGATAATGAGATGCAACTGGAGCTTCATTGTATTCAAATGAGGCTGCGCGTGACAATAATGTTGAGGAGATACCAATGGGGAAAGACCAACATTAACTTCTCTGAGAATATACAGAAGTGTAAAAAGGGAAAGAGGAGCTACATGACTGGGGAAAAAGAAACGGAAAGAGAGATAATACACACTCCTCTGCCCACTCATGTTCTTTGTGTCTCTAAAAGATGGATGGGTAGGGGTTAAACTGGTCCGTCTCAGTCGTGGGCCTTTGTCTATTGTGTTGCTTTGCTTAATGTAAACCGATAAAGCTGGCTAACCTTGTGGGCCCAATCAATGCTTATTTAGAATACCATTGATTAACAGTTCTGATTATTGATTATGTCATCCCACTCAAGATATGCCAATGGCTCTGATAAGAGGTTACCCTGGAGCAGATAGGCCTGTCCACCAGGCTACTGGACACACACAATATGGGCCTTTGCTCCTACAATGGATTCAAACGAGTCCAACGTCGTTTTTTTTCCCCTCGCTCAAACACACACATTATGTACATCCTTATGTACTCACTCATTAACACACAAAGACTGAAGACACTACTACTCTCTGCTGATAAGAGGTAATGTCTGATCATCTGGGACCTAAACATTGAAATTAACACACCATCTGTTCCTGCAGTGTGCCCAGTGGCCATTTTGAAATGTCATCACTGTGAACATACAGTATAGAAGATAGCTACACATAGCTTTTCCTAGACTTAATTAGAAGTTTTTCTTGTTGGCAACAATGGAGCAGGGATACTCCTCACTTTGTCCTACTGGGTAAAAGTAACAATCATACATATTCAAAAATGTCCCAAAAATATAACAAAGAAATCCACTGGATTTATCATTGACCAGTTCGAGACGTGTTGCCACTCATCCGAGAAGTTTTATCAGTTCTGTAGAGTTGTGGGCAATTCCATAGTTTTCCATCTCTGTGGTTAATTCACACCATGTTACTGTGAGAGTTGAGAGGTCACATGGTGGTCATGTGAAAGTCATGTGAAAGTCATGTGAAAGTCATTAGAGCTGCATAACTAGAGGTGTGCCTGAATCCAAGTATTGTACTAATGGTGACCCTGCTCTTCCAGGTTGTGAAAGGTAAATAAGTTTTATCTCTTAAAATTAGGTTTGCTACAGTTGGACGAATGTTTTCTTAAAGCAAAGTGTAAAGTCTTTACATACAGTACATCCTCAAAGCTGTATATCTTGTCAAGTATTTGGGTGCGAACTGCTGAGTTTTGGAGGACTCTGGAGCATAGACGATGCTGCACCTTATGATGTACAGTAGCAGTATGCTGGAAGCAGGGTGTCACCAATGCCAGGGTCACAGCAATTCACACATCACTGCTATGTGACCTCCGTGACAACCCACTGCAAATAACTGACTTACTGATCACTTACTATAACTGATAAAAGCCTCTTGGTTATGTGTTAAAATAATTGCTTGTCTTCAACATTTTTGCTAATATTTTTGGAGCATCTTATTACCTGGGAAGGTGAAATGAAAATACACAGTGTAACAGTAACAAACTGTCATAAGTGAGACTACACTCCAGGGAGACATCATGTTACATCATCGCAAATATCCTATAAACAATCTTCTATCACACTCACAGTGAACATAGGACATAAAATCAACTTACCTCAACCGTATGTAATATATTATTTAATTGAATGGTATAAGTGGAACATGCTGGTAAAAAAAAGAGGCATTTTCAGGATATATTCTATCCCCAGCAACTGTGGGGTCATTGTCCAGTGCAGTAAAGCCTGAGTATAAAAGCGTTTACAGCGGGGCCATTATTAAAGAGAGAGTGAGTCAATCAAAACTGTCAATAACACAGTATCCATGACTTACAATTACCAGAGCTACAACTTGCGCACTGGAATATGTCATTTTATTTTTATTGTCAGAGTGGTAGATCAAAACAAATTAAAAAATGAAATAATAAAAAGTGTAAAACTGATGATCCATAGCTTTTTTACAGGAGTTTACATGCCAAACTATTTCTTCATCCATACCATTTGCCAGGCAACCAGCAGAGACACCAGAAAGTCCGGTATATAACCCCCCGTAAAATGGTGAATTGTAATTTTTACACTTTTTTTTGTACAAATTAAACAAACAAGATAATTAATTAATTAAGACACAGTCCCCCATTTCTAGTCTAAGTGCTAAGCTAAGTTAGCTTCCTGATTGCTGTAGCTTTATACTTAGAGCACAGTCATGGGAGCATGTGAGTAGTATCAATCTTTTCATCGAACGTTCGGCAGGGAAGCGAATAAGGTTAGGACTTTTTTCCCCAGAATATTGAATTTTTGGTGAAAGATTGGTAAGATCAGGGAGGAATCCTTACGATAGTCTGTGCATTATGGGGACCAGAAAAAAATGCGGACTGGGTATCATTTTGCATGAAGTCCTGCTCATCTTAACTTGTAAAGTCGCTGCTGCTGGCCTGTGCTGATGAAGGATCCAGGACACTGCTGGGGGGTGTGTTTTTTTGGGGAGGCGGGGATGGCCCTGTTGTCTTATTGTAAGGTCAGCAGTGCTAGGCTGGCCGTTGTCAGCCAGCCAGTGTTGAGCTCTGCACTTTGCATAAGGGGGCTCTTCCGTAATGAGCCGCTATGTATGGGTATCATGTGAGATATCTGAGCTAGCGCTTACTGTTCCATGGCCAAGGTCAAAGCCTGCCCACCCCACCGCCAAACTCCCCTACCCTATCCATCACCTGAGAACACAGACCGCATCTAAGCTCACATTCCAACCCCTCTGGACATCCTCACACCAATTTGGAAGGACTGTCTTTTTTATGGTGATCTCTGTTTATTGTATATGTCAATATACTTTCAAGAGATTATTCAAAGAAATGCCCTCAAATTCCTGTACTGATTTTCAGTACAATTTGTGGATTAGGGCTGATGAAATAAAAATTATTAGACAGAACTCTTTGTCCACCCATTGAGAAACAATAAGAGGCTATGGTTTCAACAGTGTCCAGTCTAAATACAAGCCTTTAAAAGACTGTTGAGGCTAATTGTTTGCGGTGTAACATAATAGTCTATTATCTTGTCTTGCCTATATGCATGTTTGATGTTTGCTCTTTCCCAATGAGCACTTGCTATCAACATGTCAAAAGTGGATACTTTATGTGACTCCATATGAGTAAGAAAGGGGCTTAAGTGTACAGGACCCTGGAACAATCTGTCCACACACCACCATACTACCGCTTAAGTCCCCACAGTAATCAATAAACTGCCCTCTCCCAGATCACATATCAATTGCTTGCTGAACTTAGAGGCAGAACAAAAAAAGCTGTACCATAAAAATGAATGACCTCTGCTCTGCTGCTGTATACATGTAAGTCATCATGTAGTCTAAGTTACAATTGTTCACTTCATCCTCTAATTTGAGGACAAGAAGAAAAAAAAGGTATATTTTTAATATAGTGTAAATCTTAAAATAATAAGCATGTATGGGTCTGAACTTACATTAAGGCCTATTTCATGCACTATGTAATTATGTAACTATGTATTTTATTTGAGAGTTAGTTATTTGTTTGTTAATCAGTTTGTGATCGATGTGGTCTTAAGCAAAGTCCAGGGTTTTTGAAAGAAAGATGGTTTATATTTGTAACTCCAATTCCACCTTCGATCACCTGTTTTGGCAGAATTATTAACACTTCTGGGTGGACTGTTCGGAAGCAGACAGATTTCACGATGAATCTGAAATCAATTTAGACTCAAATATTAATGTCTGTCATTACAGCAGCATATTAATTACCCCTCTACACCAATCTTCCCACATCCTCCCCCCAAAGACAGGACAACCCAATGTATTGCCACTTAGTCCTGCACGATAAACTTTATTGACAGTTCTTTCACCTAGGACTATTGGAAGCTACATGGTTAAGAGCAGGTAGAGCTGATCTGCAGTTAAGAAAAAATAACATGAGATAGGACAGTATGAATTTAAGTACATGACTGGGCTGTATGATAATCTGGTGTGAAAAATCTCAGAGTGTGAGCATGGGCAAATAAAAAGGAGAAATGAGCAAGGAGAGATGGATTTCCTGCCATTTGTGATCTATGACCAATCGCCTGTCTATCTTCAGATTCGCTGTTAATGGCAATCGGCCGAGATTTAAATCCTTTCTTTTGTGCATTCCTCTAAATCAATAAATTGGCATCCATTTGATTGAATGCTCATCCATTGTGTTAAAATGAGGCTGAATGATTTTAAACCTTTTGACCAGTGAGTTTATTTCCAGTACAATGATACAGCAGATTTCAGATGTTTTCACAAAAAAAACATCAAATGTTAATTTGTAAACAGAAATATTAACAAACTTAAAATCAACTTTTATCCCATAGCATTCCAATTTGATCATAATCACTGTGCCCTTTTCCCAACTTTTCATATAATCTTAAATGATCAATATATATTAAGCAATACTGTATGAATGATTATATATCCAAACTGCAATGATATAGTGAAGACAGACTGTCCTCTTAAAAGGGCAAACAGAAGAGTCATATAAAATAATTATGACAAAAACTGTCAGAGAAAATAAAAGTAAAAATAAAAAATAATATTTCAGAAAAAATAAATAGCAGTACCATAAATTTGATGGAAAAAGCAAGCAGAACTAATGGTTCGGCTTGCTTGTTTTGCCAAGGTTAACTGTCATGTTGGCTGGCTTTTTCTAATATATGTGTGTGCCTGCATGCGTTTGTATATATGTGTGACTGCAAACCCTCCAGGGCCTCAAACAAAGGTGATAAAGAGAGCTATACTGTATGGTTATCAGTCCTGCAAATAGTTTTTATGTGAGCTTCAATTGTTTCAATCAATGCTCACAGCTCAAGTGTATGCACATAAAGAGCCACTCACCATTTATTTTTTCAGAAGACACTGTAAGAATACCTGACAAATGACTTGTCCCACTACAATGTCTTCAGAAGTCTAAGGACTATTTAACCCCAGGCTGAGATTACTTTAGCTGACCTGAGATCAAATCTGTACCTTTCTGTGAAATCTATTTTGCGTTCCCTCACCTGACACAAGCAGGTGCATTTGAAGAGAGGGGCTTGTCTGTGGTTCAGAACTTATCAAAGCTTTAGCCTGAGCCCGACATCTGCAGAGCCAGTTATATTATCCATTTCAGTGTTTCAGTCAAATTGCAATAATAAAAGAAAAAAAGAAAAATGCATATCTACAATAAAATCTGTGCCAAAAAAAAAAAAAAGGAAGTTTATTTTATTTACATATTTTAGCAAAATATCTCCCTGGGAATATGTGAAAGAAAAACCGTATTTCATTTATTCCCTTTAGGGGAGAATTGGCTGCAGCTTGATGAAATGAATCCTTTTAATTTGCATCTCATATAAAACATAATATGAAGTAATTTAAATTGGTGGAGAAAATCAAAAGATTGAGTGTGTTTAGCCATTGCATTTGCTGACAGAATGTGAAAAAACACGACATTGATACATTGATGCTCAAATTAGTATTCAAACAAAACCATCAAATTCAGTCAGCCTAAATGGAGAAAAGAGGAAAGACTGTAAGAAATACAACAGCACCCATGGATACCTACATAAACAAAGAATGTGCTCTTTATGCCTGCAGTTAAACAACAATGCCCTCTATTGGTGTGACACTGAATCTGTTTCACCAACAAAGGCCATCACACTAAAAGCAGACTGATGTGTTTTCCAGCACACTCAGCAGAAATATCACATTGAAGTGCAATCACCTCGAACCTCAAAGACTGTCCTTATTAACCTACTAACTACCACAGAATGCTTTATTATTAATTTACAAACGTTATTTAACTATAACAGTCGTCGCCGCCATAATCAGGGAGCCTTATTAGGACTTAAAACGTATTAATTAGAACAATAATGAATGAAACCACAGTAGGTAAGTGCAAGAGTAGCCAGCATGCCTCAAGCATTGGAAGTCTGCACATTCACAGACGGCTTCTCAGAGGTAAGGGCCCTGTTCGTGCGTGGGTGCGTGCGTGCGTGCGTGTTAGTGGGCGTGCGTGTGAGTTTGTGTATGTGAATGAGGATGGTTTACAGGATCAGTGAAGGAGTTCTTGACAGGAATGCACATTGAGGCTCTCGTCTCCCTGTTGCTCTCTCCACTGAACCGGAACAGTGGTGTAGACAAACAGGGGCGCCCCGGAGAGTGTGGCGAGCTAAGTGAGTGAGCACAGAGGTTTAATATGACAGCTACATTTCTCGACTGCTGGTTCAGGGTGAAGAAAATGTCCTACACTGTACGTCTGTGGTAGTATCATGACAGATTAAACACATGCCACTTAGAAACACTGAACTGGATTTCAGACAGGTGAAGGCGTTTTGAACTGTGAGTGATTAGCATGATGTTGGTTACAGAGGTTATTAACCAAAAGCATTCTTAATTGTTGTTTTAACAACGTAAGTGCACGACATCAGGGACGAGGCTTTTGAGGACGAGTATTTTGAGTATATATCGGGCACAGACACAGATATGGGGTAAATGTACATTATGACCATTCAATTTATTTATTGATGGTAAAAAATGATTGCCATCTGTACATATTGTGATCTGATATAACAATAGAGTACGTATAATTAATAAATGCACATATCCTATAGCAGATACAAGAAGCAAAAAGAGGTTTAGTAAAGGGGGGGGGGGGGGGGGGGGGGTCATTTCATTCATCTTAAATATTGGTGCATGTGAAATATGAAATCATTTAGTTTATGACACCACTCATTTTTGTTCAATCATGAATGTAAAATATTAATCTGTGCAAAACCTCCAAACAGTGGACTTCCTCTCTTCGTCAAAGCAAACAGTATTGTGTGCGTACATTTGGTTTGGACTTTTACACACGTCACTGGAAACATGCAGAATTCTGTATATCGGTCTGATGTACTTTTCAGCCAGTCACTCATGCCTTTCATTCTCACTTTATCTTCTTTCCTACTAATATATCCTTTGCAAACATGCAAGGTGTTTGCTTCCAGTTTAGGTTGAAATAATGTCTTCAGCCAAAAGGGCAATGTCAAAGATTATCCTTCCTTGGGATACTGATTTATACTTATATTTAAATAAAACAATGGTTGGCAAAATATATATTATATGTTACAATATATAAGTTAAGATCTACTTAACATAATTTAGAAACTAATACCAGAGCTAAACAACAATTAGTACATAAAGGGGAAACATTTTTAACAGAATTATACAGTATTTTCTTCACTTCACTCCACGTTCACCACTGAACTCTATTCTCTGTTTTTGCTTTTGCACATTGTCCACTGCTTGTGTGGATGAAAAATTGATAACTTTTGGTATGCTTACACCATCCTGGCAAACAACCTCTCTCCCACGTCCCAGAAGACCATAAAACACTTGCAGACAGGGGGCAGGGGTGGGGGCAACAAGGCAAAGCAAGAATAGATGGAGAAAAATGGTAATAGCTGTACAATGTTGACTGGGATTATAGCAAAGATTTGCAGCTGCTGCTTTTACAAATGGTTTTGGCAAAGTTTAACAAATCTCCTGGAGAACAATTTGCTAATAAGCGAAAAGAAGCCTTCTCTGTTGACAACGTTCATGAATAATTTTGTTACACTTAAATTTCAAATATCATGAGGGATTTTTCTTTGCCAGTTTGAAAGCCTTGAGTGAGAAGCCATGCAATGCAGTTATGATACAGTATATACCTGAGTGAAGCTATTAGCCCGAGTCCCATCCCCCTTTTTTATTTCAATTAAAGCTCTTTCTTTGATTCAAAGGCATCCAAATCTAACGTGTCTTTGATCTCCTCACCATAACACAGACAGGAAAATAAGAGTCTCTTTAAAACGGGTGGAAAAAAAGTTGTAATTCCAGAACAGGGGACAACTTTCCCTGCTGTGGTTTTAACTGGCACAGGGGTACTTAAAAGACCTCACGCCTGGTTTGGCAGTAGTGAACAAAACAATCCACTATGAGCAAGAAAAAAACCCCACTCGGTCTGTAAGGAGCTGACAGGCTTTCTTTCATTCTGAATCTCACTTCCCCAAATGTGATTAATCAAGTGTCTCAATATGCACATAGAGAGGAAGGAAAACACAGCCTCGAACGACGGAAGTTAATAAGTGCTAGGGAAACTGACATATCACCACCATGTGAAAGAAAAAAAATTTACTTTCTTTACAACTCTGCTATAATGTTTTCTGACCAAAATAACAAAACAAAAAACACTTTAGATTCAGAAGGCGGTTGAATCCTAAAGAGAATTCCACGTTGTAACATCTGTCCAGGGTCTACATGAAAAAAAGCCACTTGGCACATTTAGAGCTATGTTTATATTAATGTGTGCTGTCCCTGTTAAATAAACTAGTAAATAAATATATTTAATAAATAAATTAACCCTGAAATAGTCCCAAATTGTTTTATAAATATGTGTGACTCCTTGCAAGAAAAAAAAAAAAAAAACTGAACTCAAGAGTGCTTGTTGGAAAGCTGATATTTACACATTATGGTACATCAATCATGTCTTCTGAAATAAAATAAAATGTAATCCGAGAAAAGAAACAAATAGTTGTATGTACAGAAAAGTTTCTTTTAACTCCTATAAACTTCCATCTTATATAAGATGAAGTCACACTCCCCTGATTCTTGAAGCTATAGTTAAATCTCAATGCTCAATCTGTGGGCTGCCACCATACACACTTTGATCCTCTCTATTGCCCACCAGGGCATGCGGGAACAGCTACACGACAGCCCCAGTGTGAGGGATTGTGGGTATTTTCCCCACTCAGAGTGAAGGATTATGGGCTGCTAACTGCTTTTGTATGAAAGAAAAACATCAGTGTGCACCGTGTCGGAGCCCCAGCGAACAACAGTCGCTCCCCGGAAGCCTGGATGTTCTTTGATGTGCTGCTGAGCGGTGTGGGGCCACACAAAGTAGAGGAGCACAATCAGTCATCTGTTAGAAAGGGACTAGTAGGCCTCAGGACCAGAGAAGGGTCACTCAACACTGGCCACAGACACATGCGGGAGGGGGAGACAGCACTAAGACCAGACATTCACATCCACTCTGATGGGTCCTGTCATGTCTTTTACTTTCCTTCCTCTCTCTCTCTCTCTCTCTCTTTTAACTGCTGTTTATTCAAGTGTCTTCTACCTCTCCCTTTGTTCTCTACAGAATGAAATAATTAACCCATCATATTGATAATTCTGTTGTTTGTCTGTGAGTAATAATAATCCATTTAATCAGTGTTCTGTGACTCAATTGGATCTCTAAGCATTTTCATGCCTTTTCTCCGAGCGCTTTATATGATGCAAGCATGCATATTAAAGCAAGGCAGCCAGCTGTGAAAACAGCTTAATTAGTAGTAATCACTTCTGATGGAACATGTTTCCACTATTTGCCTCCATTAGGGATGCCTTATTTCTCTTATTCTATCAGCCAACGGCTGCCACTCTGTGCCAGGTGGGGCTACTGGAATAATGAATGTGAGCAGAGGTGGATTTCTATCATTAGAAACCTTCTTCAAAATATAAGTTTGCACTGTCCCCAGATACTGAGACAGAGTTCCATATCTACAATAAAAGAGACACTCGTCATGTAAAATTATCAGTGTCTCACAAGAGTAATCCTCAAGGAAATCTGAAGAACATTTTGACATTTTCTTGAAAAGATTATTACAGAAAGGCACTACAATCCAAAGGTCAATATGACAACATGGTATGACCAAAAGAACTTCCACTGGACCCAGCTTCACACATTAAAAGTTACGTATTCACAGTAGATAACAGGAAGCTTTCAACTACCACAAATCAAACTGCAGAGGGCAGGGTCAGCACTGGGAGAGACAAGGAAAATGATGGACAGACGAGAAGGGCATTAAGTAAGAGTCTTCTCCATACTGGAACAAATCTCAAGGTGACGTGCAGCACACTCGATTATGTGGGCCTGATCAAAACTGAAACTGCTGTATGCTTCTTATTATTTCAGTAAAACACATTTTCACTGACAACTTTTCAAAAACCTTAAAGTTACTGATACACAGGGCATATAGGGCACTTTGAAATGGATGTCAGGAGCTGGCTCATTCATCGGTATGTATAGACCAAATTGCTGTTGATGTGTGTCCGCTGTTTTAGTTGCGATTCATTTCTCTTGCAATGAATCTTGTGGCTTCCCACGTCTCAGTCTTTGATACTTTGTGGTTGGCAAGGATCTTTAACCATCCTCCATCCTTTGCATTCAGTCATTAGGTAATATATCACAAATGTATCATGGCGGAAACAAAAACAGACAAAAGAGAGAAAATCTACTGAAAGAATATAAGAATACTGACATACAGGAAGTCCTAACAGGAAAATACCAACACAAGATACAAGTGTCTATCAAGATTCATCTTGGTGGATATTTTTGAGGCTGTAGTTATTGTATATATAAACACACACACACAGACATTTTGATACGTCATAGCAAAAAAGCACAAGAGTAACTCATACAACTAATAACAGCTGCAATGGAAGCCTTTTTCAATGTTTATCAGTCACTGTGCTTTTTCTGCTTTAGGTATGGTAGTATATATTACGGTGCCTGTATTGGATTTCATGACATTGAACATCCTGTACTGTTTTTTTCAACATCCTTATGTCTCTCTCTTATAACCAGTCCGTATAAACAGCTTATTTTTCTATTTTGAGTTGTGTCTAGTTGATCTAAGCAAAGAACAAGAATGCAAAACTAGACGGGTCTTTTTTAGGTTATGAGGCCCAGCTGTTTCACAGACATGTTTGCAGGATCGGATTTTACACATTTCTGAAAACTTGATAAATGACCTATTAACATTAAAAAGAATATATACTCGTGGACAGAAACAATTAAATAGAAACTGGTGGCCAGGTACTTACAATAACCATGTCTTAACAGTGTTGCCTATGCATCTTCACTGTTTTGAATTTTTCTGACTGTAAAATTCTTGGTCCACAGCAGATGCAGTGGCTAATTCAACTCTCAGATAAACAATAAACCCTTATTGAGCCCACTTAGTTGTACGTCGAGTGTAAAATGAGCTTATTATAATGTTTGTACCACACTTACTGTATGTCTTTTTGCTGTTTTACTTTATTACCAAAGTGTTCCGCGACTCAATGGCCACCGCATGGAGCCATTTGCAGGTGGACACGGTGTATATATGGCACCATAAAAGCTAGTCCGCCGTACATGTTTGAGTGCAATTACAAAGGGTATTATGTAAACCTATTTGTGTTCCACAGTAATGGTATTACTGCCGACCTGTCAGTGACCACTTGACAGACAGAATGGACTTCCTATCACTCTCTTACATGCTCAAGCATCCATCACACAAGCTCTCAGTCAAAATGTATCAACTTTAGGCAGACATGCATGCCCACACCCACGCACGCACACACACACACACACACACACACACACACAAACCACCAATACCCATAAAAGAAGCAGATGCCCAAAGGAAAGGACAACATTCAAGTCAATACAGTTATACATTTCTGCTGAGTGGACATTACTGTGCATTGGGATTAGCACTTAACCCATGGGAAAGAGGACCATGCCTGGTGGTGTGCGTGAGAGGGTGCGTGCACATCTGCTTGTGTGTGTGATTCAGAGAGAAAGACTGATGTAGATCTTGATAGACAAAGCTGTAAAAAGCTTTGAAAACCAAATCTGAAAATCTCTGATAGTTTGGATGGCTTTGTCTTGTCTCTCATATCAGTGTGATAATGGTTTAGCAATATTATTCACCTGACATTCATGCCAATAAAGCATATTGAACTGAATGTGTTTTCAATGAGGCACGGGTTCATGTACTGTATTTGTGCAGAAATGATTGAGATGAGATTTCGCTTGGCCTGTCTTACTGAACACAGACAGTGTCAAGATATGGGCTGACAAAGTGATAAAATGTGTTGAAATGTGTGTGTTGAAAATGTGCTTGTAGATAACGTGGAATGGTTGTATGTCTTCCAACAGCATGCACACAGAGAAGCACATGCATGCCAAAACCATGACAAGGACGTGATACTGTACAGATCATGTTCAATTTCTCATTGTATAGTTACCCATAAGAGCTTATTTGGATGTATATTACAGTATATTATAGTGTTTTTAAATTATCTTTTGTGGTATCAGTGAACACCAAAGTACATTGCAGTTTGAAAGCATTCATGAAAGGCTAAGCAAATCCATTCACCATGTTTATTATGCCTTAAGGACACATACAATGGTAAGAAAACAATGAATTCAAACAGAGCTATGTTTGATTAAAAACTCCACAGAACAAGCATTTCAACTGATCTAATTCGATCTGTTCATTTCAAAGTCAGTCTGTGAGCTAAGATGGAGAGACAAGGCAGTTCCAGGCAGGGAGGGAAGCACTAATCACACACACACTCAGACATTAGACCAATTATTTGACAATAAGCTAAACAACCACTTAGGAGAAACACAACAGACCCCCGCAAAAAAATGATACTTCACCGGCCACCCTGTCCAAGTTGCATTGATGGGGTGTGATGCAAGCCACCTGCCTGCTGTTGTATCCTCCTTCACAGGAAATCCAATAGGAATGCTCAGTGTCACTAATGCCCTCCACCAAACCAAGAGAAGAACTGATCAATGCTCAGCAATCAGCAGATTGATCACACGTGATATCACTGGCCAAATCAAGATAGATAACGTACTTCCCTTCATTTCTCAATGGGCTGCTGAGCAAACAGGTGGTTTTTCAAGTCCCTAATAATTAGATAAAAGATACTGTTAAGATTTGAACCCAAAACTCACTAAGAAGACAAGAGAGACAAACTATAATTTGTATCATGTCTTAGATCCTGTAGTTTTTGTGAGGCACTATTGTTTGTATGATATCTGATCGCTGCCAAACCTGAACAAGAGGTCAGTTGCTATTTATAAGCTGCCAAAGATAGCGCCAAAGAATGACTAATGAAAAATGGCTTGATAAACCTGACCAAAGCCAAGATAATTTAGCAAATTAATTTCATGATAATTCTATTTTCTTTTCGTCCCATCTCTTTCATTCTCCTCTTCTCTGTGCTGGTTCTCACAGTCCTGCCTTGCGGCCAGTAAGTATATGCACCATGAACACATTTAATTTTCCCTGTTAGTCCACAGCGCGGCCAGAGGTGAGCTTTAATAAGGATCAATGGCACTTTATCTGGGACAGGACCCACTCCTGTGCATGCAAATCACAACACCAGCAATAGATTCAATTAAAAAGAGAACCTCCAACCACCGGCACTGGAAATTCAATTAAAGGATTTATGCAAAGGTTCACTGGCTTTTTTGTGTTGCTGTTTCTGTTTATGTAATGAGCTTTTCATATCAAGAATCAATACGTAATCTGGAGTGGGGCCATGGGGAGGGTGGTGGGTTGCTTTCTCATATGCATTTTGGATATAATTCAAGAACAGGCATTTCTATAGAGCAGTTAGCAGGATTTCTGACTACATTACTCCACCCACTGGGCATGAACTGGAGTCTCCTCACCCTGTGGGGTTCTCTAGGAAGGCTTAACATGTCTCATGCTATAGCCACATATGAAGTGTACGTTATGTATTGACTGGGACACACTCTGAAGTACAGCGATCCTCGGTAAAACCACTTACAGGACTCCCGCTCCCAATCAGACCAGCAGAGAGGCTAAAAGGCTGGGGCCCCTGCAGTAGCCCCCGTGTGCACCCTGAGGTGTGTGTTTTAGCCTAATGAAATGGGATCTCAATAGACAATAATCCTTGTAACAAGATTGAACGGGGACACCCATGTCAATATTAGCAAATGGGATTGCTGGCTTTTCGTGTTTGAGCGGGCACACACACACACACACTGTCTGTATGCTCTCATACCTGTGTGCCCATCTGTGTAAAAGTGCTCTCCCCTTGCTTCTCCACCTAGGTTTTAAGTGGAACACAAAAATAAGAGTGTTCTGGCTGGACCTCAAGGCTGTGGGTGGGGACCCGTAACATTTTCCCACACCTACACGATTAGGGGATATAAGCCCCCCCTCCAATGAAGTTTCTCAGAAGTTTTTGATTAATCTGCCACAGATGCGCCAAGAGAGGTTGTTCCAAGATAGAGGTGTAAAAAAAAAAGGGATGCTGTGTCGACAGAAAAGAAGTGCATAAAATAAAAGCTGTACAATAAATATCTGGCCAGTTAATGAAGGGGGGCATAGACATTAGCTACCCCACTACTTCGCATCCCCAGAATAACTGCCACAGTGGCATTCTTACGCATCACAGTTCACAGTTCAGTTTGGAGGCACTTAAGCATTCAGTAACATTACTTAAAAGGTTTAGGTCACTCCTATACTTCTAAGAGTGTGGCACGAATGTGTGTATGAGAGAGAAAAAGACAAAGAACGCAGACCTGCACCAGCCCCACTATTTAAAACGTTCACCTTTTATTAAGATGAGTACATTGTGTGTTGACTCCACCGTATGGTACATTTCGAAGGACTGCATTATATTGAAAGGTGTTTCTAATATTTTGTCCACCTTGTTTGGAAATATATTAGAAAAACATTTTACCATATAATAAAATCAAATACACCAACAAAAAACAAAAAAAACACAGCTTCAAAAATAACAACAGGGCTGAATCATCTCGCTGAAACAAAGTCTACAACAGTTAAAATTAGAAGTTTGACAAAAGGACTGTTGCACTGGATTGCATTAGATTATACAAGGGTTTCCGTTTTTTCCTAGACATTCAATACTGAGTGTTCTGTATACAGACATAATTGCACCATTGCAAAACTTTTTTTTTTTTTTTAAGTATAATTTAAGCCTCAGATACAGCTCACACTTTATGGATCTCTCCAATAAAAAGCAATCAAATTAACTTTTAACCAGACAACTCACAATGAAAGGACAATGTAGAGTGCTCTATCCTACATCCCATTAGCACTCTCGGAGAAGGAGAGGGATGAGATATGGAGCAAAAGAAGACTAAAATTACCGTCTGTATGAAAAGTGAAACTAGACAGTCTATTCACATCCTGGCCTGGCTATAAATAGGGTAACACACACAGCTAATGCGGTGGATTAGTAGCAGGAAGCAGACAGGCAGTCATCACAGTCCTTGTCCTCCTTAGACCACCAGGCCCTAGATCCCAGCCGATGTCACCCTATCTACCAAATCAGCATCAGACTGGGGCCTTGTCCATTCACAAAAAAGCAGCCACATACAACTCTCAGCCCCATCGTTTCATTCACAAAGTAGGGAAAGGGTCCTGTTTCAGTAGTTGATATTCTGTCAGGATGTTACTTCCCCTTTCCTCTTCATTGCACCATATAAAGTAAGTGTGTAACACTATCCACACCTAAGGGCCCTTTCTTCATATTTATCTAGAGGTTGATGGTAAGAGATCAGGGCTAAAGTGCCCATTTTTCCTCAGATTCAATCACACAATGCTCACCAAAGCTGTGTCTCTTAGGATGAAGACTGATTGATGGATACCCCACTACTGTTCTTGGTTTTGGCTCCAACCTCATTTGCTCGAGATAACTAAAATACATGACAACACTCAGGACACATCACACAAGTAACATGAATACTGTTAAGGAATGCTTTATCTAATAGAAATGACAACTTGCTCCATTTTTGTTGCTAGACAAAATTAAACTATTTATTAATGTGTTTATATTGCTATAGTTTAAAGCTGTCTTTTTCATCATCTGTTTATGGGATGCAGCTAGTGCAGTAAACAGTGATGCATCTGCATAAAAACAGTAATTGCTGTTTTGTTTCACTGATACAGTGAATACAGCAGCCTGCTGCTTCATCCAGCGAACAGCAGACTGCCAGTAGACACTCCCTCACCTTTCCCTCTCTCCTAATCACCAATTAGGACTCCATTAGTCTGGCCTGGCAGCTCATTTGCTCTGGAGGCGGCTGAGGGGGGCCTGGTGTATGGGACCTCTGCCCACTGTGATCCGCCCCAGCGACCACGGCACCGCACGGCTGTCACGCTAACACTGCCACCATGTCTCCCTGTTCCACAAGTGAAAGTCCCTTTCCTCCTCCCTTACCATTTCCTGCCTAACAATGCTTTGCCGGGGAAATCCTCTTCCACAATGGCAAGCTGCGCACAGAGACTCTCCTCTGAGGATGGAGGGAAGCAGGAGATGCAAGAGGGAGGAGGGGAGGGGGGTGGGGGGGGTGGGGGGGGGCAACTAGAGGACAGTCAACGCAAGTCTGTGGAGCCACTTGTTAGGCACTTCATTAAATGTCCGTCCCCATGGTGAACGGGTGAGGTGGGACCCTTATTAACAGAGTAGGGAGACATCCTTCAAGAGCCGGGAGATGGCTTACAGCCCCAGTGCCAGCTGCCTGAGAAGGCTTGTGGGGAACAGGGGAAACGCAGGACAGCCAGAGGTGGAGGGATGGTGGGGAGCTGGGGAAGGAGTTTGATGAGAAAGGGAGCAGGGACCGAGTCACATTCAAAGCACTAAACAGCTCCTAAGCAACATTGTGAAATTACCCCACAGGCACACAAGACGAGGCCCAAAGCTCTCAGGAACTTGTTAAAGCCGCTGGCTCCCGCTCCCCCTCCCCCCCTCCCCACCGCTCTCTTGGCTAATGTCACACCGGTGGGCCTTGGTCAAAAGTTCAGCACGTGCATATGTAAAAAGGTAGGTAAGTGCCAAAGGCAGCAGACAAGGAATTAGATGGGGATAGTGCGAGGTGCCACTGAACAAAGTGTGCATGTGTTTGTGTGTGCATGCATAAAAATACGTGTCTATGTGGCTGGGTGGGTTTGGGTGTTTGTGTTTGTGTTTGTGAGTATGACAAGCCTAATGCAGGTAGGAAACATTCCACTTTTCAACCAGTTAAACAGAGGACACTTAGAGACAATTGTAGTCAATGGTGCCTGCTATGTTAGAAACGTCAGTACTGCTTTTCTGCTCCCCATCCATCAAGCTTGTTGTGGAGTATCAGGGCAATTTGACCAACTTGCTGTCATGGTGGAGGTGCATGAGTAACATGACTGGTCTGAAATTGAAACACAAAAAATAATTATGTTGCTTTTTCATGGTGCGTTATGTCCTACAAGTATTATGCTTGACTTGCCTGACTACCATGGCTTTTTAGTACAAATCAATACAACTAATGTATATTTTGGCTTTCTTTAGTTTAGTTTTGTTATCCCATTTCCAATATGCTGGCATCTGCAGTCTCTGTAATCTCCATGGATCCCAGGAGCATGTATAAGCAATTAAAACAATAGCATCTTTACGCCCCTGCAACCAATAAACAAGCTAATGTCACTGCTCTATAAAGACACTTGGCGTCTGGGGCAATACCCCAGCTGGATTAGAACACAGCTCTGTGCTTATAATACCCCACCATAAAGAAGGTTTAAAGAAATGCATGCAATTTATTAAAGAGACTCCAAGGAAATAATATCAAATACATAACAAACACAACACACTGAAGTCAGGGTGTAAAATCAGAGAGAATCCCATTTAAATTGAGGTTTATTTATCAACACTCGTTCTGCATTGTTGGCGTCTTGGGACAGTTTGTAACTTTTTGAGGGAATCTTAAATGTAGTTATTTCTACCTCTTAATTAACCAAAGCACACTTTAAAATAATTGCGACTTTCAAAGTTTTCTTCAGTCCACTGCCATGCAGGCTTGATATTAAGCTGTCTTAGTGTAAAAAGGTCCAAGGGCTCAGTTTTGCCATCAGTTTGAGCCTGAGGCCTGGAATCTTAACTAGAAATGGTTGTTGAACGTTTGTGGTGCTGACTGGGCATTGGCAAGGGAATCTCCAGCCCTAACCTCTGGAGGGGAACAAGAGAGCAATGGGATCCCACGCAGCCACAGGTGCCATCTGGGTCTGAACCTGAGAACTTCCCTTGCTCAACCGCACCACAAGCCCAAGGGCAAGGAAGTCCTTTCCATGAGTCAGTACATTTTTCCTACTAAATCTTGACAATAAGAAGAGAAAGACATTTTGGGGGGATATTATGGAAGGAGAGAGAGAGAGAGAGAGAGAGAGAGAGAGAAATGGAGAGTATTGGTGTTGGTGAGAGGAGAGAGACATGAAGTGTGTGGAACCACATCTCAGATTCCTAATATACTGCTTTCCTTGGCCTTGCCCCAAAGGTTTAACAGTTCTGTCCTGTGAGCGGTCCAGTACCTTCAGTTTCCTCTTACTCTGGCAGACCAAGGCCCTCACCCTGTTCTCTCTTTCCTTTTCAGATTACATTTTATTCTGTGTTTTACGAAAGGTCTGATGGGACTTTCCTTTACCCCAGGTAAATAAGCTGTGCAGCTGGGCAAACAGAACCCCAACCTAGCACCGGGGTCAGTGTTAAATTGGGTAAAAGGAGAATGAAAGAGAGACTTAGACAGGGAGAGTTAGAAAAATGAAAATAGTATAAGTAAAATGTATAAACGCAGGCACACACACACACACACACGCAGACAGTTCCAGGTTCTGCCCTGGGCAAGGAGACAAGCTCCACAGCCTCCAAGGCCAGGTTATGCAATCTTCTGCTTAAGTGATGGGAAAAACTGGCCAAACTGAGCTCAAAATGACCCTCAGGGAATGCACAGAATGTGACCGAAAAATTCAGTCAAGACAGACAGAGGAGCAAATCCTGAAGAGAACTAAACTATAAGATTCTGTCTGAACCCTCATCCATGGCACAACTAAACCAGCACATGTCCTTCCTGTGCAGATGTATTATTCCATCATGTTCCAAAAAGCTTGCCTCTTTCTTGTCTGAGTTTTCTTCTTTTGTGTGTATGTACAGGTTTTAAGTATATGTGTGTGGAGTCTGTGTGCAATCAACTGAGGAAAGACCTGTTTTGTTTTACTAACAACTTGTCAGCATAACACACAAGGAGCCCCTGTTTTAATCTCATTGGTGCTTTTCTAATCTTCCATGCGGGGTCGAGGATATAAAGCATCAAGATGAACCATCTAAACCACAAGCCTGTTTTTCTCAAGTATTAAGTGAAAGAGCAGCACATACTGTGTGTCAGATGATCTTTTTCTGCTTACCAAGGAGCTGTTGTCCCATCAAGGACTACCAAAAGAACAGAGTGAGAACAGAGAGCTGACATGTTGGCAAAGGCCTGTAATGTTGCCATCAGTTACACAGTTTTCAAAGCACTGCACATCTATTTTGGTGTAGAGAAAGGAGTGGTGCCAAACTGTTTCAGTTTCAGCTGGGCTCATCTTTAGTGCCTGCCTTATGCTATGAAAAGGCTTGAGAAACATTCACAGCAGCAGCCTGTTTGGAACTCATACTTTGGTTAAGAAGAGATCAACCGAGAACACAAGATGATGAACCTGCTATACAGAAGGCTATACAGATTTCCCATGACAAAGGGAGAACTTACTGCTCTTTTGCTATGAAGCGTAGATACACATCATGAAGTACAGTGGCACACTGCAAAACACTGCAGGTGATGTAGTCCTACAGGTCTTTGCTTTTAATGTCAGTATTTTTGCTCTTTTTTATGTGACTGTTGCTGCAGGCGCATAGTACTGAGGGATATAGGCGGATGGGAGATGTGATGGGAACACTGATGTTGACACAAAAAGGGGTCTTGAGGGAGTGACGACTACGGTTGGGTATCATTTGAATTTTATCTGTTCTGATTCCAAATCAGATTCTGCTTATCGATTCCAGTGCTGATCGAATCCCTGTTTTGATTCCAAAATGGTAAGAAATCCAATGTTTATACAACAAAAAAATCCTTATTGGACTGACCACAAAAGCCGTTATTGCTCTGTGCTACTCCTAAGGTTTCCTCAGCGAAGCTTTCTCTTTATTGCCAACGAGAATGATGTGTCACGGCTAGCTGTCCCTGGCTGTACTGGAGGTGATGTGCTCAGTGATGGCTGGTGAAAACATTCGGACCCGGAAACCGCAAGTCATTGAACACCGGGCAGCAGCATTTAGGTACTTGGCATTTTGGATTTTGTTCTAATTTGGGACTGGATTTCGGTTCCCAACCCTAGTGACGACACAGCTAAGATTTGTCCCTGCCACAACTAGTCATGCCTTCTTTTTTCTGGAAAGAAGGCCTAGCCACTGGCTTGTTTTGTACAATGGTAGTCCTGTTTTCTTGTCCCAATTTGGACTGGACTGTCAGTGCTCAAGCTAAATTTTACGTTAAGTCAGAAATGGGTTAAACACTGGTTTTGTTAAGTTGAGATCCACACTGCAAAACAAAGACGGTCCAGCAACATTTTCTTCCAGCAGCTATAATCTCTGGCTCGTCTTCTGGTGCACCAAAACAAATCATGAAACAAAACTGAGCTGCCCAGTATAACTACCTCATCTAGAGCCAAACATCCTGGACCTCTTGATTGGGCGAGCTTATGAATAGTAAGTAGGTTAGTAGCAACAAAGTCCACAAGAAAATTAATGTGCTACACTCTTCTGGACATAAGGTAAAATAGGGGTCACTGAATAGGACAATGGTGTTCACCACAAACAAGTGGGACACCAGGACAAACTGTTTGTTTTAAGAAAGAACCCCCAAGCCAGGCAGCCTTGCACTGTTGCTTTCTAAGTTCAACTTCATGAGGGGAGATTTTTTAAAGAATTCACACCATAGAGAGCCCACCACACGCAGGGTAAAGCCTGTGTGAAATACACAAGAATATTTGCAAGGCTTCTTAGACAGAGCAGAAAATGATTTCATGCAAAAGACAGAGCAGAAGACAGGTGGAGAGTTGGGGGATCATGAAAGCTACAAAAGTGTTCTTAAATAAAATGGAGGTGTGAAAAAAACGCACACCCTTCTTTAATTTAACTGAGGCCAGTCACCTGCATAGTCATGGGTCTACTATGAAAAGGATCTATACTGTATCAAAACTCATCTTCTCAACATCACCTGATTCAACATGCTCTCACCAACACATCACCCTTGCCTTATCTTTTAACATAGGTGTAAACATCCACTTTGCATACCTGGTACAAACTATGGAAAGGATATAAAATAACATGGATTAGGAACACGTTATCACTGCAGAAGACCTGATAACTAACTACACTAACTACAGTAGTGTCTCTATGGTCTTTCATGAAACATATTATTTGATGTGGTCTTTTAAATACTGATGGATGTCCACCATGTCTGATTATCACTGTCTCATTTCTCATATTTCCAACAGAACTGGCACAAGTCAATGCTCTTATTGGCTTAAAGACAAGTAAGGGGGGTTAGTTTATTTTGATTCTGGCCTAACACGGTGTCAGATTCATGGCTGTTCCATGCGCACCTGAGGATACCATGATCCAAAGTCATGATGAGTGATCCCCAAAATAAAACGTAAGCTTCCAAAAGAATGTGCATAAACACATTTTGCAGCTCACAACTAAAGCTTAGGAAGGGCACATCATTATTTTAAAATTTTCATTTTGACATAATTTCAGTGTCTTACAATTTCTGTGCTTGTTTTTATATATATTGACAAAAAAGCATAACCAATAGAACTATGACAAGTGAACTAGATGATAGACTTGTATAAGTCCCAAACATGAAACAGAGAACTCGAAGTGTATATGCAACAGATGGATCTGTTTAGTAGCTCTAGGCCTGTTCATCTGTTCACAGTATCGCTTCTGTGTGTGCGCGTGAAGAAGTATAAAACAGAGATAAACGCAAGCCTTGCAGGCACACTAGTGGAGGGAAACTAGTGCCAGACAGAGCGAGACTTAGCGTTGGCAGAGCATGGGGATGTTTTCACAGCACATTATGTTTGAGTACACATCAAACATGCCACGCGCCGTTCTTTGACGGTCTCTGGTGAAGCTGCTTTCTGACAGGTGTTAGACGGGGTCCCTGGGTAGAAAGGTGAGCATGCTGTAAATACACCCATAAAGACATATCACGCACTTGGCAAATAGAGAGATGACAGGGACCTCCCTGATGATGTTTATGTTGAGGTACAGTTTGTAAAGGCAACACAATTGATATGCCAGTTATACTGTAATCCGATAATTGTAGGAATATAATAGTGTCAAGCTTTTAACAAGCCCACTTCCCGAGAATTCCCCTGAGTTACAGCTTGCAAAATGTTTGAATGAAACTAACTATAAACCCCAGCTACTTCTTAGCAGCATTCAAAAAACGGTTGGATGTATATTGGATAAGTAATGCTTCCCTCTTTTGGCCAGCCTCACTGCTTCACTACACCAACAATAAGAGCCAAAACCTGTTTAACATTGATTTGATGAGAGCAGGTTTACACTAAACAGACGCCATACAGAAAGAACAGACCACACCACAGTTATTGAGTATTTTCTCAGTGTCTATTATTACTGTATGTTCAATTCAATACATCTCGTCTCTCTGCGCCTGTTTCCATTCCCTCATCATTCCAGACCACAGTGAGGTAGATATTAGACAATCTTCTAATTAACAGTAAAACCACAGTCTAGTGGTCACATGTGTAATTTCTCCATAGGACACATTCTCCACCCCCAGTGTTCTGTGTGTGGAAGCTATGGGCTTTAATCTCATTGCCCCTTACGTTAGAATAACTGTGAGTACTTTCTTGGCAAAGGCGTCCACAGCTCAGGGGTTACTGCATGGTCGATCCTCCAGCGAGGTCCTTTCCATTCTGATTCAATCAATCTCTATTCCATCCACTGCCAAAATCAATTGCACTCCGCCTGGGATGCCTGGTTAAAATGTGGGCAGGCACAGACAGGCAGGGTACTCCTTGCTACAGCTATATCTCACCACTCTGAAACGGTTCCCTTACTCAGTAGGTAGTAGTGTAATGTGTAAGGCCAGTCCTACACCTCGGATCAGGCCCCACTTAACATCATTTTTTTGCTGCAAAGCGCTTGTGGTGAACACTAAACTTGATTTTATATATATTTATATATATTATCTCTATGCAGGCTTACCATTGTCCCCAAAATACAATGCAAAACAGTAATAGTTACAATTAGCATTTTGACTAATTTGATGTGTCATATCCAAATTAATTCACGGAAGTATCAGTAAGAATTTGTGTTACGTGGTCAACTTTCTAAATTTACTTCTAGACCAGAAGACATGTTTTTATTTCATAAAGTGACAATGTTTCAATGTATTTGTTACGTAATATTAATTCAAACTACTACTACTAAATTACATTCATATGCTTTTAATGCAGTCAACACACTGAAATTAATTAGTTAACCTGTTATAAAGCAGCTGCAGGAATTCTTAACTAAGTGTTAGCTTACAATGGTACCTAAGCTTGGATGGTCATTACATTTTTACATTTTTATCAGCTTTTTTGTCAGTGGATTACAATCAGCGTATTAGGCAAAATACTGTATCAAACTCTTGCTGTTTGGGTGAATACTTGAACCACATACACATTAAACAAAGGCTTGCTTATATCAAACTTACCAGCAGGCCAGTATGTTCATAATTTAATAATGCTATTTACAAAATGGATGCAGGTTTTCTCTTGCTATTATCGCTTTCGTGCAATTTGTCACCTGCCTACTAACAGTAGGTATGATGCATTTGTCGTCACACACATTTTTGTAGACTGATGACAGATTCATTTTTTTCTATTTATCTATTGCTTTCACCTTTTGAACATTTTGGAAACTCGTGACCATTAAAATGCTTGCAAGTTGGATGCACAGAAAGTTACACAAAGGGCTGACTAATGTGACTAATTTGGAAACAAAGAGTAAATTAACTGGTTGTTGAGGTCATCCATCAATAAAGAGTGGTCTTTAAATATTTACTGGTCATCTATCACCCACTTCTCCTTCCCCACTCAATCTATTGTTGAGGTCCAGCTCACACAAACACCAATAATATTTTGACATAATTATTACAGATAAAACATTTAGTTTTCCCTTATTTTGTGATTCCCATATTTATACCTAACCAGTGCTTTTGGGATTTCCACACTGTGATAATAAATGCACTGGAAATAAAAGCCTTGAAGTTGCAAACTGACTTTGCTTTGATACACAGTCTCTGTACTTTCAATAGTTTGTCGCTAGTTCCAGCCAGGCCTATATCCTCAAGCAATGCACTCCCCCCAATCGTGTAGTTTCCTTGTAGTAACCTTGTAGGCTCCACCCCTGCCTGGTGTGGACACACTGGCCTCTTCATCCCAGTCCATGGCCCGCCGTCTGGCACCTGGCAGCTGAAAAAATATGAGGCCTACTTAATGAGTTCTTTAAGAGAGTTTGAAGTGGCTGGTGTTCATGCTCCAATGCCCAGGGTTATGAGATAACCATGCAGCAGCAGGGCCTCCACCACAGGCTGCAGCTCTGAGCATGGACCAAGGCTGAAACTACAGGCTAAAACCTGGATAATGAGTCTAACCAGCTGCTCTGACAACTATTACCTTAGTAATGATTGTTTTTATTTTAGTAAGTTTATCTCGGGGATTCATAGTTATTCACACAATTCCAAGATCAGTCCAAATTAATCTTTAATTTAAAGCCGTAATCTCTGTTTATTTTTTATATAAAAATCAGGTGAAAACGGAAATAATAAAAAAAATATTAAAAATAATGTATGTGCATATTTGTTTATTTTATCTAAAATCTTTGGTGAATAATCAGCAGCTCCTTTGCACTTTTTCCCCGATTTAAGTATAAATACAATGTATTCGTGAGCTGTCCACACCTCATTTTTGTGTAAACAGTGTTTTGTAGCAGCCAACAACTACTTCTGGATGTGTGGGGACATAAAATCCTGGTCAAAATCTGTTTAAACCAATGTGCTTCTTTTAAATCTACGAGTACGATGAGAATGAGCCTTGAATATTATTCATAACTCTTCTTATCCGTTTAATTTTCTTGCTTTTCTTGCATATCTACAATATCTCTATCTCCAGCAGATGATGAAGCGATAGAAAGATGGAGAAGTCTCTTTGAGGCAAGGTAATGACTGCCCCTGATTTAGCTGCTTTGCAGCAGCCATCCCATATGGGAAAGGAGGGCAGATAGAAGAGGCTATTGGCCCACATCCAACACAAACACAGCCTTGTATCCTTAGCACAGAGCTCTCTGCCAAAACACTGGTTCTCTGTGAAGGCAGAAAAAAGGAGGGATAGGAAGGGAGGAAGATAGGAGACTTGATTAGGAAACCTTAATGGGACGATCCTGTCACATTGCATGGATGTCTGGGCCATGGTCCAAAGCATTACTGACACTGCACTAAAGTAACAACGAGAAGGTGAGGATCATACAGCTGCTGCACTAAGAGACTTCCCAAAACTCGATTCCTCACTTACACTCTCTGTGAATAATACAATTAGGCTTAGGCAATTAGCCTTCAAAATAAACTGCAGGTGAGACAGCACTTTACTGTACGATACAGCGGTTACCAGTAAGATGTGCTATGTAACCAGAGAGGCCGTATGTAATCAAACTCATTTCTTTTATAGCCAGTGTGCTGGTTCTCTACTTGGAGGCCTTTGCCACAGAGTACATTTAGTTAAATAACAAACAGTATCTTCTTTAAACAATATTTTCATTCATTACACCACAGAGAGTGACTTCGTGTGGACTGGAAAAACAGCAGGAACGGTATAATATGCAAACTGTAATTTTAACCACTTCACACAATCGTGGTGCCACACACTCAAACAATTACACAACTATTTAAAGTGTGGGCATGTAGATGGCTAATTTGGCCACTTTGATTTTCCCTTTCCTGAGTCTAAATGCAGAATGGCGAGCTCCAGTGAACAGATGAAATGCATGAGATGCTTGGGCAGCCCAGTGCAGGTTCACTGAAAGCTGGAAATGCTGAAGGCTAAGGTGTGGTTTCACAGCACTGAAGCCCTGCCACACTATTTTTCAAAAATCAAACACTCAAGAAAGACATTTTTTTTTTCTGTTGGAGACCGACAAGGACTACCTGAAATTCACAAAAAGAGCTATTGTTCCAAGGTTCTCCACTTCTCCTTCGTATCATGACTGTATTGAGTAAGGGATTGTTTTTGGCTGAGAAAAAGGCAACTAAACTCTTAAAGCGCACCGTGAGATACACAAAGATAAACAAAGTTAAATGAAAAGGGGTGAAAAGAGGGTAACTCAGACCATGGTAATTGCTCATTTGTAACCCAAAGCCTGGTTCCCCTGGTGGGTGCAGTGGAGAGAGTGATGGGGTATGCTAGCTGGGCCCCAGTGTGATTGGGTGCTCTGAGCCAGTACACCCTCGCCTGGCTTCCATGTATGGTTTGCTTGATTTGAAGAGTGACCTTGAGTGAGACAGTGCTCCTCTTTCGTTCCTGCTCTCCTCCCTAAACCATCTTTTCCCTCCCTCTGTCTAGGGAACGAAAGCTTTGCCAAGCCACCGTCAACACAAGAGCTTCAGAGGAATTACAAGCTGCCCAAAGCAGGGCTGTTTCGATGAATGGGGCTAGTGTCCTCACTCCTACTGTGTCTTTATGCCTTCAGTCGTCTGTCATCCTGCTCCAGCGCTGTGTTCAGCATCGAGGAGTAGGTAAGCATAGAGAACAGCACAACAATGCCTCTCTGGGATACTAAAATAAATATAATTTGAATCATTCTGACAAGGATGGGTTTCCTAACAAGGTACATTGGAAGGCCGCCTACCAGAGTTCCTTAATGCTTAACTCTGTAAGGAGATGGTTGCACATGGCCAGAGATTCTACGCTTGCCCTTCTCCAGACCACTGGCAAAACAAAGTCCTTGACACCTTGTGGGGGTGAAGTGGAGGAAAGGATTACAGCTGCATCCCACCTCCCTGTAAAAGATGGACTTCAGGCCTTCAGAGAGCAAGACGCTTCATGTGGATTTTTCTGCAAGGATTTACCTCCGCTTGTACTGTCATAACCACATGACAAATACAAAACTGCATTTTTTACATAAAACTCCTGATATTCTAGCTATGAGTCTTTCAGCCTCAATTGGATAAATCCTTATTCCAATCCAGCCATCCCCTAATTAGGGACAATTATTGAATAAAGGGGTGCTAAGAGACCAAAGGAAGCGGCTTGGAAGTGAGAAAGAGCTACAGCCCACAGCGATACAGTAACACTGAGTCCAGTAATGAAGAGTACAGATAACTAATTCATGGAACAACCATAGACATTGGAAAATATGGCCCGATGATGACAAAATAATCACAGGATGACAAAATAATAATAGGAAAGAGGAATCATCCTGAACAGGCCTTAAAGCCCCCTTAAATGTACCCCCATCATATCTTTTAACATGTACAAACTGCCATAAGCAGAAGGAGCAATTTCCAGTACTTTGGAGCACTGTCTGGGTTTACATGAGGATTAAGGTTTGGCTGTCGAGTCAGAATCCAATGTAGAGCCTTCTATAACAAACTGAAGTAATTAACAGCTCACTTCTAAGGCTAACCTCTTTCATTTAGTGTCCTATGGAGCTGCCTCTTCCCAGGAGTGAA
Source organism: Lateolabrax maculatus (assembly GCA_031216445.1). Taxonomy (NCBI): domain Eukaryota; kingdom Metazoa; phylum Chordata; class Actinopteri; order Acropomatiformes; family Lateolabracidae; genus Lateolabrax; species Lateolabrax maculatus. The sequence continues at coordinate 16,548,570 of CM062198.1, forward strand.
GACCTTAACAAATGGCTTTAATAGGCAGACCTTCATAATGTAAACCCATAGTCTTGTGGGACAGCTCACGGCTTTGACCACAGAGCAAATATGAGTAATTTGTATACACGTCTGCTGGGAGCCATAACAACCGCACTGGGAGGAATTACTTTATGTAATTACTTGAGAAAATATCTTGGTAAGACACATGCAAGGCTATGTCATGCTATGAAAGAGGAAAACAGAGGAGGTTACAGAGAGAGAAGGGGAAAGCGAGAGAGAGATTATGTGATCTATCCCTATGGTGGTTAGGGCGCTCGGTGGAGAGGCTATGAGGCAATCACAAAGGCTCTTCAATTGCACCCGGCAAATTTACTCACATGGAAAATTAAGCAGAGACGGCATTCTGTCCCCCTAAAGACTTTAAGATATATGGCTGCTTTTGTAATTATCATGGGTCAGGTCCTAAATTGAGATATGTTCATATACCAGTGATTTCCGTGTAAATCTTCCTCTGTCTGTGATGATTCTTTCAACAGCATACTTGCATGTGTGTCTGGCTTTTACATTTTACATACTGTTATCTGTGTGTGTGTGTGTGTGTGTGTGTGTGTGTGTGTGCGCGCTTGCATGCATGCATTTGTGTGTGTATGTGTGTACGCATCTGTGTGTGAATGCAGTGGGTGATATATGAGTTGTGGTAGGATTGAGAGAGCCCTGTCGACAGCTGCTGGCTGCCATTCACACCTGAGAGGACCCATGTCCTGATGAGAATTAATGTACTCTGACATCCTCTGGGACTCTGGCAGCCCCCAGAGGGCCTAATGAAGAAATACAACCTTGCCAAGAGAGAAGGGGCATATCAAAAGGCTCCCTCAGGCCCCAGGAGAGGGCATATAGAGAGGGCATATAGAGAGGGCATCGATAGACAGAGGAGAAATAGAACAAGGATATTTGGGAGTGGAGCAGAAAGACGGAGAAAATTCTTGGGCTTGTATACTTTTGTTATGATTTTTTTTTTCCCTCTCTCTCTCAGATACAGTGTAAGCCTCTGATGTTCATTATTATGCTGATCTACCTTGCTGTGTTAATTAAACATGCAGAAAGTGTCACCAACATATGCTGGAAATTTCTCACCTGCTCATTAAAAACCTAATAATCAATCATATTTTTTAGAACTCTTGAGAATGAACCAATTGCCTGCAGGTTACATGTTCTGACCTCCCAGCAAGCCTGTATGGAGAAGGGTTCTTAAGGTCTGCAAGGTTAGTGGACCAACCTCTCTAGGTCATTTGTGTCCTAGAAGAGGTCATGTATGGCCTATCTAAAAAGGACCTGTGTTTGGGATTTAAGTATTGGTCATTATGCAAAATCTATTTGAGTCCCAAGTGATGTATCATCCAAGTACCAATTAAAATGCTTCCCTTTAAATTCAGGGTGACTTATACATCTCTGAAGGGACAGATGGTAAAGCATAATGGTATATTTGTCCAGCCCAGCCCTCCATAGACCACAGAGTCTCCCTAAATCCCTCATTTGCTCATCACTTTTCTTCCCCCACATCCTTTCCTCAATCCGCCTCCCTGAAACAAAAAGCAGCACATTAGATTTCCAGTGCTCCACCACTCTTGGCAAACAGGGTGACTTTCATGAGTGAGGCAGGCCGAGTTTCTAATCTCAGAGGAGACTGTGAAATTCTGAAATAAAGACTCAATATGAAAGTCTGACCACCAGAAAGAGAAAAGAAAGAAAGGCAAACAGACAGACGTAGTAGTGAGGGCAAGCAAGGAGGTGGCGGGGGGGGGGGGGGGGGGGGGGGGGGGTTGATGCTGGGTGAAGATGTCTGCACAGTACATTTTAGTTGTTGACTATGAGTGAGACCCAGGGCTTTGGCTCCAGGGGAGCCTGGGGCCAGTACAGTTGAGGTGCTCCCAGAGGTTCAGCAGAGGGCCAAGGCAGAGAACAGAGTAAACTGGGACCTCTGCCTGGAGGACCAGCAGCCTCTGGATCCCCTCATGATGTTGACTAGCCATCCACAAACCACCGGGAAATGGCGGTAAGCGCTGACCCAGACAGAATTCCAGGCGTGTGACCATGTGACGTCAGTGCAACCAACATCTATCATTAGCACATCCACAAGCTCTACCCGCATGTCCTTCTGTCCGTTCACCAACAGAGGATACTGCCCCGCGATGAAGCCGGTTGGGGGTTTCAAAGTGACCAGATGCCTGTCTTTTTGCTATTGCACAACAGCTAATTTGAAGTTAATTTCAACTGCTTCTTTAACAGCGTCTCAGCAGTCACACAGCAACACCCGTTGCCAGGATATCCCTGTCTGACTTCGGCTCTGCCACTAATCCCTGAAAATTACAATGTAACTGCATCCATGGAAAGTCACGGTAGCCACTCAGACCGTCCCGTTCAGTCACAACGCAAAAGCCTTAAAATACAAGCATTATCACGGAACCTATGGAGAAACATATTTCCAAGTTCAGATTTAATTCTCTGCTCCCTCACTACAGGCCTCCTATTATAAAATAAGGTTTGGTATTCAGCCAAGTGTTCAACTGGGATTTTTTTTCCTGATTCATTTTAAAACAAACTTTTGTTTATTCACATGCAGCAAAGTATTTTTGAGGGTTGTGACTGACAACAAAGAAAGTTTTGCCATGGAATGACTGGGCAACACATTAAAACGGAGGAGTGTAAATCAATTTTAACGATTTAAAAAAAATCTATTCTTAAAAAAAATCTTTGCACATCAATTCCATTCGTCAAAAGCTAAACATCTGTGCTCGGACAGTGACGTAGAAGGGAAGGGAGATGCTTTCTTTTTAGGCTCCAATGTTTGGACAGAAATTGCTCTTTCATCCTCAATAAAAAAAACTTCCCAAACATTTATGTCAAAACAATCTCTTCAAAGTCCCCTGTCAAACATGTATGCAGATGAGAAACACTTTTACCCAGTCCTCCTGTAGGCAAACATTACTTCCAGCTGAGAAAACATTTCCCAGGCAGAACAAGCTATACATGACAGAAGGCTCTAGTTTCTTACTCCATATTAGTCAAACACTATACAATATTAATACATTTACTGTACTGTGCACCCTTTCCATGTTACAGCCTCTGTAAGCCTTCTAATAGTTGTATTTTTAGAATGAACACATAAGTTTCAGTTGTTTTTCAAAATGCCAGTTACCAAATAGTTAAGTTAATGTAGGCAAAATGCATTAAGATCTGGGCGGCTTATCCTCTCCTATAAGCCACCCAGGAAATCCTGTATGTGACTGGTAGACAAGTGGAAACCTGGTGGAAAACGTGGTGAGGCTGGGTTCACATGGAGCACTGGGGCTGTTATGTACTGTATATTGTTTTCAAATAGCACTTTAACACCTTCATGTCTCTCACCAACGTTTCTTTATTCTTTTATCTATTGTTTGTGTTTTGGGCATTTTCTTTGTCTTTTGTTTCTACCCATGGATATAGGTGGTGGGAGTTAATTGTGGCTTATTATGATTTATGCGCTGCTCTCTGCATGGATTTGGAAGCTAGGGAAGTTAATAAAGGAGTTTTTTCAACTCAATTCTCTCTCTCTCACACACACACTCACTGTCTCTCGCATTAAAAGAGAGAGACAACAAACCTTAATTAAGGTTTGGTCTTAATTGGTTTAAGTGCGGGTTTATGGAGTAGCCAATGATCCTCTAGACACCAGTTTGATGTGATCATTTTGCAGCTGCACGTCAGGTGAACTCTGACCCTACATCTCTACATGATAATAGCAAGAGAAGACCCTTGGCCTCTCTTAGTATCAAACCTCTCATATTGGTCACAATGGCCATGTACAATGTCCACTGTGACCAATAATTGATGATGTCTTTTAAGCCTCTTATTTCTTGAAATGCATAATTTTAATGAGCATGTGTGTTTGTGTGTGTGTGTGAGTGAGAGAGAGAGAGAGAGAGAGAGAGAGAGAGAGAGAGAGGCAACATTTTCTAGCAAACAAAAAAAAACTGAGAACTGTATGATTAAAATTGAAAGATTAAAACTGGAACATGGTTCAAATTTTCAACGCACAGTTCACAAGTATCTGTTGCACTCTGGCCATCAAGCTGTAAAACTGAAATGTAAAAATAAACCTAGGTGTTAGCCAAGATATATCCACAAAAATCAACATAGAGCCATTTGGGGCACTTACATTCATTCCAGCTGCCACTTTAGTCCTCAATAGATCAAGTTGATTTTGTATATTTGTTATAAATAATCTATTCAGCTAATAAAAAATTTTAAATTATAATTTTTAGAAAGATCTGTTTTATTGTGACCTCTGCCCAAAGATAAAGAAAGTGGACACATTCTCTGAACATGAGCCAAGAAGGCTCTGTAGATCTTTTGGACACTTCTGGCACTCCTCATTATGTCACACAGAAGCACAAAAGCAGCTAATGCAGCAATAACAGTGTAAACAAGCTCGGCACATTACATTCTCCTCCTATGGAGACTGCTGCAATGGGAAGGACGGTGAGAAACTGAAGCATGTCCTAACTCTATAAAATATACTGCGGATCATCTTAATCATGCACAATGTTTTGAAGAGAGAATGTAAGGAGTGAACTTACTTTGCTTCTCTAACATTACAAAATGAAGCAAAGTGTAAGAAATTGGTTGTCATATTAATTTTGTAATTTATAATTACTGAAGGATAACAACACAGTCAGTAGTATTATGAGCCTTGATGAGGTTAATAATCCAGCTGTGGTTTGGATTATTTGTAAAAGGAAGAAGAGTCTAACTATGAAGACGTTTTGGGACTCTGAATAAGAATCTGTGGAGTGGTGCTTGCAATCGTGAGAGTGGGTCTAGGAGAGTTATGGCTTTAGCTAGCCTGTAGTTTATGTGCACTCTGGGTAAAATGCAGAGCACTTTGAGAACATTTATCATAAAACACAGGGAAGGGACTGGGATGTAAAATGGCTGCTCTGCTCAGCCTCAGTATCTGCGATCTGATATAAACTCTCCAAATAAATAATGCATGACTGCACTGTTGAAAAAATGTCAGAGTGCCTCTTATTTCTTGCTATGACAATTATAATGCTTTGTAAGGTTTTTGTTTTCCTCTTTTTTCATTTGGGAAAACTCCACTTCTCTTTTATTGTATTTAGGGCCACACAATGTGGTTTTGCTTGTCCCAAGGTTAACTTTACTATACCAAGAAACCTTATCATGAAGTGACACTGTACAGACCTCTTTTATACACATTGGCTTGATGTGTTTTAGGAAATGTAAGGCAAGGGATTGAGGAGATGGACGGACTAACAGTGCACAGATAAAGCTCAGATGGGGGATAGATAAATGTTTATAATACGCCAAAATTTATTTAATACTTCATGCACTTAGGAACGTACCGTTATGCTGCCTTGTAGAACTCACGGACTACTTATCACCGTTCCCATTACTTAATCAATGATAAATTGTACTTAACCCAAGAATATAAGAATACCTTTGTCCCTCACAAATGATGATCAATTAATCACAAAATCCCTACATTTGGATGAAATGAAGCTGCAATCAACTTTCATTATCAATTTTCTTCAATGAACTGGTTATTGGTTTACTCTATAAAATGTTTTTAAAAATTAAATTGTTTAAATTACTTGTTTTGCTTGACCAAAAGTCCAAGATGTAAAATTATTCAATGATATAACACACAGAAAAGCTTCTTCAATTTACATGTATCAATTAATCAACTAACTGTCTCAGGACTAGATGATACTCTTACTCTTCCCCATTTCTCCACACTTTTTCTTGTGTATTTTCTCAGAGACATAAACAAAACCTACATCTACTCTCTCTAAAAGGACACAGGCACTGGGAACTCCATGCACATTGGCAGCATTTAGCAGGTGACAAATGGAGTTTCCCAGGCTGAACCAGCCCAGAAGGCTCACTCAGATGGGTTGATGAATGTAGAAGTGAGCCCCGACAGGCACGTTTATTTTTATTACATCTGTCATCGTACCTTTGCAATGTCTCCACAGCAAACACACATACAGAGTACATGATACACCAGGAGGAGGTAGTAGTCTTGAATCACAGTGACAACTGTGTAGAGATTACACAGCTATTACAACTTTTGGTTGTTACACTGCTGGTAGACATCGTGCTTTCAGAAAATGCTCCATAACATGCCTTGAATTTTAAAATGTTGCTTGGGATGTAGTGTAAGTGTGGAGCAAAGGAGTCAAATCAATGAATATAGCTAATTTCCTTTCTATTTCCTCAAAGACAACATTGAGGGATGACATGGTAGAAAGCAGAGGAGAATGGCAAAGAGAAATGTAAGATTAATATACAAATAAATGCTAAATTTAAAAAATAAAAGTATTCTGTGTACCTATCTATTGAATAAATATGAAAACAACACTACGAAATGCAAGTGTACAAGCAGTCTCAAAAGAACATCCACCATCATTTCGTTCCCTTTCCCTCTCGATGAGAGAAACACATGATAGCAGGGAAAAACATGTTTCTTTATTTGGCTACACACAGAGTACTTTATCTATTTGACAAAGGATGTGAAATCACAGAAAAGAGGAGTGGAGAAAGGGGGGAAATATTCTTTTTAAGAAAATGATTCATGGGCTCGAGCCTGTGCAACTCATGAGTCAACAATGTACTGTGGGTGTCTTTGGGGGTGTGTTCAGCGAGGGGTGTGTATCAATAGGTAATAAATCTCTGAGCATTCCCAGGATGAGGACAGCCTCACAGGTGTCTCACTCTTAACACAGCAGCTTCAGCAGTACACACCGGTCATGGAAATACTGTGACTCATTTGTAGACCACAAGTCAGTTTGGAAATGCCTGTTCATATGCGGTGAATGTGGTGACACCAACGTAAAAAAAACTAAAAACACTTTATGTAACTTAAAAATTTGATTGCAGTGATATTTCATGCATGTATGCTGGTTTCCAATGGAATCCACATTAGGGATTGAGTTTTGGACAGGGCACAGGATTTTAACTGCCTGAATTTGGAAAATTGATGATTTACACAGTTGCACACAACTCATTATCCAGAAAATGTAAAATATTATCTGAACTAGAAGGTCTCGAAGTGGGTAGTAATGAAGACTACATAAAAGCTCAAGTTAAATGCTCCCTTTTGAGCTTCTTTAGTTGTTTGAGTGTTCAAGGGGCGTAATATGCAGTGAAACTTATAACGATGAAGAGAGGAAAGAGAGAGGTAAGTACACAACTATCAATGGTATTGACTTAACATTCGGACACACACTTGCTTTCACCTTGTCTCATGCCAAGCTTCACCATACAACTCAATCAAATTAAGAGCAGCCAAGCTGAGACCCACTCTCTTCCATTCAAACGAGCAAGGAGAGACACTATGACCTGCTTAATGGTGATAAAATGGTCTTTAATGGGACTGGCGTGAGACAGATTTAATGTAGTGACTTAATGCTGAGGTCTCTCACCTTTTCCGAAGGCTCCAGGGAAAGCTACCATTATGTGATCAAAACCCCCTGCCACCTGATGGGCTAGCTGGAGACCCTGTATAATCAAGGTCAGCATGGGCCTCTGGATAATGCAATAACAATTATTTCTATTGTTTAGCCTATAAAGTGTCAAAAATAGCAACACATTAGAAGTTACAAGTGATTTTTTTTTTTTACATTTATACACATCAATTATATAAAAGAGACAAAAACACACACATTTTCACATTTTAAGTTCCCATTCACTCAAAATTGGGTTTTGCTTATTGTTAATTCATTTAAATGTTTGACTTTCACTGCGCAGACTCATATAGTTCACCACCTTAAATCTGAGTTCAAGGTGTGTATGTACAAACATGATTTTTTTTTTTTTTTTTACATCAAAATTAGTTTTGGAAGCCAAGTGTGGTCCAATATACAACTTACACAAGTGCGATTTGGAAACTTGAAGCCTTTAGCGTGCGTTCACTGAAAATTGACTTTCAGTGAGGTAGGAGACATCTTGTGTTCAACAGTTAAAATTTTGAAATTAAGATTTTTTTTATCAACGTAATTTATATTTTTGCAGAAGAAGAAACATGAGACAAAATGTATTATTCAAGCGTTTGCATTATCAGTATTTTTATGTCTTAAAACATAACTGAAGGGGATCTTTAATAAATGACAAACAACCAATTGGTTGTCAAAAAAATGTATCTTCTGTTGATTGACTAATCAATTAATCAACAATTCATTCAGCCCAGTATGATTTTACTGGCAAAACCCAGCCATTTAAACTAACAAGCCCACCTGTTCAATCAGTTTTTACTAAGAATTACCAGCATTAGCTCCGAGCAGAACACTTACTACAAAAACTCTGCAAAATAGAGAGAAGTTTTCTTCCATCTCACCCACAATAACATACAGAGTGGGTCCAGTGAGCCATTTCCTCAAGTTCCACGTTGAAGAAGCACAGTTGCAGATCAGCACAATCAGTACTCTGAGATCAAATGATTACAAATTCGAATTTCTCTGTGTGTGACATCTCTAAACTCATCTTTCTGTTGTGTCATTTCTGTTTCATTCAGCCAGAGGAGGTTTTAGTCTCCAGTTCATCTGGAGTTCAAATGAAGCATCAGGGATTGTTCACCCTGTCGATGTCTGTGGTGTCTTGTAAGGAGCGGCCAGGGAGAAATCCTTTCAATTACAGTGATTTATGAGAGACCTTATTGGGCTTATTACGCATGGGCTAAGACTAGGAGTATTCTACTCTGTAGAGAGGGTCATTTAAGTGTTGATTACATGAAGAAAAATTGGAAGCTTCATAAATATTCCTTATAGTATCAAATCTCATGCTGACGGTCATCAATCTACAATAACTTGCACCCCATTAGTCATAATGAACTTCATCTACCAACGATTTCCTCCCCATTTTCCATTGTGTGCCACTAACAACAAAACTGACAAAAAATACTTTTCAAACCGTCCTCTGTTTTGTTGTATTATAAAAGGTGGAAGTTATTAAACTCTCTCCACTCCTTTCAGATTTGCAAATAATGCATATTTTTGCAGTTTCACAGACTACCTACCTTCTCCAAGGATAGTCTAATGGTGGCACTAATATTGTTACCTTAGAATCTATCTGTGCCGCTAAGTAAGCTTTTACATCTCAAACAATTATGTAGGCCTCATTATGCAATTCAGCAAATACATTTAACTGTAATGCTCCAACTTTGTAAAGATAAAAAATATATCTTCCACACAGCTAAAAGGGTATAAACACATGTTATTTTTCCCTTGTCTTGCAAAAAATGGAACTGGGGAAAAGTTTAATGACAATCGTGTAATTTCAGAAGTCAGCAAAAGAAAAGTATTATTAACATAAAGAGTACCAACACCACAATGTTTTCACTGAAAATCAGCATAGGCCTCTTTTGGCCTTAAGCTTGAGAAAACAAAGAATTAGAGGTCTGTCTTCTGGCAACAATACGTGTGACTATGTGCCAGCACTAACTGATATTAGATGATTGTAAAGATAATCATACATTACCTTTTCACAGTTGGTATGTTATCATTTTGTATCTAATTGTCTAATTTGTGCAAGGTTTCAATAAAATAATAACAGCAATCTACAAAAACAAGATGTCAATGGTTTCTGACAGGACAAGTAGCATTTCAAGTGAGAACTGCTGAGGGAAGACACAGCTCTTTATCTCTATTGTTGAATTCAAGGCTCCACTGCAATACGAGAGCTGGCCTCCATAACAAGCTTGCTCCTCAATAAGATTGTTACGAGGTATACTGTGGGATACGATATATATATTATTTCAAGGCAAGTGGGGTTATGTGTGTGTGGGTAAGGGCACATAATACTGTAGCAATACTGTGATCCCGGGAGCTGTGTGGAAGTCACTCGGTCGATGCTGATGAGAAACACGAAGGGTTGACTCTATATTTAATAGAACTTGTTAAGGAGGCATGCAATATCATTAGAGATAAAATAAATCCTATCTGACAGCTTTCATTGAGGTTGTCGTTTAGAGATATGGAATCTCTGCTCTTGTTCCTTCACAATAGAAACATTGGTTCATTTCCTGTCTACACGGATGAGCTGCCCAATTTTACGCCAGCCTTTGAAGGTAATTTTACATTGCCAAGGCCTCTGTGATTTTAACTTTGCATGCATTATTTACAGAGAAAAGGGGGGGGGGGGCAGGTCTATCGAAATACTCCTTGCCCCAGGTAATTATCCAGAAGTCTTAGTCCAGCCCCGTTGATGAAATGTGCTCATGTTTATGCACATGAAGGGGATTACACATTCAAACAGTCGGACCACTATTTCACTTCCTCACTGTGTAATTATAAACGGATTAGACTGCATTCAAAATGCAAAGACACCCCTTATTTTGAACCATATCCTGTTCCAAATAATATTGTCTGTATGAATGCATGTGCTTGTCTTATCTATGGTTATTTCATTTGGCAAAAAAAACTATGTGTTTTGAAGTGTAGAAAGAGAAAGAACCCAAAATGGTGAGTATATAATTTCTATTTCAAACCCATGGAGCTTCACAGTGTTAAAGTCATAATGGGCTGCAGGCAATCAGAGGAAAGACATGGTGAATTAATTAGCCTGGCAAATAGAGAGGCCCCCTGTATTGACCCCTCATTGGTTTTCTCCCTCCACCTCTGTGCCAGCCACACAATCAGCAGTGTCACTAATTAAGAAATACCAGTTCGGATTCTGTCCTTTGTAACTTGCACCAGACGATCCCCTAAATTAAAAACGGGGTACACTCACTAAGTGAATGAATATGAGCACAAGCAACTGCCTATAAAAAACACTTTATTTTGACTATTTGTAGATTGAAGTTCTCTTTTTTTTTCTGTTTTACTTTTGTATTTTGTTGTCTGCATTGGGGTAGATTGCGAGTATAAAGTAAGCATTTTTTCATGAAAGAATAGCATACGTAAAGTATAATATTATTTTATACACACATGCACACAGACACACACATCTATAATAACATCACCAGTGAAGCAGAGGGTGATAATAAAAGCTGGTAATCCATTTGGTGCTTACACATCCATATAGAGTTCAAAGGTGACACTATAGCTGGAGCTGGAACAGTCTGACACAAAATAGATTGATACATTTACAGAGTGTGCCTATATGTTGATTGTATTTTTCTACCTATTGTAATATTTAAGCTTAGATTTGGAATAGAATGTAAAATCTTTTCAGATACCAAAAACGGATGTCTATAGCTTACAATGTGTCCTATACCATACAATGTAGGATATTAAATGCATAATCATGTATTTTCTTTAATACAATGTACATGTTGCTTATACATTTATTTGTTTGTTTAATATAGTTTTTCTCCTCAAAAATATCACGTCACCATCCCTCTATCTGATAACATATATATGAAAGTATATTAGAGGAAGGCATTCAATAAATAATACACTCAGGAAAACACTTAATACATAAAAATGTCTAAACAACGTAATGTGGCTGTATTTTCATCTTCTTTACCTTGATGCCTGTTTCCCCTCAAAACGTTAACTGAACACACAAATGGTTGGTTGAATGAAATTCAGCAAGACAAACTGAATTGAGGTTCTACTGAACTTTTAGTGCACGTACAGTGCTACTAAGAGTTTTGTTGTTGTTGGTGTGCATTAGACCAAAACATCAGCTCTACAGTTCTTTTTCCTTTAATCAGGAAGAAGTCCCACTGCACAATGCTGTAATACTTGCAGACGGCCAATATTACAGCTAAGGGAGCAATCACGCACATTAGAGAGGTGGAGGTTGAGAGAGCAGGCCCTAGTCATTCCTACAATAAGGAAGAGTAACACCAGAGACAGAAACAATAACTGCACTTCCTCTACATTGGTGCCCCCATGCACCCAAATGCAGAAAAATGACAGGAGGTGACGTTCCCCGCTGCATTACTTTTGAGTTACGGAGGTGATTTGCAATTCAAAGAGTGTGAGGAGTGCTGACCACAACACTAACGCTTCCACAGGCCCACTGAGGCAAATAAGACCTGGGGCAATTTGCAGCCCCTTTTGCTAGGAAACACACTTTTAGGCCAAGTCATGTAAAATAAAAATATGATAAATACCAAAACTAATGAGGCCAAATTTTGTTTTCTGAACTAAAAATAGAGGCGGGTGTTAGGAGTTAACTTTATGTCAAGGCTACCTTTTCTTGGAGCAACTTTGATAGAGTTGGCCTTGACAACGTTGCAAAGTAGCTTACATGTTCTACTTGTAAATTAATGTTTTGCATATCTGCTTAACTTGTGAAATTAACAGTAAAGTCTTACTTATGAAAATTGTATACAATAGATTTGCATTTGTTTGGTGCAAGTAGAATTAAAAACGTGAACTTGTGTTTAAGCATTTCTGTGTGAGGATAAAAACTTGTTATTTGAAAAATATTTCAATAATGATTGCCACAACCTGAAACATTCTTACCTGAACTATTAATCATAGTGTGTGACTTCTGTGCTGCCATATGGAGGAGCAGCATGTGAAGAGCACCAAACTTGCTGATCCTCTGTAACTGGGCCCAATTAATCCTGCCGGCTGCATCATCCACATCAGGTCTGTAGTGTGCTGTGCTCCAGCCAGAGAGAAATATGAGTACTGTATTTCTCCCAGCAGCTTGTCCAGTCAGAAACAGCAGAACTCAAAGCACCTATGATTAATGATGGAGAGTTAAACTACTATAGATGATTTAAGATGACATGGGAAAAAGAGGAGCAAGGGCTTTAGACTGAGGGTTAGCACCATAGTTAGGATATTTTTGAAAGGTGAAGGTGACGTGAATTACTTAACCTTCATTGATATGGAGGAGTGATAAAAAAAAAAGGGAAATATCAGTTTGACAAAATTGTAGCTGCATTCGTAATATAATTGCATGTAAGGCCATTTACATTTCCATCTAGTACATGCAGCAATATTTCACAAATATTGTGAGTGCACTCGGGGAAAAGTCAGCAGATCAACAAAGTCAGTAGGATTCATTCTCTGGGGACCATGAATGTCTGTACAAATTTCACAGCAATCCATCTGGTGGTTGTTGGCCTATCTCCGTCTGGAATTAAGTGGTGAACCAACAGACCGACAGGCCGACATTGCCATCCCTTTAGCATGGCTAAATACGGGTTAGAGAAAAAGAGGGATGGCTGGATGGCAGTGGATTGTTTGTGGCTTAAAACAAGTTAGAGTTTGTTCGGCTAGTACAAGCAGGAGACCTGTTGGTCCAAAAGGTTGGAATTGGTCAAAAGAAAGAAAAGACAATCTGGAGGTACCACAAAACAGCACAAAACATCAACATTTAGACAGACAATCAAGGTGCGAGCTCAGATGCTCAACCCAAGCAATAGTTAAAAGTGTGTGCACAGTTTCTTCACACTTACACACTAGGGCTCAATTTTCATGTGCTTTTTGCCCTTCTGAGCCAAGCACAAACAGAAGGAAGGTTCATTAAAATGAGGCAGTGCAAAACAAGGTATTACTTTAATGAAGTCTCAGTCTGTGACGTTGATATCTGACTGATTACAGTTGAATACCTGTACATTCACAAAATTAAGTAAAAAAAACAATATTATATTTTACAATATTACAGAAAAAATGCCACACAACACAGCTTGTAAAATGTGTTTCAACACAGGATATCAATGCCAGTAGATCTGCAAATGCTTCGACAGCACTTTCTAGTTACAATGTTGATCGCGTCTCTCTATCTATCCTCCTGCTAATCCTTAACAGCAAGGAAACTCTTTCCAATTGTATTTGTAGAAAAGAATCATGCAAACAATATTGGGAAGGACTTATCAGGAGAAAGCACGGGAACCCTAATTGGATTGGACTCATATCAGATGCCAATATCTGTATAATTAGTTATTGGTTCCCTAAATGTAATCACTACTGATCAGATTTATCCAGCCAGATGTTTATTCTCAGATATATTTATGGATGATCAAGTGTTTTTGAAGTATATAACTATATAAAACTGACATTAGACAGTACTAAGTGAATCTAACCTGTACTGGGGTGTAGTACTGTACTTATGTGTACATTTTCTGATGTGACTACCTGTACAACCAATTGATTGATGGATTGATTGACCTCTGCAATGTGAGAAGGCAAAAGTCACTTTCTCATGCAAAAGAATCAATCAGTACTACAAGGAGAATCTATGGCTACTAATCAGTTACTGGTTCGGCTCAAGGTGATGAGCCCCATATTTTGTGAATCAAGATGCGAGCACAGGAGCTGCCATAGGACCACAACACTAGTGAGTTTGCATATCCAACAAAGATTTGGTATAATTATATCAGAGGTGCTAGCACAGAGGGTGCTGTGATCAGGGTTGGATTCAAAAATAAAACGTACGTTATAACGTACGTGTAAAAAGTATTAGGCTTATTGCAGAAGGTAGTTTTACAAGTGAAACAGGATGCACAGGCCTAGACTAGTGTAATTTTCTCCACAATTTTCTCTTTTGAAAAAGCCAGCACATCAAGTAAGCCTCAAGGATCATAAATAACATCCTGTTTATGTTACTTCAAACGGTATGACTTCAGCAAATTTGCAGCAAAGAACTACACGAGTGTGGCTGAACTTTGGAGTCAGCATCAGCAGAACTGTTACGGTGTATTGGGATTCCTGGATTTTAATTTTATTTGAACTACAGAATAAATTGAAACTACATTAATAGATACATAAAGTCTATTTTGTACTCTCACTTTATTTATCTTATAAGCTATTAAAATGTGTCCAGCTTAGGTTTTTTAAAGTATATTATTTAGTTTCACTTACCTCATTATCAGTGTAAAATATCAGTCAAGCTTTGTTTCATAGGACATAGTCAATGTAGTCTAAAAGCAGCTATTTAGAAGTCTGTAATATCACTATAGGGTTGTGCTATGGGAGAACTTACACTACTATGAAAATTCACAATGAGAAACTTTGGAGGTATAAACTGGCATCAGCCAAAGATTAAGATTAAGTTTCTTCATCTGAATCCCAGCAAAACCATGTAACCATGTATGCCCTGTAACAATTTTTTTGAGGAAAATCAACGACGGCTGCATCTCAAAGACTTCTTACTATATAAAACCTACAGTATGACATTGTCCAACAGGTGCAGAATCACAAAGCACAAATCTACCCCCCCCCCCCCCCCCCAAACCATTTTGTCAATTACATACACAATGATGTCCCATTCTCAAAGCAAATTCAGTCAAATTCATGTTTGTGGAGATAAAGAATCATTGTACTTGCCAGCAAGATGTCAAAGGCCCATTTTGTCTTTTTATGAATGACAGCAATTATTTACACAGTATCTTTTGCAGATCCTGTCGAGCTGACTTTGGCAGTTGCTATTGATTGTTTTAATTACAGTGAGTGACTGAAAGGGTTGTATGCAGTTATTCCAAGCTGTGTTTATATGTAAACAATAAGGCATCCACTACCAAAACAGCAAGAGTTATGATGTTACAAGGTGTTTTCAAGCCACAAATGTTTGCACCAAATAGGTATGAAATTTGCTTGCACCCAATGAATTCAAGTTCATATGAGCTACAATGGCATAAAACCAACTGAAGTCTGTGATGGTAAACTCAGACAGACTGAGATAGCCATCAAAATGCAGATTTGGCTTTATTTTGTTTCAAAGTATATTTATGTGTGTGAGAGTGTGTGTGTGTGTGTGTGTGTGTGTGTGTGTGTGTGTGTGAGTGAGTGAGAGAGTGAGAGAGAGCGAAAAAGAGCTTGTTTTTTCCCCCCATATTTCCTGTGCCTGATCGTGCTCTGTGCCCACACTGCATGTGCCTCCAAACACAGCAGTGAGGGATGACGGCTGGACCTCTCCTACGATAGACCACAGTGATATTCCATGAACATTTCTTTTAGCCGTCCATAAAAAATGATTTTCTCATGTTTTTTACACCCTGTTAGTGTTTATATTTAGCCATGAGTGTATTTTTCAGAGTTAGTTACTAATCAGACTGTACTGTTGTGTTTTATTGTTATAGAATAACACACACACATACACACAGAACTTTGTTGTGTACTTGCTGAAGATAGATAAACAGCAAAAAACCATAGACCTGGACTCTGCATCTCCTTCATCCACACTCTCACCTGTATATCAAAATGGTGTCCCAGATGCCACAAGGATGAGAAGTCTCCCACACCTACAACCATTATTAACAACGCCACTAAGTGCTCAACAGGATCCACAGTGTAAAAGAGCTACAAAGACTTGCCTCTGCAAACACCAGACGGTAAAGGGTTCTTTCCACCTCAAGGTTCAAGTCAAGTGGAACAGTCACAGCTGCATCACCAAGAAGGCAGGGACTCCCCCTCCTGGTGCTGTTCACAGTAAGCCTGTAGCCAGCTACTGCCCCTGTCATAGTGCAACATTCAGTAAGCCTGATGTCAGTTATCGTTCCCACCATGATGACTGCCTCCACCTGCATGGTGGCAAATACCACCGTCAGTATGGGACTGTCTGCAGTCAGCCTGACGAAAGCTACCCACCAGCATTTGGATGACAGTCACCCAGATAATCTCCACCGGTATCCACATGGTCACTTGCATCCAGCTGAGCGGCCTTGGGTTCCACCTCCATTCGGGAGACACCCGCAGGTAGAGACCTATTGTGGACCTAAGCCAACGATTCCAGATTCCGTGCATGAGGACCCAAGCAAGTTTGCAAGTTTTAAGCTTTGTTCAGCAATGGCCCATTCCCAATCAGCACCTTGAGGTTCTTTGTGGAGGTCAATACAAGCCAAATGCAGCAGCATCTGGTAAGCCCAAAGCGACTGAAGAAAACTCTTGCTTGGTAAGTTCCCTTTCAGAGACGCTGTATCTAGATCAGCCAACAAGCAGCAACCAGGTGCTTTTCAAGTTGAGTCGTGTCATCAAGGCAACAAGGTACTTGAGACCTACGCTATATTGGATGATAGTTCGGAGCGCACTATACTCTAACATGAAGCTGCTGATTGCTCAGGCCTTCGAAGGAAGGCCGAAGACCATACACAGTGTCGTTCTCAGGAGCTTCTGCATCGCAGCCTGGCAATTCCTTCCAGATCCACAGGGCAGTCACTGCAAAGGAACTCGTCCTTGCCCACCATACATACCCAGTAATAGCTCTGCAGGAGAGGTATCATCACTTCAGGGACCAGCCTGCCAGTGAGGCACAGCCATTGCTGTTCAGCCATGTGGATACTCTGCCGTATCGGAGTGCGCAAATCATCACTAGGTCAAAGCTAGACGCAGTGGCTGTCCGAAGAAAACGACCAGGGGTTGTGGTAAATTAAGTAAGACAGTATGCTACTCCACTACTGTGGAAGGAAAATTTCCCCCTGCTCCATGCCACAATGGAGGCAGTGTTGACTCAGCTACGTGGGACAGAAAGAAGACTAGCACACCAAATTTAAGGAAGGCTGTAAGAAAAACAAAAAAGCCCATGCCTTTGTGCATGTTTCACCCTCATGTTTCAGTTAGTTAATAATGTGTCCACACACACACACACGTTTATTTTGTACTTCCTTGAGATAAATAAACAGCCTAAACCATAGACCTGTCCTTTTTCCACACTTTCATCTGAATATCAAAATATTTTCCTGATTCGACACCCCAAGTGAATGCTGCCACACCTACAGATCCATAGCATAATCATTCTGTCACAATATTCTGTGTGGTAGGAAGACAGTGAATGCATATATTTTTCAAGCACATAAAGGAATAAACAGAGTAAATGCACAGAATAGGCAAAGAAACATGTTTTGAGGGTGAAAAGGGTGACTGAAAGTGCCTGGCAGCTTAAAACAAGCAAGTGAACCACATAACTGTAGATAATTATCACAACATGTATAGCATTCAGCAACTCAGCATCTCATTATAGTCTAGTACATGTTTGTTTAAAGTCACTTTGATTGTGTTTGACTCGAGCAATAACCAAGCCTGTTGGACCAGAGTCTATCTGTGTTTGCCTATAACTCAAACCAACACAGCACACGCTCAATGCAGCATCTGGCTTTCACATTACATTTGAGGCTGAGTTTTGAGAAGCCTCTGAAATGTGTTGGAATTAAATTAAAACGTGCGCTCTGCCTGGGCAAACTGGACATTTTCCAAGAGTGCATTTCACACACCATAAACACTACAGAATTCTTTAAACATATAACCTAAAAGGGCACTGCTGAGCCTTTAAGATTTGTCGGGCAGCATGCATTTAAAAGTCTCCCAAAAATAACAAGCTGTTTTGCATTTGAAAGAAAGGAGGAGGCACTACATTTCTCAGAATTTCTGGTTCTTGAAATCAAAAGTTTTCTTTTTTCACTTGATTTTAACATCTTAATATTTCACACTGACTTCACAATAGCTGGTGTCACAACAGTGTAGGTGTATGGGAAAACATTACTGTAAACAATGACTGAAAATATTAAAATCAACAGGAATTTAAAGAAATACATCAAAAAACATGAAAGTAATTGAGATGTAAATGTAAATGATTGTGAAAGGAATCATCTCACTCCATTTCCTAATATCTAAAACTTATTATATGACAACTGTCATAATCTTCCCTTTCACTTAAAACCAAAGCTTATGTAATGTAGCACAAATTTTATTACATCTTTGTTGCTTGTTTGTGCTCTACAATTCAATCAAATGAACTGAAGTAAGGAGGAGAAAGAAAATGAGATCAGCATCATAGCTTTCACAATATCACTGTATGCGTTCAAAGTGAATGGTTTCATGAAAGTAGTAAACAGGAAACAGCTTTGAATCTGAAAGGGAAGGTATTTCTCAAGTGGCGTTCTAAATACAGGACCCAGACTGCTTAGAAATCTGTTTAGCCCACCACAAATGCAATATACTAGTTATCAAATTGAGGTTCACATATGGTGTGGCCTCTGAAAAATCCTAAAAACAAACTGTTACTAAGACCCAAAATCTATGTCAAATAACCACCATCTGTACCAGAGCCGATTTACAGTAAAACCAATGTCTCGTTAGGAGCTTTAGCAAAACAACTGCACGATATGGAAACAGATATGATTATATAACATAATAGAATAACAAATCTGGTTAAAGCTAACAGGAGGGACAGAGACCCCATTCAGAATCTCAACCTCTTCTTATTATTCCTCTCCAAATCTAATCCTGTCAGACAATAAACGACATAAATGCGTCTAATAGGATTATGGCCAGTGAAAATATGTTGGCGAGAAGAGGGATACAGACATGGGAGAGAAAGAGGGAGGGGGAAAGAGTGAGAGAGGTAAGTGGGGTACCTTTACCACCTTCAAACACTCAAAAGAAAGCATGAATAAAGGGTCAAGACTTGTGAAGGACTACACGTTTCCCAAACTGTGGATCAGGACTAATTCCTCCTGGCCCATGGCTGAGTGCTGGGTTGTGGTTTCAAACAGCAGTGAGTTTATTTAGTGGGTCTCTGGAACATTCCTCAAGTCTCAGCTGAAGCTGAACAATAAGATGTCTGGTGACCAAATGACCTTTGTCCTCCACTTTGAATTTCAGCGTCCATAAAAATGTTCAATAATTACCTAATCTGGGTGTTCCTATTGCATAACCTGTTTTTCCAATGGTTTTAAAATTATCTTTAATTCCGTTAACTGCCAATTTGTGCTTCAACTGTTGATGATGTTACCATTTACCATTAGCACTCTAGTCTCAGACTGGTTTCACCATGTTTGCCTTGGCCTGAAACCTGCTTCTCCCCACAAGGTTATAAGGCTCAGCGGAGGGATCTAGATCTGCTGACATCCACGAATACAGGGCAGCAGTCATATTTACACAAACTGGCACAGAGAAGGAAAGAACCCTTTACAGCAGGGAGCTGTACAGAAGAGTGAGTGAATGAAAAAGATAGAAAGGACAACCATAATTGTGTCTGTCACTTTGCATTAGAAAAGAAATTACTTCAGTAAAGGCACATATACACACATCCACACAGGCCTTCCCTTTAATGGACTACTGCTCTGTGATAAACGGTCCCGTGCCTCCTTAAGACCACCTACCCAGCAGGAAAATCAGGTCATGCACCTGGAAATGGTCAGATCCACAAACACTAACAAACAGTTTGTGATTAAGGTTGGCTCTTAACTCAGGACATTGGCCTACACCAGAGCCAGACATGGGTGGAGACAGGTAGCACTGTGAGCTGGGAGAGGAGGGATGGACTACATACATTATCAGGAGGTAGATATTATTAATATAAGAAAATAGCAAATTCCAATAAAAGATATGTTGATGTTTTCATGACACCTCCATTACAGGAAATTTTTTTTATGTTGTCGTTGTTTCCGTTTTAGAGTATGGGCCTAAGTCCGTGGGTCTGTTGGTGACTAATATATTAGTACATTAGTTATATATTAGCTGAATAATTAAGTTTTTTTTTTTTTTTTTTTACATAAGCACAACTCAAGTTCAACTATGGTTTAAAAAAATTATAATAAATAACAATAACAACAATAATTAATGGGTCACCATTTCAATTTTCTATTCAAAGGATTTGAATTTTTTTTCAATTTGCCTTCTTCAATACACATTGAAGGGAGAGCATAATGCTCACTGGGGTTCATTCTATATTCCCCACAGATGAAGACAATCAAAAAATATAATTCCTTGCTTGAGCACCCGGCCTCTGCCTGGCCTGGCTGAAATTGTTTGTGAATGACCCAAAAATATGTCTGCCAAGAGGAGAAAAAACCTTGCATTTGTGAAACAGTTGCTTGACTTATGGCCATTTACGCAGTATATAGTTGATTTCATGGACATCTACCAGTAATGATCGGTAAAAGAAAAAATTAGGGAGACATAACACTCCAGTACTTCCTGCCACCTGCACAAAGAATTTAAAGAACATTATTAAGCTGGAAGACCTATCAGGGTCGGAATTGAGATGGAAGCACTGCATTTCAGTTTTTGGACAGCAGACAAACATACTCCCAGTTGTTTGTACTGTAAATCACATTATGCTCCACAACGCCCTCCAACAAACCTGCCGTCTACTAACACCTCCTACTGTGACACATTAATTATAACTTCCTGTATACAGCCTATCCCAAGCCATGAATACGTAATGCCCCAGAATGAGTCATATTCACATAGCAGACGCCCAGCAGTGAATAAATACAACCTATCCATCACACACTGCCCAGTGAAAAATTATTGAAAGCCCACAGAGGCAGGGAGGCTGAGCCTAGCCAACTGCAAGAGTGGAAATTATTATACTTTATCTTTAAAAAAGGGAAATTTAACAGCCGTCCCCATGTCCCAATTATGCCATCTATGCCAAACAAGTCCCGATCACCTAAGAACTGACAGATTCAGTGAAAAATAGATGTCAGAGTGTGTGTTATTTTAAATATCACATAATTTCAGTCGAAACAAGGTTCTAACATGTGGTGTAACTTGATTTTTCTCGCTCCAGAAAGCCATGTCTATCTTTCCTTACAGTGGTGAAAAATGCAGCCCGAACTGGCAGGTTATTCGTTGCTGTTGTCCCAGTGGGTGGTGTTAGCTACAGGTTGACTAATGGTCCTGTTGAAATGCTTCAGATGTCTGAGTAATGACAAGCTATAAAAGCTAAACTGACTATAAAGTCAACTAATCTGAATTCTACTGACTGATTTCCAGAGATGAGAGCTGCTAAAGTTTGGGAATAAGTAAATGTTATAATAATACAGATGCTCAGGTTAGACAGGGTTGGATTTTGGCACATATTTAGTGGTCCATTGATAATGAGGTGAAAACTCCTACAAATTAAGCAAACTGAGATTATACATAAGAAGTTAACGGTAGGGTTGGGTTCCGACAGCCGGTTTCATTTTGCATCCGGTTCTCGGTAGGCAAAATACCCACGTTTAGTATCTTCTGCTGCTCGTCTAATTTTCAGGTTGTCACTGCAAGTTGTGAAAATGAATTAAGCTATCTTAATTAATTAATCAATCAATTTATTAAGATTAATTTCACAGACTGTAGTATTTTTGTAGCCTGGGAACCAGACGAATCGGCAAGCTCATGTTTTATTTGCTCTGGCAGTGAGATTTGATAAGGGATTCGAAAAGATTGGGATTTGATAAGCGGATCTGATACTGGATTCGGATTGAGTAAAACACTATTGTACCCCAAGGGTAGCTGCTTTTCTCAAGTTCTTTTTATTCCACTGGAGGAAAAACAACAAAAAGAAAATACTGGTCCTTCCATCTGCTTCCTAACATCTTAGCAGCGAAAGTAAAAGGAAAGGAATGACGGAAGTGACAAATTACAAAAGAAAACCATAAGAACAAGGAATGACAGAAGGAGTCCAAGAAGAAAGTAAGGAGAGGTAAATTCAGGATCTATCCTGGGTCTAAACATCCAGAGCCCATCCCTTCACTACCCACTTACCCCACCCCCCACCCCCGCTTCCCCTTCTGTTATTGCTCCTTCTGCTCCTCATGTCTGTTAAGTCAGCATGACATTTTATGATGCCTGGATATTAAAAAGCAGTTTCTATTATGTGTGAGAGGGAAGTGGAAACAGCCATGCTCATGCTAGGTAATTAGGGGAAGCAGGCGAGGGGATATTTATGAATGCAGGGGAAGGCTAGGGGGAGGCTAGGGGGAGACCAGGGGAATTGGTGTGTAATGTCCTGCTGTCAGTAACAGTTTTCTTTTTAACTCTATACATAACATTGTTAAGGGTGGACATTTTTGAATCTCATTTATGATCCATGATTCCTCTGAATCATTTGGTTCATTTTTCCTTCATGATGCGTCCAACTGAACAATGCCAATTGCAGCAATGATCAAAGCGGTGCCAAGAAGTTTTAGCAAATAGGGCCATGGCAGGCTGGATATGATTACTCTTGATCAGACGAACACAGAGAGGTAATACAGTTAAACAGACTGCTTAGGGTTGTCGACAGGACCTCTACTTCAGCACCGCAGCTCAGGACCAACCTGCCCTGCTCAAGGAACTGTTGCAAGATCAGTGTCTTCTTTAAATCCCTTCTGAAAATACATTTGAATCAAAAAGGCTTTCTTATAATTTCATTTCAACCATTGTGTTATATTGTTCAGGGGTCTGCTAAATTAAGTCTTGCACTTAATTTTATCAATACAATGTTAAGCTTTTACTTTGTTTTATACATTGTTATATTCCTGCTGATGGATTTTTCATTGTATTGATATATTTATCCCTGGCAATTGTACTTCTTGTACCTGTCTAGTTGAGTTTTGGTACATGATCTTTTTATCTTTTTTTTTTCATCTTACTCTTTTATTGTTTTATGTTGCTGCTTTGTAAAGCTCTTTGTAACGCTGGTTTCAATGAGTGCTATATCAATCTAAACACAACCAAAACAAATTGCCATTTTAAAAAGGAAAGAAATATTTAGAAACCTTAAAAAAAATAAAACCCTCTCTATTCAAAGTCTCCTTTTGATTTTTTTAACAGATTGCATGGCGCCAGTATTAACATTTTTCACAGATCGCCTCAGCAGATATACAATAAAACCACTCGGTTCTTCTCTCCTGATGTGGTCAGCATATCCGTTTCTGATACTTGGTGGAGAACTTTGATCAGCTTACTGACCACAAACCGTGAAAAGTCATTTTCATAGAAACCGTAGCAATAATAATAAGTTCACTTAACCTGACTTGAAAGCAAATGTACTCTGTTTAACAGCTACATAGAAAAAAAAATTGTTGATCAATGTTTAGTTTTTCAGTTTTGCTCAGTTGCCCATCTATGGATCAAACACACACACACACACACACACAATGTGAATTGTATCCATTACCTTGTACGATCAGGGTTGTGGGTTTTGGCCCTGTGCAGCTGTACTGTATCTTGCCTTTCTCTGTTCAAAAGCATTAAACAATATTTCCAGCTGGCCCCTCCAGGCCCCCAGCTCAATAACAGTTTGAGGCTGTGAGAGAAGTGAGTGGAGGTGGTTGAGACACCTCAGGGCCTTAGGGGCTGCTCTGGGCTCTCTCTGGAACCACAAACCAGCACAGGTCACACTCAAGTTTGTTGCTTTTCGTTTTCTCCACAGCTCAGGGACAAAATGAAGCCTTAACCTCGTAATCTACCCAACGTGTCCCCCGGTAGCACTTCTGGATTTAGAGCTGGGAAATTACACTTCAGGTCTGAGAGGTGAGGAGGGAGAGATGTGATTGTGAGCATAGCCAATGAAAGATGGCAGTTTAGATCAAAGAACCACAAGACAGGGAACATTTTCACTTTTCATGACTATACTTCCAAACATGATATTCCTTATAGCAGCAATAATTGAACATATCAACATTTGTGTTTATTTCTATAGGATTTTATCTTTGGTAGTTTTAGTTTTAGAGGTAGGGAGGGATATATTGTGACAGCAGTCTCTCTGCCACCTGTCACAGTGCGGTTTTAAGGGAAACGTTGTGTCCTACACCTTCTCCCCAGAGCCGGCTCAGGCCATCCAGCCCACTCTGTCTGCTGTACAATCAGCCCTCTGTTCGTAACTCAGGGTGGGGACCCACTCCTTCCACCCACATTACTGTGAAAACAACCCAATATCAAACACACTCTCAATGTGGCATACCCATGTGTAAATACACACATACACACTCATGGACCTACTTCTAAACCCACTGCCCACCACGGTGCAGCAGAACCTATGGGAAACCTAACCCCATTCCTGCCACTTACTATTATACTCCTGCCTGTCCACTTCATTGAAAACACATGTATGTGTGTGCGCTTGTGTGCGTATAACGCATAGATGCATGTAAATGTGGGTCTGCCAAGGTATTCCTACTGTAACTTTGGGTGTGACTGTGCATACAGACTTGAAACCCTGACAACATTGGCAGGAAACACTATTCCTGCTATTTCATGCCCTCACTGCATGCCTTGATCTTTGCCTACCACTCTTACTTACATGAGCAACCAGTCTAAAAATATTACCATGAATATTTACACCAGGCTGTATTAATGTAGTAACTACACTCATAAGCTCCTTTCACACATGCATTTTGTTATGAGAATGTGTCAGGTCAGTCTCATGTCTGAATAAGCACCTGAGTGACTTATACGTAAAAGTCACAACGGTATTCTTATTAGATTGGACGTTTTCTATACGGCATGTGAGCGAATAGTTCCAACTCAGTGTATTGTCATTCTGTACTTGTCAGACAGCAGGATTTGCTAATAATGTTAAATGATAAAATTGAAGAGAAAAAATAAGTGGAATGACTAATGTGGGGGCCAGCGTGTAATACAAAATAAGTTTTAAAATCCATCACTAATACAGACTATAAGAAAACAGAGAACAATCTTCTTCCCTCATATATTAACTTTTCATCTTCATCAGTGACACCGCTACCTCGCACACCAGGTGCCAAATATTATGCAAGCACTTGGCTCTTTCCATAAATGTCCGGTAATGTCTGAATGAAGCCGTAAGGGACATAGCGTAAAAGACACATATGCCTGAATTACATAAGGCCATCACAGGCAGGTGAAGACAGCAACGTTGCATATTCCATGTCTGAAAAGGGCTATAGAGCCAGAGAGCTTGTCAACGGAATAGAAAAGAACTTCCCTGTATCACTGTCCTCTCAGGTAGACACATGATTCATAGTCCTACTTGCCAACAACTTAACACCTCAGCCATGATATATGGCAACAGGGACAAATCACCATGTGTGAAAATTCCCTCCTACTCCCATTGTATGTGATGACACAAAGGGATCCTCCTAATGTATAATGATGAAAATGTTCTGCCACTGTGACAAGGCAAAGTCTTTGCTTCAGTGTATGAGACCCATGAGCCAACATATGGTTCAGTGTATTGCAACTGACATTGACGTATTGTGAGTCACGTTGGAGTGGGGCTCACATCAAGAGGAGGCTCGTCCAAACCACTTACTCTATAGATCATCAGAGACAGAGAGCTCTCCCTCAGCCTGTATGCGCTTCTAAAGTGGGCCATTTCAGTCAGAAACGAAACTGGAAAGAAAGCACACTACATCTTTGGAGTACAAGTGCATTTATGTGCGGTATGAGACTCATACAGTCATAGGAGCATAAGGGTGGGCTAACACTTCTTACTTAGACCACACACACGCACACAAAAAAATAATCATGCACACATATATACATATCTACATGGGCACTAACATCCACACATGAGTAAACACACACACGGACCCATTTTAACACCCAAACAACACAAAATGACAACCACAGGCCAAGAAACACAGGCCTACACTGTTGCCATATCCCCTCCCAGCGACAGAGAGAGCAAACGAGCCTCAACATTTTCCACGGCTGGGTGCACTAGTTAAACGCTCTCAGAAGTGATGTCTCTTTGATGAGCTGTGGTAAGTGATATAATAATCACACTGCTGCACGTTTGCCAGCACACTTGCCCATATTGCCCCGCCAGCTCAATGCCCTTAAGGGAGACTCAGCCAAATAAACAGATCCCATTTCTAAAGGCAGAGACTGGTAATGAGGAGCCATGCCCTCAACCCCTCCCTGTAACCACCACAACTCTCCGACTAAAGTGTTCATGTTAACATTCCTCACTCACAACAGCAGTATCATTGCTGCTGGAGGCAGGAGAAGAGTTTATACTGCCACCGACCATGGCGGTCCATCTCTGATGAGAGCACACTGGGGGGCTTTGTGTCACTGGAGCATTTTAGACAGACGGAGGTAAACAGACGGATAGACTACAGACAGAGGGGTGAACATAGATTGGATAAGCTCGCACTGGCAAACACGCACGCAATACCCCAATTGATCATTTCTGCCACCGATGCGTCAGATGCCCCATAACTCACCATGAGACTACAACTATGAAAGGCAGTGATACACTGGCTTAATTTTGAGACAATAAAGTAGATGGGCAATTTTGTAAAAGGAAAAAAACTTCAACCTGTGGTTTTTCATTACAGTTTTGTTCCTAACAGGCCATTTTATCGACACCAATTTTGTCCCAAATGACACCACCCATACCTACTGGAAGCAATATCAACTCTCATTGTCTCCAAAACTGGGAGATATATCTTTTTGCCCTTGCAGAGTATAAATACTTTTTTCCCCAAAGCTTGCCCTGCACATACATGGACCACAGTCATAGGTGCTACAATGATTTGGCCAATTTTTCAGCTTTATTATCTCAATTGCATAAAGCCAGGCTCAAGAGGTTTTATTTGTTTGTACTGCAGAGGGCACTGGTGGTCATAAGAAAACTATAGGCTAAAATATGAAATAACCATAAACAAAGACTACACAAAAATATATACACACGCACAGTGACTCACACAGGTGACTGGCCTTCTAAAGAAGCTCTCAGCCTTCGACAAAAGGACTGGAAGCACTTGGTAATTATCATTTCAAAAAAAGGAATTCACTATAATTTTAGCCACAAGATTATTTTTTGGAAAGAGAGGTCCAGAAACATTTAAGCCACAGAGGGCCACACTAAGGGGGTTTGTTCTTTTGGATGAACCAGTTAAATTAACAATAAAACTACCACTTTGACGGTTGTGAGGGTTGATCACCACCAAAAACATGGTCAACAATGGTTGACAATGGTCAAGACCAAATTCATGTGTATCCCCGAGGCCTAACAAACTTGCGTTAAGGCATTTCATTCCCCATAAAACTTTTTTGAAACCTGCATTGTTTACACCCGTGTTTGTTAGCTGACGGTCTTCTTCCCTACTTTTGTTGTCGCCTAGCTACGTTTCTTCTTCATTGTCCATGCTCATACCAAAGGGGTTGATGACACTGAGTGCTTATTCATAGACTCAGGGGTTAAAGTGTGTGCATATGAAAAACCAAACAAATAAATATGATTTGGCCCATCAGTCTCAATATTGACATGTCCACAGAATCCTCCACCCCCTTAGCTTTCTCTCTCTTTCTCGCAATTCTTATTTCCTGCGTGGTAATAAGCACCTGAATACATAAAAGATGTTGCTCAAGTCCTTCCTGTTTATATTAATGTTTTATTTAGTGTTTTGTATTATCATAATCAAAGTTCCAATAAAAATAACAAAGTAGAATAAAATATACATATCAAGTGACAGCCTAGTTCCGTAACCTGTCCCACACGGAATCTTGATGTTATGTTAACAAACAAATTAGCATTTAAATGAGTCCTGCATTTTATCCTTCAAGGTTATGTTGTTATGGATATTAAATTAGAGTGTGTGGATTTGCTTGTGTGAGCACTTGTGTTTGTTTGAGCCTGTGCGTATATGCCTGTGTGTGGTCCATAAGCTGCCAACCGACAAGTCCCCCAGAGAGGTGTTAGAGCGGGTTTGTTTAGGGTTGGTTTGGGAGAGAGTGGGGTGGAAATGTGCACGTACAAGTGTGTGTGGGTTTTCGGTCTGCACATGCTTGAGGGGAAGTGGTCCAGACTTTTTCTAACTGCAAAAGATTTAATATCCATTCCTCGTGACTGACAACATCATCATAAGTTCTTCTAAGCTAATGTGCCGAATACGTCTGTCTTTTTTTTTTTTCCGAGGACGATGTCTGGAGAAAACACACAGGTACAACGGTTTGTCCACGTGCTGGCCTGCTTTGGATTGTTATCATTTTGGCTGGGCTCCTAGAGCAGCAGTCACAGCAATGAAAGTGTGTGGACTGTTATTGCAGAGGTGCTACACAGTGATTGTTTAAACAGCAAACAGTGCTTGGATACACACCGCGCCCGCCAGATGGCTCAACTGCCAGTTTATAAAGTAAATTCCAAAATAGAGACTTTAAACTAAGTCTACTATGCTGTCACCATTGGGGAAGAATCCACGGTTTCTTCTTTCTTCTTGCAGTTCCGTTTTCCGTGCCTTTTCCCTGTGTATTGCATGTATTTTTTATTGTTATTTTTTTTTAGTATTTGGGTGCCTTAACTGAGTCAGAATTGTGGTGCTGAATGTTTACACTTTTCAAAATCTATGACAAAAATGTTATTTTCTAAATTACTTCTTCTAAGTTTCCCCATGATGTACTGAAAACATATCAAACCCAAAAACCAAGGTACATAACAAACTGTGAATTTTGTGTACCGTTACATCCCTTCATGACATTTCAGCATTTGTTTAGGATGCATTAGTTACTTAAAATCCAGGTGTGACAGCTCCCTGTCTGATAAAAGAAAAAGTTCCTCATCAAGACTAAGGCTCAATCAGTAACATGCTACTGAACCAGCAAGTCTGTCCACATACATGGTTTCTACGGAAGAGAAATAACAATGTATTAGGAATCAGAAACATGAGGGTCGCACTCACCCTGCACACATCTAAATCTGCAGATGATATTGTGGTGAGTCCACACTTAATCTCTAAGGCAAACTAATCTCCCCTTTAATATAGTTGATTCACGAACCTGCTCAAAAACATGTTGTTTTTAATCTACCCCTCGCGGGCTCAGCAGCCATAATAAAATGTGGATTAACTTGTAAGCTGGGTGATATGTGGAGTTTTTTTTCTGATTCTTACAGCAGAGCGTCTCCTTCAGTCTGCAACAGTAAATATGTATGCTAATACAGTAGCTCATAAAGTCTTTAAAAACACCTCTCCATGATATTACAGGCAAAAAAGCTCACATATTCACACACACACACACACACACACTCCATATGCTCATACACACAAACACACACAGTGATGACATTGCCTGAGGCAGTTTACATCTATAAGCATCAAGTAAATTAAGTCTATACCAGTTTTTGCATTAACTTATCCAGTCGTGCTTTCACTCTTTGAGGTAATGTCCAGTCAAAATTAGTTTGGAATTGCTGCAGGTGTTAACCGGGGAAAATATTTTACAACCTCTAAAATACAACACGAGCCTGAGAGAATAATATTTTCTGACTTTGTTTATTTCTGTATTGATTTTACCCTCAACCCATAATTAGACAGCTTTACTATAATATCGCTTATTTTTGTAGCAGAAATGCACAAATTGATGTTCCAGTTTGGATGGAATTGAGCGGCTTTTTAGGAAGGAGTTAAAGTTTATTCATTGCTGTTTCCATAACTTTTTGCCTTGTTTTATTTTTATTATTCAGCCTTCACCTAGGTCAAATTGAGATTTCAAAAGGAACAGGAAACAAAGATAAAAAAACAAATACTCTAGCACGTCAAACTGGATGTGGGAATGCTGGCAGACAACAGCACAAAGGAGACAGACATTGACCAAAGAGAAAAGGAAAAGGAGAGAAAATTCATTCAAAGCACCTACTTTATTCAACATTACTATTTCTTAAAGACTCTAACAATCCTAAAATATAAATTATGTGTTCACCTGTTGTATAATAATATGACCTTGGGGAGCCGTGTCAAGTTTCAACGGGAGATGCCAAGTAATATTTAATGAGTAGTAAATAATGTAATGTTTAAAGTCTTGTTGATGTTTCTGTTTATACAATTTGAAGTATCTTTTTTAATAAGTCCTTGGTGAAAAGACAGACAACCATTAGTAGGTCTGTGGTCTACCCACACCCTTTAGTCCATAGGTGTGGTCCAGTGATTTGATATACTATGCACAGAGCTCCAATGATTAAGGCCATGTGGGCAAGGTTCCAGTTGGGCCAACTCCTGCCTATTATTATTATTGCCCTATCTGAAACTGGAGCTACACTTCAGATCACCACTTGGACATTCCAAGACACTGATCCATCACAGGGATTGTCAACCTGGAAGCACTCAGACCCCCAAGCAAACCATTTCCTGAAGCCCTACCTCCACCAATCGCCCAGGCCAGACATTTATTTATTCAGCATTGCTATCCTGTGCAGTTTGGGCCATTGCAAAAACTAATTTGGGAATTTGTGGAGCCTGGTTTCAAACGTAGAGGAGTGTGTGATATGTTCTTGTGGGTTTGTGACAGGAAATAAAGATTTACAAACGGAGTGGAATTCGCTTTAAGACATGCCAGTGTTAGGTGGGGTGTTGTTATTCCAAAGTCAGAAAATTCCGCCTCCACCCCAGAAACACATATCCTGTAAGTCCACATCCACTTCACATATCAGAGCAGGGCTCTGCCTCAAAGGGTTTATATCCTTCAATCTGAAAACATGTTAAGACTTATAGAAAAACATCAATGCCAAATACAAATACACTTCAAAGAATATGACAGTAGCACTAAATGAAAGCAAATCATCTAACCTATCCACCTTATAAAATATGCATAAGTGCATTTTTATGTCAAACGACCAGTCTGTTAACAGTCTGGTCAATGCTCTGCAGTGAAGGAGGCTCGTCTTTTGTCCGTCTTCAGTGGACGATGCATGTTATTTGTGCCACAGCGCTTCTTAAACAAGAGTAAACAATCATAGAGGGAAGAAAGGATCTGAGGATGAATCACCACTTATTTACACTACAGAAAGCTGTGTTTTATCGGCTGGTCAGCAGCTGCTCAGACCTTTCTTTCATTACCAAAATGCACAGGACCTTTGTCAATGCATTGGGAGGCAAAAAGGCAAACTAAGGGGACTTAAGCTCATTCTCCCTGCCCTGTTTTATCTCTCACACCCCCCTTCTGTTTCCCTCTCTCTCACTGACTCACACACTCACACACACACACACACGCACACACACACACAAAGTACAAGGGACTTGAAAGACCTGTTTCAGGTGTTTGAACTCATCATTACCAACTCAAGCCTGGGGATCTGCTCAACCTGACAGCCTTGTTGATAGATTGTAATTGTATGGTCGCAATTGATTGACTGTGCCACACTCAATGTAATATGCATTTGTTGGAGGTTACAGGTAAAGGGAAAGGCAGTAATGACTTCCCTCCTTGTCCTTTGGCAAATGACCCTGTACAAACTCTGACGGACACTTTACCATATTGAAGGGGGAAAGGATACTTTTGCATTTCACTGTGGATATTCTGCTTACCAGGCAAAAGAAGGTTCTGGTTTCCCTTTTAATCAAATTTCAATTATTCCAATGGAGGAGAGGAAACGCACTCGTTTTGTGGCAGTCTCTCTCTGTGTTCTTTAAAACCAGTATTTTCCTCCAGCAGCTCCAGGTAATTAATCATCCATACATGTTTTAAAACATCAGCGACTCTCCTCGCTCCGTTCTCTCAGTCAGTACTTTGCCTCTGTTGTCCCAATGTGTGAGTGATTACCACCAAACTAAATATATTACATATTCCAAAGTGTGGAAAATACACATATGGCGTGGTCTTTGAAACTGTGTTTTATTTGAAGCATAAGCGGAAAAGAAAAAAGGAGGCTGAATGGAGGGTGACTTCCAATGTACAGGTGCAGCTAACGAAGTTGTAGCAAAGGAAAGGGGAAATGTACGGTAGCAGGTCAACAGTTTTCACTTTTTTAACAAGCCAAGAGTGAGAGGAAAAAATACTTTCTTCCCAAAGCTGTGTGTATCAGCCATCAAATTGCTGGCTGGGAAATATCTGTATTGGCTGTATTCAACCAATGGTTTTTCATAGTATGGTATTTTTTGGTGGTAGTGATAATTATTCTGACTAACTTCAAATATTAAATCATCATTGTTTTGAACATTCTGTTTCTATTTTGCACAAGCTTGCCCCTCTAACAGGCTCTACACACCTGCCCGCCTGCCCACCCACTCCGTTGGAGCAGGGCACTGAATTTTGCATATAGATGAATGGCCAATCAGGATCGAACCAGCAACCTCTCTCAGGTGTATAAAGTCCATTGTACCCTAACCCAGAATGCTCTTTTTCTCAGATTATTAACCGCAGTCAAGGATAGCCTTATCTCTGCTCTGATGCTGTACTGACCCGGGTGCTCTGGTCTCACAGTGTTGGTCCTTCCTCTTTGTTGTTTGCTGCCAGAGTTCAGGACGATGGAACCAAGCTTCACCTTCTGACTCTACCTCTACCTACCTGCAGGTTTTTCCAGGCAAATTTTGAAACATTTTCCCCAAATAATAACATTCCCACTTCAGCCAGTCGTAAAAATAACTCAATTAAACACATTTTTTAATGTTTTACTTTTTTTTACATATTTCCAGAGTTTCCACTCCAGCTGTGCTTGTGTCTGTTTAATTTTGACTCTCAGTAGTTTCTCTCGTTATCTGAAAGTGCACCTTGGTGCTTGATGACGCGATGCCCGTCTGGTCTATTGCAAAATCTTTAAAAAGAAAATTCGGATTGTTAAAAAACTAAACATGTTCCTTTAACTGATTAACCAGCAGTTAACAGTGGGTTGAAGCCACGTTTGAAGATATTCTCTCCATGAAAAAAAAACTGCTTGTTACTGCTTCCTCACCTGCAAAATGCCAAACTCACAGCTGACCTGCATCATTTTGGAGAAGATGGAAGGCAAATATGGAAATGATGCCACTCACATGGTGATGCGTAATCTTGCTTGACCCAAGATACCGAGGGGACAAGAAGAAACCACCCACAAGTAAGTGCCACAAAAACAGAACTTGTAGCAGAGATGGTGGCAGCAGCAGCAGAAGCAGCAGCAACACATGCAAGTCGGACACCCAGTCCCGCACAAGTGAGAGGAATAGGAATCTGGAGCTGGTACCGCCCTTATGAAGAAGAATCGTCACTTGGCAGGCTTCTTGGCAAAAGAACAGCTACAGCAGCCACGGTTGATCAAAAAGCTGAATATGACAATTTACCAACAGGAAATACCTATAGATGTAGAGGAAGACTTACTATGTTGGTGGAAAGCTAACCTGGGACAGTTACGTCAATATTTGTGTAACTGTGCTACCAGTGCTCCACCGGAACGTATGTTCTGCACAGCAGGTAGTGTTGTTACTCCACTCTGCAGTCTATTAAAGCCAGAAAGGTGAACATATTAACGTATCTAAAACGTATTTATGGCCAGAAACCTTGAGTTTTGAACTTGCTTTGTGCTCCAGAGTCATGGTAAAACCCTGAAGAAAGTATCTAAAAGGACTGATGTAGCTTATTTAATCTAATTTAAACAGACCCTTTTTTTAAAAAAAAAAAAATAATTGTTGCTTTTTCATAATTTGTTTAGTTAATTTAAGATCTTGTATAAATCGTTTGAGATAATTGCATACATTTTTTTGTACACTTAAAAATCTTGATCAAATTAGGTCAACTCGCGAGGTTTTGCCTATAAAGTGTGCTCTTGTTCTGTTTCTTCTAAGGCTAAGCCTGGGTTGCTTCAAATGTAATGCAGATCGGCCTAACCCTCACACAGAAACGCCTCAGCTAGATGTTGGCATTTCAGACTGACATGCATTAATGCATGGAAACTAGTGATGTCATTCTAACCTTTAATTATACAAATTATACCTGATTTTTATCAAAACTTTTAAGGAACGTTGACTGTATCGTCACCTGCTGAATGTAGCTATTACTTACAACTGTTTATCACCGAAGGTAGGGTCAGAATTGCGAAAGGGCCACCCGCCTGTTATTACACACACACTCACAGTTGCACACACACTATAAACATTCACCCTTTTGTGTGCAATGCATGAAAGTGGTCACACAGGGCAGTAAAAGTCATGGGATGAGAGGTTTGCACCAGAGGTTACATTAAACCTCTTGAGAGCTCACCAAAGCTATGTTGCTTTCATGGGATAGAAACAGCTTCCACAGCAGATTGTATGACAGACACATACAGTGCAGACACATAGCTCCCTCTCAGTGATACTCACATACTTTGCACACAAGTTCCTGTGTCTAACAATACCGCCACAACTCCTTTGTTTCATCAAGCAAGGTTGTGAAGCAGAGTGCATCTAAATCAAGCTTCTAAAAGCTGGATATGAGTCTGAGATGTTTCCTGGGTTATCTGACAAAGACAGAGGACATAATGAGAGACAGATCGGTTTCACCTCCATCTACTCCTCTTCCTCCTCCCCTTGCTAAGTCTTCCCATGTCTCTGCTCCACCATTCTGAGATACAGGACCTTTACCCAGGCGTATCTTAGTGCACAACCGGATCGTACCAGGCCGATCTTCCCTCTAGAAATAGAGGAGGGCCGGAAAAAGACTCCCGTTTGCTGATGTCACCTTATCGAGAACAGGGGACACAGGGGAGAGGTAGCGAGTAGATTACCGGGTCTCTAAAAATAAAATTGAAATATGGCTTCTGTTCTGCAACCGCTCTTATTCTACCTCTCTCCGTGTATGTTTTGTTGACTGTTTTTCTCCAATGCGACCCATCTCCATAGTGTGATACATACAGTATGCACGCTGATAAATGTGTGCTGACTTTGTGATAAAGTCAGTGTTGACCATGATCCATGTTTAATAATATACTTACATACACATATTATATAGGTGTGGCCTGGTTGCACATTATTGTTTTAAGCCCCGGCCTCTTGCTCTGTTTTACTGGTCTCAGAGGACAGCGGGCATTGAGTACTAATTGGTTCCAGAGCGAACCATAACACAGACTCAACCAACGACTGTCCGCCTTCATCGCCACAGGACCGTAACGAGTGTTTTGCAAACAACACAGAGGGGCTGATAAGAGGCCAGGTGGGTAATTGATGTGGTTACTAAGTGGCTGATTTGCATTCTTTACGCATATCAAACCAAGCAGAGGGAGAGATAGGGGTAAATTGGACAGTGTTGGGGGGAGAATTACAGTCATAAATGACAACATGAACTCAAAATTTAGTCTAAATTGCCCAGACTTATTACAAAGTGCTGAAGGACTTTGTTAGAGTTGAGTGTAAGGTAAGGGTGGCCGATATGGCTTTAAAATCGTATCACAATATTTCGGGGTATTTTTGCGATGGTAATCAACGCCCACATCAGTACTCGAAAGTTGCGTTTCAGCTGCACCCAGCGGGCCCGGCTATGTCACGTTTCCGTCTGCAGCGCAGATGGCGGCCGTTCTAGCCGGTGCTTCTGATTCCACCGGACACGTGGACACCAGCTGGGCAGGAAGTGATGACGACGCCACAGAGCGTTGTCATTTTTTAAAATAA
Source organism: Lateolabrax maculatus (assembly GCA_031216445.1). Classification (NCBI taxonomy): domain Eukaryota; kingdom Metazoa; phylum Chordata; class Actinopteri; order Acropomatiformes; family Lateolabracidae; genus Lateolabrax; species Lateolabrax maculatus. The sequence goes on from CM062198.1 coordinate 16,584,520, forward strand.
AACACCCTGTGTAGACTACCGACCGTTAAAACAGACAAAAAGAAACCATTTAACTACTTAGTCTACTTACCAATGGTAGAAGCACAAAAACCAAGGGAAAATTACTAAGTCAATCAAATCGGACAAATCAAAACAGGCAGGCAACCCGCTCCGCTTTTGAAACGGTCCTGGTGTCCTGGTGGGTATGAAGCTATGCGGAGGAGAGAACAAAACCGTGTTGCAGACGTGATGTTATAGAGCCGTGCCCGTTGGGATTAAGGCGTTACTTAAGTAAATAATGACCGCAGGTTTGAGGAAAGTATGATAACTTGTGCAGGCAATTTCCCTTTAGCCATGCTTGTTGTTGCTGTGCGTAACGGTATGACATGATTACGTCAACAAGTCGGAACATCTGATTTATAACTTTTTAAAATTGTATTAAAAATTACTCTGGTTTAATCGTGAACGATACGATATGGCACACCCCTAGTGGAAGGGCTGGGCAATATGGCAAATGTCAAATAACAATATCTTTTTTCACCATAAACAATTATACATATATAAATAGAAGTGTTACATTTTGTCAATATAAGTAATTTGAAATGCTTTTCTATTTCTTTCATCACAGTGAATCCCCAATGTTTAACAATGCATATCAGAACCATGTCTTTTGCAATTAAAAATGCAACAGTGTCTTGGTGTCTATTCATTTTTTGTCTTTGGGTGCAATATTTGAAAAGGTTGATGGTGCTGTCAAGGGCTGCTCAGAATGCTCAGAATGAAAACAGTTCAGTTTTGCAGTATTTCATGTATTTGTAGGCAGAGTTTACAATATACAGTACATCACCAATCTGTTTTATGTAAGACTTTACCTAGCCAAAGTACTGCCACACCAATGTCGTAATTTTTCCTGGTTTATTATTATTATTATTAATTATTTAAACTAAAGTTGTTGCAGCTGCCACTTTATTTGCCAACACTTGTTGAAGCAGTGCTTATCTTTTCCATTTATCTCTCAACCATCCCTGCTTTGTGTTTCTTAGAAAATGGGCTCTCCATTTAAAAAGACACTGGGATGAAAAACAGCATTCCACTGCCCTCTCTGGTTGAAAGTTTTGAGTCTGTTTCACCTCCACAAACCCATCACTGATGCTGGGTGAGGTCAGAAGTGAGGGCTGTAACCACACCTAAGAGTGATGTCATGGTGTACCATCCTGGAGAGGAGTTAAACCACTGGAGGTCAGGAAAAAACAAGATCTTCAGGGGATGTTAAGATAATCTTCAGGGAGCACCATATGATTGTTTTGGGAAATAGTTTAGTGTCTGTGACTTTATTAGCTGAATGTGCGCTGTGAGGAAATGTACCCTACCTGTATAAAAGTTTAAAATTGTACATTGTGGCACATTTTTTTATTAAGATAGTATATAGTACAAATTCTGATTTTAATACCTAAGAGGAACTCTTCTGATTCCAGTTCTTACTTTAGTAATAAAACTATAATGGAAGCAAAAAATATATTTGACATAAATGACTAAATGACTTCTTTCTTGCTTGATACGTAAATTAAGGAAACATTTAATTTCCTCAACAAAACGTTGACACAGCATGTTTTTTGAGCGTTAAATAAAGAATAGTCGAGATTTGGAGCCGTACAAAGATAACAGCTGGAGTGATTCTTTCCCATGTAAGGGCACTCTGCAGCTGTGCTACTATCACACGATTCCTAGCTGTCTGCTGGTGGGAATTATGAGCTTTTATACAGTGACAACAACGGGAGAAGTGACATTTGGGTTAGTTATAGGGTAAGTAGATATGATGAAGGCATCACTGAGACTTTTTCCTTGTATTGCTGTTGTTGCACATTGTTTTTGTGCTAATTGGCCAAAAATATAGGGTATCAGGTGCTGTGGGAGTATCCTATAAACCTAATTTACAGACACTATTACTATTATCTCACACAGCTCAGTGTAAACTGTGAGCAAGAAACAACTCTCTCAGGAATCCTGAAGCCTCTCTCCTGACAGGCGATAGGGGACTAAATTAATGGACTCTGCAAAACAGTGTGGGTGATTCAACAGGCATTTGGACACGTGATTGAATGGTCAATGATCCCAAAAGTAGTATGTGTATGTGAATTATCTTTTAGGCACTAATAAACTTGTCTATCATTCTGTTTAAGTTTTCTAGTTTCACTCAAGACAGTTAAACATTTTGTGGCATCCTAATCCATCCTACTCTATCCTTCCCTGAGGAAAGTAGGGGTAAATTTTGTAACTATTGGCAGACTGCAAACTAATGCTGTGCTACTGATACCCAAGCTGGTCCCACTTCTTTTTATGCGTGCATTCTTCTCAACCTGTTCTCTGGCATGGCTCCGAGCTGCATTGCTTTCCCTTAGGAGCACATCTGCTGCTTTAATGCTCCACCAGAGTTTATGGAGGTCTAAGCACAGGTCAGACTGCATCTGCAGACCCATCCGAACAAGAAGAACAGCATTTGTATTGTAAAAGAAACTCATGACGTAAACATCTCTTCTGTCTTAACTCTAAAATCACATAATGTGGCTGGGAAAATTCAACCGCATGTGGTTAAGAGGTGTTCAAGGTTAGGTACGGACAGTTGGTTGGAAATACAGGGGGGAGGGAGAAGGTACTGAGGTGGGCTGGAAGGTAGAGAGCAGGACAGATTAGTTGAAAATCAAACAAAAGAGGCACAAAAAAGTGACAGTAAAAAGGCGGTAAAAAAAAAAAAAGGAGAGGAAGCAATGTGTTGCTGTCAATTCCTCTTCCAGTATAAAGAATCACTGAGGCCACCTGCACCAGATGCTGGCTAGGATCATTAGGCGTGTGGCTAAAAGAGAGGTGCTTACCCAAAGAGGAGAGCTGTGTACCAAGCCCACCTGCCCAGGGATAAGAATCTCCCTGGGACTCTTAAGCTGAAAGGAAGAGAGTGCTGAGCCTCTCTTAAACAGATGAAGCTAAATAAAACCAAGGCTATTTATCAGTGTAGCAGCCACTCGACTTGTCACTCCTCACCCTGCCTCCTCTCCATTCAACCATTCATTCACGGCAGCGCTATCAGCCCACACAAAGCAAATCAGATGCATGAATCAGGACTAGCAGTATGGCTGAAGTAAGCCAAAAATTACTTCTCCATCTGGCCGAGAGGACAAATTAATATATCGAGTTGGGCACCACTTGAGAATAGCCATTTGACTTTCACTGCACTTTGGAATATGTTGAACCACACAAACTTTAAAAGCGATGCCTTGTTGTTGCTGTTTGTAAAGGAAATTCCCATTGTGGCCAACATTTGTGTCATTGACGGCCTGACCAAACACTTCAGAATGACATGGCGACCACACTATTATCCAATTCCTACTGCTTCCTAGGAGAGTCCCTGGGTTTTACTCAAGATGAAATGGACCATCAAAAATCACAAATACCATCTAAAAACCCGTCAATCTTTGGTCAATGGTAACCACTTGTGGTTCCCCTGCCCCTCCATGTCCATCGCCATGCCTCATGCTTGCAATAGTGAGGTGATTTCTACGCTCCATTCATCATGCGAGGAGTCAACAGCTAAATCCTTGTCAGAGCTGAAAGAGTGATTCCTGCTGCTACTGTGTATCACTGACGCTGCTCCCCTGTGGCAGATTTTCCAACTCACACACAAAGTGTGAGACAGATTATTTTCACCAGACTTACCCTCTCCAGGGAGCAATCTGTCTGTGTTACAGTGGCGTTAGTCACAGGGATAAAGGTACTGTGCTCCACTACAGTCTGCAGAATTTCTCCCCTTTTCCAAAGTGGTATTAAAGCAAAAGTAATTATGCATGATATGTTAAAGTAAATGAATGATCGCGGTGTGTACAAGTAATTGCCTCCCTTCTTTACCATTACCACTGTATTGTACGGAAAAGAGAATATGGGGAAAAGTTAGAAACCAGCTTAATGGGACATTTTGAAACAGACAAAATTGTCTCATTATGATGCATTATACAGACTCCTCAGAGCTGCAGCCTCAGAGGTTTGGTAATTTTGGACCCACACGTGTATTGTTTAATCAGCATTGTTATCATTACCACTCTTCCTCCTCCACTCCTCTACACTAAAGTGCTGAAGCAGGTGAATTACATCGTGGAACTTCACGATACTCAAGTGCGTCTGTCCATTGTGCTAGTAGGCTGAATCAAAACCGCTAACCCCTCACTAACCTTTAATGGTCAGCGAGTGCCCTTAAAAATAGATGTACCTTGCAGTGCCAGCTCTACTGTACGTGTTTGTTTTTTGAGGCATCATATAACGAGCTCTAATCCTGGAAATTGATATGTCTCCTTGCTTTTGTACAGCCATAATAAGAAACGGCGTCAGTGGTAGGCACGGCACTCAGTGCGGTAACCATGTCTAATGGGGCTATAATGCAGGGCTGAATGGCTCTATCTGCCGGGGAGAGCCGGCCCTCTCCGCAGCCCCTCAGGCCATCGCCTCAGGTCCATTTAAAGGAAATTCTCAAGTGTTTCATCATTTACACTCATAAATGGCTTGTTTTGATCACTGAGCTATAGCATTATGTCTTTTTAGCTGTTAGCTGGCTGTTTGACAAACCCAGATCATCAGCTTTGTTCATCCTTAAAATTATTCCTGCTTGTAATGGAAAAATAGACAGTTATCTTGCAATTTATATAATCTTGTCACCACTACAGTAGAAAACAACTAAGGAAAGATAGTGTAGGCAGACAAGATCCGGGTTGGAGACAGAAAAACTCCCTACTGTAAAGTTACGTCGCATCCACAGTCCACTTCAAACCCAAAAAGTCTAGATAAATGTGGGAAACGGCTCCTTTATTTCATTTTTATTTTATTCCTTTATTCCTGTGCACTGGTCTCTGAGGAGTGCTGGCATCGATTGCTGATTTAATGAAAGCGTCTGTTCCTCTCCCCCATTCCTCACTCCCCCTATAGGTCACTCTGCTTAAAATGCCTCCGTTAATCAGATTTCTGTTAAAAGCCGTAAATAGAATCAGAGGTCTGGTGCCAAAACACACTCTCCTTTACTCTAGTCTTCACCCTGTCTCTCTTTTTTCTATGATTTTCCCAACTGGTGTTTCAGTGGGTTTCCCTTGTAGGGTACAAGTAATGTACAATGGGCAGGCCCTCATATTCACAATGTCAAAAATTATTTTCACACAAAACACAGAGACTAAATAAGTAGCCTTATCTGTTACGAAACAAAATGTTGGTAAGAGAAACTAGACTAATCAATTAGTCCATCATCAGAAAATTAACTGGCAACTCTTTTGACAACCAATTAATCATTTAACCTTTCAAGCACAAATGCCAAACACTGAAGTTCCAGCTTCTCAAATGTGCAGATTTGCTGCTTGTCTTTGTTATATATGATAGCAAACTGAATATCTGTGGGTTTTTTAATTGTTTGTTGCAGTTCAGGCAGGTATATTTGTTTTCTAGACAGAAACATGTTTAAATATTGCCTGATTCCTATCTCAAGAACTCTGCTCCATTTATTGTAGCACTTGATTGCTGAGACTGCCTTGCAGTGCCGCACTACTTCCTGGATGGTATCCCATTCTCTTCTCATAATCCTTGTTCTCAGATGTCTGATTACTGGCTGGAGATGAGATGGTGGAAGTGGACAGCTGTAGCTGGGATCAAGGGAGTATTTACGTGTTCATATTTGTGATCAAGGTAGTATATATATATATATATATGGCCATTATTTTAGCAATTAGAATGGTACAGGTTAATCAAGGGACATCATTTTATGAAACAGTGCAGGTAATAAAACTGCCTGTATACAGTATTCAGTACACGTTAACACAATCTCTAGATAGGGAAGAGCAGCATTAAAGATAAAATAGGTAAAGGAAAAATAACAGAACCCAATGTACATGAAGGACTTATACTAAAAACATTCATGAATACTAGAATTAACAGCTATTCATTGCAAAGTACAGGATACTCCTAAAGGGAGGATTTTTAAAGTTGTTATGTGGTGCAAATTCATTTTTTATTCCCAGTTCTATTTGTTCATTATAGCTTACATGTGGAAGTAATCACCAGAGAAAATCATCCCAGTTTAGCAGAGGTCCGCCTTGACTCAGAAAAAAGAATAGCATGTCAACAGCCCTGTGTGGAAGAAGTGAAAGTTTTAACCTTGTCATTACCACACCATTTGTGTTGCGCCTATCTAAGTACAGGAACTATTGTGAAAAGAAACACAAACTGAGAAAGTAAAAAACAATCCGTTATATTGTCCCATCTAATATCACTGTGGGGTCCTAAACATCACTGTTGATTCTTTAAATGTTTACCTATGAAAGGCAATATGAAAGAGGATCGGAGTCCTAGTTGGCAAAGGATTCAGGGTAGTGGGTCAAGGGGGCCTCCTCCACTAATCTGCCATGCAGATATTTAAAGGGTAAATCTACATTGAATCACATTAGAAGGAAAACTGTGCACTCTTTGGGTTAAACATTTTAAGGAGGAAAAATGGCCATAATAGCTAGTTGAATAAAATAATGCTACTTTATTGCTTGTGGACTAAGTTGTCCATTTCTCAAGGCTTATAAGTAAGTAAACACTCAATGCTGCGTAAATAAATAAATATATATATACTTTTAGAGCAAATCCTACAATAATTATTATAATATCAACACAAAGTTTCATTAAAGTGCTGGAATACCATCAGCCCTTAAAGCCCCCTAGTGTTACTGAAAATTACTTTGACGTATAAGTTAATTTCAGTTACCATGCTCTGTAGTACTTAATTCGATTGCAAAATCTGGTTTGTTTTAATTAACATGAACCCTCATCATTATATGGCTAAAATAACCTAATATGACAGGTACATGTTGCAACTCTACTTCTACAGACCTCTAACAGGATATACATTCTCAACCCCTAATATTTGCGTAACTGTGCGCTGACAATTTGCATATGAATGCTCAGTCAATAAGGATGACCACATTTTACCCTATGGGGCTGCACCTTAAAATGCCAGCATTAACCCTGCTCCTATTTGTTCTCTATTTGCAATCTTAGGGATAGAGTGACAATATGTAACTAGTCTTTTATTCACACAGGTTTTACCTTGTAATGGGGCATTATAGGCTTAAAGGTCGCATTTTGCATTACATTTAGACACGAAATGAAAGACCAGAGGAAGACAACCAGGCGTGATGTTCTATCCATAGCCTAGCCCATTCCTCACTAGGGACGCGGCCAACATGCTCATCCAACTGCTTGTCATCTGTCACCTGGACGACTGCAACTCCTGCCCAGGCATCTGCCATCAGACCTCTGCAGCAAGTCCAGAGTGCTTCTGCCCACCTGATGTTCAACCTCCCAAAGTCCTCCCCAGCACCCCTCATCTCCATTCGCCACACTGGCTCCCTGTTGCAGCTTGTATCATGTTTAAGACTCGGATAGGTAGTTTTTAGTTTACAGGGTGGTGAAAGGGACCATTCTTTCCTACCTACAACCTGGTCCAACCATTGCACTTTTCTGCCTCTGGAAGACTGGCTGCCCCGTCTGTAGAGGCTTTTCTCTGTTCTGGTCCCACAGTGTTGGAACGAACTCCCCACTGAAGTCAAGACAGCACAGTCACTGCCCATCTTTCCCTGCTGATCAACACCCCACCCTAGCACTTCCATTTCACAACTCACTTTTTAACAAAAATATGTTTAAATGCTTTCAGCTATGTATTTGGAAGGGTTGAACTTGGACTGACCAATTCTTAGAGACATGTAGGTCTTATTGTTTTTAAGTCTGACTGCACGTACTGTACAAAAGAAATATAATATAATGTAGGCTACAGTCCAAAGCTCACTTCAGAGAATTGGATGTCACATGAGTAGGTCTATGTGGGATTAATCATAATATTATTGCAAGTTCCCACTCTGTGTGGGAATGGTGTATGCATGGTTTTGTTGCATATGAATCATTTATACATGTGGCCCCAGGTGTTTGGAAGAGTCGTATGTTCAATTAAATGTACTGTGTATGTTGTGATTTTGATATGATTTGATTATTCAGTTTATCAAAAAAAAAAAAAAACCCTGATTAGTTATTGTATAGGCTAAAGGATCCTTTAAGATGAGAGACTTTACTTTTCTTTTCAGCAGATAAGCAGCACTTAGACTGCCACAAGGGCTAATCATCACATTGTTCCTGATGAATAGCTGGCCAAAATGATTATGCACTCTACAAAAACTCTTAATTAGCAAAATCTCTTCCTCAATCAAGTATCTAAATTACATTTGTACAGTTCAGTGATTACTGACCAAAAGGAGGATTCTTGAGCTGTAAAGAATACGCTGGCCTATAAATGGCCCCATCGAATGGGTGACCACTCACTGAATGAATCATGTCCTAATAATTAAATTGTATGGCATACCAAGAGTGTTAACTTTAGTGGATGCACATTGAGCGGTTCTGACTTCTCAATAGGCTTTTAAAGAAATTAAGTGATGGGCTTGGACAATAATTTCTCTTTTCTGGGTCATTGATTGTTCTCTTTTTTGGCTCCTCCAGACCCATTTTGCTCCTCTACTTAAGCTTTGCATTCAGGGATTCTTGCCTGAGCCCTATAACCTGAGACAAGACACGGGAGTAAAGAGATGCATGAAGCTGAGCTGTCACAGCTGTTTCTTTTAAAATTGTAGTTGTTGAAATATTTACCTTGAAGTTTAATCTCTTTGGATTTCTTACTTTGTCTCTGAGATCATTTATTCACTCAAACACTGTCAGTGTTTAAGAAAAATAATAAATAACTACAGTCAATCAATATAGGTATCTCTGTGTGTACATTTAGCACTATTTGTATTGGGAAGAGATAGTCACTAAACAAACTACAAAAGAAGGGATATCTACACCATCTAGAGCACAAGTGTGGACATGTCTTCATTATGTCCACTTGCTCACCAAATGATACAAATATTAGGCGTTTACATATATTCAATATACAGACATATAAAATAAGTTAATATAAGACAATTTTAAAATTTGCACTTATCAGTTACACGCATTTTATGTCTGAATACATTTACAGTAACATCCATCTGGATAATAATGTTTAACATCAATCACATTATATCACATCCGTCTTAATTTTCACTCTTAATTTGAATTATGTATCTCTGTCATGAGTAGCACTTGTATCCTGCTAATGCCTGTGTCTAATCTTTAAAGAGAGGCTGTTTTAGTGAATTGTCACTTCTCACTAGAAAGCTTAAAACACAATTGCCACAGGAATATACAAACCTTAATACCCTCTTCATTAGAAGCAGAAAAAGGAAACACCAGTTGTTATGGTATCTAAAATGTTTAATTATTTAAACCAGTCAAAATAGCCCAGATACATTTGTGGGAATAAGGACATTTGTTTAACACGTTGAGACTGTCATAACAGGGAAATTAATCACATCACAGAAAGCTTTTTCTTTTTATTACATGTCCATTTTCCTTTCTTTCTTTTTTTGACCCTAGAGAACTAACAATTTGTTGCAGTCTGTTGGAATCCAGCTATTAATCTAGTGGTTGCTGAACAGCCTGCAGGATCATTGTGATTCAAGGGCCAAAACCGATTCTTCTCTCACTTTTCAAGCATCTGCATGCCATTTGTTTCAGTTTTTCTAAGACATATAAGCAACCTGTCGGCATGTCATAATATTACGCCAATAATCAAAGTCAATTAGTGTCCACCTTCCCTTCCTTTTGCACATAGGCCCATTACCTTCCCCCTGCCATGACTTTGAAACTTGAGAACAACCGTTACTGCCTTTCTATGATATATTTTAGCTATCCAAAGGGGTTTTACTGATATCAAGCGTCTTCCTGATCAATAAATAGAACTGTAGGCTAGTGCCATTTATCACCTCCAAACCAGCCTACCTGCCTCTCCTGATGAGTGATAGATCCCCCATGCAGTCTTAAATTTAAAATTACTCATAAAGACTGATTAGGGTCAAATCAGAACCGTACTCCCCTGAATCCTGTACATATCATCAAAAAAAAAAGGCTTTCTGGAGTCAAGCAGCCACATGATAGACGAGCATTTCCAAGCACGAGGCCAGGGTATTGTGCGTGCCATGAAGCTTATTTTATAGGGTCCATGATAGATGTTGTTTAGAGCGATTTAAGCGGCCCTTATGCTGGTGTCAGCATCTGACCCCTCCGCAGTGATAAAGCTATCAGAAAGAGAGAGTAGAACCAGAAATGAAATATGGAGGGAGGGACACGTGTGCCAGATAAACTCCAGCGTACTGGGCACCAACCCAGCTCTGGGAGGGGAAAGCCTTCAGTCTTATCTGCATAAAACCTTAGGAGTGGGGGGAACAAGTGCAGAAAGAGTGGTTTCATTGAGATTGTCTATGAAGTCCCCTTACAATCCAACTTCCAAAACTTGAATCTAAATCATTCCCAGGAAGAACAAGTGCAAACTGACTCCTCATCGCATCAATCAGACCTAAGTTTAAGACATAATTTAGCTGAGTAATATAATTGATTAAACCAAACTGGTAGCAGCTACACAGTGCACACAATAGCAGTAGTAGTGAATGTATAGCAGCAAAAGACAAGCGATATCACTGGTAATAGATAGAGAAGTAAACCTAGTTCCTCTTCCAGGAAAGACAAAGTGCTTTGCGATAAGAAGACAGTAAAACAGAGCGTAATATACCATAATAAATAACAAGATTACAAATCAGAATAATAAAAGAGAATAAAAAATGGGTGAGGTACAATAATGAAAATGGGGGACCTGATAGGAGTTGGACATGGGCTTCAAATAAAAGTGACTTTTAAAAGATGATTTTAAAAGGTTACACTAACTTGGCCAGCCTGGGCTACTTAGGCTAAAGATGAGAAACAAGACTGAAAGGCCCTTTCCATCAGGTGTTGAAGGTACTGCTATCACTGGATCAACTATAAAAAGGGCCTCGCCCTCAGTTATCAGAAAAGTTGTTGAAACAACCAGACAGCCATACATGAGGATCTCAGCTGTGCTGCAATTCATAACATGCCGTGTATAAAATGTAAATTAGTGCCACGTAGAACCTTAAAAATAATGAAAACAATCTGAAAGGATCAGTTCCTTTAAATGAAAGGCATATATTTTCACAATTACCCCTAAACTGTTTAATCTGCAGAGGTGCAATGAAAGCCTCACAGTTATGCTGTGTTATTTATTTCAGCCTATATTTGTTTTACATTTTAGCAGTTCCTGTTTGCAGTGTTCCCATGGAGGAACAGACAACTATCACTGGACTACTTTAACATGGAAGAAAATTGAAACTCGTGATGATTCTCTGGCAAGTTCTTCACTTATAATAGGAGCATCTTTTTTCCTATGATTTTTAAGCGGATTTATGGACGTTTATCCATGAGACATAAAACATAATATCCTCAGAAAGTGTAAGTCACACTGAGTTGATCCACAGACCTCACTACAGAACAGCCAAAATGTACATGTAGCTCCGTTATCAGTGATTGCAATCCAACATAATCCCGCCAATATGAGCCACCACTCTCAATTACGGCTGGTGAGTTCCTCCATCCTTGAGATCTGCAAAGACCAGGCCAGCCATGTAGGTGATATGTTTTAATTTTATTCTATTTTATTTCTTTCAAGGCTGCAGTGGCCACAGGTGATTGCATCATCAAGTCATTTTGTGTGCTAGACAGCACATCTGAAATATAATTATGTTTAACTGTGATATCACTATTAGTAGCTTATAGCCTAAAGCTGGTTCACAGACAACCTGTTGTAGCTAATCACTTTTAATCAGGTCTACCTTCATAGTCCATTATCACCAGCTAGACCAATCTGTCCACTTTCTCTAGCTTGCAGACCTTTTGCGTTACTGACAAACTCAACTGTTTACCAACCTCAAACTACAGGCCATGTTGTCACATTGCATCAAAAGCTCTGTCAATCAAAATTAGTGAAAGTCTGTGTTCATTTCAGCGATTGAACTCAACTTAATCTTGTAACAACCCTTATTAATCTGACAATTAAAGAATAATGAAGCAGTAATTATCAATATAAAATGCAACCATGACCAAGCTTGAAATGAGCTAAAAGACAGAGAACAGAGAACAAGGAATTGATTCAGAGTTCTACTGCAGGTAAGGAAAAGTGCTGGCACAAAAAGTATTCTTCACCATAGAGGTTACTCTTTTAGGAAGGTATTACAAACCCAATGGGACATTAACCCCACCTCCCCTCTCTCCTCCAAGCTCTGTAATACAGACTCTGCCCCAAATGAGTAGTTGGTGTTGTCATGTGAAATTGAGACCTATTGGTTGTAATCAGGAAATGCGACAGGCCTGTCCCCTCTAAGAGCAGGTCACCTCTACTCCCCCGCCCTCTTCCTGTTCTGGTCGGTTCAGCCTTCATGAGCCCCATGTTTTATTCCCCATTTCTGTCCACACACATTGGCCCTGTCATTTTTCACCCTGCTGACTGATTACCGGTTACACTGTTCAGCCAATCTCCACTTACAGCTCCTTGTCTTCCCTGGCTTTATGACATTATTACATGTCTTTATCACCGCCATCAATACTCCTGGCCCCATAGTGAGATGTTTCAACACCCAGGCGAGACTAGGCACAAACACCATAAGCTTAGCCCACAAATCTAACACACACACTACATTACAGCATATAGAGTTAGTTGGACAGAGACCTGAAGCAATACAAGTTTAACTAAGTTAATGTATTATCAATTCAACGTAATCAACATTATTACACTTCATTTATAAAGTAGTAGTTACTTCTCTAGACGTACTCTGCTCAGCCTGGGATATAATTTGTTTATGTCTGGCTGCACAAACTTGACTGTGATAACAGAAGTTCAATAGTTTGACTAACCAAGCACGTGTGAAATTTGTATTAAGATTCATAATCCTATAACTCAAAATGAAATTCAGTTTGAAATCAATGGAAACAAGGCAGTAGTTCCTATATCAACCAAGTCTAATAGATTAAAACATGCGGGAGTGGTGAAATTAAGTCACACAGAGGGACAATGGAAAAAGAGGGTGAGATAATACAAAGCAGCAGGGAAGAAGACATCTCTATATACTGTACTGTGTAAAAAAAACATTCTTATTTTGAAATGAGAATTTTTAATCAATCCTTAGTACTTGCACTCTTCTTTTTATTTCTGTAAACTCTTCAGATTAGGACCTTAGATGCTTTCTCTAAATCAAGACAGTTTAACTAAACCTCTACTCAGAGATTATACTGATTTCAGAGCATAATATGGAATACGTTCAAGTGATGGTAAAAGGATAGAGACATTAGTGAGTCACGGGCAGAGGTCTCCCAGCCAAGACTCTAATCACATTCTGAATGATTGAAATCCGTCAAACACCTTGCAATAAAAAAAAAAATGAAAGACAGCAAACATTCACTCCATAACAAAGATACTTTAAGCAATCACCAACATTACAGATAATTGTAGCCTAATTTGTAACTCCGACGTCAGATTTGAAATTGAGTTCACTTTCAGTGTATGTACATAGAGAGGTGCATGTTTCAAAGCATAATAAAATGTGACATTTGTGGTTGTTTATTACTGACCAGAGGTGGTAGTCCCAAAGATGTATTTTGGGTATTTAGTTCGGTTTGTTTGCACAATGTAAGACATTAAATGGACAAATTAAATGGCCAAAAAATAAAAACATGCTGTTTTCTCAAAAGCCCTTTCCAGACTGCAAGCCTGGTGGAAGTGCGATATGTCATTTGTACATCTGTGTAATTCGATGTTTTTTTAATGTAATCTCTTTCCTTACAGACACTGATAATATATATTCTATTTAAATATCAAATCCATTTATAATTAAAATACAGATCCGTTTTTTTTTTACATTTTTTGTTTTTAAAAATATTCACTTTGTCATTGTTCTTTTATTTTAATCATTCAAAGAGCTACTACTGACTGTCCACTGCAAACATGCAGAAGGGCTGTTTTATGTTAAATGTATAAGTGTCTTTCGGTGTGTTTGTTTTTTTGTTTCTTGGCAAATAATTTCAATTCATGTCAATAACAGGAGTAGCATACTTGAGCCTATGCATAAACCTCCTCAATCTTCTGTTTGTAATGGGAAGGACTCAGGGCAATATCCACACGTCAGCAAGCAGGCTGGTAAATATGTGTCTATTAATAAACATTAAAAATGTTAAATGAAAAATGAGCAACACTTATCTAAGTTCTACAGTCATGTTTCTTTTTTCAAATTTAACTGAAAGTACTTGTGTGTGTATTCTGTGTGTGTACATGTGTGCATTAGTGTCGGTTATTTGAGTGCAGTCATGCATGCCTACCCCTGGGTGGATGTGGGAATGTGAGTGCGTGTGTGTGCGTGTGTGTGTGCGTGTGTGTGCACGTGTGTGTGCACACAAGACCTTGAACACATACAGTTACTTGATTGAAATGGGGAATTTTAACATGAGAGAAGCGTAATCTCAGTCTCACAACAGGCCGCCTCAATGTCAGAGGAGCACTGCACTTGTGGCAATTACTATTGACATCACGCTAATTGTAGCTGAATAATTAATCCTTACTGTTCTGGAGTACAGGGATCTGAAAAGGTGAGCTGGTTGTGGCAGAGTTGAACTCTTGCACAGCAGAATGGTGACTAATTGGATTTAGGATCATTGTGTTTATTGGACAATCACAATATTACCTATTCCAGTTTAGGTCGCGTTTAAGGAGACACAGACCATCCATAATTAGACTCTTTAAGACCACAGCATACCAATTAATAACAATTACAGTATGAATTCAAATATCCTCACACAGTGTTCATGAAGCTAAATATACAGTATATACACAATAACTGGATATGCAAAGCCGAATTCATCACATGAAAACATTGTAGACTGTATAAGTGGATGAGCGAAGTGAAACTCTCAGAGATTCAATTTGTAACACTTGTCTGCCCTCTATTGGTCACTACATTTATATGTGCCTTTCCTCTTCGAAGGATACAGAGAAATGTGTTGTCTGTTACATTTTAATTTGGGTAATTATATTAAATTTAGTGATTTTTATGGAGAACAAAATCAAGGCACTCTCCAATGATTTAGGCCAAACCAGTATTAGAATGCATTATGTATTAGGTTTAACGTAGCCTATGTTTAGAAAATCCCTTTGAGGTGATGGTGACACACAGGACGTTCAGAGTATGGCAAACAAGCAATAAGAAAGAGTTGTCTGTAAAAGCAAGTAATCTTGAGCAATAAAAATAATCCCTTCACACTCCAGTGTAGCTCCCCTGACCTCTGACCTGCCTGAAGGGACCACAAAGGTTTCAAAGGACTTTTTGTATCTGCTGCAATAAAAAAAACTTTGATCACATAGTTGTTGCTTTTTTGTTTTTTGTTTTTTTATATTTGACTTGAACGCTAAAGAACCAAATGTGAATACAAAATAATCATGTATATTGTATATTCCCATTGATTTCTAACAGAAACATGGGTCACTTTATAGTGCAAGTCTTGTGTATAGTTTAAAATTTGAATGAAGTATTTTCGGCATGCTGTCTTATCCTTACATGAGCAAAAAGCAACATAGATTTCGTATTCAATATTGATCAGACGCATGCCGTAAATTATGACCTCCAACATTCATTCATTCATTCATTCTTTCTATCTGATTAGTTATCTTCAGAAGGCGCCCTGACACAGGAAATTAAGTTAGATAAGTCCAATGTGGTTTGAAATGACATGACACCTCTGATCATTTACCAGGATAAAGTTGAACAAATGCACAAGTGAAACTGTTGCTTGACGTACAACAGCAACAGGAGGAGGTGATTCATCCTGTTTAACACAGACATGTGATACCGCCCTGGTAATCTATTGTTAATGTTACTTCATTATCTTCTTATACTAATCCAACATTATACAACCTACTGAGGTTTCATCATGTCTATTGACATTTCCTTATGAGTCACAGTGCAGGCATTGTATACAAGACTAACTTTGTGTGTAAGTGACAAATCCGAGTCTTCTTCCCCACTAAAGAAAAAAGAGCAATGTTTAACATTTTGAGGGTAACCATACCATCTTTCAAATGTAACAAAACGAGGGAGACTCATTCACCATATGGTAAGACAATGTCGCCATCTAGTGAGTAACCCAGCAACATTTTCACCACCTCACCTTTAGTGAAACTCAAAAGGTAAACCAAAATTTATTAAGTGGCTTTTTTACTTTTTAAATAGTTTGTTATAATGCTTTGTTTTGAACTTAATGCTGTAAAGTGCCTATACTTTGTACCAAGTATGTGACACTAACTTATGGGCAACAGTAGTCTATCCCTCAATGAGCTGCCACGTTAATTGGATTTCATTTCTTTTTCATCTTGCTGCGTGATGCACTGCACTGGGCTGAATTACCTGCAAAACTAAATGTTGCACACGTGCTGATGTTCAAAAGTCTAATTATTTTGTACAGAACTCCTGACACTCCTTTTGGCAAATGTGAGAAGATTTGTGACTGTGATAACTGGCAATGATTTCTTTTAGCCAAACTGACTGTCATGAAAGTTACAGCTATAACCGAAATGTCTCAGTCACATTGAAAGGGATACTAGATAATGCGGTAGTACTATAATTATCAGCACTGTGAATTGGACCTATTTTAGGTTTCTGAGACCACAGAGTCAGACATAATGTCATGAACTACAACCAAGTAAACCGAATGGCAACAGGGGGACATGTTTTGACCAGTGTATTTTCGATGTTGAGCAATAACGTGATGCCCTATTGCCTTGCCTTATTGTCATAGAGCTTTCTAATAGCTTCAGGCACTTTTTGCTATGCCCACAACTAGTCATTCTTTTGTTTTCACCAGAGCTTAATTGAATATGTGCCACTAACCCCATCAACGTTACATGATAAATGATAATCTGTTACGCACAGTATTGTTCAGAGATAACATTGAAATTTAGCATTGGTACATTTTTCAAAGCTCAATCAAAGGCCTGGGCTTATTTTTTCTAAGCATGAATCTACAGTATAAATAGCTCTCCCCCAGCAGCATGGAGTTTGGCCATATGTTTATCCCAGCATTATTTATATATTTATAAAAAGGGCTCTATTGCCAAAATATATTTCACTGTAGTCTCAAATGCAGACTACGTCACTTGGCATGTTACCGTTTACATTTCTGCATATATTCTATATAGAAAAACATCCAATCAAACATGGCTGATCATCAAAACTGACTTCACTGTTAAAGCTGGGGAAATCCCAAGTTAATTTATCTGTGGTGCTCATTGTATCAGTAGATAACAAGCACTGACAGCTTTTATAAGAGTCTAAAAGGAAACATAAAGACTGTAGCTGAATCCAAGCAAACAAGGCACGATATATTTAAAATCCTCATTTGCACACAACAGACCAATTATATTTCAATAATCTGGCTAACCCTCACAAGTTTAACACATAATGAAGCTAACAAGTGAGAAACTTTTTTTTAAAACCGTTTCACATTCACTCAGCATGAGGTTAAAATATATAAGTGCATATTCAACATGTTTTGACAGACCCAACAGAGAACAGTGACAGAGACAAAAAGTCAAACCACTGAATGCATAGCTTGTTCTTGCATTTTCTCTGGTTCCCCTTTTTTAACCACAACTGAGACCATAAGTCAATGTAAGCTTAGGGCCCTATCTAGAGTACAAACTGTGTTATGACACGTAAACCAGAACATGGGAAGGGATTCAGTCAGTAATTGTGTTTTAGGTGTACATGACATTGGCTTTTTTTTAACTACATTATGGATTATGGATGGATCAGACATGATATCTAGTCTTGTACATAAACAGAATGTAAACTGAACTAATAAAAGATTTATACTTGTCTGGTTTGGCCAGGTAGTAATCCAGCCTTGAACATCATGTGTTATAGTGTGCTATCTCTGTCTGTAGGGGATGTGTTGATGAAGGCTATTTTTTCTGCGTCAGCAATAGAGATGAGTGAGATTGGGTCTTGCAAGAAGGAATACACGCTACAAAATATATTATTAATAAATACCAGTATTTCTTTTAAGATAATTATACACTTAGTTTTTGCTGACCTGCAGCTTTGCGAGACATCCACAGACACTCGCATATACAAAATACTGCTCTTGCCTGGTTTAAGGGATGATTAAAGTTTTAATGGTAATGTGACAGCCATTTAATGCATTTGTTTCTCTTTCATGAAAAAGGTTATACTAGGTTCTGATCCAGATTCAATTATCCCTTGCACTCTTTTCCAAATATATAGCCTAAATATTCATATATTTGCATAAACTTAGAAATCAAAGCTCTTTAAAAAGAAACGATGCCTGAATATGTGGTTTCAGCAGAAATAAAGAGTCTAGCAACAGAAGGAGCTGAGAAAATAGTGAAATGTTGAAATGTAACTACAAAGATTCATTCAGTCACTTTAAGATCTGAGTAAATAAACTTACATAATTATGAAAATGCCACACTCAAAAGCCAATATTTAAAAATTCCTGTACTTTTTGGCACTCAGAAATGAATCAAGGTTATTAAAATTATAAACTAATCCTCACAGTTGATTTCAAAATGTATCAATCACATGATCAGTCTATTTCAAATTGGCCTTCTGGATTTATAAACACTAGAAAACACACGTCCACACATGTTTGATATCTACAAGTAAAGTAAATATAAGAGCTTAATCATAAACAATAACAGCAATAAATAATAATTCAACATTGCAGCGAGGAAACATGCACAAAAATGAACTCCAGCTTGTCTTCTGGCCACTTCAACAACAGAGCAAGACCACCAAAACATGCAACCCTGGCAGCCAGTATGACACCCGTGCAAAAAAAAAAAAAAAAAAAAAAAAAAAACACACTCCAATGCAGAAATAAACACAAACAACGCATCACCCGTGCAGCAGCAGAGGATCGCACTGCCTTCGACGGCCCAGAACATCGCGGCTGCTCGTCGCACCAGCCGCAGACAGCAGCGGAAGGAGTGTGCAACCGCGTGCAGCGGCCTCCAGCGCCGTGACAGACACCCGGTCCCTCCGCTGAGCGGCACGTGGGTGCGCTCGCTCGTCGTCGCGCTGGTTTTTTGAAGTTTGAAGCGCGTCAGATGACTTTTCCTCCCGCCGCCTCGCCGGTCCTCCGTCCCCCCGGGTTCGCCCGCAAAAAGCAAAAAAGTCGCAGTCGCAGCCGTTTGCACCAGTGTTGCGATGTTGTTTCCGCCGGCTGGACGCGCAGGTGTCAAACTTTCTCCCGATCGTTGCTCCGCGTCCGCGCGGCAGCGCCACCCTGTGGTCGGTTGGTGTCCTGCTCTTCACTGCAGACACGCGTCTGCAGGTCTGCAGCACCAGAACAGTCAGGAGCGTTAATAATGGCTGCAGCCCCTTTTAGGTTAGGCAGGGCGCTGACTCTTGGCCACTCTTGCATTGATGTTGTTACCTACACCTGTGCCTTCACCAGGTGTGATCAGTCAAAAGGGTCTGTTAAAAAGACTTGATGTAAGAAAATAAAATGTCACTGTTTGGAACTTTTAGCATGCACTCTAATGAGCACCGCTGTCATTAGGATGATGGACTTCACAAGTGTTTTAGTGGCTGCTGGGGGGGCCTCATGTGGCTATAGCTAATGCATAATGCCACACATATTCTTTCAATCATAACAACTCAAAAACTCAAAATATTTAATTATCAACTTGAACAGTTATCTATCATTTTCTGTCTATACTATTACCAATAATGTTATATGTACCACTGTTGTGGTGGCCTTATCGTTGTCTCCTTCATTTAATTATTTGATTCGGCGAATTTCGCGAAATCCCCCTGCAGGTCTATTTTTCTTTGTTGGTGCATGAGGCTCCAGTTCATTCTCCTCAGCTGCCCTTTGTTAGCTCCACAGCAGCAGGCGAGGTTTGTCATTGTGTAATTTGTGGCAGCATGGTCGCTGGGGAAGAGTTGGTGGCGAATGATGGGGGGGGGATTTGGGTGGCCGTGCGAGGCCTGACTGCAGTTGATGCAGTTGCACCGACTCTTAACTTCGCCCAGGCTACTCCTGCTGTGGATGATCAGACAGACAAGATGAAGATCTAGCAGCATATATCTACTGTGCGTTTTGCTTTCTGTGGCTGTATTTTACCCACAATGTCCACAAAAAGTGTCGCAACGCTGTTTTGACATAGTGGCCACAGTCAGAACTTCAGGTCATGTGATGAACTGGCACCTGGGTAGACTTGTTCGAGATAAACATCTATTACAAAAAGAAACCACTTAAAACCTTAAAGAATCCAAAATGTTATGCTCGTTCATAAATGATTCTGAATCTCTGTAACTTCAACTGTTTGGTTCATAGGTTCAGGCCCTGTACACTCAAGGTACAGTGATTTCACCTACATTGGTCTCGTCCAGACTGTGTTTGATTGACTTTTCTGTAACTCTCCCATTTAAGCTTGGACAAAGAGACCTTTTTCACAGAAGACATTTTGAGAGGTCACAGTAGGTAAGGCACAAGTGTAAATAATGAAAATCGTGATGGCCAAATTCCATTTAGCTGCTTCAGTTTCATGGTCCTTGTATTGTGCACGCTAGCTCACTCCCACACTGTCATCACCTGCACTTGAATAGAACAGAGCCATTGTTGATGCTTTTATTTACACTTGTGCATTATTGACACGCAAATTAAGTCCAAATGTCTGCTTTGGAAAAAGGTCTATTAAACATTTATCCATAGCCGTGGGAACAGGTTTTCAGTAAGGGGTACAAGAGTGCACTCTCAGGCACTCTTTCTTGTGCACTGTGGCGAAACATCGACAGGGTTAGGTTGTAAGGACAAACTGTGCGATACATACTGGCTGTACTTGTAAATGAAAGCGCTTCTCATCAAACACGTTATTGTCATCAATAGTTATCAGCCATATTGATGTACAGACTTTTCCTATTGTTTTTCTTCTATTTTGTAATTGCATTGTATTTAATCAATTTTGTAATTGCACTATATATTTCCTATTTTTCTGTCTGTAAAGCAGTTTGTACACTGCCACGCCTGCCTCTGACAAAAGAATAGATAATGGTAGAGTCAGACAATCAATTATTAATAGAACTGTAAAGATAGAGGATGGCTGCACTCTCCTTTTAACTTTAGGCCTACATATAAATAGTAAAAAGCTATTTTTTTATTTTTTTATTTATTGTCATTTACAGTTAATACGATTCCAGAGGCTTGGTTGGTTTGTTTGGTTAGTTTGTTCAGCGGATTGAGCAGCATGTGATAGGTACAGGCAGGTTAACTTGACATGGTGTTACCTGATGATGGCAGCTGGTGATGTTGTTGACAAAAAGTGAATTTAACTTGATACGGAGGGCTATATTGAGTGTGTGGGTGCAGGTTAAAAGCCGAGTAGTTCTTGGAAGCTGGAACACACTGCTGAGCCTTTTCTCTGTGTATGCACTCTTACACTCAAACACACATTCATATTAAAATCATGTTCTTTCTTTAGTAAGACAGGTTAAGGGACATAATAGATGAAAAGTATCATATCAGAGGGGCTATTGGTGAGTCTAGTGGAACCAAATATACAGTGATGGTGGCTGGACAATTAAGTGAGCCATGGCATTGAGATGAAGCTGCCTATTAAAGCCACTGAGGCCAGCCACAGTAGTTTAGCCTAAGCAGATACAATGTAGTTATAAGGCCGGGATGATGCCGCCAAGTATCTGCTCTTTGCTTGGGTGAGTAAAGGACTTAAAGGCAGCTTAAGGTACATCAGGTCAGGGCTACAGAATTGTGTCGCCTGTCAGAGGGCTCTGTAGATTTGTCGGCACAGCCTGATACCCACTGCAGGGCCTAATGATAGGTCAAATCATCATTTGATATGAATATTGGGAATGCTTACCCAACTTTTGGCATATTTTACTGTGTATTGATAACTGACATAATGTGGTGTTGACTTGAATTATCGGGATAGGCTGACCACTTTTAACTGTGGGGAATGTGATTTTTTTTATCAGAGTTAATCAGATGAATGCAATTTTCATGTATAGCTTTGATTTAGCTCTAATTTACTTTACAGGGTAACATTTGCAATCTTTGATATTTGATTTTAAATGTTAATTGGCAGAATTGTCACATTTAAGGTTAAGCCTATTAAGAGTTGAATTGGCTGTTGATGAATGATTCACATAAATTCAGCATTAGTCAGCTATTGTGAACTGAGAGTCTTGCTTACGTCAGGACTGAAGGCTGAGTTTGCCAGGGTGATTGATAAGAATAACTTCCACTGTGATTTTGATTGACAGCGGTCCGAAAGTACTGTAACATTGCAAGATATCTTCTCTTCTATAAGCTGTCACTCTTAAGGATAAAGATAGTTTTCGGAAAAATAAAAAACAGAGTAAAGATGGTTTTAGTAATTCCACCACATTTACACATGTTACATGGCTATATACAGTATATAGTAGTTGTTTGTGGGAACAGAGGTATGTTTAAGCTTCCACTGCTGGGGATGCAAGTTGACGTACATTGAAAATGTAGGGAGATTGAAGAGAAGCCAGAAGCAGCATTTGGATGATGTATAGAAGTCACAAAAATTTGGGCAGATGAGGTGGTAAGGAAGGAACTGGTTCAGTTCATTTTCTGAGTGGAAATGTGCAATATAACCGCACATGATTGTAGGTCGGTGATAATAAAATCAACATTATATGCAAACAACTAAGCGGACACACCCAGGAATGAATTTTAGGTAACTGGACAGTGTGCACAGTAAACACAGAGAATTTCTTACGCTACCTAAAGAGAATGGTTAGCAACATGGGAGGTAAACCACAGGAGTCCAGATGCCCTCCCTGCCAGCTACGGTGGCAAGAGGATTTGAGAGAAGAGAACATGCGAGAGACAGTATGAAGCACTACAGTGACAGCAAAGAACACAGAGCTTGCAATGTGGACTGTTTGAGGCCAGAGTGGTGGTAATCCAACGGGAGGGAGATATTTAGAGGGAGGATGTTAAAACTAGATGCACTGAGCATGTTTCTTTCCTAAGATGTAAGCTATGAAGAAGTGAGATATGCAATGACAAGCTGTGTAATGTGCAGGATTACTGCAAAATAAGTCCACTCAGGGCAAATTGATTTAACCAAAGTATTATTATTCAAAAATATAAAACTTTATAGTATCACTTACATACTGAATTAGCCATAGGCCAAGGAATAAGTGATTAAATGCTGGTGGAGCTAGTGGCGCCCTGTGAGATTTCGTGCAGCGTTTCATATTTTGGGTCACAACTGCTCAACCATGAGGTTATATGGTCCATAACCCTATTCCTAACCCTCCAAAATGATCACCCCTCCAAAATTAGTCTTTTGACATTGACAAGTGGCGAAACCCTCCAGTAGCCAGAGTAATTAATCCTGCCACTCTGGGGCAAAGGAGGAAGTCAGGTGACACAGAGCCACAAAGTTGGCAGAGGGAGGAGGTCAGGTTGGATCATTGCATCAATCAAACGTGGGACTTTGTCAACATTGTTTTGTTTTTTAACCATGACCATGATATCTCCCTAAGATTAACAAAGTGTTTACTATTGTAACCATGACAATAAACATCTTCTTACCTTAGCAAAGTAGCCATTTCACCCTAACCACAATGCTTCCTTAAACCTAACCAAGTCATGTTTGTGCCTAAACCTAAACAAACCTTGACTACAGCGAAAGTGATTTGTAACGGTTTTGGAAGGCATTGACAAATGGTGTCGTCCTGTCGATAATGGCCTCACAAAACACATGTATGTGTCATTCTGGAGGACTGTTACAAACAATATATTTTGTCATTTCATTTGTTATGTGCATGTGCATTTGAAGTTGCATCCATGCCCACCAGATACAAACAAAACGAGGGACCTGCTCGTTGCACAAACACAGTGCTCCATAGTGCTACTAGTGGTCAAAAACCTAGCAGTGTACCTTAACGTGACCATGACTCACATGTTGTGTGTTTGATTCACTTAAAAATTATAAAACTCAATTTGACTTTTAAAAATGTCCATAAAACTCTGCAAACATTAAAAAGCAAAATATATATTACATATAATGAGTTGTATTTTGTGTTATCATTTACTCAAGAAGATTTTCTTTTCAGAAACTCACTGCTTCAGAGTATTTTTTTACACAATAGAACAGATCATCTGAACTTTAAGTTGTACCATCAACATGAAAGGGCACAACAGCTAAAAACATAAAGTTAATTCAATTAAACACAACAAAAGTAAAAATAAAATTGAATGGTGGAAGCAGGAAGCGCGTCTCATGCAAGATGAATGTTCAAAGTTAAAGTGTTAGGTTAGTGGTTACTGTTGTGATAACTGAACATATTCTGAGGATATTAGACACATTCTTCATGTCCCTGTAACACTGTACCATCTCTGAAGAGGTCAGCTGTGAATGAAATGATAGACAACTCACAATCCCACCTGTCACAACAGAAAATAACAAGTGACACGACACTAATGACAGAGGAAATAACATCTCTGTGACTATAGGAAAAGAAAGCATTCATTTCCCTTTTTCACAGATGTACTGTATCTGCATCATTTGAAATATGGTGCAGTGCTGCCAAAAGCAGATACAGTTGTCAACTAGAAACATATATGGCAAAATGCATCATTTGGTCTTTAATGTGAAACATGATGTGGACAACTGCTGTCCAATTATTGTATTCTTTTCTGATAAATAGCTTATTTTTCAGTCTAAAATGTACTGTTTCCTGATCATCTATCCAGACAACACTTCCTGTTTTGCTATTTTCTCATCCTTCCCACATATTGACAGTTTAAGATACGTTTCATTTACAAAACAGGACAAAGGTGTTGTATATTCTGTAGTGAAAACATGACAGAATGGTTTTAAATTGCCTGAAACTGCATGCTCTCAGCTGTCAGTGTGAATCCATTCAGGGAAGTCCCGTTCTTTTTCCTCCCATTCAAGAACATTTCCCTCCTTGGCTTAATAAAACACGAGGAAAAGTCTACAATGGCTTTCAAAGAAAGACTCATAAGGTGAGTGCCACATGAACTGCACTGTAACAGATGCCTCACTGGACACAATGAATGGTGTCACAGGATCTCAGGAAACCTTTTTACTTTCACACTGCAATTGACATTGGACTTTGACACTCATGAGGACATTGTTTGACATAATGCATTCCCTAACCTCTGATCCTACCTGCAACCTTCTCAACTTAGTGCCTAACCAAACCGGTGTTTCCAGTGACTTGTAGAATATATAGACTCAGGTATACTCTGTGATACGATGGAGAACCAGTAAATGACACGCACACGTAGGAACAGTTATGTGTAGTTATAAATCTAGTGTGGCCTGGAGAACAGTTGCACGTCATGTGCACCAAGATCCTTTCAACCTCAGTATCAATAATGTGAAACAGGCAGAATTAGTTTTCATATACATGCTCCTGGACACAAAATTGATCACATCTTTTCTAATTCACAAAAAAAAAAAAATCCTGACATGCTAATTCATGTGGTGCCTTGCCATGTGAATCTAAACTTTATAGATTACCATAAAGCGTATGAGTGAGTACAACACTGATAATATTGTGGCGATAAGCCGCCCAATTGTGTCCTTGATGGGTGAGATCATTTTATTTGGTGCAACAGGGTGATTGTAACATGAAAAATGGAACTCAGATGCATATTTCAGTTCGTTTCAACCCTGTGCTTTTGCCTGCCGGCACGTTATTTATTTGAATAATTAATACATTTTACATGACATTTAGGCTACACTGACTACAAATAATGTCACTTATGCGGTGACACACGGGGCAGTGAAAAGGTGTGTGGTGGGGGGGTATGCATGAACACCAATCAGCCAAGTTTTGAAGCTTCCAGCAAGTCATCATTCATTGTAAATAGTTCCGATTTGTCTTGAAATTTTGACTCTAAACTGAGGTCAAACCAGGTCCCTCCCCCCCCCCCCCCCCCCCCCCCCCCCACCCCACCCCTTGACAGCAAAGTGGACAGGTGGGTCACAGAGAAGGGAACCGTGTCGGCTGAGCTCAACACACCCAGCCTATCACACCTCCCGCAGCGGAGCTCCGAGGAGCAGGGCGCATGTAGACCGTCGGGGGGCCGTGCCTTCTTCGCCGGGGACTAATTTCCAGCCCTCCGCTCGGGTCTGGGTAAACAGCACCGCCCCGATGGTTGTTTGTTTTAAGTGTGGAGCGATCCATCGCACAGCGCCGGGCTCGATTGACACTGTCTGCTGATCTGCTGCTGCGGATTGCTCAGAATAACAAGGCTGCTCGCTAATTCCCGTCCATCGGGGCATTCGCCGAAACGCCGAGAGAGTAGGGTCCAAAAAAAAGAGAGCCAACAAGGCAGGCAAGACCGCCGCGCCGCCGGAGTCCGCACCCCAGAATGGCTTCGGGAGACCTTTACGAGGTAGGATGAACCCGTGTCCAGGGGAAATGCTCTGTAATATTGACGAATAATGGAATTAGGAAGTAAAGGGGAGGGCGTCGCGCATGTAAAAAAAAAAAAAAAAAAAAAAAAAAAAAAGCAGTGTACTAAGCCCTTTAACAGGCGAAACTAACCCCCTACTCAAAGCTTGGCGAAGACGGCGTCGGCCAATTCGGGCTCGTACTTTAGGTCGCTTCTGGTCGCCCGCACTTTGACACAATTTTCTCCGCGGCTGTCGGAAATAGATGGAAAATGTCATTTGCGGGGCTGAACTCCGCCGCCAGTCGCCGAGTTGAAAGTGGTGGTAAAGTGACAGCAGCGCGGAGCGGACGACATGGTGAATAGCTACAGACGGAGTGATGGTCCTGAAGGTGCCGACACACGTCCAGCCGCCGCAGCCCGTCACGGCGGCGTGGCTGTTTATTCGCTTTTTCCTTTCTTTTTTTTTTTTTTTTGGCACCTAAGATATTGGACGTCGGTTTATTTTTAATTTTTAAATTTTTTTTTTATTTTTTTTATTTTTTATTTTTTAGTCGAGCGGTGTGAAACAAGTCTGCGTGAGCTTCTTTCGCGGTTGGTGTGTGTGAACTGTGCGAACAGGGGTTGGGCGTTAAAAAAAAAAAAAAAAAAAAAAGTTGCCCAAACGGGTGGCAGGAAGGTCACGCTGCCCTCGTGCGCAACATCACCCCGGAACCGGTGCCAGAATTTGCATGAAGCCTGGTTCCTGCATCAGCTTCACTGAACCAGCCACTGACTGTCAGTAGCCTTTGACGTACTGACATGGTGTCATAGGTTTCAGTTCATGGGGGGGGGGGGGGGGGGGGGATCTGAGTGTCTGATGGCTCCCAAGGACACACAACTAGATGTAGTTAGACAAAACAGGTTTCCCACTTTTTGAGAGTAAAGCACACATCTGCAACATGCCACCGCCAGTGTCCCTTGTGGAGAGAAAACTTGGGGATCCTCTCATGAATGTTCCAGCTGATAACACTATCTGCTGGCAGCACGGACGAACAATGTGTGCGTCCAGCAGGACAGCAGTTATAAGACAACAGATGCAATAAGTGAGAAGCAGTTGGTAATTGCCTTTTCTCAAACTGTACTTTTTTTTTTTTTTTTTTTTTTTTAGCAGTTACTGTAATCATTTTTTAGTATTGCTCTTTGTCCCGGAAAAACACATTTAATTTGGGATGTGATAACACAGCGCTGCCAAAAAGAGGATAATCCATATTCATATGTCCCCATCCCCACCCGCTTGTGTTCATGTGTTTTGGTTATTGTCAAATTTATTTGCCTCCTTTTTTTTCCCTTTTATGAAATATTACAAAAAAGATTTCACCTGCATATTTCTGTTTAATTAATCATGCTTCTTTCAACTGGGTCATTGTTCATGCATTCATGTACTACTACTGAGCAGCAAAACCTGATTGATTTATGCTGCGTTCAAGTAATATCGTTCAGTAATTACAAGCAGCGGAGTGGGAAAAAACGTCCACATCAGCCTCCAACTCGTAATCTCGAGCTGCGAGAATGAAGCATTACATCAATGAAGTGGTACTTAGCAATATTGTCCTTTTGTTTTTAACTTGACTACTAGATTGAGAATGCTGTTTCTCCCACGCAGGCTGCTGGTTTGATGTGACATGCGTCTCATGTGGCAGCCTTTACTGTCACCCTGTGGTCACTGGAAGTTGACTAATCTTCCGCGGGGCTGATTAACTTATTATTGTTACTGGTCACTCACGAAATGTGATCTATGTATGTTAATAGCAGCATGTTGGCAGGCATGGCCCATCAAGAGTCAGTTGAGTCTCTGAGTTGTTTCCCTGCTTACAGGACGGCGGCTCCACGGGGGACAGTTTGTTTGGAGTGACCAGTATTGAGACGCTAAGCAGAGTTTGCTGGTGCTGTACAGAGTTGATTTGAAATATGGAGAACATATTGCTGGCGCTCTCGTAGAAAAGTGGAGGCAGTTTCGTCATTGATACTGT
The DNA here is from genome assembly GCA_031216445.1 of Lateolabrax maculatus. Taxonomy (NCBI): domain Eukaryota; kingdom Metazoa; phylum Chordata; class Actinopteri; order Acropomatiformes; family Lateolabracidae; genus Lateolabrax; species Lateolabrax maculatus. The sequence goes on from CM062198.1 coordinate 16,612,989, forward strand.
TGTGTCCTGGAATGTGATGCTTAAAACTGTTACGACAGTTTGGGATTAAGTGAGAGGGAAGAAGTCAAGAAATTAAGTCAGTGTGTCAATAGACTCTTGTATGTTCATTATATATTTTAGAAAAACAAAAACAAGGTGACACCAGCACTGCGGCTCAGATCTATGCAGGAGAAATTCACCTATTTCACGGGGACCAGGCCAACCTCACGAGCAGAGAATGAGCCCGGATATTTTTCAGTGAAGAAGAGCATCTTGACATCACTCATAGGTTTCTAAAACAGTTGTGAAAACATTGTCAAGCCTAGATTATGCTCATTAGCTGTGAGCTCTTGAGTTAGAAAATCCATATTTTGGAAAAATGATGTTGCGGAGTTGAAGAGGTGAAGCCAGGGCTGAAAGGCTTTAGGAGGACTGAGTGAGACCATGGTTGGGTATTGAAATTCAGTTCTTTTCTGGTACCTTTCTAAGTGCGATAGAACTAAATATTTGGTAATGATCTGTATGAATTTAATATTCAGTTTCAAAGCTGCCTTGTACTCTAGTAGTGCAGATCTTAAAATGCAAGTCACTCTGATCTATTGCATGCTTTATTGACCTATCAGTAAACTAGGTCATTGTTCTCTTTCTTACTGGAAATCTAGCAAGTTATGATAATATCAAACCATCTGAGAAGTAATGTGTGAAAGCATTTTTGCAAGATCACGGATAAAGGTCAGAGTGTCTGCTGACCTTGTAAAATGCGATGAGGCAGCGGAAACACAGCGAATGAATGGAACAACGTAAATTCTTCAACGCTGTTGAGAAAACAACATCGGTTCAGTTGTTGTTCAGAGCTGCTCACTGCTTTATTTACGAGCAAATTTAACACTCAAACATAGCTGCACACATTAGAAAGATAAAACATTTCACATTTATTTGAGGAACTTTATCTTAAAGTGAATCTCCACCCAAAATCTTCCCTTTGAACATCAAATACACTCCTCCCGTAGGCTTGAAATGTGGCTCTCAAAAGTTTCAAACAATGGCTGTGGTGTACTGAATTTTGTTGGCTGCAATAGATTGTAAAGGTGAAAAGTTTTAATCCATTTCTTCACTCACCTTTTTGATGATGGTTACAAACAATCACAGCAGGTCAAAGTTTTAATATATCCAGTAAGATATTTCAACATGTACCTGATGGATTGGCACAAAATCTTTGCACTGACATTCATGGTTCCCAGAGGATGAATCTTATTGATTTTGTTGATCCCATTTTCACCAATTTAGATTTGTTTTTGTTTTTTTGTTTATTATTATTTATTTATTTTAAAACCACCTAGCTACAAATCTAGCAACTCTATACCTCAACTCTTCTCCACTGAAGAGAGCCACTAATATTTGTCAGTGAATGTGCACTCGTGTGGCTGTGGCTCTCTGGACTGACTGTGCTCAGTGTGTGGGGGACAGCCGAGCAGCACATAAAAGGCCCTGAACACTCATACAGGTGTTTTCAGTTACTCTGGCTGATTACATCTCTTCTCAGGGCTGTGTTGGTGGCAGCTCCCTCACCCTCCGGTTAGTTTTGTCTCACCTCTAAGGTCACGCCAGTTTGTCTGGTTATCATTCTTATTGGCCCATAGGTTTGTGTGTCATCATAAAATTGTCAGCACAGCTCCACCAAGCTTCAACCCGACAAGAGGTGTAATCAACCAGAGTAACTGAAAACACCTGTTTGAGTGTTCAGGGCCTGGCTCGATCATCATCCAGACAGGAACGTGAATGAGCTGTGAATGTGCGTACTTAACGACTAACTGATCCCCATTAATTGTTCAGGGAAGTCCTTCTCCTGTGTTTATTTTCTAATCATTAACTTAAAGGTTAATGTTGAAGTTTTTGTTTTTCTGAAAATACAGAGTTGCATGCACGAGTGACTTTATTCCCAGGCCTCTCTATTGATACTCAAGTTCCACAGTCTATATAACAGTCTCCATAAAAAGTTTTTAAAATTAAAGGAAGATTTAGATTCATATTGACAAGTTTAAGTGTGTGTGTGTGTGTGTGTGTGTGTGTGTGTGTGTGTGTGTGTACATCTATTTTGTGAGAACCAATTTGAGTTTTAGATGGGAGAGACACCCTCAAAAGGCTGTTTGAGGGTTAAGACTTGATTTTAAGGTTCAGGTTAGAATGAAGTTTAGGTTAAGGTCAGGTTAGGGGCAGGTGAAGGCATTATGTCAGTTCATGTCCTCACAAGTATAGAAGTACAAACGTGTGTGTGTGTTTGTGTAAATTGTTAAATAGTAACATTACCGGATATGCAGATTATTGTGCTCAGGCAGTCTTAAGTGCCATTCCATTCAAAATAGTGACCTTTTAACTTTTAAAAGTAACTATTTGTCAAAGTCACTCTGACTTTTACGCTCTCTCTCGGCTCAGAACGCAGCCTGCCTGTTGAGCGATAGCTTGATCTGGGGTGTTGAGATGAAGGCAGGTCACTGTAAAAATGTGGGCATAACAGTCTCTGATTTCCAATTGCTTGGCCACCCTAAGTCCTATTTTGTCTACTCCATTTCCCTGCAAAAAAAAAAAAATACAGCCATACAGAGCTGATAGCAGGGCTGTAGACTCTTGGTGCCAGATTTACAAAAAAAATGGCGTTGCCCAAATGTGCGCTATGGTTTTCATTGGGTTTGTGACTACTCGTATTCAGCACCTGGTTAACTAAGACAGCAGCTCATTACGCAGTGCTCCTGGACTGCACCTTGCCAGCTGAGGGATGATCTGCCCACCTCCACTCTTCCAGCTCATACTTTAGCGTTAAGCGTTACTAAACCTCTCTGGTCTGTGTATGCAGCTATCTACCTCCTCCACTTTCCTTCTCCTTTTCTCAACATGTGTCTCTGCTATGCTGTTAAATGGTTAAGTGTGACATTGTCTGGGACCATAAGCTTTCAAACCTCCTGTTCATTTCAGGGACACCCCTACAGCTCACCCATCAAAAGCAGTTTACTCCTGTTAATGTACTCAAAACATCTGAGAAAGGGCAGGAGCCTTTATTACCAAAGCTGCATTAAACCCTATGTTAAAACTTTGCAACCATCCTCCATTTCTTGCCTAACAAACAGTAGTTGATGTCAGGCCCCCTCTAATTTCAACTGAAGCGAATATTCACAAATCCACTGTCTGCAAAGGGACACACAATGCTTGATCTTGTGAATTCTTCCGCTTGTGTACCTTCATATGAACAAGCAGGCTTCTGATGGAATCTAGCACAATAGAAAATATTGAGGAGTTTGATCAGATTTACCTAAAGCTGGGCAAAAGGGGTAAATGGGAGTTTCACCACTGACACCTATGGCATACGTTTCCATTTATAGTGCAGTGATAGTGATACTGATGAGTCACTGGCAATAACTGTCCCACTAATAACTGAAAGAGTGTGTCAGTAATTAAAAATTACTTTTATGATTCTAAACCAAATATATTTAGTATCAAAGTTTAGAATGGATATTGACTATTTTTGTGAAATCTGTGGACTAGGAAAGGAAACTAGCTTATACACCCACATAAGGAGAAAACAAAGACTACACCTACAAGAACACTAAGATCGATCATCTGTATTGTTATTATTGCAAGAATTCAACATACATAGACGAAATAGAGTTTTGGCAGTGGCAAAATTATGAGGGAATTTTCCTGTGTTAAATGGATTCTATTTTATTCTGATGAAATGTTTCCAGAGCAACCATTGTTCACCAAACAGGACTAAGCACATCATTCTTTCTGTACTAGTTAATATAACTGTATACAGTTTCAATTTATAGCAATGGTAAGCATCAAGGCCAGGCATTGTAGCAGAACAGTTCCTCTACATATATGTATTACATGCAAAATATCTCCCAAAAGGTTTTAATTAAACGGCAGAAGGGAAGCTTTGATCATAATAGAAAAGGTCACCAGACATTTCAGTATAAACGAGCAGAAAAAATTATTGTGGCCGAAAAAAGATTTATTGGCACTCACAACACGTAGTATAAAACATTATACTCAAACTTGCATTCATTATTTTTTTTTTGGGCCACTTCATGTCAGCTCAACAAGCTGTAAACACAACATTAACATATTACCGCCACATAAAGTTCTTATGCTCAAAGTTTTAGCAAACAGTTGCTTATTTACACATCCAGCACACACGGAGCACATAAGCCTTCATTTGGAGTTGTGTTTCTGGCCCACTGATGAATGTAAGTTCAATATTCACTCTCCTTTTAGCTCCTGTTTGGTATTCACTGGCTCCTGAGGGAAATATCTGGCTCTTAAGAAGGTGCCAAATGTGCCACTGTGTGCACCAGCTAGTCCCTAACTTTGTCTTTTGGTGGTTGACAGGCAGCGTACAGTCAGCAACACGAAAACAACACGCTGTGAGAGCTCTGAGACTGAACCGGAACAGTAAAGATGCTGGCAGTAAAATAAAAAGAAATCATCTGTGGGTTCATTACAAGGAACAACCCATTTCACATGAAACCTAACCGAACAGGTTTTAAGTAGTTGAACCGAGTTACTTAAAACATGTATTTGGAAGTGAAACCAAAAGTGAACTCAACCAAAATGTTTATGACACTATGAACATCATGTGTGTACACAACTATGGTGCATACCCTCGGCCAAAGTTTAAACAGGATGTAGCAATGCAAGACGTAAGGCCCTTTTACATTAGGGAGTTTGGGTAATCAAATGTGTTTTCTACTTACAACTTATGCTGACGGTCATTGCACTGGGCTGAATGTTTTCAGGGGTTTTGTTTGTATTCAAGGTTGTTAGTGTAGCTTGGATGTTGTCATTTCACTGGAATTGATCTGTACGGTAAATGAGTACGTCCATCCAAAGCCGGTTAAATTTGTAAAAGCACCTTTTCTCTCCATCTGAGCCTCCCGTCCACTCAAAAACAGCGTTTTTCTTGCCCAAAAACTTAGATTTAGGCTGGCTTGGTGTTTCAGTGTGTACAGGGAAAACTGAGCTTTTGCAAAACAATAACAAAGACATTTAGCAGTTTTTCACTGTGGCCCGAGGTCTCAAAAGCACCTGGAAACACTAGTGTGGACATAAGTTGTTTCACACAAAAAATAGAAAAATTAAAAATTAAACGGTTTAATGTAAACATAGTCTTGCTGTTTGGTCCTCATGTCAACATTTTCTGCTGATGGTTTGTCAGAATGTACACACAGCATGTGATGAACACGTATGGTTGGTGTTTGAGGGTACTAATAATGCCCCACATTTATTCATTCTCTTCCAGCTCATACTTGAGCATCAAGTGTTTCTAAATCTCTCCGGTCTGTGTACACAAGTTTACCCCACGCTTTCTCTTTCCTCCTTCTCTTTTCTCTGCATGTCTCTCTTTGCAATGCTGTTAAGTGTGACATTGTTTGGGACTGTAAGCAACCTAATCGTCTGTTCATTTCTGTGACACCCCTGCGGCTCACCCATCAAAGGCTGTTTACTCCTGTTAATGTGCGCCGCACATCTGAGAACATGATGAGCAGTTACTACCACAGCTGCACTAAAGCATCTGATGAAACCTTCCATCCATTTTCCATCACTCTAATGGCCCAAAACCATGCGACTTCTAAATGTCCTATGAGTATTGTTTAACATACTCTTACTAAAATGTTTTCTTGTTTGCACAGCATTTGTCCTCAGAGTAACTTTAAGAGACTGCTGTAAAATCAGAAGAGCCTTACCTTCTGCCTGACAGTGTTATTGCTTGTGATTTTTGCAGCGCCAGTCATGTTGTCAGTATAAATGTACCCCCATGTCAGGCAGTGATAAGGAACCTTATGTTTAAATATTCAAATAAAACCTGCATGTAGTACATTTTGGTAAATGGGTGATGCTGACAGATTGTACTGTAACGCTTTATTGTGGTGTATGTTTGACATTTGTGATGTGACGTGTCCTGTGTGTTATGTATGCTTTGTGATGTGATGAGGTGTGTGTGGCTGTTTGTGATGTTTGAATTTTTCTTGTTTTCGCAATCGACCAGTTAGTCCTATTTTCTGCTGCCATCATTGCACATGCTGTAGTCAGTGTTTTCTTTATGTTAATTGAATTCATTAACAGATGTTTTGAGTTTTTTTAAATAATCAAATAATCAAAATAGAAGAAAATAAGAAGGTTAAATTTGTACATCAAAGTTATTAGTGATAGATTTTTCATCTAACCCATATTTTGGTTTAGTTTAGTTTGCCAAAGTATTTGTCTCTGTCACGGCGAATTGCAGGATAAACAGGGGTAGGACCCAAATGCAGAGAGGAGAGGAGAAGAGGCCGGCAGGTATGGTTCAAGCAGTATATTCAAACATTAAGTACAACAAAAACTTACAGGAGGGTCAGACAAACCGAAAATCCAAAATATAACCAGGTCCAGAGCAGCCAGGTGCATAAACAGGTCACAGGGAGAAACCGAAGCCTGACAAAGGGTACAAACCCAAACATGACCATAGTACACACAAAACACAATGAACCGACAACTGAACAGAGAAACTTGACCTGTGTGTGTGTGTGTGTGTGTGTGTGTGTGTGTATATGTATATATATATATATATAGAGAGAGAGAGAGAGAGAGAGAGAGAGAGAGAGAGAGAGAGAGAGAGAGAGAGAGAGAGAGAGAGAGAGAGAGGGCAGGGGCAGGCAGGGCTGACTAGAGTGGAAACAGTTGTGTAGATGGGTGGGGCAGTCAGGTGATGGGGAAAGGAGGGAAACTCCAAGGGCATCTGGTGGAAAGCAAGAGGATGGCAGGTCTGGAGAACAGAGAGAGAGTCCATGGCCCGAGAGCACTGAGCAGACGTGGAGACAGAAAAACAGAAAAACAGAAACAGAGTGCTGGGGCTAGAGTGTGGCCAAAATAAGGGGCAAAGGACCAGATCATTCCAGTCTCTTTAAAAGAGGGATGTCCATACTTCATCAAATTGTGGAATATGAACAGTTTACTACCGAGAAATTACACCTTGAGTCATATCAACACCTTCTGAATTGCAAATTAAGTTGAATGCAATCAAATTGAATTGCAAAGTAACGATTCACACACTCATTACTTCAGCGATTAGTCACACACACGAAGTTTGTAGACGGCACTTAGTTTTTTATCAAATTATGGAATATGTCACTGCCCTGCTGTTTATGCAACAAATTACTTTTTCACATAAAACATACATTTTGGTGTTGTATACCCTGTAATTTATTTAATTAAAGTGATTCCACTAATTATGCTGACAGAGGAAGACAATACATCCACTGTACCAGAAACCTTAGGTTCGTTTTCTTCTGTCTGTTCTTATTTCATGCTTTGTGTTTAGCTAAGAACTATTTGATTAGTGTCTCTTTTTACACTGGGTTTATATAGTTACTGCACATAATTAAGTGCATGCTGTGTCAAATAGTAACATTGGTTGATGCTCTGGTCTTTGCTAGCCTAATATAACTGTAGAATATACAGGTGTTTTGGTTTGATCTCAAAAAGCTGATGTTCAAGGTTTCTTCATGATAGCAGCCTGCAGCTCATCGCTGCTCCACTCTGGTCTCTTATCTTTTTTCTACAGGGAACTAGCCCTTATCTTAAACTTGACATATGTCACAAAATGTACTTTTTTAAGATTTGACACTCCCTGGCAATACTTCAAAATATAATTCAACATTGAAACATACGATATACAAAATTCATCTTTGGGAAACATGAATGTGCTTAGTCACTTTCATAGAAATCTGACCATTCGGTTTTAATACAGTATTTCCTATGTTCAAAGTGGACATTTTGGCCTGATGGTGCCATTACAGCAAAACAGGAGTATTCATCATGAATATTCAGAGCAAATTTCAGTGCTGTGGTTGCTGGACCCACAGTGAAGCTGTGTATGGTTCTAGGCCATGAAGTACACCCACACGGGGGCCACGCACTCCCACAGGGCCTCAGACCCTGTAAGTTATATTAGAATTATAAAGGGCATACATACAGTATAATGCATTTTAGTGTCCATATTGATAAAAATGTACCTGAGGCTTATTCCTATCTTAGTAAATTGATTTAAAAAATAGATAAACAGTTCTCAGCTGTCTGCCAGACTGGTATCATTGCTAGCTTTGAGCGATTTTATAAAACCAAAAGTTATTGCCTCAGTTTTATAATTGTGTCATAAAATCTGATGAGAAGAATCTATTCTGTCAAAAATACCATAAGGAAACAAACAAGCTCAGTGTCTGACACTTAAATGTCCCCTTGATAATTACTAATTTTTGTTTCATTGCGTTAGACCTTCAGATTATAGTCTCCTGGTTGTAATATCAAAAAACACATTGCGACAAAACAAATATTTCCATTCATCTGCCAATCAATTAGCCTGTGCAGGAGCTAATGTTGAACTGTTCTTCTTGTTACATTCTGTTTGAGACTCTAGGTAAAGAGTCTGAATGCATTCCATATTTTTCCTTCTTAAAAATGATTTAACATGTAAATCTCTTTGTCTAATACACAATTAATTTTTGTGCTGTTCAGTTTATCCGTGCATGCAGATTATTTTTCTTAATTTCTTAAACACAACAGTGTTTTGGGAGTGGAACATTTAGTAAAACTGTTAATAGATTTTTTTAATCATTAAAATAATTGCTTGTCGCTCTCTGTTCCGCCTTCAGGTCGAGCGGATCGTGGACAAGAGGCGGAACAAGAAGGGGAAGTGGGAGTACCTGATAAGGTGGAAAGGTTATGGAAGTAAGGAGGACACATGGGAGCCAGAGCACCACCTACTGCACTGCGAGGAGTTCATTGACCAGTTCAACAGCTTGAGACTGCACTCACACAAACGGCCCAAAGTTCAAAAAAATCGTCAAGAGCCCCTCATCGTCAGCCACCCATCTGCTACTGAAAACTCCAGAGCTCGGTCTGAGGCCCGGAAGAAGAAAAGGACTTCTGGCCCGGCGGTTGGGGTTAGAGTAGGAGCTGTACTAGGGATTGGAAGTGGAGGGTCAGGACCCACTCAGAGGCAGAGGAAGGTGGGTGTAGGACCTGGGAAACATGCCTTAGGGGATAGAATTACCAAAGCCATGACGTACAAGGCTCCACCGCAGGGGGAACCTCACTTTATTCCTCCAGTGAGGGTTCCTCATAACGGAGTCCAGAATGGAGAGATGGAGCCTTTCATGTACAGGACAGCAGCGCGGTCACATAGACTGCCCTTGGGCAGAGTGGATGGAGAACTAGGAGACATGGATACCACTGGACAGCAGTTCACCACTAAACTAGGTAAGATGTTAAGAAATTAAACTAAATTAAAATAGAGCTCAACTAATCCTTGATTTTTTTTAGGCAAATATTGATATTGTGATGTGATAACAATATAGAAAAGCCCAAGTAAAACTCAAACTCATGAGGCTCTGTTCCAGAAGTAAGAAAACCTCATTCAAAATGATATAGACATTTGTAATAATGCCAACAACTACTAATCCAGCCATGAAACAAAGCCTTACTCAACAGTATGTCATGCAGTTTACTCCATATGGTCAAATAATGATGATAATTAAAAAAGCAAGAACAATCTAGTATTTATTCAATATGTGTGCTTTTGGCTGCCTTTTAACGAAAGTCATCTCCCATAAGAGACTATTGTGGGTTAAAATGAGACTGTAACTTTTGCTGAACAGTGGCCACATGTGACAATTACGGGATAATGGTAAACGCTGAAATTAAATGTAACAGTAGAACAATTATAGAAGAGTGATAAAGTCAGCAAACTGACTCAGTAATGTTAGTTGCATAGCAATATCTACATTAGCCACCATCATAAGTTACTGGTCATACCAGACCACGTAAATCTGTAGCAGCACAACCGCTGAGTGTACTGAGTTGAACGAGGGTGCATTTCTTTTTTTGTTCATTTTTAAGAAGAATAATGTATTTTTCTTCTGAGGTACATAGTTACATAGTCTTTCTCTAAATGTCACAGCTCGTCACAGCAGAGGTGAGTCCCAGTTAGTTCAGACATTTCCGTAATAACAGCATGACCGAGAAGACCAAACACAATTTTAGACATCAAAGAATACTGCACAAAAGTTTAGAAGAGAGTGTTGATGGATACTACGAAACCAGGACATGATGACTTAAGCATTGGTACATTTTCACAGGAGCAGTAGTTGTATGCTCACAAAGTAATCGTTACAATCTCAAAGGTTTCGATGTCAGTTTGTCTTAGAATATGGAAAGTAAACCCCAGCACCAGAAACCGATGAAAGAAATGCTCAGTGACAGGTACAGAAGCTTTTTGGAGTGTAGCTCAGACATGATGTCAGGACTTCTGCTCTCTATATCAGCCAAGTTTTTTTTTAACATAAATAAATAACATTAACAAACATTTTTGATAGGATGTCTTAAATATTTAATTATTCAGAACCGAGAATTATGATATGAGCAGATGATGATATTTTACAGTACAGAAATAAACTTGTCAGTGCTCTCTTAGTCTGGTTTCTGACCCAACCATCTAACATCATTTCAGAGATTCACATAGTTAAGTGAATCAAAATGGCAAATCAGTCTGATGAACAATCTGTGTGATGGTGACACTGTTTCTAAATGATCTTGAATATATCTTTGGCCTGGCCTGTTTGGCTGTCATATAGGCCTTTACTTATATATCTGTGATAAGATAACAATGGCTAATGGCCAATATCAGCCATGCATAAATATCTGTTCATGTCCGATGTGAAATGCACTCGAGTATGTTCATGGATATAAATAATACAGGCACTGAAAGATTCCTAAAATACCAGGCAGCTATATACATAGAAGTGATTCAGTTTAGATTGCACACCCTTATCTTTGATGTGTTTTTTTTAAAATGATATTTCCATCATAAGTATTTCCTGTTACATGATGGATTGCATTGCTTATAAAGATAAATACAGTATATTTTAGCTGGCACACTTTCATACTGAAGAGACTTGTTCTACATACACAACTGTTAAAGCTCCTACTATGGCTCTTTACTACCGGAGCAGCTGATAAAACTTTTGAATTTCACTCATGGGTCACAGTCCAGGGCTGCACAACTATAGTTAATCATTACATACATTTTCAAAAAGTCATCCTGGCCTGTTAAACAGAAAATCCAGATGGTTGAGTTTTTTTTTTTTTACCATATTTGAATAATAACACATACATATCAGCGGTAGAATTAATATGAAGTTTGTCCGTTCTCGCCGTCCATAATACCTGTTAAAGGAATGTTTTGTCCTCTGTTGTGGGTGCTGGGAACCTTTACTGTTCTGTTCAGACACACAGCGCTTGCTGTGCTCTCTTGCTGATTGGTTTTGCTGTTTGGTATTGCCCAGCTTTCATCAACTTCAGTAATGGTATTCAATGTTACAAAACCAATTTTGCAGGTAGGCATACCAGTACTAAACCTTCAAATAGAAAATTTGTCAGTTGTTCACTCATTTCAAAGCACCACAAATTAGTGATTGCGAGACCTCATCCAGTAGCTTCTCTATGTGAGACCATTAGGGCTAAAACCTAACCTATTGGCCGTTGGTTTGCCAGCTATATATGATCCTGATCTCCTAATCCTCATTCAGCACCCTCAACTCCACCCATTGACCTGCTACACTGGTACAAGGTCATGTAATTTGGAGAAAAAATAAACAAAAGAAAAGAACCTACCTTGCAATGTTGAAAAGACCTACATATTCAGCAGAGAATTTGTGGGAAAAGTAGTGCCAAATATTTGCTTGCATAGCATAGACAAGGTGTCAGTGGAATTCGAGATGCCTGTTTGACTGACCTTTCTTCATAAAACAGTCCCTTCAAAATGGTTTTCACCACAGAAAAAGAAATGCCCATAGGAGATATCAGTTTGTACTGTTATTATACCATTGCCTATGAAACAATTTTTTGAGCATGTGGACAAATTAAAACCTGCAGCAGCGACGGAAGGTTGCATATGTCATTTAATTTTACCAGAGTGATTGAGATGCTGGTATCTCCGTGACAGTCAGCTACGATAGCACCAGTTGCAGATGGCACCGCTTAATTGTGCAGAAATTTAAAGCATAGTGTTTTCACATCTGTGGAGCACTGTATGAGACCACAGCCTCAGCCTCTTGACCTACATCCCTTTTTGAAGCACTGCTACCATTAGAAATTCCATCTATCCAGGCTGATCTCTGTGCATGGTCATCCTCTGTAAAACTGAATTGAAACAGACTCATAATTTGAAGATCACTGTTAATTAAATCTTGTATTACACAGTCAAACTCTGCGAGGTTCTGTTTGTTAGAGAAACTAACCCCAATTGATTTAGTTTAACTGTAATTTAAATCATTGTTAGGTCTGAGTTTGAGAAAGCTTGGAGGGATGATATAAATCATATAATTTATATAAATATTTAATGCCAATTTCTCATATCGTTAGCCTAAATTACCGTTACAGTTACCTAAATGTGGTGTTATAATACCCCAGAAAAGTGTTACACGTGTTTTTCTCATTTAGTTTGCCACTACTGTTTCTCTTGGTAACCAAGTCAGAGGTGAGGCACTGGCTGCTTCCACTGCTTCAATGCATTATTCATCTTGAAATCACTCATGGTTAACAACACAGGCCGAGGCTCTCATTGAGACCTTTTAAGCAGTTTCAAAGTCTCCACTGAAAGGAAAGTTGACAAGTTTTCTTTTCTTTCTCCAAACATCAGATCCACCATTTGTGTGAAGACCCAACTTTTGTATTTGTATTTTCATAATCAAAATTGTTGTTGAAAATAATGTTTCAAAAAAGCACCACATCACTTGCTGTGGTGAGAAAAAATGTGCTTGTGTTCCTGAATGATGTATGACTTAATTGTAGGTTTTCAACCACAGCGTCACTAGATCTCAGATAAAGGACTCATGTATTGTATAGCTCCTGGTTATTTTTTCTTTCATCCATTCGGCTGATGAAAGTGCACAACTGAGAATGTGTTACTCAGCTTTCACAGAAACCTTTTTATCAATACAGGTGAATCAGTTTTAATGTTTGGTCCTTTAGAGATTGCACTGCTCCCATAAGTCAAAGTTTAATTGTGTAAAAAGGCCTGAAAATGATCGAAAGTAATGCCAACTACTTTTCAAATGTGACAGCAAGAAAATTCAGCTCTGTGTGTACCACCTTAAAGTTTGCTCACAGTGCTGCTTAGCTGAAGCTTTATTGTAAACATCTGTTACATTTTTCAAAGGGTTCAACTTTGATTTGCATGCACACAGTTTTTCATGGCAACAGATGATTCTAATGGACATAATTACTTTAAAACGGACTGTTGAAAGGTTTTTCTAGAAGCTGCATCCTCAGATCACAGCAATGAAATGAGTGTTAAAAAAAGAAATGTACACTCAGTTATTAAAAAAATATTTTAGGCAATGTTTCTGTCATGGAGGTGTTTTTAATTATCAATCTTATCAGTGACCCCCTTTACTCCTCGCATTAAAATGCATTTTGGGTGATCACCTTGCACTTGGACAGTGCTTGACCACTTGAAAGTACAGGTGTAAATACACCCGAGACGCACTGAGGACGGATTGTGATCCGATCTGCCAAACAACCTCCGGAGGTGGTCATGGATGCATTGTGACCACATTGAACACAAGTGTAAATGCAGTTGCGTTTTTAATCCACATACAACAACTCGACGGAGCAATGGGATTTCAGTCGGACCTCAGTTGGATCTCAGTGTGGACATACGAGACGCATTTTAATTCAAGGTGTAAAGGTGGTCAGTAAAGTCTAATATCTACACAAATCCCACGAGTCGGATTGAACTGTATGGTCATCTCTCCGCTGTGTTAGGCTCCCCTCTGGCCAATGGCAAGATGCATCTACACAGCTCAGTAAAGCGGAAGTTGGCTGAGGAGAAAGGCTACGTGTTCGACAAGCGACTCAGGTACAACGTGCGACAGAACGAGACCAACTGTCGATTCCGAGACATCGTGGTCAGGAAGGAGGAAGGCTTCACGCACGTCCTGCTCTCCAGCCAAACGACAGACAACAACGCTCTGACACCAGAGGTGAGATGGGAATGCACACGCACATACATGCTCTGTTTTACTGCTTATACATACGAGTTACCATTTTTTACTTTCACTTGTGCATGTCCGTTTTTCCCTTATTGTTTTGTGTTTCTCTGGTACGTATCAATATTTCAAGACCTACGTTTAATTATGTAACGTTTTGAATGTATCCCTGTTGACATGCTCTGTTTTGGGAAAATTAAATGAGAAAGGTGTCCTCATTAACCGCTGTAGAGATGCCCTAGAGCTGTGCACTAACTCCCCAACTGCTCCAGGGGAGCTTTTCAGAAGACAACTTTAGAAAACTGGTTTTATTTGACAGCTGCCAGGTGTGAATATGTTTAGCTGCATGAATCTTACACAGGGCATTGCTGTAAAAGTGTGTAGACTCAGCAAAAAAAGGTTAGGAAATAGCTCTTGGGCTCTGTCCTTAGTACTGAAACAGAGTTACCTTTAAAACTGCCTCCTGCCAAACAAGGTCTCTACAAGCAGAGCAATTAGATGTACATATAATCCAGCTCTATGCCATCTGTTGTTATTGCAGAAAAATGTCAGCTGAACTAGTGAGGAAAAGATGCAGTAAGTTCATAGAGGAGACCATTATGTAATTATTCTTCAAGAGAACTGGAGACCCTAGAGATTGCCTGATTTCCAGTGCTTGCTATGTAGAAATAACATTTGACATCTCTGTTAGAGATCGCAATATTCAAGCTCACATCAAGTTTTGTTGTTGTAAAGCTCAATGATCAAATCCCTAAATGACAGCAATAAAATTGTTGTGTCAGTGTATTTCATCTATTTTTACATTTATTGATAAATGAAAAATGAAGCCCAAATAATTCAACAACTTGTTTGTTTCACTTTGACAGTGTTATCCAGATATCTCAACGCAAAAGCAGCTGTTGAAATGAAATTATAACTTTTGGTATTGCAATGACAGAATTTCATGATGACTGCAAACCCAGTTGTTCATGCTGAAATTTAGATGTAAAACAACAAAAGGTTTTTAGTAAATGAAATCAATAAATTTCTGATATACCAGTACATTAAACACATGTAAACAGGATTTTGCTATTTTTAGGAACGCTTTTGATTAGGTCTGATGATATACCAGCTGAGCCTTCTCTACAGGCTTTTCGGCTGCATAATCTATGTCAAGCTGTGTTCGCTGGCTTTTGACATGTTTTCTCACAGTCTCCTCAGCAATTTGTTGATCACCTGCTAACTCCAACTCCAACTCTGTCAATCAAATTCCCCCCATAAAATCAATATCTACAGTAGTGGCAGAACACTACATCCTGAATTCAGGAGTTGCACTGTGATTTATTATAACCCCTCACAGTGATGGACAGGAATGTACGAGTTCTATCAGAGTTTATAATTGAAACATTGGATCTAACACTATACTAGACTTATGATTGCCACTGTGTCAATATGTCTTAATGAAGATGTTAAATGAGACGTGTCCATCTGCAACGCTGTGTGAGATTTAATGGCTCTCTGCTCTGATGCTGTAGCTTCCTGCTTTGTGATGATTCACTTGTAGAATTGACTGCCAGCGGGAAAGTACCAGCCTGTGATTGGTTGCTCATTTCCATACTCCAATCAACAACAAGCCGCTCCATTTAAATGGAGATGTATTCAGTAACTTGCTTTCACAGTTCAGTAGATACATTTCCTTTCCTTTTCGTCTGTTTGCTTTTGGACACTTTGTATTGATTATTGTGACATTTTGTAACCCTCTTTTTATTTTTATAAAGGTGTAATTTATGAAATACCATGTTGTTATACCAGCAGTTTAATCTGTGAAAATGACAAATGGCTTTTGGAATTATCCATAAATGCTGTTAACAATTTGATAAATGGTGAAAACTTCCCGGTTAACATGCCTTTATGTCACTAAGTGATAATAACCCTGCACAAATAAATTTGAGAGGCCATATTTCCTTTTAAGTTTATATTTATAAATTACACTTTTGTTGATCTACTAATTAAGTATATCATGAAGAAAATTATAGTTTGTTAACTTCTGAAACATTTTCAATCTTGATCACTTGTGAATTGACAAAAGAAAGTATGTATTTTAATGTTTTCTTTTGACAGATTCCTTCAATATAACAGTGAGTTTAGCCACAGATAATGGCATGTATCACAATCATCCACCTCTGACTCATATATCTAAGCAAACAGGATTTTCCCTCCCCTCAGACTGTAGGATGTGTCTTAGATCTTCCACAGACGGTGGCTCTGGCTTTGATACAGCGTCATGTGCACGGCAGGCTGTACTTCACAGGCACTGAAGTGGCCTAAACTGTGTGTGCACATGTGTGTGCGTGTGTGTGTGTGTGTGTGTGTGTGTGTGTGTGTGTGTGTGTCACAGTAAGCTCGTAAGCTGTGGGCTTATCAAACAGCTCTGATAGCTCCTTCTCTGTCTCTCAGTCTTTGAAGCTGCAGGAACAAGAGAGTCTGTGGATGTGCTTACTGAATGGCTTCCGCTGAGAAAAACCTCAAAAATATTCCTGTACATTTTTCATCAAATTCACTCGATGCTTGCTTTAAGTGGGAAGGTCCCCCGAGCTGTTAACTGGTGCTCTTTCTGTCACTTTCCTGGCCTAACACACAATAGCTCTCTGCACCTGTTCTATTCAAGTGTTTCTGAACATCCTGTGTTTTGTCACTTTTTAACAACTTTATCAAGCAAAACCCCAACCCTATCCTGAAATTATATTATGACATATGAGTGAACAAATTATCTAAAACTATTTGGAAATCGCCTAGGTCTTGATCACGCTCATTAGACATCTGTAGAAGATTATATATCTGTACGTAGATACTGTAAATGTAGACCTAATTCTTGCACATCTGCCTTAGAGCACTAATTAAACAAGAGGGAAAAAATAGTCCCAGTAGCTCTTTTTTCACAGCGGATGTTTTGACTTGTTGTAGTAGAAAAGGCTCAGGTGTTGCTAATAACATTAATGATGGCTTCGTTCTATTCAAAGGTCCCAGTGAGCCTACCAGGGGCCAGATGCATAAAACTCTGTGTAGATTCACGACTAAAGCTGTGTGTATGCACAAAGACAGAAGCGTTAGTACACATTTTTTTCCTGTCAGATTTATAAAGCTGCAAGTACACCTGGTTCTGTTTTATAAATCTCAGTCATTGTTGAACTGGACGCACATGCACGAGCCTCATTTCGTGTGTACGCATGGTCTGAAGTATGTGTGAGGTGTGCACATTCTCAACGCACGTTCCTCCTTTATAAATACCAGCTTATGTGTGGGAAAAGGCGTACGCATTGTTTTTGTGTGTACACATCGTTTATACGTCTGCCCCCTGGACTATGTCTACAATTATTCCCCATAAATAACAAAGAAATGTGTTGCATTTCATAGATACATATATGCATATGTAATTTTATATCTGTCAGTGATGATGCAAAAACCTCAATTCACTGCTCTGTAGAATAAACTACCGAGTGCCTTGGAGGAGTGGTTTTGGATATAGCCCCATAAAAAGGCAAGCTATTTCTGCTTTGAGAAGTCATAAACTGTCTTTCTGAAATAAGTATCTTTAGCTTACAATATCAAAAGGCCTCAGGAAACTGGGAAGAACTGTTAACTGAAAAAGGTCTGTCAGACCTACTCATTTAAAGAAACACATGATTGATTGACTTACACCCCCAGAGGTGGTGATTTCATTTCTAGGGAGCTGATGCTTGTTGTTCGACTCCCTTTGTTGTGGATGCCACCTTTTGTTTGTCTACAAATGTCCTCGAGGCCTCCGCTCGATGCACAGGAATGTCACTTTGACTGCTCTCCTCTTCCTATTCTGTTTCACAGACTGGAACCAGCGTCTGCCCATCTCTGCTTCTTGTGTCTGAGCAGGATTTTAATTCACGTTGCTAGAATACGTCACTCGGAGTCACACACACGCACGCACACACATACGCGCGCGTGCGCACCACAGCCATTTAAAACTGGGAGCAGATTATGTGCTTGGTGACACATAGAGAATTAAGTTCACTTTGAGGTTGAATGGTTAATATGGGTCAAGGGTGATAATCTGATTAAAATGCAGCAGTAGAGTGTGCAGATTGACTGCAGACAGAGGTGTGGTGGTGTGGTTGTTAAGGTTTCCAGGCGACTTATTATCAGGTCAGCTGTCTGACAATGTAGGTTTGCTCCCTTCTTCATCACATGACACAAAGGCCAAACAAACACTTGTCTGTTGGTGCTGATTAATGCACTGCTTATATTAACTGTGAGGGGAAACTTGTCTGTTTTCACTGACTGCATTTGTTAAGTTATCATACTAAAAGTGAACTTTTTTACTATTCTTTTGATTAATTCCTGTAAATCAACTAAGATAAACACCTATTTGAGTCATTACATTTCATCTAGAAGTTTGCACACGCAACTTTCTTTACAACACCTATTGGTACCACTACTATCAACATACAGTCAAGTCAGTTGCCGCTGGCTGGCAGGTTGTCATTTGAACATCACACCTGATGTCTGCCACTGCTCAGAAAGATTAACTAGCTAGAATATCAAAGTCATTTTAATATTCTATATATATTTTATACATATACATTTATATTTAAAACTTAAAACATTGTTTTATGCCTTCAAAGCCCACAAAGCAGCTGATTCCATCATTGCATGAAATAATGTGCTTACTACTTGAACTAACTGACATTTAGTCAACAGATGATTTAAAGATATGGTTCAGATTTTTTTGAAGAAGGGTTGTGTGAGATACTTATCCAAAGTCAGTGTGTTACCTACAGTAGATGACGATCAGCGCGCTCGCAGTTTGGAGAAGCAGGCCAGCTGTACCGACACGGACGCTCAGCGATGAACGGCTTTGGACGGGGTCCGCGGCAAAATGTATTTTAGCCACCTAAAATAAATCAATATCAGTTTATGTGTACGCTATATTTAGAATATTTTCACCGCTTTAGCTTGCCGTCAGACAGCTCTTTCCTTTGGCACTACATTTTCTCAACCATTGAACTTCCGTATTCCAACGCATCAGCGCACCTGTGCCCAACCTGTTGTGCTGTTCATCGCTGAGCGTTCGTGTCGGTACAGCTGCTGGCTTCTCCAAACTGGTGGCGTACTGACCGTCATCTACTGTAGGTAATACACTGACTATGGATAAGTACCACATACAACCCCATTTTAAAAAAATCTGAACCAAACCTTTAAATCATCTGTTAACTAAATGTCAGTTAGTTCAAGTAGTAAGCACATTATTTCATGCAATGATGGAATCAGCTGCTTTGTGGGCTTTGAAGGCATAAAACAATGTCTTAAGTTTTAAATATAAATGTATATGTATAAAATATATATAGAATATTGAAGTGACTTTGTTTTTCATTATACCATTAACAAATGCCATTATAACTTGCATTTTTCTTTCTGTCAGTACTGTATCTATGCATTATGCTGACAACTTATGAGCCTTCGATACTTTTGTTCCACCAAATGAGAGACTAAAAGCTTGCATAACAATTTTACCTTCAGTATTATTTTATTAATCCATTTAGTATTTTTATCAGCAAGACAAATAAAAGCATTTAGGGGTGTTTATTAATTTAAACCAGTGTTTCTGAATGTATAATAACTAAAACACAAGCACATGTACAATTAATACAGATGAACAGAGCACATTTCCATATGCTGTCAGTATTGTAGTTATGGAAAATAGCATTCTTGCATTTGTTTTTTTAACACGCTGAGAGGATGTCAAGCCTAACTCTAAGGATTCAGTATCTATATTTTATCTTTTTTTCTCAACTTTTTTTCATGTGTCAGGTTAAAAATGTAACACACATCTCCCTCTTCAGATCATGAAGGAAGTGTGTCGAGCTCTGGGTAATGCAGCTGCTGATGACAGCAAATTATTATTGCTCAGCTCCGTGGGGACTGTTTTCTGCAGTGGCCTGGAGCCGTCGTACCTGATAGGGCGTCTGTCCACCGACCGCAGAAAAGAGAGCAGCCGCATCGCAGATGCCGTACGGTAATGGGAGACCTGTCCACTATAAACATTGAGTCCATTTTTACTTGCCATAAGACTTGACAGAGTTGGTACTGATCATTTTGTGACCCCCTTTAGGGACTTTGTGTTGGCATTCATCCACTTCAAGAAACCCATTGTGGTGGCAATAAACGGGCCCGCTCTGGGCTTAGGGGCGTCCATCCTGCCCCTGTGCGATGTGGTGTGGGCCAGTGAGAGGGCCTGGTTCCAAACTCCATGTGCAGCCCTCCACCTCACCCCATCTGGATGCTCCTCTTACACCTTCCCCCAGATCCTGGGTGTAGCTCTGGTGGGTCAGAAATATCAAGGCTTTTGGCTAATTTGATTCTTCTTATATCCACCTGATTACCCTGTGTTTACTCAAATCAAACATTTGGATCGCATGACATATTGAAAATAGTTTGTAATTTTCCCTCTTTCTGTTCCCAATGGCAGGCCAACGAGATGCTGTTCTGTGGAAGAAAACTCACAGCACAAGAAGCCTGCAGTCGAGGTCTGGTGTCACAGGTCTTCTGGCCAACCACGTTTAACCAAGAAGTGATGCTGCGTGTGAAGGAAATGGCCTCGTGCAATGCAGTGGTAGGTCCTGATCTTGACAACCCAGAGGGCAAAGCGTTCTTTTGAATATAACCAAATCACCCTCTGCCCTTTCTGTGTATTTTAAAGGTTTTAGAAGAATCCAAATGCCTCGTGAGGAGCATCCTCATGTCAGTCCTGGAGGAAGTGAATGACAAAGAGTGTCAGATGCTGAAGCAGCTGTGGTGTTCAACCAAAGGACTAGAGGCACTCTTCAGTTACCTGCACAACAAGGCGTATGAGAAGTGATCATCCACTCCTAGAAGACTGCTCAATGTGGGTCAATGGTTATCTACAGAGGGACATCCAGGATGATAATGCTGTGATCTGAAACTCAAGGAAAAGTTGCATTAAGGGTCTCTGTTTCCATCCATCAGCAGAGGGGATTGTCTGGGGTTTTGTTTGCTTTGTTTGCTTTTGTTTACATGTCTACCAACAATTCGTTCACAATCGTCTTTTGTAAAGCCACTTTTTATTAGAACCATAACTGTCCAGATGCTTATTTTCTAGGAGTCAAAGAGCAAAGGGCCAAATGTCATTCATTTCTTAAAAAAACACTGAAGGAGGTTCTTCAGGGAGGTACAGAGTTTTTCTGTACATATGCAAGACTTATGTATATGTTTATGAAATCATAAGGATGTATGAAATCAATGTATGTCTGGTAGCACATGATAAATTGACAATGATATATTAATATATATTTATTTCAAGTGTGTAAAAGAGTTGCTTTCTGTATATAGGATGCATTTTTCAGGATTTTCTTTGGTCGCTTATTGGTTTGAGTTGAAGTGTAAACCAAAGTTTGCACAAGGACGCTGTATCGTGCTCCTTACGTGCACATTCCATCCTCTCTGTATGGACAGAAGAAAACTGGAAAAATAGCCACAAATGCTTATACATGCTCATACATGTCAGTGGATCAGAGTTAGTGACTGCTCAAAACATGTAATCCCATGAGTAACCATAAAAGATCATGAAACACCCTGGATAATTCAAAGAAAATCGATTCTTTTTTTCATCACACAATTCAGTGTTCCTACTGTAAATGTCTTTATTAGACAGACATCCTGTTTTTCATTAGCTTCATTATCATAATCACCAATAATTTGCTTACATGAAATCATGACTAATGCTCATGTACTGATGAGACGGTCTGGTGATAGTGGATAAGTAAATAAAATATCATCTTCATACTGTCAACATCCATCTGTCTATAGTTATTTTTTACCTTGAACAAAACAGAAATGGCAAGAGTTGAATTTTTCTTTCAAGGGAGACATTTTTGAGTTTAAGATTTTGCAAATCAGAAAAAAAAAAGTGGAATTGGAGAACACTGGAGATCTCATGTAAATGCTAGCACTAAATATACAAACGTGTCCGTTCTTAATCAAATGACATTTTGGCGCGAGTACAAAATGACTTTAGATGATTAAATGAATTAGCGGCTCATATCACATGGAAAGATTAGCAATGGATTTTGTCCCATTTCGTTTGAGCTACATGCAGTAGCCTTACATGCAGTACTGTGGTGGTTCATATGTATAACATGGCTTCCAGTTATCAATGCTTATTGTGTGAAATGCGTGATTGTTTTTTGTTTTTTTTTTTTTTTTAAATCAGATGATCGTGTTGATATTACCTGACAGTCAAGTAAACAATCACATTGTGACTACGCTAATTGTCAGTGATCGATATTGTGGAAATGCAACAGTCGTGTAGCTGGAGTCAACTTTGTCCTTATCTGCATGTGATGATTCAAGATTTCAAGACA
The DNA here is from genome assembly GCA_031216445.1 of Lateolabrax maculatus. NCBI lineage: Eukaryota > Metazoa > Chordata > Actinopteri > Acropomatiformes > Lateolabracidae > Lateolabrax > Lateolabrax maculatus. The sequence goes on from CM062198.1 coordinate 16,635,436, forward strand.
TTTTATATTGCGATGTGTATTATATTTAGGGATCTATTTTGTGTTACCAAAAAATGTAGGTCTGTGAAAATTGTTTTGTAAAAGAAGATATTTGTCCATTTTTGCAGTTGTGCACATACAGAACAGAATAATATATAGATAAGACTGTTTTGTGTAACTAATTGCATGTAATATACTGTACATATAAATGTCTTGCCTGTCTGAATACCTTGTAATTCGGGGTATGTTTTGTACCAACATTGTAAGTATTGTTAGAAATTGTGCAGTTTATTTTTGTATTTATTTGAGATAACTGTTTGAATGTGCAGTGCCATGTGGTCCCCTTTGCTCCAGAAGCACCCCGACTCTCTTAATCACCCTTTCTGAATCATCCCCTAAAAACGTTGATGAACAAAATGGGTCAGGAAAGCAGATAATTTATACATATATAATTTAAAAACCAAATTGTGTCAACACTATTGTCTATTGTTTAGCTTTTCAGTTGACACGATCAGATTAAGTATTTTGTAGTAAATTATCAAAGGAATGTCAGATAATCTAATATATAATATGTTTAACTGAGCTTTATGAGTATGAACAGATGATTGTATGTCAGATAAGCATATAAGACTGTTAAGGCTCCATGAGGTTGTTTAATGACTTTCAGTCATCAGTTTTATTTGTGGCCATTGCAGTTTAATTCCAGGGAATAATTAATTATTTGAAGAAGCGTTCTTAAACTAAAATCGATAAAAACAACAGCACACTTCCACTTAAGTTCATGAAAGATAAAACCTGTGTTGTTGCATTGTAGTGCACCTCAATTTATCATTTTATCCCGACTGGCCAGATTATTCATCAGCCACTGAACAGTGATTCAGCTCACAAAATCTGAATCGTCACGTTCTTGCAGGCAGTTTGGCAGTTTTATGACCAAAAAGTTTTTGGTTTTTTTGGGGGGGGTGGGGTGGTGGTGGTTATGAAAGGGGTCCCTACATTAACTTTTCTTTGTCTATATTCCTTGTTTGTTGGTAAATTACAGTTAATATCTCAAGTTCTTGCTTGGCTTTAGGGTCCCAAGAAGAAGGTGAGAAGGACCTGTGTAATGTGGCTACTGTACAGCATGAATGCAAATCACTCAGGTCCACTGAGTGTTAATCACACTGATCCTTCAAAACTAGGGTCTTTATGTATTTATTCTTTTATTTATTTTAATTAGTAAAATATTAGAAATGATTTTCAGTGTGTCACCTGAGATAGAAAATGCATTTTATTTACTTTAAAAACTCTTGCTTCCTCTTTTAAGCATCAGATCCAAATTCCCACATCAGCATGTGTTTTGAAGTGAGCTTGATAATAAAAGTTGAAGTAAATCAGTTATACTAAAAAAACAACTCATATTTACTCAATTTGTTTTGTTTGTTTTGTTTTTTTTTTTCGCAAATGACTGCTTTTTTTTGACAGGCTTTTGTGTTCTTGTCTTTTATAACCACAATATCATGTATGGTCCCATATATGTATGTTTCCTGAATCATGTTTTTTTCTCCCCACACTGTCTCAAAGCACACCTTGGGGTGCCTTACAATTTAAATATCTGTCAAAGATTGATCCATACGTTGTGATGGGTAGAGTGAGCCGCTTCAAATAAAGAAACAGTACTTTCACAGGGTGTTTTTGTTTAACATTTCTCAAATAACTAGGCTTTTGTCTGTTCTATTCATTTACAGTCCGCTAACCTCCCCCTTGTAGTCTGCTCTGAAAAAACAGAAGACCGTAAGGAACAATACCACATATGGTGAAGAGAATCCAAGCTTTTAAAGGTCCCCTTACTAATGATTCTGAGCCCTCAACTCATGGTATTCACTCAGCAAGTGGAGATGGCTCAGGTGTTGTTTTGTGACCTAAATGTGAACTTTCAGTCACGTGAGGACTAGAGCAAGAGCCAGTAGACAGCCGGAGAAAGATCTAGGGGGCCATTCACATCCAAAGCCAGAGATCATCCTTAGACAAAGAGAGAGGTTATAGTTCCCACGTGCCCGAAGGTTCCCATTTAGATCACATGACACCTTTACCAGCTCCAGTTGCTGAATGATGACCATGAGATGCAGCTGAAAGCTGTAAATGATTTATAACTGTACCTTTGAGCTTAGATTATCTTTATATCTTTCAGTGTCTCTGCAGGACATTAAGACCTTTTAGTACCACATAAAACTGAATTTAACACCCGTTGAACAGGTATTCAAAATATTACAATATGATGGTAAACCAGGAGGGAAAATATGGCCTAAAATTATTTATCATAATCACATTTTTTTTGTTTTTTTTGTTTTTTTGCTAAAACAGACACTGTTTTACCATTATTAAGAGATGTGAGAGTCTTAGCTACTATAGCTAAGAGAGACTGTGGGCATGTGCTTCCCTGCCCTGGTCCTGGGGGCACCCTGCCCTGTATGTTTTAGATGTTTCCCTGCTCCAGCACACGTGACTCAAATGAATGTGTCATTGCCAGACTTCTGCAGAGGCTTGATGACCAGCTGATCATTTAAATCAGGTGTGTTGGAAGAGGGGAACATCGAAACATGCAGGGCAGTGTGACCCCAGACCATGGTTGGGAAACACTGCTAAAGGCTTAGGTGATGAACTGCCTCCTGTGTTGCAATCAACTGTCACAACAATCCCACTTGTTGTTTATAAGGTGTATAACATCTACCGACATCCCGCAAATGGATACAAAAACATTTTTGACAAAATGTTTGAGACTTGGGTAAATTAGGTTTAAGACTTTTTACTCCCTTCTAAGGCCTCTCTTGAGGAAACTAATTTCAATGCTTTCGGGACTTTTTCAAGACCTACAGATTGATGATGTGGTTGATACTGTGTTGTTGTACAGTGGTTTACAATGAGGAAACAATATAGCAATGCAAGAATGGATTCTTAAATGAAGAGATAATTTCACTTTATTTGAAAGTGATTAAACTTAACGTAACAAATCAATATGATTCCCCATTCAATGAAGCTTTCAAACAACAATGATATATTTGTTCAATATGTAAGTCCATGGGTGTATATTCACACAGAGTAACCCAACCACTGGTTGTCATGTTTTGGGTCTTTTTTACATGCATCTCTGAAGCATCTCTGAAATGGACTCTCACAGTTCTCATGAATAAACCAGGTACCAGAGTATTCCTGAGGTGTCCTGCCGACTGAAATAATGGGTTGATGAAAGGGTTCTGCCACCAGCTACACTAATCTCTTTGATGGAGCTGTCGTGCACTGCTAACAGAGGGGAAATAAATGATGTTCCCCAACAGCAATATTTAATCCAAAGTCCTGGATGCTATTGTTTTGTTGAGCTAAAATGTTCTGGAAACACTGCAAGCTTTAGTCTTTGCAGATGATATAAAGGCAAAAGTATGTTAGGAGGGTAAAATAATAGGTGTAACGTGTGCATCTTCACCATGTCATTGATAGTACATGATCCCACCATTTAAATAACCTTACTTCTTATTCATGTTTCTCTCAACTGAAATCAAAATGGTAATGGCAAAAATATATAACAACAGGGTGCACTAGTTGATGTTCACTCTCACATGATAATTGCATCTGTCAATGCTAATGCAACCCACACTCCTCTGAATTTACAAAGAGACAGAAGACATAAAAAGTCTTGACTTAAGGCCTGTTGCACAGTGTCATGCTTAATTCAGTGTCCCAATATCTGAATACTTTTAACTCGCAGTGGCAAGGTTACAGTAAAATGTCCTTCAGAGCTGCTCCTTGGGTCTTTCCTTCAGCTTCTTTTTTATCTCTTGTGCATGCTGCTTACTGCGCTCCCGCTTTTCCAGTCTCTGGTGAATTGGAAGGAAACAAAGACGACGTTGATTAAAAAGAAAAAAAATGAAAAGACAAAAGATCAGTAGTCAGAGCGCTTGTTGTGTCTTATTCACAAAGTGCAAACAAATAACTGACAGACCTCTTTCTTCAGGCACTGACGCATGATGCGGTCCACGTCATTACACGTGCCAAAGAACTTCAGGACATTGTGCTGAGGGGAGCATCAAACAAGGTTTCAATGGTTTTGTTTTCTGTGCATATGAAACATGAAGCAACACAAGAATTTGGAGAGTGACGTACCTCCGTGTGGCACTGCCTCAGACGAGTTATCAGTTCATTACACTCATCCGTGTGCAGGTGAGGTGACAGGTCAGAGTGCATGCTGAGTTAAGGGGCTTACTGTACCACTGCGGCAATACTGAAAAGCCACAAACAAGAGGAGCACTGATTGAGGAACACTTGTTGTTGACAATTACAATTACTGTAAGATGCATTATTTGGTGGCAATACATTTGAACTGCATCAAATGCAGCTAGGTTTGCCTTTAAACACAGTTTTGTTTACATAGGAATATGCTGAACATCAAATCTACGTACTCATACTGCAACTAATGGTTATTTTTTATTACTGATTTGTGTATTTAGTCAATAAAATGTCGAAAAACAGAATCAAAATGCTTATCACAAGATCCCAGAGCCCAAGGTGACATCTTCAAACTACTTCTTTTGCACAGCTAACAGTCCAAAAGTCCAAAATATTCAATCTACAAAAGAGTAAATCAGGAAAGCAGGATATCCTCATATCCGAGAATCTGGATCCACTGGATGTGTGTCATTTTTGCTTGATAAATGGCTTAAACAAGTAGCCTAATCATTGTTGTAATCAAAATGCTGTTGATTAGTGCTCTGTAAAAAAAACGCTGATGAATCACTCCACTAATTTTCGCAGCGCTGCTTTACATAGCATACACTACATGAACTCGGCATTGTTGACACTTGAGCCAAGGGCATGTCTTCTCAAGGATACTAATGCCTCCCCATGCCTCTCCCTCCTGAGCTGTCATTGTGATGATGGGAGTTTGTTTTTCCAGTGGACACTTACCTGCAGACAGAGAGAGAGAGAGAGAGAGAGAGAGAGAGGGGTGTACAACAGGGTGAGAAATGTAATATCACGGTTTTGCAATCTACCTGCAATCCCCCTGAATCCTCCTGGATCCAGTGCAGCCTCGACTAGAAGACTCTGGCTCAGGCCACATGAATAGACTTTCAGTAGAGTTCAGAGTTGGCTTTGTTACCCGGACAGATAGGTTTCCTCAAAACAGTGGGTATGCGATACACATAGTGTGTATCCCGTGGTTTACTGTAAGATATTTGATAACACGTGTGCACGGTAAGTAAGCGTGACGACCTTACCGGCGGAGAGACTGTGTCACCGGAGAAGTTCTCCAGCAGACCTCGGCCAAATGTCACGTTAGCTCTCTGCCTGCTAGGCCTGAGCTAGCGCCAACCGTCTGTAACACAGCTTAGATACGTAAACCACTGACGACCAGTGACTGAGGGTCTCGTCTTTTTCCCCCGTAGAATAACGGCGGAGGTTACTGCAACGCCTCTGTGATTTGCCGTTTTTCTAAGTTTCTGACGTCGATGTAAACCTGCAACGACGGCTCGGACCTGCAGGACACGCTTTCGTAACTGTTGACGACAGCGAGTTGAGCGACGACACCGGCAACGAATCAGCGTCCGAGTCTCTCCTGAATCCGCCAATGGCGTGCGTTCTTTTTTTCAGAGGCGGGACTTTAGCTGATGGCAGTTTACAGGGGACACAAGAGGTTTCCGCGTCGCGTACTTCCGCTTTCGCTTATGTGTGCTCTTCACCTGTGGCCAGATGTCCTTTCTGGGAGGTGGTGACAATGTTTGCTACTAGTGCTGTTGGGACAAATATATACAGTGTGTGGACTGTCTAATTTCAGTGAAAGGCTTTTGCATGATTCCGCTTAACAATGCTGCTTTTACCTCTCAAAAGCATTTGAGAGACGGTGGCCCTGCTGCAACAGTGTCCCAGTCTAGTGGACACAGGGTCCAGTGTGTTCTTTACTTACTCAACCAGTGGGTCTCATGGTGACTGGACTGGAGTGGGATGTGAGACATGTTGACAGTTAACATGTTTTGATGAGCACCAGAGAAAAGAGTGGCAGCAGAGTAAAAGTAATATTTTAAATTGACCTCAAACTGTCTAAGGGCACAGCATATCCTTCAGAGGGAAATGTTGCACTTTTTACTCTTCTACGTTAGTTACTAGTTACTTTTCATTAAGATTTTAAATGAAGAAAAACATGGGATAAACTCATGAAATACAGGGCAGTGTTATCAAATCAAAGTTTTATTGTCACATACACAATCATTCCCAGTGTGGTGAAGTGCTTATGTGCCTAGCTCTATAACAAATCTAACAAATAGATAAATCAAGTCAAATGGATGTAACAATAGAAAATGTGTGTAAAGATAAAATACAATAAGAATAGACAGAATAACTTAGAGCTTAAACAGTGAAACAATTAAACAATATGATCAGTATGATTTCAAATGGGTTTCACAGAAAATTAAAAAATATAACCAAAGCATAATAATATATACAATAAAAGGGGTGGTAAAGACATCAGTATGACAGGCAGCTTAATTATGAATTATGGGTTATAAATGATGGGCAAAAGTCCCTGTTTCAGGACCCGAATGGCCAGAGGGAAGAAACTCCTCCACATCCTCACTGTTTTATTAAAGATTAAACCAGAGGTTTCCAACCTTTTTGTCTCTTGACTTACAAAAGAGCAGTGTGTAGTTTTGGCCACTTGTCAAGTTTCAGATATGAGTGTTAAGCATTTCCAACGAGAAAAGAATGATTTCCCCTCTAAACTTCACTGAGATGGAAAGTCAAAAAAAATTCCAGATGACAAAATACAGGTTTCTTTGTTCTTCTCCCATTAATCATCTCAGGACCCTTCAGATTCACCTTATGAATCTTTGAAGAAACCCTTAGTTTGGGAACCACTGGACTTCACCTACCAAATTCTATACAAAATAGTTAAAACTAGTTCCACCTCAACACTCACACACTGATGCATCAGTATTAAGAATCTAATAATGTCTCATGTAATAACATATCACAGGGGATATTTGACAGCAGAACCAGTACTTTTACTTTTGATACTTTACTGACAATACTTCTTTACTTTTACTTCCGTAAGATTTTGAATATTTTACTTGTTGCATTGGTGCTGAACAGCTACTTCTTCCACCGCTGTGCCATAGTTATTGGCAGCAGTGTCCGCAGCTGCAGTACCACTCCGCCACCACAGAGGGCGCTAGAGGCGGCGGGTGAGTTTTTTTTCTGGCAGCATCTGATTGGTCGGTTCGTGCGCTCTGCTGTAGGCGGGTTGTTTTGACTGTGGCAGAGTCACTTTGACTGTTGCTGCTGCCGCCGTGCGGGCCGGACGGAGCCAGCGAGTTCATTAGACTGAAAAAATACATATATATATATCCTCCAATACAACAGCTCGATATCGCTTACCGTCTGAGGAGGAATGGACGGCTCTACGAAACGCTTACTGCAGCGACTCACGAGGCGCCTGCCGGCTGAGACGCTGAGATCGACGCTGGACAAGTGGGGCCGCTTGACTGCGGCACAGCAGCAGTCCCTGGATTTTACCGAACCGAAATGGGTGTTAACGGAAAAGCTACTCGCCGTTTGCGAGGTCTGCGGCGCTTTTATGTGAAATATAAGCTGTCGTATGAAGTATATAAACAGTCAACTGGTAGTGAACTAACGGCACAGTCTTTAACAAACTGCTTGTTTGGGCCGGGCCGTTAAATCCATCGCTGTACACAACCATGCCACGTTCAATGTTCATTATTTTCACCGGTTTTCTTTACAGGAAAGTGGGTGGACGGTCAAACACGTCGCAGAGCTCGAGATGATCGGTGAGTGTAACTGAGCTCCTCGTTTCGGTCACCAAGGCAACACCGCTAACGCCCGTCAGGCCCGTAACGCTCCTCGTGTCGCTCTGGTTTCACTGTCTCTCCAGGTATCATCGACAATCCAAACCAGGGAATGTGGCATGCCTTCCAGCTCATGGACCCCGAAGGTATGTCAAGACAAGAACACGCATCTTGAGCCATGGAGAGCTGAAAGTCTGCAGCTTTTCACTCTAACCAAACACTACAGCTGCTGGAGGGGTCAGGGGCCTTTTTCTGGTTGAAAGTTTCACAACTAATCATTTTTATCATTTATTTTTTTATCATTTGAATGATTTTATTATCACATTGTATGGTGGTGTCAGACACACATTCTTTGCCTGATTGTTCCAGGGAATTAAAAGCAATATTTTAATTTTCATGGGTGCACCATTACATTGAAATCTGGATTTGGATGAAATACATGTAACCTGTGTCCCTTTTTTAATGTACGATTATCTTTTTGTCTGTTGTCCAGATGACGCTCACGCTGTCGAGCTAACGCAGTTCAAGGAGCAATTCAAATCTCACCTCAGGGAGCTCGTAAGACACGTAAGCAGGATATTACTCCTCACATAAGTTACAAAATCGTATTAATTATATAGTTGCATCATTTATATGTTTTATGTTATGTTATAAATTAAAAGTCTGGCTTTTGACATTGCACATTCAAGGTGTCTGTCAAAATAAAGAAGCACACAGATGAAGCTGTATGGATCCGGATTGCATGGGGAGACAGCTTCTCTCGGCCCAACCACCTGAAACCAACATATGTCGTTCACCATCTTCAAACCCCTTATGTCTTTGTGACCAGCCTGACTTCAAATCAAAAGCCACTGTTATCCCAGGTGAGGAATGGGTTTTATATTTAATCCTTTACATTGTTCGTACAGTTGCCAGGTATCTGTGTATTTTCTCTCTTTCCATTCCCCTCTGAGAGTGATGTGCTTTGCAGGCCATGGTTCTGTCCACCAGACATCAAACTATCAAGGATGCAAACCTCAGTGGACGGAAACTCACTGCCATTCGGGACCTGCTGATGAGGCAATATCAACAGGTAAGACTGTTGTGATTACAACAGAACAAGACGGTATCCCGTCATTTCCAAATTACCTTAATTGCTAACTACACAAACCATACAAAGCTCTGTATGCCTGGTTTTTTCCAACTTAATTAAACTTTTCTGATAAGCAATGGAGCGTTTATAATTAATTATTTTAAGTAGTAAAATTGTTTTTATTTTTATTATCTTATTGAAATTGATGACCACATGTTGAAGAAAACTGTAAATTGCTATTTTCTCCTTTCATGCACTATATTATATTATCATTATATATTTCATATTGATAACACAGAACTTTAACAATCCGAACAATGAACCGTGCGAAGCATCATACATTGTTGTTATTGTCAATGAAGGGAAATTCTGTGAAAGATGTTATGGTAAACCTCAATTATGTTGCAGAACTACTTCCTGGTTTTAAGTTTTATTTTTGCACTTCGATGTTTTGTGGGTGTGTGCAACATTTTCACTTTCACATGAGTGGTTTATATAATAAAGTTTAAGAGAAGGTTTGCTGTAACCTTACTAGTTGTCTGACTGGTTGGATATGGTTAGAATTGTCATGTCATTGCAGTAGAGTACGTCACTTGGCAAAGCCTGATAATAAAAAATATTTTTACTAAGTTGCAGTTTGTATCAAGGGAGCTACTATATAAAGAGCAACTTTGAGCTTAGTGTTATCTTAATATAACCCTTGATGAATGTTTTCTTAAGAGATGGCCAACTGCGGAAGATAGTTATTCATATTTACAAAAAAGGATTGAACTGATGTATATTGTGAATTTTGTTTTTGGGTGGATTTTGACTGTTTTTGTTTCTAGGTGTTTCCCACAAAGTATCCCAGTCCTCTTGCAGAAAAGAATCAAACCATCCCAAGTATGTTTATCAAATTATTTTATCTGATCAAAGCTACCGTAATATTTTTAGATGATGTCACACTTACTTTAACATTGTTTATCTAGCTTAATGTATTTGGCTTTAATGTGTACTTCTGGTAAAATTCTGCATTGGGATTTCATCTATTTGGCTTTATTTGTACTTCCAGACCCACACATAGAAAGAGAACAAGCTGAGCCTGCAGCAAACAGACTTCAGATGGCCTGTGAGGCCTTCGGTAGTGGGACGTTACCTCAACTACAGTCTGCAGTTTACAAGGTACAGTGAGGCATGCTTGTGTTTTCAATTACTGAATTTCCTGACGGAGTAAAAGTAGAATAGTAGTTAAAAGTCAAAGTCAGAGAAACAAAGGGTATAACTTGCTGTCTCACTATATCAGTTCAAAGATGCAAAAGTTCAGTATCACTCTGTCCAGTGATCATCTTAATTATGTTCTGTGTTCATCTTTCCTCAGCTGGAGACAAAATTCAGAGACCACACCAACAAGATCATGACAGAGCAAGAGAAGCCCTTCAGATGTGTTGTGAAATTTGCAAGCACCAACCTCCTGGAGTCACTCAGACACTGTGCATCTTCAGGTACCAATAATGTGTTAGTCACAGCCGTGAAAGGAACCATTTGTGTTTTAGGAAGGAAATTATATTAACATTGTAACTCGGTACAACAGTTAACAATTTTGAATGTTTCATACTACAGACAATTCCATAAATGACCACAAGAGGGCACGCGCACACACACACACACACACACACACACACACACACACACACACCCACACACACACACACACACACACACTTCCCCACTATAAAGCTCATGCATTATCCATCTTGAATATGCCATGGTCAATGCATTCTATTTTTTTTCAATAAATATGTCAAATTTCATGCATTTTTATATTTTACAGGAATTGCCTCCACCCCGGTCACACCTCTGCTCTCATCTATTCCCCTGAAAGGAAGGAATTATTTTGTCATCACAGACAATGGCCCTGGTCCTTCACAAACGCACCAACCACAGAACTGACGGGTGACGGATCCCTTTATTTAAAGGACTCACAGTGTGGCCTGTTCTTACTTCTGCCATGTCCAGCCCACCCATGGTTTGCTGTTACCATTCTATCATTTCTTTCCTTGTTAACATGGCTCTTGAAGAGTCATGGCTCCCTGGATTTCAGAATCAATTAATTTTTGTCTTCTGTCTTTTGTCTTTATGTGTTCATATTATTATTTTTTGTCTGTGCTTAATGGGGGAGCATGTTTCTGCCATTAAATGTTATATATGTCCCAATTGAATATAAAAGCAGAATTTTCAATATTCTTGAAGTTTGTAACTTGTGCCCTCTTCATGTAATTTCACCCCACACACTAGTTATTGTTCCATCTTTTCAGTATTTTTCATCAGGTATAGTGTTACAAATAGGTGTTGTGGAGAGTTGTCTAGTGAAAGATCTGCTGGAATATATAGTAGTAGTATAGCTCCTCACAAGTTCGCATTTACAGTCTTTGTCTCAGGGTTCATTCAAAATCCTGTTTGGGCACAAACAATGTAAAGGATAGGTTCACATTTTATCTGTAGTCTAAAAGTCCTTCTTTTCACCCACTGTGGCTCCTTCACAGGTTATCACATAGACCTGTGATACCACACAAAAAAACTTGCATTTTTTAAAAGGAACCCCTAAATCTGGTTATGTAAGAAGTGTAACTAAGACATGTAGTGACTGGTACAACTCATGGTGGACACTCCATGTAATGGCAACACGGTCTCTAAATTACCTCCAGCATTTCTGAGCTGCAACTTCTAATAACTCAGCGGCAGACGTACAGTAGCCGGCAATAACCATATACTGGTGATAAGCTAATATCGGCTATTAATATCAGCACAGCCATTGTTTTGATGACGCTCCACTAAGAACACTTTGGTTCCTCTATTAAAATCTATTTTTTTTTAACTGGATACCATATTCAGTGTATGGTTCACACACTTTCTGTGTGAGATGAAACAATATGGATTTTAACACTTCTGAACACACTCTCCTAACTTAACACACAGACTGTGTATAAGGTAAACCAATACTTTTAAACACTCTACCCAGATACAGGCATACAACTATACATATCAAAGTCAGCCACTTGAAAACAAAGGTCCGACGAGGAACTTTATTTTGCAAAGCGGAAGTCCTATAACTATACCGGATGTGACGCAGCTCGAAACCAGCCGTCCTTCTGGGGTGGAAGATGGTGAAGCAGCCTTTCAGGCAAAGCCGAGGGACGTAATGCCACGGTTCATTCAGCGCTGGGGCTCTCTGCCAAACACCGAGCGGACTGTCAACACGGGAACATGGCCGCCTCTGCGACGGGCACGGCCAGCAGCGGAGGTAACGCCGCGGCGCACAGCCCGAGGTGTCCCGCGGAGCCTCCGTCGCAGTCACGCGAAATCATAAAACCCACCATCACGGAGCTGACCAAAGAAGTGCGGACGAACATCCTGTGCACCGTGGAGGGATGTGGCAAGATCCTGCCCAACACACCTGCGCTCAACATGCATCTGGTCAAGTCGCACAGAATAAAGGTAAACATGTCGTCCGGGGGGGGGGTACGTTACACGGCTGCTATTGCTAACTTGGCTAAACTCGGGGATCGCAAAAAAAAAAAAAAAAAATGGAAATCGCAAGTCATCCAGAACAACTTGGCTCCGGCTCGCACGCACAGTTGAGGCGAGGCAGAGCTTCACTTTGGGGGTTTTTTTTTTTTTAAAGCTCCCTGACGATCATCTGGTCACAGGGAAGTTTCCCGTGCGTGAGACGGCTGCACTGTTACTGGTCCGATAATGATCTGGATCACACGGGGTGACTGATGCATTGTTTTTTTTCCTCTGCAGGATCTAGCTGCACCCTGAGCGTTGGATTGCGTCCAGTGGACTGTTTGTAGCTGTAGGCAGAAGTCGGGGGAGGAACTTCTCCCACCGTGCCTGTGCTAATGTGTGATGGGGGAGACATCTGTTTATCAGTGTAGTGTCATGGCGAAGGGTCTCTTCACCACACCAGCACTGTTGATTGTCTAATCCAGTCTAATTTACGGTCTATTACAGATACTTAAACGGCCAGCAGAAAGTGGAGACAGGACCAAAGTGTTCTGTTGACCCTGGTCCCTCTCATGTCCTCACTGGACTGGGCTGTCTCGTGGGAGGCGGTAATTCACTGTTTCCCCTCCATGAATGGGGTTCTTTGCTGCGAAAGGCAGCCTTTTGTCCTGCGCCAGACTAAGCTTCCTTGTTTAAAATAGGTGAATGTGAGAATTTGAATTAGAAGTAGTCCATGTGGTCCAGCTAGAAGAGAGTTTAAAGGCCCAATCAGTGGTTCTGTCCCTTACATTTGAGGAACAGTCAGGTGTATTTGAAAGTTTGATTCATGTACTTGGTCATAATTTGAATATAGGTCTGTTTTACTCCAATGCCTCAACATTACCAGTGTAAACAAAACTTGAAGCCCTCCAGGGAACTCGATTTTCCGCTGTGCAGCCACACTTGCGTCACAGGTTGTGCCTTTAAGGGGCGTCCTCAGCCATGTGAAACTTCTGTCAGCAGTGGTAATGATATTCTGCATGATATGATGACAGAGTTCTTAAATGCTGGAATAGCTCACTCTCGTTGCTTCCTCTGCATTATTCATGAAGGCCGACTGCAAGAACGAGCCGCGATGTGGGACGCCGTATCTGTTTATATTACGCCCACTTAAACACCGATATAGCTGTACTGCTTCGCTGTGCAGCAGTAATGTATTTGCTGATCGCTCACTCTACCTGTTTCTTACTGGTCACGAAGACCGACTCATTTCATTTGAACTCGTGCACTCGGCCCGGTTCAGACTCCTTTCATAAGTTTAACGTGACTGTTGTGGCTTGGCTTTTAGCTGTCTTGTGTCCACATCACTTACCTCAGCAGCGAGGAGAAGCAGGATTGGACTATTATTCTGACTTATCCCTGTAGTGTACAGTCTCCCTAGAACAAAAAGGAAACTACCATGGCAACGGCTACTTTAAAAGCTGGGGACTGACCCTGGTGTAGCAAACACAGTGAATCTGGACTTGCTCCCTGTTTTGGACTGATGACAAATAATGCCTTGACGTGACTCAGGCTTCAGCCTACGACCAGATGATGTGGCTGAAGCATTCCACCGCCCGAACATTCACTGTTAACAAAATGTCTGTTTATACTAAGTCCTTATGATGAACCGGAGGGTGTTTTTTACAGCTTCAGCTATTCTGCTCCCTCCAGTGTTACAGCGGATGGGGGTGACCTTGACTACTGGAAGGCTGCAGTAAATAATGGCTGTTATGGCGCGTGATGGTTTTTTCTGTTTTAACCATGCAGGGTACATTCAGTGTGGGTGCGGTTTTCTGTAATGTGTTTGCTGTTCATTGACTTTAAATATGCAAAGTGCTGACAGCTGCTTTAGCAAGTATACCAAAATGGGACCAAAAGAAGAGCAGTGGTACAGCAAAATGTTAAATCCCATGTGCTGCCAGGCTCATTCATGTCTTTTTCAGTAATGTAAAGCAGAGCCCACTGTACATACAGAAATGTGGTTTCTTGCATGAAGTTAACGTTTTTTTTAATAAACATCATATGTACCTGCGCTGACTAAGAAAAGCAAGGCAATGTACAACCATTTTTGTCATAGTGACGCCTTTGAAATATGACTAAAATTGGTATGAAAAGACAACCTTTTGTATTTTTGGTTCTAAATTGCAGTTGACATTTAGTGCCTTTTACGGCAGCTACTGTAACAAATATTCATGTAAAACCTTAGTTTATTATCTAAAATCTTGATTGTCAGTCATTAAGTAAACCTAAGCCATGCTGACTAAAGGTATAAAATCTAAAATGCAAATAACTCTGTGTTTTGTCCTTTCTCTTTGTCTGATGCCTTCATTGTCACCCTCAGGATGGTATTGTCAATCCCACGGTCAGAAAGGACATGAAGGGCTCTCAGAAGCTTTACTGCTGTCCAATCGAGGGTTGTCCCAGGGGGCCAAACAGACCGTTCTCCCAGTTCTCTCTGGTTAAACAAGTAAGCGTTTTCCTCCAATGACCTGTAATCCTATCCACTCGATCAATACAGTAAAATGATGAGGTCTTAAAATGATGTATTACTCAACACCAAATATGTTACAAAAATCAATTTTACAGGAATGATGTAATAGTGTTTATCCATAACTAAATACCACTTTTCTGCTGCCACACGTTAATCGATACTAAACACCGTTTGCATGATTTTGTAGCTTACTTGTACTTACTAAAATCAGTCAGATAATCCGTCAGATATTTAACGCCTCCCGCAAGGCTGAGACACATTACGACTTCAGAGGCTCTAAATGAAGAGCAATATAAAACTCAAAACTTATAAAATTATCATATATGAAAAAGTGGGTTTAAAGTTTTACAAACCATCCTACATTTTCTCTGTGACTCAAAGCCTCTTCAAATGACACAAGAGGTTAATGAACTCTACCTGACTTAAAATGAAACAGAAGAATTGCCTAAAATATACATACATTGTGCATAAGTATAAAATATTCCAAGTACAAGAAATGCTGTGTTGTTTCCCACCCACCATTAGCAGTATTTTTCCTCTGACCCCTTTGGCATCAAGGACTGCAAAACACTGTACATTTACATTTTTGAAGTTGGTAATGACCATATGTTATACAAGGTTTAAAATAATTGTATGCAATGTATTCTTTGCTGTGTTTCATTGTAGCACTTCATGAAGATGCATGCAGAGAAGAAACACAAGTGTTTCAAGTGCAACAATGGCTACAGCACAGAGTGGGACCTCAAGAGGCACATAGAAGACTGTGGGAAGACCTACCACTGTACATGTGGCTGCCCCTATGCTAGTAGGGCTGCACTACTCTCACATATCTACAGGACAGGTCACGAGATTCCTACAGAACACAGGCATGTACATGCAAAGCCCAGAGCGATTTTCTTTTATTGAAACTTTGTTTCCGGTTTGGCTAAAAATGTATTTTGACTGTCTTTCTCTGTATCTTTTTTTTTTTCTTCTTCTTTACAGAATTCCTCCAGTAAAAAAGCGGAAGATGGAGAAACTGTTAAGTGGTTCTGAAAAGGTTAAGATCAATGAGTCAACCTATCAGATCATGTCTGCTAGTAGAGAGCTGACGGAGACGACTCTCCTGTCTGATACAACTGTTCATATCGCAGACTCAGTGAGTCAGAACTCCAACCCCCACAAGAGCCTCCAGAAGTTGCTCCTACCGAAGCCCAAGATGGCTTTGGTCAGTGTTCCTGTGATGCAGCTGGCCCACCTGCCTGTCCTCCTTCCGTCTACAGAAAGCGGGGCTCTGAGGTCTGTAGTGCTGGCAGTGGACAGCCAAGGCTCCGTCAGCACCCTCCACATCCTGCCGCAAGCCACCGGAGCTGTGGTACCCCAACTTGATGCTAAGAGTTTGGGTTTCAGGGACAGCATGCCTACTTCCCGCTCTAGCCTGGGGCCCATCAGCACAGGGGTGCAGGTCAGTCTGGACCCTGCAGGCACAGAGGACTCAGCCAGCGGCCTCGCGGGGCAACGGGGAAGAAGCACGTCCACCAACATTCAGACGGACAAATCGTACTTGTCAAAAATGCCCGCGGGAGTTGGGGCCGGCGAGGGGATTGGCCTGTGCTCCGCGGCTGAGTCCTCGGTGTCGTCCTGCTCCCAAACAGACATCAGCGTGAGTGCCCAAGTCCTCCTGCCAGTCAGTGTTGAAACCCAGACGTTCTCTTCGCGGGCCAAAGCCACATCCTCAGCTCAGACAGACAGCCAGTGCACGAGCCAGATCCCTTGCTCCTCCTCACCCGTGCCCCCATACAAAACCAGGCAGACACAGACACATTTTGTCGTGCCACAATCAGAGGAGAAGGCTCAGGACCAGGCTATCATGTGCTCTGACTTATTTGGCAGCGACTCCCTCAGTGTCTCCACCCAGACGGCTCTGGACGTGGAAGACACCCTCACAGCGCCAGGCAGCAGTATATATGAGGACTCAAAGTCAGCAGGTGGCATGTGCTTTGGGGTGCAGACGGACGACCTCAACGCAAACAACATGGCGGACAACCAGACCCAAACTATGACCTTGTTAAATGACCTTGAAAATATTCTGTCCGACAGCATGTCGGGCCACCAGGTGCTCACAGAGGCCTCTGCAGGCTGTGGGTCGGGGCTGGGCTCCGTTCAGGAGCAACACAATGGCATTGACTTTGACTTCGAAGAGTTTCTCAATGCCGTGCACATCCAGACTCAGACGGAGGAGAGTGAGCTGGGCGGACTTGGTGGCGACACGCCGCTGGAGTCTCTGGACATCCAGACCCAGACAGACTTCCTCCTGATGGATGAACTGGACCAAAGTGAGGGACCAAATCGCACCCAAGCCAGCGACCTGGAGCTATTTGATACTCAAACTCAGACTGACCTCAATTTCCTGCTCAGTGCCGGAAGCCACATGCCCCTGAGCAGCATCCTGCGACATTCAAGCTTTTCTATGAGCACCGAGTCCTCGGATACAGAAACGCAGACAGATCTCCCCTCATTTGCCGCAGGCCTCTCCGCTCAGACCCCTGTCAGTCAGGGTGAACATGCGAGGCTGCTGAACAGCACAGAGACACAGACACAGACTATGACCAGCCAGGCAGAAGGCCTGGGACACCTCTTCCTGACGAGCAACGAAACACAAACTGTCATGGATGACTTCCTGTCGGCAGACCTGGCGTGGAATATGGAGTCCCATTTCAGCTCCGTGGAAACCCAGACGTGTGAGGAGCTTTGTGCTCTCTTTCAGCACCCTGAGAAACCCAACAGCTGAAGCCCTCTCAGTGAAGCTGCCTAAGCTTTTGCAGTACAGGTTTCTGATGTCGGCCTCCGTCTATAAGAGGAATCCGTCTACGCTGTCCTCCAGCGGACCACAGTCTTAGAAGTAAGAAGTCTGCGAAAATGTCTTTGAACATTCCACTGGAGACATCGTGTCCAGAGCCTTTCCAGGTATATATCCTGACAGCTCCGCTGCACTTTATTAGCTCAACGGGCATGATTTATCAGCTCCTGTGACAGTTTACATATTTATTTGCACATAAAGTAACAAATTGTTTGTGTCCAGTTTACTTATATATTTCAGTGTATAACCACTGTGCTTGGTTTTCACTGTTTGGTCTTACTAACAGTTTAAAAAATGATTCAACATTTCATCAATGTTAGATCTGCACTTAAAAGGGATGACATCTTTAGCTGTGTGTGGCTGTCAAGAAAAGGCCTATACAATCGTACCATGTATGACAGATTTCAGATATGCATATACTGCATGAAAACAGTTTAATCTCAGCTGTACAGCAATCAAAATCGTGCGTTTTAGTTTAGGTTTGTTTGGAAATGTGCATGAAGCCTTCACTTGGTCAGCAGCACAGAAGCATAAAATATCTATTCTCAGCTTGTGCAGCAAGACTACCAACTCTGAATTACATCGTGTAAGCTTTGCAGCCAGTGAAAAGCTTTATGTTTGTCCAAATAAAACTTCATAAAGCCTTCAACAATGACCAAGGCATTGCTCCACGCTGTTAAGATGTATCCCTGAAACATACCATTATTCATATTGAAGTGGCACAAGTAAAAATGAAATGTTTATGTCTCGTCAGTTGTTGCAGACCTTTCATTGAAATGTGATTGTGAAGTACGATGTTGTGTTCTCACGTTTTTTGTGTCTGGGCCTCCTATAGTTAAGCAGTCAGTTCACGTCAGTAAGCAGACTAGGCTGTCATTGTCTTTGACTTATTCATTAGCTGGGTGTAAGTGTATACAGTAGCAGTACTCAGTGCTGAAGTGATCCAGTAATGTTACTGTACAGAAACACATAGTGGATTAGAGCAAGGATTAGCACAGAGTTGTTGTATGTATTCAACACCTGATTTTGACTGAAAAGAGTCCTGTTTAATATCTTCGTTGAAATCATCCAATTTTCCGCCCTTTGGATGCAGTATTTTTATTAATTTCGTTTTTTTCTCTTCCCTAAGAATATAAACGTATTGTTTTGATTATGTTTTTCATTATTCTGTTGCACTGAGTTACCTCATTAAGTACCGGCATCACTTGCAGGCTGCGTTTTACTAGGGAACCTAGAGCTGTAGGCCTTGATGATTTGTTAATTTTGTTACGTTGGTGCCTTAACCCAAGTATTAGCTTTAGTTCTGTTAAAGACTTAGAATTTGCTGCTTTTAAATAAGTAACAGAATTATACTAGAATATGTTTTGGAAAATCAACAAACACTGAGAAAATTGTCAGAATCCTTTCGGCCTTTGCTTTGCATGTTTAATCCATTCTGTATTTGTACTTTCTTCATGGTTGCATGAAATATTGGAATGTCCCTAATTGTTCTCCATAGTTTCTATAGAAAGATTTATGTTCTGTCTCATGAAAATAATGCTATGCAGCATTTTATTGAAGAAAATTAGTTTTACGCCATCTCACTATTTTTATGGATGGATGGTTAATACTGTTACAGTTTATAGATGTTTGTAGAAACAGAAGAATGTACAAAACACAACACTGTGCCCAAGTAAAACATCCTTTATTTTTTATCCACCAAATTCAAGCAGTGTAATGATAATTTCCCTGTTTGTTTTGACTCTCAAATTTCAATATTTCTTGTATTGAGATTAGTACTTCTAGTTTGTGGTTCTTGAATTTAAATACAGCATAGCTGCTCCCTGTTGGTTTAGGCACAGGGCGATGTCTTGCTTCAAACAGAACTATGTGTAGAAGCCTTATCGGTCTCAAGTGTCAGTTACAGTGCTTTATTTTCTCTCTGTTGGGAGTGCATGCAGATATTTGTTCTAGCAGAATTTGAGTTTCTGTTGCCTATATGTGTAGAGTAAATGGTTGCCTTGATTAATTGTTAAAGCTACACTACAGATGTTCTTAATAAACTACTGGAAAGTGTATATTGTGTTCCTTGTCACTTATTATAGAACAGAGGTAGAAGAAAAAGAAACATTGCACTCAACCAATATAAAAAAAAAAACAAAAACAAAAACAAAAACAAACTCAGCAACAATGTGGGCGCATGTAACCACAATCAGTGTCCATGAAGTACAAAAAGGTTCACCCTCCAAATTGGTCAGATTGCTCCTTTAAATCCGCTCTAAATTTCCAAGTTCAGCATTGTGGAATAAAATGCACTTTGCATGACACTTTGATGATGCCTTCTTCAATGTTCAATGCATTTTGTTCTTCTGTGCTAATTTGAAACTTGAGAGATGAATTAAAGGAGCAGTCTGATAGATTTGGTTGTGCAGACCATTTTTTGTACTTTTTATTATAAAGCAACCTAAAACAGTATATTATTGTCTTTTTTTTTTTGCTTTGATGCAGTTACATCTTACTATATATATACACATCCTGGCTTGTGGCTATTAAGTAACCATTTTAATTTACATGCACATTTAGGTAAAACAATAGTTTTACAAAAGCTATTTTGACTATATATAGTAGATTCTTTTTCATTTTAAAGGGCCACTAAACAACAAAGGAGTAGTATAATAAAGCAAAGTAACAAGCACCCTAGTTGTGAATAATGTTGCAGCAATTGGCTGGACTTTGGAGACCAACATCACACGCAGTCGGTTTAGGTATCTCAGCATAATGCTGCACTGATTACTCTTGTACATTGCATAACCCAGACCCCATCCACCATCACCAGGAATCACCCACTCACTGATACGCAATAAAGTTGTATACAATTAAAATTGACAGAGTAGATGCAGTAGTTTGGCAACGGTTTGTATCATCATCATGTATAGTCACAGGCTGCTGGGCAACACTTCAGTTACAACAGAGCTGTAGCTTGTGGTTGAAGTGTAAATAGGAAGTGTGAGGCAGGCTCACTGCCATGCTTCTTATGAGGTAGTTGAACCGTTGCTAGGTAACTACAACAGCTGAAAAAGCACTTGTGGGAACTGGTCAGAACAAAAGAAAGGCCCTGGTTAGTATGGTCGGAAATGTTTTGCCAGACTGAACTTGCTGAACATGTGACCAAATGAATTACCCCTGCTGTAAGTCACTTTTATGAACATGTCATTGAATTCATATCTTCCAAGAAACTGTTTTGATGGAAACATTGTATCACAGTGATTCAAAATAAGATAAAATGTAGGGTTGTTTTTTCTTGGTTGAACCTGAGAGTTTAAAATAATTGCATACTTGAATGTCATAATCAGTCATGTCAAACATTTATTTCACAGCCTTCATACAGCTTGACGGCACACACAGTCTTACTGGGGCACATGTGGGCTTGTGCACCTGCAGCGGTGCCAGAGTGCAGGGCCTGCGTGAGGCTCCTGCCCACTGAGTAGCTGGTGCGGTGCACTGTGTCAGGTTTGGAAGACAGAGGTACTTGATACCTCTTGGGAACAGAAACACTAACGGCAGAGAACTGGTGGGGGTTATGCTGACATGCCCGGTACTTGGAGGTCAGGGCTGCAGGGTAAGTGGGAGGCTCTGGGTTGGCCACAGGGTCCAATCTTGTTCCTCTCGTCCCGCTCTTCTTATCAAACATGAAACAGTTTTCCTCCATGGTTTCTCCTCCCGGAGCCTTCTTGCCACTGCAGAGCTGGCCACTGACTTTCTGAAGATTCAGGTGTGGTGATTTAATCGGTGGTAGAAATGTGAAGTTTTTAATAGGAACCACTGTATTATTGGGCCTATGCTTCTGAGGCTTGGTGGGCCTGTTCTCCGACACAGAGTATTTTGAGGAGAGATGGTGTGTCTGCGAAGGAGTCTCTCCGAGCATCGCTTCCTGTTCCATCTTTTCCTCGAGAAAGAGATTTGACACGGTTTTCTGCATTGCACTGAGTACAGGCCATTCCGAGACATCTTTCTGCAAAGCTGGCACAGCAATGTGACCCCAGGATCCTGTGCGCTGGTTTAAAGGCATGGATTTCTTCAAGCTGCTGTGCAGGCCCACATGAGACTCACAGGGGTGCTCTGCAACGCTGGCTGAGCTGCCTGCGTTAGGGATTGTTGGGTCAACAGCCAAGGGGGCCGGGTTGTCGGCCTCCTTCTGCTTTGGTTTCCTGTATCTCTTCTGAGGCAAAAGTATGCCGCACAGTGGTGCAACTCTGGCCCAACCCTGGACCTGTTTTAAAATGAAGCACGTTAAATATGAAAACAACAACAAGTCAAAATTAAAAGTAAAAGTAAGGTGGTGGAAATTATGCTAACATTGGTATGTGAGACTGAGTAAATTTGATACCAATATCAGAAAGATTACTATATAGAAAATACTTATACTTATAACAACAAGTGGGAATATAATTAATCAGAAATTAAAGCATAGATATTTTATACATTTGTTCTCCTCATTTGAAAATGTTTTTTTACATTTATACATTTTCCCACGGATTCCAAACTGTGACAGTTGGTACAACCTATTTATAAAGGTAACATAAACTGAATCAGATAAAGACAGGCAGAGAGGAGATATCCATTCACTTACAGCCTCTTCCCAGCCGGAGTAACAATGATACTCATGTGGCTCCAGCTCTTTGAACATGTCCTCCTCACTGATATCTAGAAGGGCGTCAACATGTCTCCTTTCCGGTGAGTTGAGAGTCTGCTCCCCATCTGCGTCCCCCGGCGTCACAAGCTCCCTGTCTGCTCCATCATCCGCGGCTGTGCCATCCGCGTCCTCTAAGGTCGCCATGACGCACTCAGCTCACGCAGTGCTCCATGCTGACAATCCGACGAAAGGGATACGAGGAAAAAAAAAACAGAATACACCGACACACCGCGTCAGGAGCGGCTTCCCTCCACTGTCCCCCGGGACGGAAAGAGCAGCGTCCACAGAGAAACCTGCCGCTGCCTGTCGCGGGTTTTCCTTTTCTGGCCGACAGAGTTTCCCCGGGACAGCAGCGCAGAGTGCAGGAGGCGCTGAATGCCTCCAGAGACGCCGTCGTCATGGCAACCCGTGGAGGCTGCACGAGGGGGGGGGGGGGGGGGGGCTGTGACGTAGAGACAGGGGGCGGGACATCCCGGTTCTGCTCCAGATGAATTATTACGTCTCTGTTATGTAACACATTTTAATTTACACGGCGACCCCCCCAGGTTATCCGGCGATGCACATAGCAACGGAATGGAAGACAGTAAATAGAACAGAATCGATATTGTGATCGGGGAGTGTGAGGTTTGAATAAACCCGCTGTTGTCACAGAAATTCCCCCCAAATTCAAGTAAAATGTGTTCGCATGTTCATGTGTTTTCTGCGCGCTACCTGGGTCAATGTGTCAGTGATGGGGGGGGGAAGGGGGGGAGGGAGGGAGAAGTTAGGCGGTTCATCGCTCGTGAAGGAGGAAACCATTTTGGCCAGAGAGGCGACGTTCACTTCTGCACGTAGAGCCTCGGCAGACGTCAAGCCGAGCCGCGCGCAGGCTCACGTCAGCTGCGGGAGCCCGCGGCGTGTTCATCGTACGGGACCGCAAACGACAGATGCAGGAGGGGATATTCTCTTTTTATTGTTTTTTTTTTTTTTTTTCTTTTGCAATGATTGGGATCTATTCCACGCGCACCGACACTTAAAGTGACTGATCCGCAACTCGCAACTTTGCGTCGCGCACGCAGGGAGATCCGGGTTTACTGGCCCGGGGGCTGCGACAGTGTCAGCCTCTGACGCAGCAGGACCACCTATCCGCGAAGTTGGGGGGGGGGGGGTGAGACGCTGACACCTGACGGCTCCGTCTCTCCGCACGCCGGTCTCCCCCCCCACCCTCCTCCCCATCCCCAAACCACATCACGACCCGCCTCGGCAGAAGACCGCCTGCGTTTTATGGAAGAGGAGCCCGGGCGCACGGTCCTGGTCATGCTGCCCCCGAAGAACTGCCTGCCGAGGAACTACAGCTGCATCGCCGGGCTGTTCGGCGGCCTGGCGGCGGCCAGCCCGCGCCTCGACGATGGGGACGACCTCGACCGGATCAACGGCGCCTGCGAGCCCGCCGACAGCCCCGTGGTGGACGAGAGGCCGCGGGGCCGGGAGGTCTCCCTCAAGCCCCCGCAGAGCCCGAGCCTGCGCCGGCGGTGCAAGTCGCTGCCCACGCCCGCCGAGAGGGCCAAGCTCGAGGTGTCCCGCAGCAGGAGCCCGAGCAGCCAGAAGAAGGTCCGCTTCGCCGACTCCCTGGGCCTGGAGCTCACATCGGTGAAGCACTTCGACGACGCGGACGAGCCGGAGGTGCCCGAGCGCATCCTGGCCAAGCTGTCCCGGGGGAGCTCCCCGCGGCTCGGCGGCCACCCGGACGCCAGGTTCCCGCGGGCCCCGGCGAAGCCCGCGCTCGTCGAGCTGCAGTTCGCCAACCCGGGCGCGCTGCCGGGCTTCGAGCGCAGGGTGAGGGAGGCCAAGGTGCTGCTGGAGAGCGCCGAGGCGGACGAGTTCAGCCTCTCCGGGCTCGTCCGCGTGCTCAACCTGGCCTTCGAGAAGAGCGTGTCGCTGCGGTACTCCCTGAACGACTGGATCACCTTCGTGGACAGCCCGGCGTCCTACGTGCCCAGCTCGAGCGACGGCGCCACGGACCGGTTCCGCTTCAAGATCGTCATGCCCACGTACCTCGACGGCGGGGGCACGCTGCAGTTCGCGATCAAGTACTGCGTCGGCGGGGAAGAGTTCTGGGACAACAACAGCGGGGACAACTACCGAGTGCGGCGTCACCGGCTCAAGATGTCCCCCCCGCGGGAATGGGAGAACGGATGGATTCACTTTATCTGAGCCTCGTCGCCCGCCAGTGGTTTACGCAGGCGTGCGTAAATTTGCGCGTAACCGACCCGCGGGGGTACCTTAACTGGGGGCTTGCGACCGCGGCCCGCTTGCGATGGTTTGTTTCCTCCACTGAACAAAAAAAATAAATAAATAAATAAACGATTCCCCACGATAATTCAAACAGTTGGTGACGCTGTGGTGACAGATCGGGTGTTGGAGACGAGCCTGCCGCCGTGTGAGCCTTTGGTGTGCGGGCTGATGTTAGATAATTGCCCTGATGTCAGGGCTCTGTACAGCTTGGTGCCCCTTTCTTTGGGGGGGGGGGGGGGGAGGCATGTCACGTTATGTAATGCAGAGGCACGTGCCGGGCAGCCCTCCACGAGATGCTGCGCGTTTATTTGACTTGTAATTTTGTTTTGCATGGGTTGCAACAAGCATCTTGGCTGGTAGGGATGCCGAGCAAACCCTAGTAGCATTCTCCCCTGGTGGTCTCCTGGCTGGAGGTGGGGACATTCACGTGTCTTACTGAGTTGACAGACAGAAATATGCGGCAGGTTTATCATTAAAAAAAAAAAGAAAAAAAAGAAAAAGAAAATCAATGTATAATTAACCACTCTCATGCCATTGAAAAAATGCCTTATTTTAAGCCATGATGTGGGTAGTTGTGCATTGAATGTAATACAATATTTTCTTCATTCTTTAAGGCCTATAGGCACAGGGAGTTAGCTATTGTCCATAAACCTAAGGCTTCCAATCCAGGGACTTCATCCTTAGTCATAAACCTGCCTTTTAGCCATATATTTCCACCTAGTCAATACTCAGTGTGTATTTTCCTGCATTAATGTAAAAGTTATAGACTATTTTGCCAAATTTGAAAATCAAGGAGACCTAACCCAGGTCTGAAGATGATTCATTTAAAAATAATCTCTAAAATCAAGGTTCCCAGATTATAAATGCATATTCCATAACCAAATCACAAAGGCTGTTTATAAAGAATGGGCTTCGACACTCTTACTATATACTGTGATTGGAGGTTTTTTTCTGAATGAACCCCTTTAACCTGATTGTCGTCCCCGCCTAAACAAAAATGAATTATGTAGCTCTTTGGAAGATTAAATTTACCTCAGATTACTTGTGGACTTTTCCCTTCTTCTTCAGGTTGATGTTATAAAAGAGATGTTATTTTCACAGTAATTGTTTTCTAACAGATACATTCAAACAAAAAAGTATTATTGTACATTTTCAAAAAACAATGCCTATTCATTTCTAATGTTCTTGATTGCACTGTGTAACTCTGTTTTTCATAGAGAAGTGTTGCCTATAGACAAAGTAGCTATTACATGGATGACTGTGCTTAACCAGCTTTTACTTCACCACTGTGCAATAATAGTGCTGCTCCTTACTCTCCACATGACCAAAATGGTTTGAACCACTTGACTGGCTGACATTTTCATCCTTACATGGCAAACTGTTGTCTGATTACTTCATTTTCCATAACATAAACCTTATTATACAACCAGTCTATCCTCTCCACACAACAGCTAATGGTACATCCATACGATTTTTATTAATTCACTGGTGAGTAGTCTTCCAAACCTGCTTCCGATTATTTGTCATCATGTACTCGGCCTTTATGGCAAACAGGCTTGCATGTCGTGGGCAAATGAGTTTACTCAAATGCAAATTTCCATCGCTCCTTTTTTGTTGTTGTATGATATTATCAATGTAGAAAGTTGAGACTCCAGTTCAGCAAGTAGAGGAACAACAGACAGGGTGCTTTTAATTCCAGTGTCCTGACTGTAATCTGAGCATCACTTTGCCCTGTGTTTACATCATCATGGCCTCGGAGGGAAGCTCTCCATTTAATGAGGCCATCAGGTTGGGATGTGGATAAAGACTATTCCTGTAACCACTTAGTTTTTGGAGCAGCTCCACGTCTGTAATGTTTGTCTCCAAATCGGACACAGTTTGTGTTGGAATTGAAATGCTATACCTGCTGTTGGAATAGCTTTGCTGAAGTGAGAAATGGCCAGCACTGAGTTGATATTTGCTTTCATGACATTTAGCTTTATCATGTACAGAGCCGCATTTCTCTCACCTGTGTATTTAAATACACTGTGGATATAAAAGGTCTGGCCATGGCAGAGCTTATTGTGTGTTATGTTGATAAATCAGTAGGTATTTGCCATAGACTGTATAAAAGAAGGTATTTCCATATTATCTGCTTTGGTCTGTGTAAACTCTGTTCGAGAATTCATGCCATGCAATACCAGAAAGCATTATTTATCCTGGCGGAGACTACTGATGTGGGTACAGAGAGATGCATCAATATCAATCAGTCATGACACAAGGATCACATGACACAAATGACTGTCTAAATAGGATGTTTTCTCCAGGTTCCATTACATGTGACTCTTTGGTTTTCCCCAAAAGTGTGAAAACTGTAAGATAGCAGTGCTCAGTTTTAGCCAGGTATCTCCCACACCACTGTGGTTATTGGTGCATCCCTACTGTAAAGAAAGTGAAGGGCTTCTGGTCTGATTAGATTTTCACCTCAGTGTGCTGTATACATAACATTTTGCACTGATATATAGATGTGTATGTAAATG
The DNA here is from genome assembly GCA_031216445.1 of Lateolabrax maculatus. Classification (NCBI taxonomy): domain Eukaryota; kingdom Metazoa; phylum Chordata; class Actinopteri; order Acropomatiformes; family Lateolabracidae; genus Lateolabrax; species Lateolabrax maculatus. The sequence goes on from CM062198.1 coordinate 16,662,618, forward strand.
TGTTAATGTTTCATATTGAATGTCTTCCTATTACTGTTCTATGTTCCATGTGTATTTTGAAGCAATTTAAAAGCAGAATTGAAAGATGTGAATGGTAAAAGTTTATCTGATGATTCTTTGAAGTTGGAAGTTAAATATGAGCCCAAACTTAATGAAATCCTAAAGCACACTTACAATTAAATGTGATGATCCAATCTTTCTTCAAAAGCATTTAAAATAAGGCTGCTTGCTAGACAAGTAACACCACAAACTGTGATCATTTGTCTCAAAATGTTGTTTTATCAAAAATATATTGCAGAATTTTCTGTGAAATATGTACCAAAATGTGAGCAGTGTATCTGGATGAAATGAATCTATTGGAAACCCTGTGTGCACAACAATAGGTGTACACTGCCCTACTAAAATTTGAGTTTACTAAGAGACATGAAGCAAAGCTAAAATAATGCAAGTGCTTGTTTGTTAAGAGATAATGTGATTGCAGATTGATGGACACATGTGGACGCTAAACAATGACAAAGAGACATATCTGGGCAAGATAGGTAACTTGAGATGCACTTTGGTGTTTGATCATTTTTGGCATGAGCGACTTTTGATTGTAACTGATATTGACCAGACTCAGTCAAAGCAGGTCTAATGCACTTTGAGTGGGAACAAGGAAAGATGCAGGTTTTGCAAGTCACTTAATATATGAAAGCTTCTCCTGTGAATAGCTACTAACCAAGATGTTTTCCATCCTTTGTCCTGTTTTTCTGCTCTTTTCTCACACTGTGGAAAGCCTATCACCTCTGTCTTATTTATAACCATTATATGGCAGAGAATTCGCAGAAATCATTTCAGTGAGTCTTTTGGTTTTGTAAATCCTATGCAACGTATGTGTTGTAACATTTGCAGTCATCTGACTGTGTTAATTTGTACAGAGTGCTGTCTATTTTTTTTCTTCTCTTTTTGCAGTGAATGCTAACCATGTTTGCATGTATAGCGGTGACATACCTTTGGTTTTATGTTCAGATTTTAATGTAACCTATATTTTGTTAAAACTACGATTAATAAAGGCATTTGTGATGGAAAACCAAATACTCTGCCAGTACTTTAAGTCGAAAATCACTCAATGTAATCTCTGATACCATAGCCTTTATTTAATTTCTCCCTGCTTATTATGTGAACACTGAATGCAATCTGTTGCATAATAGTGTAATCAGACCTATCATTCCAAAATCACATCTCTTAAACTCCAGCAAAACTCCAGTTTCTCCTATAATGTTATAAAAAGATATTGCTGTGATATACAACATGTGCAATGTGTGACTGCAGAGCTGTTCATGTGTGTGTTCCCAAGGTGTCTTAGCTGAACATGGCATTTGGCAGGGGCTGCAGCTGGTACCCATTCATAAAGCAGCACACTGCAGTGGGCTGTAGCCATCGCCATTGTAGACATGGCTGCGGACATGTCCTTGTATTGATTGCAGTCTGACACCACGCCTCCCTCTACTTATGAAAGGGAGGGGTTGGAGCTTGAAGCAGGAAGAAGAGACGGAGAGCTGAGCAAAGGCGCGATAAGCAGAATGTAAAAGAGGATATAAAAAGGAAATGATAACATAGTATGTTTGGCCTTTTTCACTTTTGGTCCTCATGGTCCAAAGAGTTAGTGCAGTTATTTAACTGTAGACTGAGTTAATAAAGCTGCTTATTAAGCTTTTCTCTATTCAGCTGTTTTAAAGCTCAGCAGAGATGTAATGTGAAAAGCAATTGTTTCTTTAGAGTTATATCAACCATATATTAGATGTGAACATTATAAAACACCCCCACACCTCCACATCACATATGATCATGCATACTCATGCATACAGTATATCCCCATATGTAAGATTCATATGGTGGTATGACAAATATCAAAATACAATTAATCTACAATCTCTTTACTTCTAACAATCATAGCAGCTTTTTTTCTACATAGCACAAGTAATTTTTATATAACAAATAATAAGCCAACCACCATGCAATTAAATAAAGCCACAGTCTCTAGAGTCCATCAGCAAAGCCTCCAACTCTTTCATTAAAGGAATTAAATGGCTGATGATGACCCTGTAATATAATACATTCTTCACTAATGGAAAGTAAAGTCTGATGCTGGAAATTTTTAATTTTTTTATTACATTGATCTAAGTGATCTGCATTTAAAGCTTTGCATATGCATGTGTAGCAGACATATGTTGTTCATGTTGTGTATGTTGGGGGGCTTCTGCGTCAGATTAGGAACATGATCCTGCCTAATCTTCATGTAAACCTAAAGCAGTGATGACTGAGCGGTGTCGTCCCACAGACTCAGAGGAAGTTGAGTTCAACTTTGCTTACTTATGGTTGTGCTGAAGGAATCCTTATAGTTTGTAGCTGCTCTCCATTCAGCATTTCAGCAACCAGTCAGTGTGAATCCATATGGCCAGTCAATTAAAGCCTGCTGTGAGATCCCAATTTAATTCTATGATTAGAGCTACTCAGCAGCTTGCTTGAAGTGGCAAATCACATAATTCCTCGAAATACAGATAAAGGGAGATTAAAACATCCAATGTCAGTAAGTGTTGAAGCAGGAAATTAAGACATGCACCGTTTGATTTGGCTGCAGTGTGGCTCATTTTTCTTGTCTTCATTTTATTGGACTATTTGTAAGATACATTGGATATCTTAACATCAACCAATCATTTTACAGCAGTGTAATTACCAAGTGGTGGTAATCAGGAAACATTGTCATGCTGTGTTACAACAGCTGCTTATATAACCGCTGCGTTCATGTGATGATGACGTTCTGATTGTTCTCTCCCTCAGGCGTCTGGCATTTTGCGACTGCAACCACAGAGAAACTTTCATCCCACCTGCGCAGCCTCTCCCACCTCATCCAAAGGGTGTCCTTTGGCTCTAATAAGGTGAGTCGCAAGTCGATGCACACAAATAAGTTCCATGATTTCAGTTTAAATAATTCATATGAGGCGTTCAGAGAAATGTCGGGCCAAAAGATTAATCCTGACTCAGCAGCAGTCAGGGCAGCAGTGTAGGGGTGTAAGGTACAGCCATAACTTCTCTGTGAGAAGTGGACCTGAATAATTAATTGGCTAAGTGATCTTTTACAACTTTAGAAAATGTACTCTGTTGTTTTGAAGTATCTTCTCACATATCTAACCAAGATGGCTTTCCTTATTCCTTTGACTAGAGCTGTTTCTTTTGCATTCTTCCTCTTTGTACTCCTTGGGTAAATCACCCATCATGTTGCTTCCCCCAATACTCTGTGTTAAAACTGAGCTCTCCCCCATGTCTCTTACACACATACACTTACATTCACTCACTCACAAAGAGGTATAAATCCAGTGTGGCAGGAGTCAGACTGAATCTTTGTCAAACAGCCAGCTTGCATACTTTTCTCATCCTTTCCCCTCACATTTCTTTTCTCCCTCTTTCACCAACCCCAACTTTGTTCCTCTGAGCGTGTATTGCCTTATTTAAGTTTAAAATGGTATATAATTATCTAACACATAATTGTGTGGCATTGTAATGTAGCAATGTAACACGTTTTCTCATCTCTTCCTGCAATTACACAAAAACTGTTGGTAAAGCATGTGAACACAAATGTTTCATGCGTGAAAGGTTCAAATGTTTGTGTATATCATGTGAATTTGTCTCATGAAATGTCCATAAACCCCAGTTTTTCTAACTTTTAACAATGACATAGACATTATAAAAAACTGAAGAAGGTGGCAGCCAAACCCTATTAATAGTAGGAGTGGGTAAATTGATTCACCTAAGTATCACGATTTTTTTCACGGGTTACACTAGCAGTGACTCCCGAACTGGAGACTAATAATTTAAAATCTGAACGTCCGATAACTTAAATCTTTTACATTGTTAAAAACCTACAGCTAAAACAACCACGATCCAAAAGAGTAGCGTAAAATGTGTTTTAAAACTGGATAAAAATGTAAAGTTATGACACATTTCTGACAAACAAACACACTGCTGACGCGTGCTCCTTCTCCAATACTAAACCCTGTTACTGCAGATTATGGATCGGATCCCTAAAGTAGCTACAGACTGTAACACTGCTGCTTCACTCTCATCCTGTGTGTCACTGACTGAAGCACCAACAGCACACAACAGGTGATCACACACAGAACTTCACCTGTCCGCAGTGACAAAAAGGAACAATCATTTATCATATACTGTGTTATTCTGGGTAGTCAGCATCTTATTTTATTTTATGGCACTGGCTTGATGAGCAGGAACAGCTGGATGTAGCAGTTTAAGTTTACTTCAGAAAGTATGTGTTTTTTATTCATTCTATTTGATTTTCCACCTTTCTATCCAGTATAGCAGTGATGCTGCTGAAATAAAAGTCAGAAAGTGTAACAGACATAAGGTCTAGTGTCATAAAACTAAACAGAAATTGCAATAAATCGTAATATCGAATCGCAAAACTTGTACAATTGCAATACTTAATACTTACCAAATCAAGAGAAAAGTGCATCGTCTCAGCCCTAATTAGTAGGTCAACCATACTTTCCTGATTTTTGTTTAGAGCTCTCAGTGGAAGTTTCCACTATCTTGAAATAGCTTGTTTATGAGAAAGAGAGATGACTTGTTTCCCCACACACCCTATTTAGACATGGTACAGGAAATAGGTTAGATAAGGTTCATAGGAAATACTTTCCCAACAAAACAATGGCCATGTGCCGTAACCACATAACACACTTTGGGTTTCTCTCTGATTTATGAAATGACTACTTCCAGAAAAACAAAGAATTGACCCATGTGTACTTACTGCTGTACTTTGGTAATGTTGGGCTTAAATTATAGTGAGCTGACTTAAATCATATGGGAATTTTTTCTTAGTGTTGCAACAATGCGTGGAAACTGCTCAGAATACAGCAATACAACTTCTACTTCTACTCAGCACCAAATAGGCACAGTCAGTGACTAGTTGGTGAACATAGTGGAGCATTTAGCAGTGAAAGAGCTAGAGATTTCCCTCAGGAGTTGGTGGAGACCAAAAACAGAGCTAAAAGAGAGTGAATATTGGACTTACATGACATGGTGGTCGGTACAATTGGAATCTCCAATCTTCCCATTCAAAAGTGTGCTAAACATTTAATCACGACCCTAAATGAATGTTAATGCTGCTTCACAGTGGCTGGATCAGTAAATAAGTAACTCTTTTGTAACAAGTTCACCATATCAACTTAAAAGGCAATGATATGTCAGTGTTGTGTTCACAACTTGTTTCCACTGCCCCCAAGTGGCCCAAGAAATCAGTTATTGCTTGTTTAAGTAAATAAACACCTGAAACTTCAAAAAAACAATGACATTTTTCTTGGGATTATGTAAAATCTACTTTTATCTTTTAACATGTAGATCATTGACATTGTATTTACAGTGACTTATTTGAAATAAAATGAACTACATTAGATGTACAGAATTGCCTGTATTGTCCTCTTTGTTTACAGTTTACAGTGTGACCTGAAATTAGACAGGAGATCAGCTTGTCCCTTGAGGAGACTTCGCCCACTTCTCCCCTCCCAGTAGATACAGTTCAGGTGTGAGGAGAGTGTTGTAAACACCACTGATTTACCTTGCTAGTTTACAGACCATGCTTTCTCATCTTCGGGTTCACAATTGTTTGATCTTACCAAATGGCTGTGTGAAGTGATCATAGCTGGAACATTGTTGATGCAAGAAGGAAGAACACAATGTGTTATTGTATGTTGTTATATTGTAAAATAGGAATATGAAATGCTCGTCATCAGTCATCGCCACAGGAAAAAATAAGTAAAGCTGATCCTGCTCTTCAGCATTCGTTATTCTGTTGTTATTAGCTCTCATACTAGCTGAGCAACTAAACAAGTTGGAGGATAACAAAAGCAGTTAATGTTAGCATTAAGTATTAATATTTACTGTATATTTTAATATTATTTGACAAAATGCTTCCACAGGTGTAGTGTAGATGTTTAACTGCAAGAGCAGTCATTGTATACAATGGCAGGTTATACTATAATAGATGTTATTTTATATGCTGCAAATGTAATATGTTGGACATTGAAAAACTAAAATGAATTTAAAAGTACCCTGAAAAATAATAGTCTTGTCCATTGTGCGTGAGACATGAATCCAAAGAGCTGTATAAGCAGCCGTCTCCACCATCAATGACTGTTTAGTATGCTGCTGATCTCCTTCTAGACCTACCAGGTCTAGCAGACCTTATGTAATAAAACACCAAAGTTTCATATGAACACAGCAGGAGTCATTGCACCAGGGAAAATTGCTCTGAATAAAACAGGAGGTACAGCATTACATTTCCTTCCTCATTTTAAAATATTCATCCCTTTCTTTTTCTTTCATTCTCTGCTCTTTAATTTTCTATTATGGCTACACCCAAGTGATTTCATATGCAATTCAGTTTCTCATCCGATGCATTTCCTGATGCTCTACAGTAAATTAAGTAATTCTGCTCTCTTCTCCTTCTCCATCCATCCTCACTTTTTTCCTTGTCCTTTCGCATTGTCTATGCTCTCACTGTCTTTCTGGACAGTATCTGGTATTCCAATAACGCAATGAGTATTCAGACCACTGCAGACACAGTAAATTTCCTGCACTGGCACCAGCGAGGGCCAGAGGCACAGTCATAAATAGTCTAGCGATCCAAACTGTTTCCATCCTCTCATCAGCTCTGCATCATGTCAGTCTGACCTAAGATGGATAAAGAGCAGTCAGCACACCAACAAGCAGGTGGAAAGACCAACTTCATAGGCACTTATATAAAAGAACACATCAGATTGCATGCATTCATGCACTGAAGGACCATGTGGTGAGAGGAGATAACATTAAGCATCATCAATTTCCAGCTGACAGGTCTGCCATTGCCTCTCTAAAAATGGCCTGTCTGTCATGCCAAGATAGGCATCTTACTGAGGACATTGGAAGGATTTCTGTTCAGCCAGTGTTGGTGGCAAATGCAGGTTTTACACACATACAATAAGAGGCACCATAGTGATTGAGATGTATAAAGCCATAGGTAACCACAGTGGTACAAAAAAAAAAAAGTGTATACTATATGGAAAAAGTATGTGGACAGGTGGGCACCAAAACATTACCAATATGTAAATCCACATCAATATGCTGCTATGACAATGTCCTGGGAAGGCCTTTCACAATGTTTTAGAATCTGGCTGCAGACATTTGAGAGCATCAGTGAGGTTTGCCGATGATATTGAGTGATAAGGCCTGGATCGCAAGGTGTTGGATGGGTTGAAGTCAGGGCTCTGTGTAGGTCTTCCACTCTAAACTCAGAAAACTATTTCTTTATGGACTTGGCTGTGTGCACAGGGGTATTGTCATGTTGAAACAGGACAGGGTCTTATCTAGCCTGGGAACCAGGCAAATCTGTGAGCTCATGTTTTGTTTGCTCTGGCAGATACGTCTGGCCCTCCTCCCATTCAGACTGATTTCGTCGGTACAGGTATCTGGCTGAGCCAATCACAACCGTTTATCTAGTATGAGGCGGGTTTAATACGAGGATTGACAGAGAGGAGAGCATTTGCGAATTAGTCTGGCGATGCCATGTTAGGGTCTTGTCTCATCTTAACTAAACTTTAAAACATCCAAGTTGGTTGAGCTGAGTACTGGTTTGTCGGGCATGGCATTTTTCAGGTAGTGGTAGTTACACCCAGTGCATGCTGGGACAGACTTTAGTCCCCTGAGACGCTGTGGGTAAAACCATTCAATCAGATTAGCACTCTGGTTCACATGCTATAAAAGCATACACCGTGTGTGTCTTTGGAAGTGAATAAGGGTCCACCGGAAAGAGAGAGAGAGAGAGAATACACTCAGCAGCAAATGGAGGACGTCACCCTTAACAATACTCAATGGTGATTAGAAAGGATGTATCAGCCCAGCGTGTCTCTCCAGTGTGTCTGTAACAGGAGCCAAAGATACCAACATGTCTTTCACGGTGTGTCCATGTATATGCTCAGTGGGGTGACTTTACTATCCATCTCTCTGTCCTCACTTTTGTCACCCCTGCAGGGGTGTCATGGGCACTTTGTCACAGGGAATTATGCCCTTGACTCCGACCCCCATTCTCATTTCCAAATAAAAACCCTGTGTGGTGTTTAGGAGCAGGGCTGGGTGCGTGACTGATTCAGCAAAACGTGACTGCTGTCACGATATATACTTGTTAGCTTGTTAGGGGGCGTATCTCCCTGCTGATGGATGCTGGAAATTTGTATCAGGCGTGAAGCAGCGGCCATGCATGAGCAGGAAAATACTGGGTGCCTGCGTATGCGTACACATGTATGTGTGAGTGAGAATGCTGCGTGTATATATATAGGTTGTCCTCTCTCTGTGCGTCTGCCTTATGGTAACCTGAATCATATCATTTTCACCCTGATGGCTACATCTCTGAGGCCTGTTGCCTTTGGGTGCAGAGCACTCACAACAGGTCTCATTAAATAATTATGTTGCTGCACTCTCACACACCTCTGTGTGTGTCTGGCTTCTACCCTAAAGCACTCTCTTATGTCTCTCTGACGCTCTCCTACTGACAGTGGCAGGTCACATGGAGCGAATGTGTGACTGGACGAGCTGTAGTTTTTCTTTGCCAGTGACCCTGAGCTCAGCTGCTGATACACACTCCTGAAAACCCACCCTGCCTCCTGTGTACGTGCAGGAGTGGGCCTGGGTGTAGTTTGTTTGTAAGTGTATGTGTCTAGAGTTAGTCAGTGAAATCACTTCTCAAGACCGATTTCTATACAAAACATTTTAATAACCCTCATATTTCACAGTAACTGTAATCATAAATGTATGTATGTATGTTGTATATACTTATGGCAGAAAAAGGAACAATAGGACACTATATATATATACACACACACACACATATACTCTCCAGAGTGCCAGTGTTTCTTTGATAGTTGAACTAGAATGACTCTGCAGTTTGGCATATGCTCCACTGTCTTGACATGTGCTATGAGTTTTTTTTTAAGCACATGTGCCACGTGTAGGAGGAAGTATTTCAGTGTGATGAACCAAATTGATGCGCTTCATGCATGTGTGCACAGAGACTCTGCATATGGTGAATTTTACTCCTGAGGTTTGGAGCTGACTCTCTGCTGCCCTCTTTTGTGCAAACATGTTAAAACATTATTGTCTGCAGAGCAATTCATCAGTACATCAGTGAGACTGTATTTTGGGAAACAATTAATATTATGCTACCATGTAAATCCTTGAGTATTGTTGATAACTGTCTTTAATCCTACATTGCTGTTGATATTACAAAAGCCACATTTGCTGCTCAACACAACATACCCATCACACACACGCACGCACACACACACACACAGCCAAATCCTTTTTAAAATGGTGTAAATCCTCAGAGCAAGCCAGGTTAATGAATGAGGCTTTGTTGGTGCCACATCTGAAGGCTTGTGTTCTTGCTCACAACCCACTAAATGTGTCTCATCTGCCCGGATGCTCCACAGGTTAGCATATTACAGAGAACAAAGCCCAGAATATGTGCCTGCTGGCAGCAGAGAGGTATAAGCAAATGCCCCTGTCTCTAGGGCTTAGTCATCAGAAACAGCATCACTGCCTCCATCTGTCTGGAGGACAGCTCTCTCTCTCTCTCTCTCTCTCTCTCTCTCTCTCTCTCTCTCTCTCTCTCTCTCTCTCCTCTCACCCTCTCACACTCCATCTGGCCTCTTCTCTACTGTTTGTGTGTGTGTGTGTGTGTGTGGGTGTGTGTTTGTGTCACAGTGACCATTATCACCATCAAGTGCCGGCCACTCACACTCATAATGTCAGAACGTTGCTCTTGCGTATGTTTTTAAATTAATAAATTTCTTCTTCATTTGTATGTTCCTGAATATCAAACTACATGCACACACATAAACATAAACAGTGCTGTCATCTCGGCTGTTGCCATGGTGACCTACTACTTCATCGTAGGTGTGACCCCAGTTTTCCCAATGTTGTGTCAGGTGAATATATATGGTCCCACCAGCAGATTAGCCACACTGACAGACCTCTCTTTTTCCAGTTTCCAAAAGCAGCATAGAGGTTAATGCAAACAATGAAATGTAAAAATCTCAGCTAATTCATCACAGCAGCTGTCAAACACAACTGACACTTCCGTGCCATGAGGAAGAGGTTTTGGCAGGAGATGAGTGGAGGGCTTAGGATTTTGGCAGCACTGTGTGAGTGTGTGAGAGCGGATAGAGCAGGGCTCTTAAGTGTCCTCCACTCTGTGTTGTTTCAGCTGGGCAGCCTCTGGGATGGCAGGGGTAGATCCAGAGGGAAGGATTTCAACAACACACACACAGCAGACAGTCAGACAGACAGACAGACAGACAGACAATCAGAGAGACAGTCTGACAGTCAGACAGACAGACAGGCAGACAGACAAAATGACGAACAATACTCCATCCCTACTGACCCAGACCCTTTGGAAGAAAATCCAAAAGTGTAAATATTAAGCCATTAATTACTGTAGGTTTTAAATGATAAGCTATATCCCTCATCCATCACAATTATCATCAGACACTTACAAAGTATTTAAGCCATAATGGCCTCATTCAAACTTCACAGACTGAAATAAAGGTGAAATTTAGTATCAAGCTGAAATTCACTGCTGCACGGACGTCAATGTGCTCTGTCTTTGTATTGATGTCCTTTGGACATAGCTCAATGCATATGTGTGTGTTTGGCTAGTCTCCAAAGGTCTGCTTGTGAGCTATTTTATATTTTGGGTCTCAGCATGTGATAACAGGTTTACTGTAACACACACAAAAGAGAAATGAGCAGTGGCTGTGACTTGGTATTAATACTGTGTAGCTGAAATATGTTTCCAGTTTCCATTGCGGTTGAGCTTATTTGGTCATTTAAACAGAGCACAATATTGTCATTGTTTCATTGCACAATATATCAATTTTTGAAAGGTTGAACCTCCTTGTCGTGACACATCATTTGAATAAATTGATGTTGTGTAAAAATATCTCCACAGTCATGAAAGCTTGATTACAACATAATGGAAACTATGTAATAAATACAGTATTTATAGCATTATCCTTTAGATTAGAACAGCTTTAGTGTGTTTGTGCATCTGTGTGTAATATTACTTGCAGATACAGAGTCAGACATCCTGATTCCTTCCCTGAACATCTATGGAGGCAAAAGGATAGCACAAGTCTGTTTGTTTCGGTAGGTCCTTCATCAGAAAAAAAAATGAAAAACTGATTTAGAACCAACAGTCATCACTCTAGCCCTGCTAACAATGCCTTTTCAAAGCAGACATTTTGATGGCTGAATTCCATTTAGCTGCTTCAGTTTCAGGGTCCTGGATGCTGTCTCACTGCCACACTGTCCTGTCTTATGGGGACATTTGAATAGAACAGAGCCATTCATAATGTTGTTAGTAACATTTTCCTACACTGTCAAAATGTCTACTGTGAAAAGGAACTACCTCTCCTCATGTCCTCTGACAGCAGTCTGCACCGTGACCATGTTCCTCTGACTGATGTGTTTTTCTCTAATCACGACACGTTTCTGAAGTACGCATGCAGAAGACAAAGAAATTGGTAATTCTCATCTGTCAAGATTTTACCTGCATCATGCAGTAATATAGCTTAGTCTAGTATAGCTTAATCTATGCAGTTGGACAAACTGATGGATGATGTAACATTTGCATAATTGATAAAACTATTTATTTCAAAATCTGTATATGCAGCACACATGCGTACCATGACACAAATCAGGGTCTCTTTTTCTTTGTAATGGTGATATTAGGTACAATGATATATAAATTATAATGTGTAGTTTAGTCATACTAGTAGTCTGTCTTTGAGACATTCAGTAGTGTATTCTCCTATTTTGATGTAAGAGCTGCAACTTGATCTCACAGCATCCAAGAATTTAGCAACACTAGGCTAGTTTAACTGATATTCAAAGATATATGAGAAAGACCTCCATGAGTTGTTCTGACTCTGGGTAAATGGGAAAAATAGCATAACTCCTCCAAATCAAAACTTCTCTTCAATACATAATATGTATTCACTCAGATCTCCAACCTATCACTGCAGCTGTGTGAAGTCGTCTCACAGGATTAAATGACTACAGGCCGTCGCCCTGACGTCTGTGCTCATGAAATCGTTTGGGAGACTGGTGTTGACGCACCTGAAGGACATCACAGGGCCCTTGCTGGATCCCCTGCAGTTGCCCAACGGGCAAACAGGTCTGTGGATGATGCAGTCAACATGGGACTGCACTACATGCTGCAACACCTCGACTCCCCAGGGACATACACAAGGGTTCTGTTTGTGGACTTCAGCTTGGCTTTCAACACCATTATCCCAGAAATACTTTTCCCCAAGCTCTCCCAGCTCACTGTGCCAGCCTCCACCTGTCAGTGGATCACTAACTTCCTGACAGACAGGAGGCAGACGGTGAGGCTGGGGAACATCACACCCAGCACCCGGACTATCAGCACCGGCGCCCCCCCAGTGATGTCTGCTCTCTTCCCTCTACACCAACGACTGCACTTCAGGAGACCTGTCTGTTAAACTCCTTGCAGTTCGCAGACGACACAACGGTCATCCGCCTCATCAGTGATGGTGATGAGTCTGCGTACAGACGGGAGGTTGAACAGCTGGCCCTCTGGTGTTGTCAGAACAACCTGGAGCTGGACAAGCTCAAAACTGTGGAGATGACTTTTACTGTGTCTGCCGTGGAGACTTTCAGGTTTCTGGGATCCACAATCTCCCAGGACCTAAAGTGGGCCTCCAGCATTGATACCATCACAAAAAAGGCCCAGCAGAGGATGTACTTCCTGCGCCAGCTCAGGAAGTTCAACCTGCCTCAGGAGCTGCTGATTTAGTTTTACACCGCTATCATCCAGTCTGTTCTCTGCACTTCCACCACTGTCTGGTTTCGATCAACCACCAAACAGGACAAGAACAAACTACAACGGACAGTCAGGTCTGCAGAAAAAATCACTGTTGCTAGCCTGCCCTCCATCCAGGACATGTACATCTCCAGAGTCAGGAAACAGGCAGGAAACATCACTGCAGACACATCACACCCTGTACACAACCAGGTTCAACTCCTCCTCTCTGGTACACGCTACAGAGCACTGAAGGCCAAAACTACAAGACACCAGAACAGCTTCTTTCCTCTGGCCCTCACTCTGATGAACACTTAATCAGTCATACAGTGTCAGAAACAATCCCTGTGCAATAATCTGGTACCTATATATTTAAAATTTTACATATATTTGAATTGCACATAGTAGTTAAATGTATATGCCTACCTTTATTCTGCTTTGTTGTCCTTGTTTTTTCTATCTATTTATATACATAACATTTGTCTATTATGTGTATGTATGTTGAGAGCAATAGAAAAACCGGAGTCAAATTCCTTGTATGTGTACGCATACATGGCCATTAAAGCTGATTCTGACTCTGATTCTGATATCAACGGAAGAATAGCTGGTAGTTGATTTTTCCGGCCTCATGATGGCAGCAGAGCGACGTGATTGGCTTCTTCTCACAGAGCGGGGGGGGGGGGGACTTAACAAGGAAATAAATTGTAACCTCATCCTCTGAGCCTTTGAGGAGTCTGGTAAAATTGCTGTATAAAAACTCTATCATCCCCACCCCCCCCCCCACCCAAGGGGAGGGATTGTAAGGACTGCTCCCTATTAACAAGAGTCTGTGAGAGAGATGTGTTGAAGTGAGGCCAGCTCAGCTCTCAATCTGAAGAATGTGTTGGCATATACAAGGGGCGCCACTCAAATGGAACTTTAATTCATTTACACAAAAAAACCAGAACAATCGTAAAAACAGACCTCACTGCCGAGAGCTAACAGCTTAGGTAATAAAGGCTGGAACATAGCTTCCTCTAACCTGAGAATTAGCCTTTTATAGGGTTTTTCTTTCAATATCTTTAGCACGTTGAACGGGAGGGTAGCATGTCCTCCTGTGAGCGCGTGCGTATGTCTCTGTGCGTGGTCGTCTATGTGTGTCAGACGGTAGAGGTGGGCTGTGAGGGAGCCTTTGATGTACCCTGCCAAGTTTCCCCTGTGGACAGCAGCTGTTATGATAAACACGCTGTCTAGTAGCAACAGATCCTCCCAAGATGGATCCCCACCCCTCTTCTCCACGCTCTTCTCCTGCTTTCCCTCTCTTTTTCTCCCAGGGCTGTGTTTAATGGAAGGGAAATGAAAACAATAGCCCTGCCAGTCTGCAGGCCGGCAACAGCTCTGCCAGCCTGACAGTAAGTCCCAGAGACAGAGACCGTGAGAGAGAGAGTCTGTGATGTACCAAACACAGTCCAGACAGTGGTTTTTCAAAGGTGTTTCCACAGGGGGTGAATTGGGGAGATTGATTGTGCATGACCATCTTTATCATCTATCCAGCCAACCCAGAGAACAGAGAGAGGCCTTATGGGTGTCTAACACTCTGGATGTGCCGTTGATGGAAACCAACTTTTATCTTTTACGTGAGCCAACTTTTCACCCAGAATGGTCACAAGACTTAGTGGAAACGATTACATTTCCATTAGCAAGTCTATTTTCGTGTAGTTTTCCAGTCTAAAATACATATTGTTTTGTAGCTCACTGTGACCTGTGACGACTCTGAGAAAAAGAGAAATACTATACGCCGATCTCTGAAAAAGATTTTAGAACTGGTGTTGTGATTTCACTCTCACTAAAGAAGGAACGTTTTTTTAAAAGAGGAATAGCTCTTTTAATATTTTTTTCATGACAAAGAGTAGTCTGTGAGTTAAAAAAAAACTTTACCCTTCCAGATCACGTGAGCCTTTTTTAAACAAATTGTCTTTGTCTTTTATCATCCAGAACCAAGTAAGAATGGTTCGAAATGCAACGGAGAAATTTCTGTATGTCAAAGTTTTTTAGGATTTCACATTTTGATGACCTTCCATGCCATACACTTACATACACTTATAAAAGCTTCTCAATTTATGCATTTGCTTATTACTTTAAATGAAAATTTGACCAACCAACCAGAACCAAAAAAAAAATTAGTATCACAGTTATTTTACAAAAAACAAAAAAGATTAAGCATGACTACAGAATTTCAAGTGTTTATTTTCTCCTTCAAAGTTTATGGCCGATGAGATGTTCAGGTGGTCACAGTACACCCACACAATGAATGCAAAGAAATTTGTCAACACTGTCTTTTACTAAATCTCAGCCGCCCAGGTTTACTCATCAAAGTGCTGTCAGGTCTTGTAAAATGATGTAATTCAGCTTTTGGTTTCCATGATCTTTGGCTCTCCACAGTCATGCCCACGTTGTTGAGTGATGGTTCAGGAAGGGTAACACACATACACACACACACACACACACCCACACACACACACACACACACACACACACACACACACACACACACAAACACACACACACACACCCACACACACACACACACACACACACACACACACACACACACAAACACACACACACACACACACACACACACACACACACACACTGTGGTCACGACAGGCCCAAACCACAGGCACCCATGTGGAACGACTCAGTGAACAGACCTTTATTCCTGCACTGAGCTGCTCTATGAGTAAACTAACTCATTCAAACTCTCTCAAGTTTGTGTGTCAATTTTCTTTACTTACTCATTCAGTTACATGTGAGCTGCCAGCTCTCTGCACAGAAAGTGTCTCTTTAAGTTGCCTTTGTCCTGTTTGCATGCTGAAACTCTTACCTGGAGGGTTTTGTTTGTCTGCCCTGTGACCCCGGGGTGAACTCTCTCAGGTTGGCCTGTTGCCCAGTGAGGGACATGCAGCCCATTTGGCCCCCCAGTGCCTGTCCGACACACTGATTGGGTTACTGAGTGTGTGTCGGAGTAAACAGGTACTTCCCCATCTATCCAGGAGCCCTGGCACAGCAGGCGTGTGCAGAGGTACACAAAGATCCTTTTACATTTTCCACTCTCCTGGAAGCACAAGCCCCAGGCGTGTGTGTGCTTACGTATGCATACATACAAAAGTGTGTTACTGTGTGCACATTTGTATGTGTACAAAACATGTGGAAAGCTTTGGAGTTTCCAGCTGGGGGGACATTGAAGAGGACTCTCCACTCAGAGCAGATAGCTGAATTTTTTTTTCAAGAGCAAACACCTCTCAGCCTCAAACCCAATCATTGTTTGAGAGTATGTGGGTTTAACAGAGTACGAGGTGTAATTCAATAAAGACTTACTTTTCCTCTGTGAAGCTATCCCACGCAAGCTGAATGTATCTTAGTGGGATATCATTTTACCTGCTCACCCCGACGACACATTGTCGTCCAGTACACCCCAACGCACACACAGCACTAAACCCCCCCTTGAGGCATCAGTCAGTGAGCCAATCCATCATGGGAAGTCTGTGCTGATGAGAAGAGAAGAAAACAATACTAGCTGGAGAAAGAGAGGGACAAACACTGGGTTACAGAGGGAGAAGTAGGGAAGAGGAGAAGATGTAGAGCCCTGATCGTGGTGATGGATGAGGGTGAAGATGCTGGTTGATGGCTACTCTCCCCTTTAAATCCCACCTGAATGTGAACTCAAGCTGGAAAAAAGCTACACATGGGATGGCTGGTGTGAAGGGACATCAGAAACCTGGAGGGACAAAGAGAGAGTGAAGGGTGAGGTTGGGGTGTGTGTGTGTGTGTGTGTGTGTGAACATGGTTTGATTTCTTTAAGACCAGTTCTGAAAAGTGCCAGTGTGCGTGAGAACCCCTGTACAGCGATAACTCACCGTGTCGGATTTCTGCAGTTACAACATCAGACAAAAGGCTGGAGGATTTATATTGGTCAGAAATCAGTAGAACTCAGAGAGGGAGAAACCACAGTACTGTCATGATCTGAGTCCAACAATGGAAGATTGGATAAATGCAGATGCTGGACTGCTTGGAAATGCAACAGTGTATGACAGGCCTTACCACAACTAGCATATTATGTTACCACAGGATGAATATCAGAGAGTTGGAGAGAGAAGATAACTTAGTACTTAAAGCACACACATACATGCACATATAGACTGGATAATGTGTGAGATGTTGATTGTGGGCACTAATGCTAGGAGCAACAGTTGCATCCTTAAACAAATAAAGAGACCGCTTAGTAAACAAACCAAAGAATCTCCGACTTATTGATCACAATTATCAGCTTAAGACTTCTGGAACATCCTGGAAAGGTTACATCTGACTGGAGGGTAATAAAATTTGGAGAGCGAGGGCAAAGGGTGGAGAGAAGCGAGAGAGGCGATTGAGCCAAAAGAGGTTTGAAGGAGTGGAAAAAGAGGGAGAGAGAGAAAGAGAGGAGAGGTTTCCAGCGCAGGGCTGTGTGGCTGGCTGTGTGCTCCTGTTCTGCTAGGCGGCCGTGGCTGGCTAAATAAACAATCCTAATTGGCTGTGGAGCCCCACTAGTCTGGGGTTTCACTCGCTTTCATCCTCGGGAAGCTGCCGGGAAGCTGTGGGAGAGCTGAGGTGAGGCATCATGATAAACACACATGTGCTCAATCACGCACACGCATGAGAATTCGCAGACATACATGCATACAGAGGGTGAAACGTGATTAAATGCACAGAGGCTGCTTTTTGATTCTGCTCTTTTTTTTTTTCCTGTCGTCAGGTTAATGGTGATACAGGAGAGTTTGGAGAGCTGTTGTGAGTGGCCTCCCCTGCCTGCTGTATTGCTCAGAGGAGGGTGATGTGGCCACCTGCTTGGCACATCTGGGTGATGAGCAATGTAACAGATGCAGACTCAGACACATGCACAATCACACATATGATTCATACCACAGAAATAAACACTGACACACACAGACAAACACAGCAGCAAATTCCTGGATGTGGTGGACACAGCCAGAGCCCAAAGTTACAGTAACAGAATTACGATACTGGCTCTGGAACAAATACAGCATAACAGAATGTATCCATTATGGACAATTCAGATTAATCTGTTGAGGTTTGGGGAAGAAATTAATGATTTCTTCTTTAAATAACAATCACAAGCACCGTCCAGCACAGAGCACAGTATTTTTCAATATGAGAAACATCTGTTGGTGTAAAGTTAACATGCCTTATCATCATGTAAGACAGAAAAACACTGTTGTACAAAGATGACCAGAACAGAAAAAAAAATGATATGTGGATTGGAAATTTGAATGGAAAAAGATGAAACCCGGGATGATGCTCCGACTGGCTTTCATCCTTCTGGAAATGGTTTTGAATCAACAAAAAGTGAACGACAAGCTTTTATTCTTGTGTGTCTCTGCTGCCACAGTAAACTTTTGGTACACTGTCTAATGCTTACTGTGTGACCTTGCCTGCAAAGAGTGTTTCAAGAAAAGAGAAGACATTTAAGTACTGTAGACTGTGGTTTCTATGTGATGGAATTGTGTTGTCTAGGAGAAAGAGAGAAGAAGAAAAGGGGACTCTTTTTCTCTCAAGCACAACTCTGGCCCTTGGCCCGCCATGGCTTGGGGAGGGGGATTGTGAAAGCGGTTGTCATGGAGGAAAGCAGGAGAATAAAGAGGAGGAGAGGAGGATAGGAGAGGAAAAGTCTTGCTCTCTGGAGATGCATATACTGGTCCACTTTGAATGTTCTGTTTTATAGGTTGGCAACATAAAAACCTTGAGGGAATGGGGAAAGTGACCAGAAAAAAACAAAACAAAAACAAAAGCAGTAACATGTAATTCTCAAACAAATGAATGTCATGATTTGCACCCCTGTATTTAAGGTGACCCACTTCGCAGCAGCAACAGAGGATTGTTTATTAAATATAGATAGTTCAGATGAGCAGCAACCATGATGACCCATGGCAATGAAAAAGTGGTGCAGGACAAATAAAGTTAATTGAGAAACAACTGTAAGAGTCCACAGCCATGCTAGGGGCTCTGTCAGGCTGTAATTAGGCAGTGTGATGTTTTGGCAGGCAACATTTAGCAGGTATAATGTTCACCATGTTCCCCATCTTAGTTTAGTGTGTCAGGATTCTAATACACACTAAACACAAAGTACAAGTGAGGCTGATGGGAATGTCATTAGTTTTGCAGGTATTGCATGTCTGTACATAATAACTCCATGGCAATCTAATCCAATCTAAATGTCAACCACATGGTGGTGCTACAAGAAAGATCAGGGGATCACCAAAGAAAATTGGATTCATCGTCCGGGAACCATGTAGCCTGTCTTCGCCAGGCCAATTTGCATCTGCCAGAGCAAATAAAACATGAGCTTGCAGATTTGTCTGGTTCCCAAGTAAAAACGTTTAGCTGCTGATAGTGCTACAAAAGGAAAAAGTCAGTGGATAACCAAACTCATTAGGATTAATCTGTGCAAAATTTCATGGCCATTCATCCAGTACTGGTTGAGATATTTCAGTCTGGACCTATGGTCTGGACCAAAGAGGTCAGCTGACTTCCCGACAATGCCATTCCTAGAGCTACACCACTAGAAATACAAAGTAAAATGCCAAAATAATGAAGTGATCTCTGGGAATTGGCATAAAAAAAATTGTAATTTACCACATTAAAGAAAAATACTGTTATATGTTATATATATGGAAGTCAGCACACCATTCAGCACACATATATTTAAATGAAGTGCCTCACAATAAAGTTTAGCTTCCTTCCATTTAGAGAATATCCAGCAAATAAGACACCAGATTGTTTCCTCGCTGTACTCCAAGACATCCTCTGGAAATTCAGAGTTCAATGGTTTAATGGTTCTGGCAACAGGGACCAAGCTGTGAGTCTAAGGGCTGAATGTAAAGATGGCTCCGACCCAAACGCAGCAGCCCAGCCTGACTCCATCCTTCCTCCCTTCAGAACTCTTCCTACTCTTCTGACTACTGGCTCACACTCAGCACTCACACTGCTCCTCGCGTGACCAACACACCCCAGGAATCCAGACAACCCATGAGAGGAGACTGTGTGTGTGTGTGTGTGTGTGTGTGTGTGTGTGTGAGCGCAGGGAATTAAAGACTCCTTATGCAAGTTGTGTGTATGTCAGGCACCTCATGTATCAGACAGCACCTCTGTTCACTGGAGCAAAATGAACAGGAGACAAGGGGCTTTCCTACCTTGCTTGAATACTTGCACATACACACACACACACACAGGATTACATGGGTTAAAGGGCAGAACCTGAGAAGAAAATGCTGGCTCTTGACAGCTGCAACTGCATGTGCGTAAATGTATTTGCCAGGGGTTGAAAATAAAGGCCTGTGCTCGTCTCTGGGGCAAAAGGACAAGTGATCTAGCTGCTAATACCAAGAGAAGTACATGAACACACACCCACGCATGAACACATGCACAGCCACACACACATACTAAGACAGAAAGGTGATAGAGGGAGGTGGGGTGGATATTGAGTGCTGAATAGACTGGAAGGCGGGGTTGTAGACAAGGAATAGGATTATTTGATAGGGATGAGGGTGGGCGGTAATCACTTTTTCCAGGGACCTCTCAGAAGATGTCATGTCATCAGCATTTCCCTGGCAGCTCGCTCGCAGTGAGAGAGAGTGAAGGAGGGAGTGAAGAGAGGGGAAGGAGGGAGAGGGCGCGCTTCTTCCGAAGATGGCAGGCAGCCAACAACAACAGCCGACTCCAGTAGGTCGGCACAGGAAGGGGGGGGGGGGGGGGGGGAGTGTATGCATGTGTTTGTGTGGATCTCTGTGTGTGTGTGTGTGTGTGTGTGTGGGGGGGGGTGCTGTTAAAGCCCTTATGTGTGCACCCTGCGCTCCTCTAGCGTTCCCGTTTGTTGTTCCCGAGCCAGAGGGCCTTCGGCTGGACGGTCCCAGGGGAGTCGTTACACCACATTCCTTTCCCATTATTCTCTTTACGAGCAGCACCATCCCCGGATTCTGGCCTTTCCCCTCGCCTCTGATGTCCTGTGTATTCATCCTCGTCATTATTTTTTGGTTATTAGCTGTCGCTGCTGGGGCGATAGACGGTGATGTGTCAGAGGAGGGAGGGCCGGGAGATTGAGGGGCTTCTGCTACTGCAAAGCTTGCCTGAGCATGTGCATGTGTGTGTGTGTGTGTGTGTGTGTGAATTTTTTTTTCTTTTTCTTTGTCTCATCCTTAAACTACATCTTGACAAAATTCTAACCACTAGAGCTCCTAGGTTACATAAGGTCAAGTTAAACAGTAATCCAAATTTGTATCTTTATAGTTGCTATATTCATTTCAAGCAGGACATCGTACTGCAACCTAGAGAAGGAGTGAGAGATAGTTTGCTAACATCTGCTGCAGAGAACAGGTGTCCCAGGATCTCCAGTTCCATGTGGACCACTGATGACCCAGCAGGGAAACACCATCAGGGCCTCTTATCGCTTGTTCTCCCTTTTCCACACATTCACTCTTTCCGTCTCTCTCTTCTGGGTCTCTTGTTCTCTCCTCATCGCTTCCTCTCCTCTCCTAAATGTTCTCTTCTTCTTCCCCCGGCAGAGTCTTCTTCCTTTGGGTCTCAGTGACCTGAGAAGGGAGGAATGTTTATCAGAAGTATGTCAAGACTTTTCAAGGTCTCCGCTGGGAGGTGCCCGGAGCCTCAGGCCTGGGCGGGGCCTTGTGACTGACTGACAAGTACAGGTGAAAGTGGATTGGGTCAACCTTGTGTCACTGAGGACACACACACACACACACAGGCTCCAGCCAGGCTATGCCACTCTGGGAAAGAGGGGAGAGGTCAACTACAGCTGTGACGGGTTAGCTGCAAGGGAAAGTAGAAGCTCTGTAGCAGGCCCTACAGTCTTCTTTATTTTGCATTTCCCTTTAACATCACTTTCAGGGGCCCTGAGGGCCACAATTGTAGTGGAGTGTACACTACTGAAAATCAGTTTGATTTGACTGAAGATAGGGTCAAATAAGAATTAATAATGAATGCTTTTCTGAAGGAAAAATGCCTTATCATGCGTTAAGGACATAAAAAACTGGATGACCTGCAATTTTCTGCTTTTAAACTGAAATTACTGTACTTGGCCCCAAACACCTCAGAGACACGTTATCATTAGTTATAGTTACTCTAAATGGCATTGCCCTGGCCTTCAGCACCACCGTAAGAAATCTAGGAGTAACCTTTGATCAGGACATGTCCTTTAATGCCCATGTAAAACAGACTACAAGGACTGCCTTCTTCCACCTACTTAAAATTGTAAAAATCAGGCAAATCCTGTCTCGAAAAGACACAGAAAAATTTGTCCATGCATTTGTTACTTATAGGCTGCCCCAAAAAGTCTCTAAAGACTCTCCAGCTGATCCAGAATGCGGCTGCACGTGTACTGACAGGAAAATAGCAAAACAGACCATAGTTCTCCAACATTAGCTTCGCTGCACTGGCTCCCTGTAAAATCCAATATAGAATTTACAATCCTCCTCCTCACCTACAAAGCTCTTAATAGTCAGGCACCAACCCAACTTAAAGAGCTCATAGTACCCTATTACCCCACTAGAGCACTGCGCTCACAGAATGCAGGGTTACTTTTGGTTCCTACAGTCTCTAAAAGTAAAACGGGAGCCAGAGCCTTCAGATATCAAGCTCCTCTCCTGTGGAACCAGCTCCCAGTTTGGGTTCGGAAGGCAGACGCCCTTTCCTCATTTAAGAGTATGCTTGAAACGTTTGTTTATGATAAAGCTTATAGTTAGGGGATATAGTTATCCCTGAGTTATGCTGCTATAGGCCTAGACTGCTGGGGGATTTCCCACGATGCACTGAGCTCCTCTCCCTCTCCATCCGTATGCATTCTTAAAACATTAATGCATGTTACAAACTCAACATCTTCCCCGTAGTTTTTTGCTTTTTCGCCTTCTCGTTTTCTGCAGGTATTTCTGCCTCTGGAGCTGTAGAGTGTGGATCTGTGACTGCAGGTTGTCTACTGCCCCCATGTCCCTGCTCCACACTCACTGCTACAGTTATTATTATTAGTCTTATTATTATGTTGTCTCTCCCCCTCTCTCTTCCCCTTTCAAGCCAACTCGGGCGAGGCCGATGGCCGCCCACCCAGAGCCCGGTTCTGCTCGAGGTTTCTACCTGTTAAAAGGGAGTTTTTTACTCACCACTGTTGCCAAGTGCTTGCTCATGGTGGGAATTGTTGGGTCTCTAAATTATATTTGTATTTGAGTATGGTCTAGACCTACTCTATGTGAAAGTGCCTTGAAATAACTTTTGTTGAGATTTGGCGCTATATAAATAGAATTGACTTGAATTGTTTTGTTGTGTATTGTTGTTCATTCCCCTACTTAAATGGCTATTTAAGCAGAGGAACACAGTCCAGAAAACTGAATGAACTGTGGCCCAGTCTACACTGTATGAGCTGGACGTGTTAGTTTTTCCTTGTTTGGAGGAAACACATTCCTTAGTTGCACCTCTGACCTTGGAGAGAGGGAAGAAATCCTGCAGAAATAAATGAATAAATAAACAACAGGGAGAAAGTCCAGGCTTCTCTCCAGAGGATGCATTCTCTTTCTCTCTTTCTCTCTCTCCTGTGTGTGACACACTTCGCTGCTGCTTATAAAACTAAGTAATTAAACTCTTCTCTACCGTTCTTCCTTACAAAGATTTTGGGATGCATTGATACAGTTAACATGTATCAACATTTAGAGAACTCAGCCTTGATCAACCTCACAACCTTGAAAAGCTGCGTGGTTATTTTGTATTTCTTTGTTTAACAGAGTGTACAATGAGTAACCTGTTTCTCAGTCACTGTGATGACTATTGGTCAAGGAACTGAACTGCTGACACTTTGGCTATGTTTACTTCCTGTGTCACCTCCCTGAAATGGCATGTACACCCTGACTTCCTGCCTGGCAGGATGCAGAGCTGTGGTTTTACAGCTAAGCATGCCTGTTATTTCTGGCATCAAAAGGTATCTGCCACCTTAATAAACCGACATTAAGGCCTTAAGATTGTTAAGACACAAGGAGGACTCGTCAATGTCCCCGCTCTCAAACCTTTCCCGCCCTGCTGCAGAATCTCAGTCGCTTTCTTGTCTCTCTTATCAAAACTTCACCTTGACACCTATAATCTTCTCTGCTTAAATGCTGTCCATGCTTGACACTGGGTAATAGGCCTTGTTCATGGCAGACACTTTAACATAATCATGGTAGGAAAAACAAGATGTGAGTAGAAACTGATCAAGAAGCCAAGAAAGAAAGCATCGCTGAGCTTCCAGAGATATAGCATTAGTTGAATTTCAATAGTGACCTTTCTTCAGTATGAATGAATTAATCTCTTTTTAATCCTTATTGTAGTCAGTAACAATTTCCTGATCATCATGACCTCCAGTTCCCAGTTCACATTCATCAGAGTAAAATTGAGTACAATAAACAAACAAAAAATATATCAAGCAGTTCAATATTTTTCATTGTGATTTGAGACTTACATGAGCATACAGAATACCTCCCGGTTGTCCACACATACAGGACAAAGTATAGCCATCCCTAGCTTTACAGTCATGTTCTCTGGAAATAAGCCAACTACTCATGACACACCATACTCACAAACAATTACTACAGCCCTGTCTCCTGGAATATTCAAAATAATGCAGAGATATTTCTAATGTTTATTCTAATGACATTGAACCGTTCTACGCCATCAACTGGCCCAACCAAGACAGCAGAAGAGCAGCAGAGAAACAGATATAGAAAAAAAGCAAGAGGGGTGAAAAGATGATAAAAGGAAGGAAGTCGCAGAGTGATTAAAGTAACAAAAGAGCTGTCAATCAACCTGGTTTGTACGAGTCTGTCCTGGGGGAGATGTCGAATGAGGCTAAATGAGATAAAAACATCTGTGTTTGTTGTACTTTTTCTTGTACTAAATCAGTGGGATTGAGACGTTTAAAACATGCTCTGCAGACTGGCTTCAGCTACAAGTTCTGAAAATACTGACCATGGAAAATTTGCTTTCACATAGGTTGCTCCATCTTCATGGAATCATTTACAACATCTTGAAGCTTTATACGCTGGTTTCACTGAGTAGTTTCAGAGAACACATAAACGGCCTGATTAATCTTTTAACATTGATGCTCCAGATTAATACACTACAATACTGGCATGGCTAACTGAGACAGCTTTTATAGCTGTTGTAAGTTACAGTTGTGCTTTAACATGTCAAAATGATTTTCCTGTTTTGTAAAATTATTTTCCAGTTAGAGCATGATTTTTCTGTATAATACCACACTGTCTGTTGTCAGTGTTAGAAGATGAGAATATTTGTATTTTACATTCAGATTGGTGGTATAACCTTCCATGCTATGCATCAAGCACTATTTTACTCTGATACTGCTGTCACACTACTTGAAAAAAAAAATCTTCTTAAGAATACCTATATTCTCTATGGTGAAGTATTGAGTCCTGTGGTGTAACTGTAAAATAATGCCTCCCAGATGTGCCCCGAAAGCCCAGACACATACAGCGCAGGATGCCATAAGTAATGCATACAACCAGACATACTGTATGCTTGAACTGCACATACACATACAGTTATTTTTGACGACAGAGTTTCCAGTGGTACTGTATTACCTATGGGGTAATCAAGTGTATTTATGACCTGCAGTATCTGTCACAACCCCCAAATATCAAGAACAAACAAGGAACAAAGGGTAAACCGTTGAGCACTTCTATACACACTTACATCAGTGCATTGTGTCTGTGTGTGAGTTATATGTGCGCTCAAGCATGCAGGTTCTTTGTGTTTAAAAGTTTTATACGTGTCTTGCATATCTCCTAAGCATTAAAAGTCACAAGGCTGCGTGATGATTGTCAAATGACCTGTATTGACAGGTGCTATTATACACACACCCTCAAGACACACACACACACACACCGCGCAGTGTAGTGTCTATGCCCTCCTCCTGCCCCTGTCATCAACTCCTTCTGACAAAACTCCTGGAGGCCCCACACTACTCAACAAGAGGATTTTATTCAAATCACTCTCCCGCTGCATTCCCCTTCTCCCCATGCTACCCCCACCTCAACACACACACACACACACACACAGATACACACACATCCCCCCTCATCCAATCTCCCTTTACCACCCTCCTTAGCCTGTAGGGGTCTGTCAGAGAAAAGCAATTTCCATACGGTGTACGACGAGCAATATCTCAACTCACATGGGATCCACATTTCAGTCACTCAGGATGTGCACGCACAGATCATTACACACACAGGCCCTTCAAGCAATCCTGGAGAGTCTGAACACACTTACGAAATGCCATCAAAACCTCCACATTCACATTATCATCTACAGTTTTTGATACGTAGAGTACAAAGTGTGTGCTGCATTCTGTGATGGTTATAATGTAGTGATTTGTCTACTCCAGACTGGTGCATCTGAAAGATGAGGTCAAAGTAGTAAACTCAAACATTTTGAAAATTCAGAAGAAATAAACTTAATTTTGTGTAACATCAATCTATATATTTTTTTCATTTGTATTAACTTAATTATCATGTGAACCTTTAGATTTGTCCCGGCCCCCTGGTAGGAACCACTGCACCAAGAAAGCAACAAAAACAAACAAACAAAAAAAAACAAAAACAAAACAAAGATGATGGAATACATTATTTTCAAACTCAGCTGCTGAACTGTGATTTGCCTGCATGCACCTCAGTCTGACTGGCTACAAAGGGGGATTTCCCAGATAGCAGTACCAAAATTTGACACTACAGGGCAGTGTTGTAAATCTATGCTGACAACAAGCCATTAGTGTTTAAAGATGTTGGGTATAACTTTAAGTGAGGACAGAGTAATGTAACTAATGTTGGACACAACCTCTTAACATGTTCGGCTATACTGCTTCTTTACTCTCTTCCCTCTAGAGAATGTCAGTAGAAACAGGTCAGTATAACTCAGGAATGCCCTTTTTTTCTCTGATCTTCCTTGGTTGCCATGCTGTAGAGAAAAAACAGATCTTGGATGGGCAAGGAGTTACAGAGAGGCAGTGTCATTAAAAGCCTTCCTGGACCTCCGGGTTGGAAGGCTGAAAGCTTAATTTTTCTTCAGGGGACACAGTGATGATGAGAAGGGTAATGGATGAAGGGGAGGAGAAATGGAGACATGGAAAGGTAGCCCCTGACTCTCTGACATCACTAGACAGTAGACGAGGCCAGGGGCAGCAGTGGAACAGTGGAACGGACAGACATAACTGTTTATGTGTGTTATTGTTAGATGACGTGAGTGTTTGAGGTTTGAATACACAATTTGATGTCTTCGTCCAAGATACTGGACTTCAGCAATGGGAAGAGGACGACGCTATGGGGTTGTAAACACTGTGTATGTGTGAGGAGGACATCCAGTGTGTTGTCAGGCTTTGAGCATCACTTTGTTTTTCTTTACATCTTTGTGCGACAGGAAAGTAGATAGATAGAGAGAGAGACAAGCTCTGCATAAATGTTTCTGAATAATTTACATATGTAAATACATATTTATATTAATTATTAATGTCTTTTCTTGTATTGTATTTTATATAATAGCTTGATATTTGCATGTTATTGTATATTCATTACTTCATTAACCAGTCTTGAGAATTTTCTGTACAGCTTTGGCAATATAGACTTCTGATCCTTCATGGCAACAAAGCTAATTTGAATTTGAATTAAGATAAATAGATAGATAGATGGATGGAGAGATAGATTGATAAACATACTTCTTCGAAAAGTGTTTAAGTTAATTCATGTTCAAACTGCAGTAGGATTTCTGCCAAGATTTCTCTGAATTTGTTGCATTCATTTTGCTACGAGCCCTCCGGGACCTGCTGCAGAGAAGCATCCTCACAACTTAACAACATGAAGCATCCTCACCAACATGCCTAGTGGTGAGGAATGTTTGTTTCTGCTGACTTTCAGCATTTAGCTAAAACATGTAACATTTAGTAAGGTGGAAAAAAAGCAAGTTTTGGTGTTATAAGACCAGAGACCCTTCTGGTTAGGTTGTTTCAGAGTCTCCCGCATGCCTTCTGGCAAACACTAGCCCAGATGTCATGTACGTTTTCTTCAAAAGTGACTTTCTCTTTTCTAATTTGTCATTAGGTTGCAACTGTTGTCACAGTGCACAAATCTCTGCCACCTTAGACACTCACTTCAAGACAACCTGCTCAGATGCACAGCTGGGCCATATTCTTAGCCCTTAAAAAACAAACAAAAAAAAGAAGCAGTGGATATTCATTGCCTTGTTAATGTTCTTGTATCCTTTCTCTGATTGGTATGTTTTCAGTAAACTTTTCACAGATCTGCTGGACTGATCTTTTCTCTCAATGACACACACTTTTTAGGAAACTCACTAACCAGATGATGAACCTTCCTCATACATTTGTATTTAAACTAAAATCACCTCTTACCAACTACACAAGTCAAAAAGCAGTTAGCTTCACCAGCGACGATTTAGGTTTTCAATGGGGAAAAATACTTATGCAATGTATTATCAGTGTCACTTTTGACTTAATTTGCATATATTTGTTCTAATTAATTACCTACAAATTCAAAACGAAACTCTATACTTCTTGGAAATGAGTTGCCTGTGGCATGAATATGGTGACATATTATCAATCAACACCTCAGACACCTCATGCAATGTTGCACACAGTGATAAAGCAAACACTTTTTCTGTAATTGCGTTGCATAATATGCACACTAAAGATAACCACCAAAACTTAGTAGCAAGCATAATCATTTTAAACTGAACACAAATAAAAAAAAAAAAACTTACGTCATGGGATCATATGTTCAGCTTTGTGCATCCGTGGGAAAAAAAAAAAAAAAAAAAAAAAACTGTAACATTGATTGTTCTAAAAGAATTGGCAGCTGATCACCTACATGTGCACGGTTAGTACTCTGACGCATGGGCAGCTACTGCAGGAGTGCGTGCTCATAATCCCTGTAAAAGCATTACTGGGGGCTGGCGGTGTGTGTGTGTGTGTGTGTGTGTGTGTGTGGAGGGGGGGGGGGGGGGGGGGGGGGGGTGTGGAGGTTGCCTTTGGGGTGTCGGAGCGGGTCCCATGCATCGGGGATGGCGCTGTGTACAGTGTGAGCGAGGGAGCAGGCGAAGTTTTGCAGAGCGCAGGCAGCGAAGTCCGCACGGAGAGGCAGGCGACCCCGTGATCCCCGGGTCCTCGCGTCGCATCACCCGCCGACTTCCAGCGCACACATGCGGGACTGCACGCGGACCTCCCGAGCGGAGACTCCCTGCGCGTTTTCGTCGGGCGCTTCGAGGGAGTTTCTCCGGTTAACGGTTTGCTGCCTTCGCCGCGCGCCGTCGTTTCAATGGACCGTCGCCTCTCTTATCGGCCAGTGAGTAACTTGCGCGAAGGACTGATCGCGTGATTCCCTGACCCCCGCAGATCGGCATGGACCGCGATCATGACCTGACCGTGTCATGTAGCCGTGTCTCGGGTGTTTGACAAAAAAAAACAAAAAAAACAAACAAAAACAAAAAAAAAAACAAACAAAAAAAAAAAACAATGCACTCCCCCCGTGACAAGGAACTGGCACCCTTATCTCGGAAACACCGACTCATGGCTGCAGCCGTGCCCGGCGAGGACAGCCCACTGCCCGGCAACGCTTCCAGGAGCGATCGCAACGGGTTAGTGGGACCGGTTCACTGTTTCATATGCGGGAGCGGGGTCACGCCGGGCAAGGAAGTCCGGCTGCAGGTGACATACCAGAAAGAGAGGGCTCCCTTTTTCCCCTTTCTGCAAAGTCAGGAGCCGGCCCCGGGTGCGTGCGAGGTGAGCCCGGACGGACACGCGCTGGTGTGCGCCGTGTGCCACTGCTTCCTGACGGAGCAGTGGAACTCCTTCGAGCGGAGCAGGACGCCCGTGGAGAAGCGCATGTACTGGCTGAAGCGGCCCTACCAGTGCGACTCCCGCCGGGTCCCGCAGGAGTGGAACATCTCCTACGACCTGGAGAGGAGGATCAGCGTCGGCAGCCAGAACTACGACGGCGGCGCCGACTCCGATTTCTCGTCTTTCTCCGAGAACGAGAACATCTCGGACCAGGAGGTGGATCTGGCGGAGAGAGCCGGCGCGGGCAGGGACAAGTGCCCGAGGGCGTCCGGCAAGTCGCCGAGAGACGGCGGCCGGAAGGGCAGCGTGGTCAGTGTCAAAAACAGCCCGGATTCCCAGCGGGCGGTCCGCTGCCCGCTGGGCGCCTGCGGGGCGCAGGGATCGCCGCAAGCGGAGAGGCGCGGCGCCAAAGTGATGCACAGCGTCTGTCAGTCGTCGGAACCCCTGGCCACGTCCCAGGAGAGGTTCGCCCAGCGGTGCTACGACGGCCCTGCCTCGGACACACCCGCGCAAGACAACGGGGTCATCATGCGCAACAGGCGGTGGCCGGAGGAGGGGAGCGCCGGACGCGCGGAGACGCGTCAGGCGCAGCGCGTCGCCGACGGCGGCTGCGCTCCGGCCGGCCGCGCGTCGCTGCCGTGCCGCGGCAGAGGCGAGGGTCGCGCCGGCTCTCATCCGCTGTCGTCCGTCGCCAAGCGTCACGCGGTTGATCCCGGGGAGCGCGACTCCGAGAGCTCCGGCGAAGATGAGATCAACATCACCAGCGACGATGACATGGACGCGCAGTTTGGAGCCGGCAGAGAACTTTCGGGGAGGAAGCGCGCCCGGTCGCACCACACTGCAGACGCCTGCCCGGAGGAGGGGTGCGTTTGTTTCATCTGTGGCACCGGGCTCCGAGGCCACGGCCGGTTCAAAGTCAGTGTCCAGAAACAGGAGAGGGCGCAGGGCGAGCCCTTCTTTCCTTTCCTGTGGCTTCACTCCCCTCCCCGGGGTGCAGTGCCCATCAGTCCGGCAGGTACGACCCTGGTGTGTGGCAGCTGCCACGCCTCCCTCATGCAGCAGTGGCAGAGCTTCCAGCTGGCGGACGTTCCTGTTCTCCAGCGCCTGTATGTGGTCCCGCTCAACCAGGCCGCCGGTTCTCTCCATCCCTCCCGGCTGACTCCCCAGGAGCTGAAACCCTCACGGTCCATGGAGTGCATCACTGAACCCAAGGCTTCCCGCGAGGCTTGTTTCCTCTGTGGCCAGGAGTGCGGGGGAGATATGAGAGTAGCATATGCACAGGCTGGTGTCGGCAAATCCCGTGGCGTGATGTATTTTCCCTTCATCAGCATGTTGCCCTGCCCGCCGAACGCCCAGGGGGTAAGGAACGGCCGCGTACACTGCTGCCCGCAATGCCATTTCATCCTGGAGGAGATCTGGGGTGCGTATCGACTGAGCCTCAGCGAGGACCTCATCACCTCGGTCAGCTCCTTCCTGGTCAGGTACCACACCGCCGTGGCGATTGAGGGGTCTGGACCGGCCCATTGCCAGACAGGGGCGGCCTCTCGCCCCGGCAGCTCCATGTCGGTGTGCTACCTGTGCGGAGCTGAGCTGTGTGCGGGCGGAGAGTACCAGCTGCATGTCAACCCGCCGGGGCGTTGCGGGGAGAGGGAGCCTTTCTTTCCCTTTCTCACCGTCCACCCTCCTGCTCCCCGTGCCAAGCCGGTCGACGCCACGGGCCTGGTGTCAGCTTGTAACCTCTGCTACCATGACCTGCTCACCCAGTGGGCCCAACATGAGAGCAAGGGCCACGGTCCCTCTACCCCTTCTACCTCCAGTTTATCCAGTGCCAACCCCCAGCCACCTAGCTCCCCTTGGGCCCGCCAGTACAGCTGTGAGGCTTTTGTGTGTTTCTTCTGCCGGCAGGAGCAGCGCAGGTTGGGTAGGCTGTGCTCTGTCACCGTGGCCAGGCTGCCCGTGTTCCTGTATGCACCTCGCAGCACGCGCACGCTCCTGGTGGATGACGGGAGGAGGCTGGTGATTGGCTCATGTGTGGAATGTAAGGCCATGGTGCAGGTGGGACAGAGCATGCAGCAGGACAGGGATAGGCTCGGACACGGAGCCGCGGACGGGGAGAGGAGAGGGCCCGAATCAGTCTCGCCACAGTCTAAGCATAAGGTAAGGCCAAAGGGAACTGTCCGATAAGACACACCGCCAAACATTTTCTTCTTTCTTTCTAGTGTCTTCAGATGTAACTAAATGCATTCATAAAATGGGTTAGAAAGGACAGTCTCATGACAACTTTTAATCCCCGCTACATTCCCACAGTGCAGTGCAGACTGTTTGCCCTGATACGACCTCGGCGTCACATGGCTAGAGATGATTTTGACATTTTTGCATAAATTCAATTGCAGCAGCATAATAATTGTGATGCACTTGGTACTTTTTGTTCTTTTGGCAATTTTACCGTGCTTCGGTTAAATGCATTAATATCCTTGAAACTGCTTACCATGTGGTGGAGTATTGTATTCTAATTTTTGCAGAAGAATGGATCTCAAACAGTAATGTGTGTGTGTGTGTGTGTGTGTGTGTGTGTGGCTGGAAACTGAACAGCTTAGTTAGGGGGTGGCAACACAGCTGGGATGAACAATGATGAGACAAACATTTTCATCAAAACTTACTTCTATAAACACCAGAGGAAAACTATGGGGTCTGAAGGCCAAAGCAAGCCTCGTGTTTGCTGTGTGCCTGTGTGTGTGTGTGTGTAAGTGTGTTTATTTGAGCAAGCATGACTGAATACGTCTCACCCAGGGCTGAACAGTTTGTTTTGGTTTGAACATATTGAGGATCTTCAAGAGTATTTTCAAGGAAGTTAGTTTAAAGCAAGCCTTTACTGTGTTTCTTTTGATATCAACAATAATCATAACACGAATGCAAAAAGAAATGCAGACCCTGCTAATTCACGGACATTCATGGATATATTGTCACATCAACCAAAATCTGTTTTATTTATACAGGCCAAAGTCACAAATCTGTATTAGAGTAAAGATGAACAGATGCACAAGTTCGTATCAGGGTAAAGATGAACAGAACAGGACATCTGTTGCTTTTCTCCGCTTGTCCTGTCATCCTGTTAAGTCCAGCCAACTTATGTTTGCTTAAACATGAAAAGTAGCAAACAAAATTCAAGACATTGTTAATGTACAATTGAATCAGTGCTGGTCAAAGGTTTCACAACTATAACGTATAACAAGGTAATCTCTGCAGCAGCTGGCATGAAGTGCTGCTACAAAGGAAGTCAAAGGGTTGCCACATTCATCAAGTTTAAAATTGTACAGGTAATGTAACATTAATGATATATTTCGTTAAACAATATAGTCATCATTAATATATTGATGCATTTGCAATGACATACATGATTAACTGTGACTCCCCCTATCCCCACACTCTGTCACACAAAGTTATTCTGGCTCCAAATCTGCCCATATTTGGCAAATTTGGCAGTGATGTGTGTTTAAAGACTGTACATGACATGAATTGTGTGGTGTGTTTTATCATTGTAATGGTTGCTATTCATATTCATGATTAAGTACTGCATGTTAGTGTTGTAGTAAGTGATTCTGACGAGTGAAGATGCTTGCATAGGTGGTCCAGATGGGCCGGCTCAAGGAACAGTACATCTACACACTTCCTCTGAAGAGAGATCATTCTGTCATGGTTCACTTTCTTGCCTTTTTCTTGCTTCGTCTCCAAAGTTTGGTTTCTTTCCACTCCTCTCTCTGCAACACCAGGGACGCACAGAGGAGGTTATAGGGGCAGGGGCCCTAATTCATAAAAGGTGATCTTTGCAAATCATTAAATAAATATATGCTTGGAATGACTGCTTTTGCGACACTGACAAGGGTTAATGATAGTGCAGAGCAATTGCTGCAGGAAACCAGGAAGGAGAGAGGAAGGGATGGAAGGGAGAGGGCATCACCCGGGAGCACCAATCTCCTGACCTGGTATTTTGATTCAATTAATCTGTTCGTCTGGGCGGGCTGGCACAGGAATTTATTTATTTATTAAAAAATAAATAAATAAAACCCAGAAATACCCCAGAAAAAGGGGCACTTTCTCTCTAGGAGGCCAAGCGGCAGGTGCTCAAGCCCCCTTTAAGGTCTAACAATGCACGTACATGACAACACACGTAAAATCCCTTTCATACTGTTAAAAAGTTGATAGCCGAACCCTGCTTTTCCAGTTGATCACTGGCAAAAGATTGAAATTGGAGCCTGTGGCACTATATGGGGGACCAGGGCAGAGCAAATGAGGATGGTAATGTGTTGATGAAGACCTGAGGAACAGTTAAACAGCCAGCTGGCTCGGTGATCAGCTCTCTCATGCAAACAGACACAGACTGTCCGGCCATGCAGTACACGTGAAGAACATCTGTGGATGCCATTCACACTCAGCAACCTCAGTATGTTGCACACTCATGCCAGCTGTCCAGAGTTGTCCACCTAATTTTCTCTCACTGTCGTGGTTACTCTTATGAACTCCAAATTTAAGTATTTAATATTTGTCTGAGCACTCGCATGTGAGCTAGTCCCAGATAACATTATCATCATATGTGAGGGGACACTCCTGATATAGAGTTTAATTATGGGACCAACTTTTCTGGCTGTTAAGGTGGGGCATCGTAGGGTGGGTGGGATAAGAAGGTTTGTCGGGGCAGGCATGGTTTCGGGTGATCATTTTGGGCTGGGAGGGTTGCAGGTGGTGCGGCTTGTGTCGGCCTGAGTGAGCCAATGACTTCATGGCTAAGAAAGTGCCAGTGTGTGTTTCTGTGGGGAAGGGTAGGTGTGAAAGAGCTGCGG
Organism: Lateolabrax maculatus; assembly: GCA_031216445.1. Lineage (NCBI taxonomy): Eukaryota > Metazoa > Chordata > Actinopteri > Acropomatiformes > Lateolabracidae > Lateolabrax > Lateolabrax maculatus. The sequence goes on from CM062198.1 coordinate 16,697,290, forward strand.
GGGAACAGGTGCTTTGTCCTTTAGTGTCATGCTATATGCTTGAGAGGGTCTGTCATCGCTGGATTTGGGCTGTCAGGAGGGAGTGCCCATCTGGTTCCCCTTAGCGCTGTGTGTGCCTAGTGGAGGGGGCTGCACAATGATAAACACACGCTCACATACAGTAGTCTATTCTGTTCTTTTCTATTTTATTCTAGTTTTTCATATTACACAACATATTTGCCTCAATGCCCCTAAACACAAAGCTGCAGAGCAGGGACAGTTCCAGTAATTAATTCCATGTTTAATGTTCAGAATTCAGAGACACAACCAAGGCCAAGACAGACAAAAATGAAATCTTTGATTAAGGCTGGAATGAGATCTCAATTTTTAGTGATTATACTTGCTCGCTATGGTGTAAACATTATTGTGCAGTTATGAATGCTCATCTTGTGAAGTGTAAAAGTGTGGATGATGCTGTTTTCTCTGCTTGGTAAGATATGAATTAAGCCATGAAATGAGATCTGCCACAAGACACTCAAGTAGCTGTTAAATGTAACACACACACACACACTCGCACACAAACATAAGTGATGGTTGGTTCTCATGTTCTCTGTTCTGCTGCCATGTGTTTAATTAGTATGTTGGACATGACCTTTGACAGGTGTGTAAGTATAGACCACCATGGGGAGGGGCTGCTGGTCAGCAGATCTTTCACTTGCACTCTCGGTAAAACAGATGTCCACTGATTTGTGGCTGATTCTTTAAAACTGTTGCATGCATGTAGTTGTGTTGTTTTAAAGATTGCTTTAATCATATTTCTGCTTAATGAGATGGCGGCAGGATGGCATACCTAGAAGGGAGACCTGCCATAATGCATTCGTTCAACAAAGGCCATATTTATGTACACCCTTTGTGCGTAATTTATGACACATTCTGTACTTAAAACAGATGCAAGGATGAAGACGTAGTTTGCCTCTGACTCATGGGGGAATATGTGTCTGAACAGTGAAGTGTGCCTCTTTCCTTCATGGATTTGCATGATGGAAAGAGTCCTCCGAAGTCAGTCCTTTCAGCAGGAATTCTATCTTTGTTTTACCATCCCTCCACTTAAGCTCCACTGAAAGACTAAGAATTTTTTAATAAAGAACCTGTGACTTTGAAAAATACCTCCTTGATTTGACTTACCGACCGCTGAAGTCTCATATTAACTTCAGCTGAATTTTGGAATTCCTTTTTGCACTAAAATAAGACCCTAGATTTTGTGCTCCATCCATACATTGGATTCAGGAAAGGATGTCTTCACAGCCAGTATGGACAAAAGAAATGTTTACCGCAACTATGAACTCTTCTCTATGTACATATGGGGATGTATGTCTTGAGTTGAAAAAATGTGGACCTATGCTTTAAGGGGATACTGTGCAAATAATCAGGGGCAATATAAGTGTGGTCATATAGAATTGTTAGGTGTTTATTGATGATCACACAATTTTGAAGGGTCAGATTACTGTCAGAATACTCAAGATAAAAGGCACGTTTGTGCAGCTAGAGTAAGGGGTGGTTGTGTGGAATAAGAAAGCTTTACTTAACTTTACCTTTAAATGGCTCTGTGTTGGATTAATTGAAGAGCAAGGAAAGCAGCTTTTTGGAAAACAAGGTGGCAGATGGAAGTTTAACTTTTTCAAACCTCTCTAGCAATAAATATTAATAGTAAAATATGTCCAAATTATTTTCTTTTCTTTCTTTTCATAGACAAAATACACCAAGAAGGCATTCTCAAAAGCTGATGGTGCTACCTTTCTAAATCTGCAAGTTGGAAGTGCATAAAAGGCACAGCTCAAAGTTGAATCCATATGAGCTCCAGGGGTGGGCCTACATTTGAGTATTTTTAAGAGAAATTTACTATGGATATCACATTTGTATTTAAAAAATATGTTTTAATGTATAAGTGACAAATTAACACAGAACATGAGCAAAGCAAGAACACATGAAACATGAACATGAAGAGATGATGGAATGCTCCAATGCTTAGGCCCTATGTAAACACATGGTATCACAGTTATATGCTTCTGATTAGATACCAGCACTGCATAACGTTGTTGTTGTTGTAAGGATTGGGATTGATTGCATGCCTCTGATATAGATGAGTATAATTGAAGCATATAACTAAACCCACAGTCTCCCTATAGTCAACAGTTTGTATTCTGCTTGTATAAGGGCATAAGGGGCTAAACCAGCAAACAAATCAATGATTAGTCAAGCCTTACAAAGATAAATTACGACATGATTGTATGTAGATACAGAACACACAAACATATTAAGCCTCCCTTAGTCATACACACTCGTGTGTATACGATGTGTTTGTATCCATGCATGGATGTTTATCTTATATGGTGATCTGCTGAGTGACTGTTTCAAGTGGATGATTATTGTTGACTTGTTAGAAGAGCAGAGACAGGTCTGTGGCTGAGTTCAATCATTCAGTCGCTCTGTGTGTGTGTGTGTGTGTGTGTGTGTGTGTGTGTGTGTGTTTGCATTGCATGTGCTGTGGCTCATGTTTTCTGTGTTGATATAGTGCTCTTTTTTGTTCATGTGCACGTGTGCATACTGTGTGTTAATGTGTGTTTGGTGTAAAAGATCCTCTGTGTTCTCACTGCACGGCCCATATCCTGTAAAAGAGGTATTTGCTGTCACAGGAAAAACATGCCGGCATCTTGACAGTGTCGCCAAGGAAGATTTATTGCGTAGGGAAAGACAGCGTGAGGGCAAAAATTACACATAAGATCTGGATGGGAAGTTGAAAAGGGACAGACAGATCCTGAGTGAAATATTGGAAGAATAAGAGGAAGAGAAAAGAGGAGTGGGAGGCTGACAGAAGGTGAGGGGGTTAATGGGATTTAAATTGCAGCCAGAGGAAAACAGAAAAAAAGAAGTCCCATTCTCATGAATTCATCATAAAAGGAAATATTACAGCAAGATGACCACAAAGCCTGTTTTACCCAGAGATGGGATTCTATTAAAACTGTGTTAATTTGAGGCATGTGAGGTGGTGTGGTCTTACGCTGTGAGCTCTGCTTATGCGTGCCTATGAGTGTGTGTGAGTGTGTGTGTGTGTGTGTGTGTGTAGTCAAAACCATTCATATTGCATGTATCCTGTAAAGTTCCTGCAGCTGTGCTTCTCTCTTCTCCCAGCAGTGCAGTCTGACAGACAGCCTTGCGTTTCACAGGGAATCCTCTGGTATTTGAGGGGCTTAATTTCAAAGCTGCTGAAGGTGGGTTTTGATTTAGCAATCAAAGCTTGAATCACTCTCTTCCCACTAGCATCCCTCAGCGCTGCATTCTTGCCCATATCTGAATTGAGAGATCAGATCCTGTATAGAGCAGATGAGATGGAGGTATTTCATTCAAACGTTTCATTATTTGTCTCCCCTTTTATGTCTCAATCCTGCAAAGACTTAACCATATACAAGCTTCCCCCAGACCTGTCCCATAGCTCTCTGCTGTACCTGGCCCTCATACTCTTTGTAAAGTCAGAGGTGGTGTTTGAGCCTTCCATGTAACAGCCTTCAACGTATTGGAAAAGAGAATCCTTTGATCAAGCTACAGTTACTGACATACAGTACATACAGTCCATTTACCCGTGCATGCCCACTATGCACATGTGTCATCAAGAACTCGATATAGGACTCCAAGATGGCGTCTATTCATGCCAATAAAAGTTGCTCACACAGTGCATATGCCGAAACGTTACCTCTCTCCCTGCTTCTGTGTTGTGCTTAAAACATCCATGTGACGTGGACATGGGGAAAGATGTACTTAATGTATGTATGTGTGATTGTAAAGTTAAAACAATTTTATATAGAATGATTTCATGTTTCAAACCTTCAATCTGATTATCTCTGCATTTACCAGAAATGTAAGTTTATCAGCCTGCTGTCCTTCGCCCTCTGTGTACTTGGTTTGGTCCATTCCTTGTACTCTCTGGTTCATTGTCTACTAAAGACCCCACAACCAACCACAGAAATAGAGAGAGAGAGATAAAGAGATGAAAGACTGAATTGCTGTGAAGATGGTGATTAATCCAGCCTCCCTACTAATTTATGTACTTTTTTGTGTACATTTTTGAAAGTAGAGTCTGTTGGCTTTAAATGTGTGAACACCAGGAAATTTACTGTTAATTCACAGAAAAACCTTTAGTTCGTGGACATTTAGATTTACATTATTCATAGTTTTAGCCAACTAAATTTTAAATGCAAATAATTTCTTTCAAGATTGATATAAACTTTAACCAGACTAGCAGCTTCAGAAGTAGTTAGGTAGCTATTAACCAGTTTTTTGACGCTTTTTTTCCCCTTTTATTTTCACATGGCTGGAATCTGCATTTTTATGTAGTTTGATTTCAACGCAGGAACTGCAGAGACAGAGAGCAGTGGTCCGGCAGAAATTCAAAACGTTGGCAATCGGGTGAAAATTTGTTATGTAAGTTCTAACGCAATTTGGAAACAAACCAGGGTATGAACTTTAAAGATTCAAGGTCTCCATGAAGCTAATTCGTCTCCCTGCAAATATTTGATTAAGTGCTGAGCCAAAAGGCAAAAGTTTTCTCCTGTTGATTGTGTTCATAGGTTGGTAGTTTAAATGGACCAACAGATGCCAAACGGGATCATTAATGGCTCCACAGGCACTTTAATGTTAAAATTCCCTGGCAAACAACTGATGAGAGGAAGCAGTATTGTGCCAAAGAGGGAAGGAGAGAGTGGTTGAATCAGGCGGTGCCAGTGAAGTTTCGTCACACCGTGTGTTGGTACGGAAAGGAATGTCATTGAGTGCAAAGAGTGAATGACGGTGCGGTAGCTCACTTTTCACTGTAATTGTGAGAGAGTAACAGGGTGGCACCGCTGCTTTTGGGTTGTTTTTTTGTTGCTCTGAGCAAAAGGTATTCATGTCATTGGGAGACGCAGGGGAGTTGAGAAGGAAGTTGGAGTTTTGGGGCTCATCTGGCTGCAGACTTCCAAGCTCGTTTGTAGCTGACAGATGAGGGCATACTGACCTTTTAACCCCGCCGAGCCAAGCAGAGAGGGGATATCAAAATGAGCTCAGCACTCAGGGACAGGGTCAGCAAAGGTCATATGTCATATTGGAGGGAAGGGACCTGTATGGGATTCTGACACACCTGTTTAGCTTTTTGACTTGAAAGAAATTCACTTCAGTATTATGTGACTGTGATAGTCTGCCCCTGTAATCTATGCAGTCTAAAAACTGAGACCGTTTTCCCTAGTGCCTGCGTGTCTTTGTATGCACTTGGCATAAGACTAGTCATTGGTGAGTCTTAAACAGAAACATATTCAACAGACATTATTCAGTCAGGCTTTACTGCTCAAAGATTTAATGCTGATGATGGGGACTCCTCAAAAAATTGTCCTTTGTTTCATTTTCCATCTCTGGGCACTTGATTCTTAACACATGAAATAAAAAGTTATCACACCGGCAATTATTTGGTCTTTTGTGGCAACAATCGTCATGTAAACAGTAGAAATAAGGCGTTCACATTACAAAGTAATAAAGTAATCTACCAGGAATGTGCACTTTCACTTTGCACTTTGATTATCCAACGCAGCACTTTGCCGGATGACGTCGCGTTGTGGCAAAAGTTGAGCTAGGTTAAACCTGTTTTGCCGGATGCTGCATTTTTTCCCACGCAAGGCTTAAGTCAGTCTTTATTACAATTTATCAGATTGTTAGTTTATCTGTGTCATTTTTGTATTGAATTGTAGCTAATTGCATATGCAGAGTTGTCTTGGAGAGAAGGTTACACAAACTTGACAAACTCTCTTGTTTATGTCTGTATTGGTTGTTTTTCACAGTTTATGTGTGTGTCAGAGCATAGTCCAACAACAGCATGTCACAGTGACACTTATAACCTCGGTTGGCACTGGAGGACAACTGGTTGTCAAGCGCTGTAATTTTTTAAACCTCTGGGGACCAACCCCAGAGGTTTAAACCCCTACACACACCCACACAGGTGCTTTCACTTATTTTTGCTGATTAGATCCTCTCAGGACTGTGTAGGCACGTACAAACACTGCTTGATTGACATCCCCCTGACTCTCCTGTCTGTTATGTTGTACCCGTTAGGGTGGGACAACTTACACCTTTTTGATCCCTGTAAGTATAAGGAGTTTGGTAACCTCAGCGGCCCCCCAGCATACCTTCGCCCAGCTTTAACCTACGAAGAGATCTAATCAAAATAACTGAAAACACCTGTAAGGGTGTGCAGGGTCTTCTGAACTAAAGCAGCAGCCTGAGCCTTTTTTTCCTCACTTTGTTGCATTTCCCTGCCTGTGAACTCTGGATCATATTCACATTCTTTAATGTCAGTGAAACAAATATCAGTGATTACGTGTCAGGAATTGTGCCTGGCTAACTTGCCTCCATTAAAAAAATGTCCAAATCCACTTGAGTGGACAGGGTGAAAGGGGAACAGAGAGGGCAGTGTCCCTCTAAACCCCCGAAACCATTGACCCTGCTGTGAACTGTTTGTGACACACTGTGACGTGTTTTCATGGGTGCCCATTTGGCACCAAAACATTTGTATGCAATGGGGACAGGCTGGGGACACAATCTAGAGCCCCTTTCACACAGACAGTGCTACCCTGACGTTGTCCGGACATTTTCCGGACACAGTGTATGTGTTAACGCAAATGTCCGCGTCAATTGGAGCGGACCTTAAACGGACTTAAACTGCTGTGCTCCCAAGTACAAACTCCGTGTAATGTCCAGGTGACCTTATGTGTGAATGCAGCAGGTAATTGTCCGGACAATTCACGGCGAGCGAGTGAGCATGTTTACTTCCAGCAGTCAGCTGCTCTCATCCACAGCCACTGTATTTTATAAACGCGGCTGGCACTGGATAAACGCAGCCAGCTAAAAGATGCATAGTTTTGACCCATAAGGACTTACTGTAAAATAAAAGCCGTTTATATTTCTGGCGAAAATTGTAAAAACACTGAATTACAAACCGCAGTGTTCCTGCCTCCTGCACCCCTCACCTAAACCAAACGGACTGTTTCCAGTTAGTGTGAACGCTTCTGACACGGTCACTCCTGCTGTGTGCTGCATGTGTGAAAGGGCAACTCCGCACATAGTCCAGACCTGATTGTCTGCACATTGTCCGGACCTCATGTGTGAAAGGGGCTTAGTAAACTGTTTGTGTGATGTTTGTCTTTAGTCTGGGTGTTTGTGCACAGGACACAAGTGCTTCTTCTATTTCATTGTTCTACCTTATCTTGATCATTGTCTTCTCTGTTGTACAGCTTTCATTTATCTGCTTCTCTCCCCTCTTTCAGGACTGGGCTGTGTGCCACACTGGTATAGTGTTGACTAAATCACTCCTTCTCCTACTCTACCCATTTCCTTCTCCCATTCCCCCTTTGTTCCTGCACTTTACATTATGGGACAACCAAAGACAATTACAGAATGGAACTGGACCAGACCCATGTACAGTGTACAACATGTGCAACTGCCTTCACAGTGAACTGTACAACATGTACATGGTCATTTTACCCACAGGTTTCTAAAGAGATGTTTTGAAGCTTGGATTTGGGCTTTCTGCTTGTCACCATCTTTGTCAGTTATTATAGCCAAAAAAATCAAAATGTGAGTAATCACACGTAATCAAGTGTTAAATATGTTTTACATGGAAACATGTGCACATCAGTAGACGTGACATTACCAGATACTCTTGTGTAAAAGTCATTGTCGAAAATGTGAATTTTGTATTTCACAGGAGAAGTTTTGGTGTTTTTGTCGTAATTTTTGTGCAATATGAGTTTTTTTTCAGCGTCATGTGGACAGAAAAAAATGAATGTTAAGGTTCTCGTTTGTTGGTTTTAGGAGTAAGTAAATCTGCTTTGTGTCGAGAACACTGTCCTAGCTTCCTACATCATTAAAACATCCGTCTCTTCTACTCTGCAGAAAAGTTTTCTCTTTTGTTTTGAGTAAGTGTGCTTGTGTAACTGTGTTGGATGAAACTTTTTTTTTCATCCAAAGAAAAGTCTCAGGGACTGTCAATGTACATTTTTAGCAAAGACTGCATATATTTAGGCGAGTCCACATGCTTACACCCTGTGGTTTGTCATAGACATTTTCTGTACTGTACATCTGCTTTGTAGTTAAAATCTTCTGTGTTGCCACACTGGAGCCTGGCATAGCATGGCGAGAGGCCAATGCGGAAGAGTGGTGATGGTGTAAAAGCCGCCGCGGCGCACTGCCCTTGTGTCTGGGTTTTACAATAGTAAACTTGATTTGACTGTGGTAATTATAGAGGACAGAGTGTAATGTAACTACAGCTCAGCTCTCTCTGCCAGCTGCCCTCTGGCCCTAGCGCACATTCACCCACAGTCACGTATGAATCCATACATATGCAGACTTGCACTTACATACACATATACAGTATGTAATCTTTGATCATCATTTACATACAGAACAGCTGCAAGCGTGTGAGTTTGTGCACACGTGTGTCTGCCAGGTGGTTGGGAACACTGGCAGGTGTTTGCTCTCGTGCTGGCAAATGCAGCTGGATTGTGCCACAGCTGTGTATGTGCATGTGTCTGTGTGTGTGTGAGTGGTTCTGCACCTGGACACAGCTGGAGTGTGTGGTAGCACAGTAGCTAATAGCGACTTATTTCCCTGCCAGACGTTTAACATGTAACTTATGCTCTCAGCTGACTGGTTATTATTCATTCCTATTACGTGCTACTCATTGGTCGTGCTCTTTCAGGCCTCCCAAGCGTTGCTGAAGGTCCGTGCGAATGTGACTCTTTCTTCTTTGAGTCGTCCTGTTCATTTCCCACTTTGCCTCACTTTGCTCTTGCGTCCCCCTCCTGCCCTCCTGTTGGCCCTCTGCTCCACTGATACAACTAACGGGGCGAAGAGAGGGAAGACTCTCTCTCGCCCTGCTGTCAGGACAACTGGAGATGTCAGCTGGAGCCAAAATAGCCCCCTGTAGTAGACTAAATATACCACACACCCTCTTGCCCTATACTCAGCACACAGACAACCACTGGCTCCGACCAACCAGCCGCCAGATAGCTTCACCCTCTTTCTGTCAGCCAACCAGAGGAGAGATAATGATTAGCATGACTAGTGAGCTGGGAGCTTATTCTGGCTGGAGAAGACATTCCCTCCTTGGATTACTTCCTGCTCCCGTCAGCATCCCGAAGTTCTGGCCCGGACACCCCCCCCACACACACACACACACACCCCTCTGTCCAGCCACCTGGTCTCTCACATACTCAGCTTGTCCTGCCAGCTCCAGGACAGCTGGGACGAAGGAGACAGAGGGGGAGCTTTGGACTGAGCCTCCCATGAAGCTCGAGACTGTGATACCTCTGGAAGAATGCAGTTCAAAGACTATAGAAGTAGCCCTGACACATTTAGTATTATGCAGTTTCTACACTGAAAAATATAAAAAAAAAAAAAAGAGGGAAGCACATCTTCAGGTTGGATCGATCACACAACGGCGGCACAGTGTGACATACACAAATTGCTGTCTTATACATTGTACTGAAATCATTAGGCATCGCCTGTTTGAGAGCCGGCTCCAGTTGTCGCTACGTGCGTACTGTGTGTAAATGGCATAGTAGAGGTTCACATTTGTGATCCAGTTGCCTTAGTAATCCAGAGCATCGTGCAAACAAAGAAAGGCCACTCAGAGGGACCCTAAACGTTAGCCAGGTGGTGTAGACTTCAAAAGAGATGCTCTCATTGGCCAAGCCATGAGTGGACACACATAAACATGAACACACACGCATGAGCACACACAAACACACAGACATAGTCTGGAGTTACTGGGACTTTGTGAATAGTTTCCATGGGTGAGAATATCCCACACTGACATGACCATCCTATGAGTCAGAAATAAACCGATACAGTTTCTCCATCTGTGTGACAGATAGATACCACAGATATTTCCTGAAGGCCCGTCATTATTTATTTGTTACTTTTTCCCTGCTATCCCTTTTCAACTATGCCATTCGGACTGTTGAAACGTTATTAATACAGATTTCATGTGGCTCTTTACCACTGCTGGTTATGTCTGCGATTTATAGAAAGCATGCCTAACGTAATCCAGGGCTATGAGGCTAGCAGTATGCTAACATATGACCTGCCAACTTGGTCAGAGGCATTTCCCACATGGTCAAGAGTTGTGTGCATTGTGGACCGATGTGCTAGTCACGGTTAATGTGCAGAGCACGGCCTCAAGGCCACAGTGAAATGGCCACAGCGGTAAGCCACCGGAGTAGATTTAACCTGTCACAAATGATCTCCAAACTCCTCGGGGCACAGCTGCACAGTTACCGACTGTTCATGACGATAACACGGCGTTGTATCAAGAGTCACTGGCAACAGTAGTTTTAGGTTAGAAGACCCTTTGCCATTACCTTTACAGAGAGAAGAATGAGACGTTAAAACCCAGTGTTTCCTCCTCAAAGAGAGCCCCCCGTTATAAAATGCTTCAGTTGTTATGAAAGCCAACAGAGGCAGAGGGGTTCTAGATGTTTTTATGTTCTTCTCTTCGACGGGGGGCTGTATAAATAGCACTTGGCCCGAGTTAGGTGTCAGAGGTCTTCTCCTCTCTCCCCTTTTTTCTCTTTCTTCTTCTCCCTGCTCCGTCTTCTGTCCATCTCTCTCCTTCTCTCCCTTGTCCCCCCATCACCTCGGTCCTCCTCTTTCCTTCTCCGCACCCCCCCCCCCCCCCCCCCCCTCCTCTTTTCCCTATTTTCCTCCTTTCTCCCCTCTTTTTCTCTCTCGTCCCCCCCCCCTCCCTCTTCATCTCTCCCTGTGGTATTAGCGGGGCCACATGTTGCTGGCCTCTCCTGGTGGTGTGAGCCCCATGGCAGGCCCTGGCTCCAGGCTGACGCGCAGCTCGGTGTGTGTGTGTGTGTGTGTCTGTGTGGATGAGAGAGAGAGAGAGAGAGAGAGAGGGAGAGAGACTGTAGTGTGTGCCTGCATGCCTAAGAGTGTGTGTGTGTGTGTGTGTGTGTGTGTGTGCGTGCGTGCGTGCGTGTGTGTGAGGCCACTAACACAGTAACCTGATAGTGGTGCGGCTGAGCAGTACAGAGCGGAGCAGTGCTGTGATTTATCCCGCGGGCCCAGCAGATGGCTGCAACAGGAGTTTGTTTAAGTTTGCTTCAGAGCCGGGCAAGCGGCCAGGAGCGCAGAGAGGGCCTGCCAGAAAAATGTTCACTGACTCTGGATGCCTAACCACACTACTCCCCCTCTCTTCTCCCTTCTGCCTCCCCCTAACCCCTCACAGCCCCCTCAGTCCAACACACACGCTGACACACACACACACACACACACACACATGCTCTCGCAGACTTTCTGTCGCTACTCTCCTTTTACCCCTCTCTAATTTCTTTCTTTCCTCCCATCTGCTTCACACACATGCTTACGTACATAGGCACACTCACATGCACGTATACACACACACACACTGGTCTGTGCATGCTTCCCTGTTTTGTTGGCAACATCCCTGGTGCAGACATGATCTCACACCTCAGGAGGGGGCATTAAAGAGTGAAGAGGTGTCCATTCTGGTGGGGCTCTTCTGAGCACAACCATATGATCTACACTTTGCCTCTCGGACTGGAAAAGAGAAGGATCTCTGCAGCGTAAACACATGCGGAGGAGCACATGCACAACCATGTACAGCTTTGCAAAGTGCACACAAAGCAGAGGACTTATGAAATAGAGTCCATTTAGGTTTTGATGTCCATGCATTGCCCTTTTCCCCTCTCGCTCTGATTCCAGCTCTTGCTCTGTCTTGTCACAATAACTATAGACCTCCCTCTCCACACATCAGCCTTGCTTTTACTACCTTATCAGAGAGATAAAAGTTTTACTTCACCAACCACAAAATCCAATGCACGTCAAATCTTCTCAGTTCCCTCCCTGTATAGTTAGTTATCTTCTCTGTAATGTCCTCATCCAATATCCAAAGAAATGCTGAATTAAAAAAACTCACCCTCCCGTTCACCCATCTTTACATCCACCAGTTAGTTTTTGCTCACTATCATGTTTACTTGATGACTTGCTCACTGTTTCTGCCGTATTTTCTCTGTTTCATTCTCACCCTGATTCTTAACTACTGTCCAGTTCAGTTACAGTGATTTAAATGGGCAGGGGGTAATACTGACAGCATTGTATGAGAGAAGATAAAGGTCACTGATGGACTGAATTCATACAGCCGCTTAACCCTTCCTTGTGTTTGTTTGTGTATATGTATGAGTAATGTGTGTATGTATGTATGATTAATTGTTGAGGCTGTCAGGGCCATTGTGCTTTGGCACAAATCCTTATTTCCTCTGAAGCAATATAAATCATTCTTACTGCCTGTTGTGCCTTCAGGTCAGAGACACACAGCTGAATGTTATCTGTGTTGTGTAAGCCCGAAAGAGTTTGGTATGGATAAGAGTGGCATGTTTGAGTTCCTGAATGAATCAGCTGCTTACAGAACATTAAGACAGCCTTCTTGCGTTATGGGTGTCGTACTTTTACATATCTTTTGGCGGACAGTTATTTAGAGGTATGACGCCTTCAGTTATGAAAGAAGGCTGTTGATGTTACCGTCCTAAACTGTTTTAAAGATGTCCATTTCTTCAGTTATAACAAAAAGATTAATAATTTGAAAAGGCAGTCTACCACCAGTTAACAGGGCGACAATTTGATACTGTTCTTACTGTAGTGTCTGAAATAATAATAAATAAAATAATAATAATCTGAATTCTCTCCTGGAGAAAAAACTAAATGATTTGAACATGTTGGTAGCAGACCTGTGACAGCACCAACAAACATATTTTAATCAATAATATAATACCCATCTCATACTATCTGCACTGTGTGAAAAACCATGGCTTTAGCTTTTTTGGTTCTTTAGTGGTTCCTATAGTAACAGGAGCTAGCTCAGTTCATTATTGAAAGTGCTACCACAATCAACACTTATTATTCCTGTGATGTTTGGGGAGACCTTTCTGTGTGACATCCCCTCTCTGCTACTGCATGCATGTCTTTTTGAAAACCACTTCAAATGCAAACACGCTACACATCAAACAGACAGGACAAAAACAGGAGACAGGCAAAGAAGAGAGAATTCGTTATTAGGCTCCATATCCGCTTTCAGCTCTGCTCCTTGATGCCCTCGGAGGAGAGGAAGTGAGTGGGTCACAGGTCAGGTAGCTTAGCAGCACACTAATGAATATTTATTTACGCTCAGTTGACACAAATGTGCTTCTGCCAGACTTATTACTTTAAGTGTGCTTGTGTCCACTCATTACCTTCATATGCTATTCTGTATACTGTAGTATAGGGCAATACATTGAAATTGGGGCTTTATCCAGCATATTTGAAATACTGAAGGTACAACCCCACCAAGCACTCTTCCCTATTGTCACAAACTTTTGACCTGAAATCAAAGACAGTTTAGAAAATATTTTAATTACTTGGATTTTTCGTGTTTTATTTATTTGTTTTATTTATTCAACGTTTTGGTCGTACTGCCTGCAAATTGTATTTCCAAACATGAAGGTCTAAATTTCAAAGCCATCTCAACACTGCAAGGATTAAAATGTACTGAAGTCTTTTTGTCATGTATTATTTTGGTAGCCTAAAACTAGTCAAATTTAACAGTCTAAATCCTGGAGTCAGCTCATAGGTTTTCCACCATGTGTATGTTTGTAATTGTTGAATATAAACTTCCCCGCAGGGTGCTGAACACAAATAAGTAAATAAATAAAACACAGTGGACATGACCTCAGTGTCCTCTGTGGTAGCTGCTATGGCCCTGATCAAAATATGTAAAACATACGTTGCCACTTTTTTTTATCAATATGATATGGAATAATTTTAATGCAGTTTTGTAATTGTGCTTTTTGATTTGCATTTAATTTCTTTTATGAAGTGATTTCCAAGGGGTTTTTGATGCTCATTTCAGTGGAAATTAAAGGCGCTCTTTGAATTCTAGTTAGAACAGATTGAAAATGAATCTTTACAGTTTGTGATACCACTGTCTAACAAATAAATACTATATTTTTTAAATCAAAACTGTAGCTGCATTTAAACCCTATGAAACGAAACCATCTGAACTCCAAACTCTAATTGTTATACCAGTCTGATATTGTATCCTTTATAAGTCCATTACTTTGTGGTGTTGTTAAATTTCATGACTAGATCTGTAAGATTCATCAGCAATCCTAGCAGTCTTTTACCATACATGTTTTTAACTAAAATAACCTTGGGTCATCTTCGATCTACCATCCAATGTGGCTCAAATCCACTGCGGATCAAGGAATACAGTACGATGAACATGTGGTTCGGTGTGGATTGTGGATCCTTTAGGGAATGACATGCATAAGATCTTATTACCCATGTCCTCACTGTCCTATGTATATGATAACATTGTGTATGTGGTCCAGGCCGGATAGGGTTTTTGTGAGCCAATTGTTGTCCACCTGTTGGTTTGCCTGAGGAGATTGGTAAGCACAGCAATTTTCTGCAAACCAGAGCCTCAGACAGACTGACGCTGGCTGAAGAGTGATCATACGCTGTTTGACTTCCACTCAATATGGAACATATGTCTTCAGTGTTGGACTGATAGCAGGCTTTGGACGGGCTCCCACACTGCGCAGCTCCACAGGTGTCAGAGTTGTTCAGGGTTGTGTGTATAAGCTTGCGATTGTGTGAGAAAGACAGACCGGGTGAGCTTTTGTATTCGTTTGCACACACATGTGAGAGCGTTTTGAGCACTGGAGCATCTTGAGTGTCAGTGTAGATCAAAGCCGTCCCTCTCTGTTGTTTTGTTGTACTTGGCTGAGTCAGTGTGCACGGAGTCTGAGCTGCTTTTATGGAGTGTTGCTGAGCCGACCAGTGGCCTGAGCCTGCGTGCATGGCTGTGGCCCTGTTGGATCTCTGTGATAGGCTGTTAAAACTGACTGACAGCCCAGCTTTACAAGCTGCTTTACATCAACCCGTAGACCTGCTGCCACCGTGGGAACACAGACACATTTTTGTATGTGTATATATATGTGTGTGTGTGTGTGTGTGTGTGTGTGTGTGTGTGTGTGTGTGTGAGACAGAGTCAGTGAGTAGCGGGGGTCTGTGTGGAGCAGAAACAGGGCCTGCTGCTGAACGATAAGGCCTGCTGACCTTGTAACCCCGAGCTTGCTGTGAGGTCATCTCAAATTACACCCAGCCAAATGTTCCCCTCACTGCTAGTATTAGAACAGGAAGGTCTAACCTGTGGGACAGAAACCTTTTCTAACCCCGTGATGGATGATGATCTTCTGTCCAACCTTATGTCCAACATAAAGGACAAACACACTCACATTAGTGCTGCATTGGAATCAGAGGCTAGCTCATGATATCATACTATCACAATATTAAAAGACACCCCAAATTGACTATAATTTTTCAGATATAAGTCTCTTTTGGATAAAAGTGGAATGTGTTTGGATTTTTCTCCATGTCTCCTGTTACTCATTAAGCCACCGACTGATTATGTGTGCAAACCTGATGTGTGTGAATAGGAGGTACAGATGAGAGCAGGGAGCATGTGTATGGAGCAGCAGAGTGCACCACTTCCCCATGTTCTAAATAGGACTACAATACCTTCATGTTTTCTTCCAGGTGAGTCTAAATTTCTCAATGCACTCTAAACACAAGGTACATGTATTGTGTGTTAGTAAGTTATTTAACATTACTGTAATGTCTTTCTTTTGACTTTTTTGACTTTTTTCTTTTCTTGTTTTTTTTTGTGCCGTACCCGGGCATGGTGTCTCGAGTACGGTTCATGTGTACTCAGTTACGAATCGCGTCAGGTGTGAAAACTACTGTACCAAAACACGGAAGTGGACTGCTATTTATAATGTGATGTCGACTCCATTGTATGGGCTTGGCATCTCGCGATTGGCGTGCTTTTCTAAACTGTAGTGACAACATAAACAAATGTCGTGTAGGTGATGCATACTCGGGTATGGAACAATATTAATAAGCTGAGCAGCGGGAGAGGGGAGAGGGTGCACGGTACAAAGCAATTATACCTAATTTAAAAACGCTCATAGTCCTATTTAGAACATGGGGTTGTGGTGCTCTTCAGCCTCTTGTGACCAAAATTAGTATTACAATAACAACAACAAAGATGCTCCTGACAAAAAAAACATGACAAAACCGTTTTACCCCCACCTGTTTCACATAAGAAGAAAATAAGGAACTTAGAAAGATTATCCTGGCAAAACCTTTTTTCACACAGATCGGACTTAAAAAATGGATCACCAGAAAAAAAACATTTTCTCGCTTGCCTCTCAGGATTTCTGTAAGAATCAAGTGAACTACTGATTTTGTGAGTGTGAGTTTGTTTATGTTCTTCTCTGTGTTTACTGGAAGTTAAATCACCCTTCACTTTGCTCATGACATCCCGTCAATCACATTTCCTCCACTGCTTCCTGTGGCACCTGGGTTCTGCTCAGTGACAAACACACAAACACACTGATAGCATTTAGAACGTTATTAACCACTAGTGAGGGGCAGTGGTTCTAGTTACTTTTAGGTCTCTTGCTTTCAACATTCAATATTATTGAACAATTAAACAAGTTTAAATGCCAGACAATGTTTGGACCAACTTGACAATGACTTTCTTTTCGTACCCAATAAGCAACTTGCAGGAGCTTGTGTAAACAGAGCCTCAACCAAAGCTGCCAAGAGTCCTCGTTCTCACTCTTGATCTCTCTATCTTTGTCTTTCCTAGTTTCTCCCTCCTTCATTCTCATTCTCAACTCTTAATCTTCCTCCTCCTCCGCATTCTTCACCTCCTCTGTCTCCCTTTCAGTGCAGAGCAAGCCAGTCTTTTCTGGCGCTCATGCCGCTTCTTTATTTTTCCCTCTAGAGGAGTAGGATTTATTGTTCCAATGATTATTTTTATAACTAATTTTAGTTTTCCATTACTTATCTATTAACATTAGCAGAGTGGCTTTTTTCATGTTCCGTGGTAAAAGATAGTCAGTAGTGTGAGCCGTAGAGCAGGCGATCTGGGTGCAAAGCGCGTGGTTATACTTGTGTGTATGTGGATGCGCACTTGTATGCGTGTGGGAGTGTGCGTGTTAGTGCGCGATCCAAGCACAGATGTTCTCAGAGGCTCCAGTTTTTAGGCAGTAGTTCTCCCTCTCCCCTTGCAGAAAAAGGGAAGTGTCTAATAAAAGGCGGGTGTGTGAGACGGAGTGAGTCATACACACACGCACAGAAAGGGAGCGAAAGAGTCTCCCTCGATCTCTCTGAGATTGTGAGAGAGAGAGAGAGAGAGAGAGAGTGAGCGAGTGAGCGAGAGAGTGAGGCAGGAAGCAGGGAGGGAGGCTGTGCCAAGCTGGAGCTGAATTCCTGCCAAGAGTCTACTTGTTTGCTCGTCTGGCTGGAGCCAGAGGCTGACCTTATTAGCTAGGAGGGCAGCCGTCTTATTAAAACACATCTGGCGCTCAGGGAGCCCAAATAGTCCTCATATTGTCTTCCTGCTTGCTCCTGACCTTGCGTTACCTAGCAGGAATGCTGACAAGGGCTTCACGCATCTGTTGAGAGTTTCACCAGGGTCTTTCTCCCCCTTCTTTCCTCCCCCCTCCCCTCCTTTCCACCCTTGCTGTCTTTGCTGGCGCCTGCACGGTAGCTCTGTGGGACCTGTTTTTCTTCCTCCCCTCTTTTTCCTTTTCCCTCCCACCCTTTCCACACACCACCCCTCAACACCGCCGCCACTCTGCGGCGTAGTGTCCCGGTACCCCCCATGGAGAGGCTTTTTTTTTTTTTTTTTCTCTGCCAGGTTGCTGTGTCGATACAATTATTCCTGTGTGTATTTGTTTTATGATGGGCTGTAACACGGTCCTGTTTAAATAGCTTTTTGCTGGTTATTTTAAAGTGTGAATAGTGCCGCGTCCTGGGGCTGCAAGCTAGTTTTTATTGTCTGCTTGGAGAGAGGGGGGTTTTTTTATAGTATGTACAGTTTCTTACAAGAGAGGAGCTTAAGGTAGAGACACAGAAGCTCAAGCTTTTACTGTACAAGAACCAGATCCCAATCACTTGGTGTGTGTGTGTGTGCTGCGATCACTTTGTACAAAATGCAAAGAAAGACTGTGGTCTCACTCCCATGTAGAACATTTTAAGTCAAAGCATATTTTTTGGGCTCTGTCAGATGTTCATTGTGAGAGCTCTGCCTCGCTGATCATTGCAGCAAAGGTCTGGGTGGGCCGCTGCTCACTGCCCGGAAAACAACACTATCATTACCAGACTTAACACCTGTAAAATGCTTCAAATGGAAGTGAAGTAGTCCACTTTACACACCACCGTTACTATCAATGATTTTTGTCTCCCACGCCTGTAGTAGTTTACCCGTCCTTCACTACGAATTCACTTTGACTTGTTCCATTGTCAAAGTTGGTCTAGTGCCCGTACGTTGCAACATGCTTAATTTATGTCGGTGCTGCACCGGTAACCGGTCCTGCTGGTGTGTGCCCTTTGACCCCCGAGCATTCTCTGGTTTAAGTGCGGCTTTGTACTTTAACTGTAACCCTAGATGCCCTCCTGACCCAGGGTCGTCCCATACACACACATTAGACCCCCCCCCAAAAGCCCCCCAGGTCACCACTATTACAACCTTGCTCCCCAAGCCTCATGTATTATCCCTCTCCTCCTTCTCCTACAGTCTCCTCTCCTGTCCTCAGAGGGGAGAGGAGAAAAGAAAGATGGATGTGAAAATGAGAGAGACAATGAGGTGAGGGTCAGCGTGTTGATTTTTGTAGTGGTGGCTATGAAATTGTGGGAGATTACAAAGCCTTTAAATAGATGAACGTGAGCGATATCAGTTACCATAAGGAAACAATGTGTGTTTACGTTGACAGAATCACAGCCTATATATCCTGTGCTGAACATCTGTTTGCTGAAGGAGTCTGGACTCACTCATCTCACTCAGAATATCACTCATTCCCTTCCTCTCTCTCTTCTCTCTCTATCCTCTGGCTACACTGGACATCTTGCTTTCTCTTTCATCTGTCCGGAGTGTGTGTGCAAAAAAAGTGCTATTATGCATGATACAGCTTTTGTGTGGTTCTGCTCAGTCTCCACATCCATCAGCTCTGTGCATGTCTTCACTTTTGTAGAGACTGACTCTCCTACCCAGTCCACAGCTAGTGATGTGTCATTTTGCAAATGTACGTATGTTTCCTCCGGTGATTCACATCTTATAGTCTATCTTTATCTTCATTGCTTATCGTATCTTCTTTTGGCTCCAAGTGCCCCTATGACTCAATTTTTTTGCTGTGTGCGTGTGTGTGTGTGTGTGTGTGTGTGTTTTTGTCGGATCTCTGATGCAGAACAGAGCACTGCTGGGGATCTGCATTTAGTTTACACACACACAAACACACGCACACACACACACACACACATGCTTGCCTGCTCTCCAACCTCAATTCACTCATGGTCTGCAAATGCTCTGTCATCAACCGGATGCTCTGCTCTGATTGGCTGCCAGTACATTTTGTGTTACAAACATCACTTCGCTCTAGCCTGGGGTTAACACACACATATACACACACACACACACACACACACACACAGAAGTGAACATGACCCCTGACAAACATAAAGGGGAGAACTACTCACATGGACACAGGACACACAGGATAGAACCGCACAACATTGTGTCTTTATCAAGTGTAGCTGGTAAAGCGATTAGAGCTCTTGACCAAGTCTGACCACCAGCTCTTTCATCTCCCCATTTAACACACACACACCGCCTAAGGCCTCTGGTAAAAGCTTTATTTTATTTGCTCCCGGGCTGTAAGTGAACTTTATTGGCTCCAAATCTTTTTACACTCATCACAGCTGCTGTGTTTGTTCTGTACACGCGTATAGCCACACATACATGCACCAGGCATAGCCATACCCCTGACCATTTGAGAAGGAGAGAGAGAGAGAGAGAGAGAGTTCACCGGACAGACCTTGCATCCTCTGGGGAGATTCCTGACATTCCTCTACTTCCCTGCTCACTACAAAGAGACCCATTCCCCAAGGCTCATCACAGCTCTGCCTCGTTACACACACACGCGCATACACACACACAACAAATCCTCCTTTTACAGTATGCTTAACGCTTTCTCAGAGGGCACTGTTGCAGCCTAAAGATCCAATTACTAAAACTTAAACAACTAATCTAAACAAGCAAAGTAAGATGGATTGATGCCCTCTTCATTGTAGGGTGAAGTGTGTGTGTGTGTGTGTTGTGGGATGCATACATGCTTGTGTGTGTCACTGTAATGGGATGGGTTGTAAAGTGGGGGTATCTTCCTCCCTCCATTGAATAAATAACAGAGCTTCCTCCCTCTGCTCTCTGACTCTTCCTGTTGTCCCCCGGTAGGGAGGAAAGAACATGCCACTTCCATACCTCTCTCACTCTCTGTGTCTCTTTCTATTTTGCATTTTGTTAGTCTGTCTCACTTGTAATTTACTTATGTATCTGTATAATTAGTGAAAATGGAAATCTGTGTTGTGAAAGCATGTGGAAGGAAAAATGGGAAATACATTGAAAAAAACAAACAAAAAAGACTAAATGACAAAGTAAAGCAAAAGAAAAATAGCCCTCATTCCTCTTGTTTATTGTTCAACCATCTGTATTTTCTATCTACCATAGACGTATTACAAACATATTCATGCAGGCCATGGCTGTGTTTGTGTTGACTGCAAACTTATTATACCTGTATGGCTATACAGGACATTTGTGTGTGTGTGTGTGTGTGTGTGTGTGTGTGTGTGTGTGTGTGTGTGTCTGAGTGTGGTGGCCAGGTCCTCAACATGGGAACAGCTGTTCAGAGCAGCGCCGGCCACACACACATGGGTCTGATTAGCACTTGGTGACTCCCTCACTCCCTCCCTCCTGCCCTCCCTACTCACCTCCCTCCCTTTTCAGTGGGGGCCGCGGCATGCTGGCGGCACCAATAATTTTAATGCCTAGTCTGAGTCTGCCAGGAGCACAGGCATGCATGTGTGCACCAACACACACACTGCACACTGACGGACACACACACACACACATACACACACACACCCTCACACACACACACACACACACACACACACACACACACACACACACAGTCGCAGACTCTTGCCAAGAGAGGGAGCACAAAGCTCTCATGCTTTGATCTGCTCTTTTCCTTTTTCCTCCCCCTCCCCTCTCTCTTTCTCTCTCTGTTTACCCCTGACCTTCTCCTCTCCCTCCCTCCTCTTCCTCCTCCCCTTCCCCTTCCTCCCTCCACCACAGATGTTCTACCTTAACGAGTTCAGAGTTGACGTGTGGGGGTCTTCATGTCCTGTACTGCTGTACACTAATCCCCTTGTAAATGTTATATATTGCTCTTGCTTCTTTTTTTTTTTCTCCTTCTCCCTCCTGTTTTTCTTTTGGCAGATCCCTCCATCAGTCATTCTATCTCTTTGTCTGAATGGAACAATTTAATGGCTTCATTGGTGTAACAGCAATTGAGCTGTAGTAGTAGAGAAACATTAAATTTTACATCTATTTATCCAGCTATCCATCCATCTGTCTATATATCTATCTATCCTTATTTTTCTGTCCGAGCAAACATTTCTCTCTGTCTTCTCTGATACTGCAGTCCAGGAGGAAATGTCTTTCTGAGGCAGATTCCACATGGAACAGATAACAGGGGAGTGGGTGTAATAACTCACAGAGGGAGATAAGTGTGTGAGAATAAGAGAGGGGAGATGATTAGGGAGGGAGGGGTGGAGCTGGGGGAGGCTATGAGAAAGGTTTAGGGATACAGTTGGTGAGGGAGGTGGGACAGGAGGACATGGACGCCGGAGAAGATAGTAGATGATCAGAAGGGGTTGAAGAAACAAATACAGAATGAGGGACAAAAAAAAAAAAAAAAAAACATGCAAGGGAGAGCGAATGGGTGACAGAGGAGAGTGCCCACCATGACTCATCAATCTGGCTCCACTTACTGCATAGTCCCAGTTTCTGTGTGTGTGTGAGGATAGAAAAAGTGTGTGTTCTGTGTGTATTGATTGAACAAAAGCAAGACCTTGACATTGAACTTTAAGTAGGGAGAACTGAGTGTCAAGTACACTGGTTGGGTTGTAAGTTAAGGGTAAACATGAAATGTATATGAATATATACATTATAATGAGCATAATCTCCATTCAAATCAAATTGAGTTTTATTTGTGCAGTAAAATGAATTTACATTAGACAACCACAGAGAAGAAACAAAATATGTACAGACAACAACCTTTCTAAGAAGACAGATGTTATTTTAATGTAAAATGACTCTGCACAGCACTCAGTAAATTTAGATTAATTGTTGAGCAAATGTGACATCAGTCTTTGTCCTCAGTGCACTGGGTTTAAGCAAGCTGTTATGAATTTGATGCTATCATACCCCATTTTCGAGATTCCTTCTTTCTTTCTGTTTCTCTGACAGTCTCTCCATCTGTGTCTCTTTCCCTGTCTCTGTATTGTATGTAGTGCTTATTGTTCAGGAAGTGCCGTGCGACAGACAGCTATCCAGTTAGAGAATTGATTGGGACCTTGTGTCCGACTCCAGAGATCAAAACCACCAACGTCTGCTGTCGCTGTTTGATTTGTTCCAAGTGACTGCAGTCTGAACCGATCCTCTGTTTCAGTTTCCTGCTGCTACAGACCTCTTGTCTTTCTTCGTGACATGTCATGCAATTTACAAGTCATCTTCGTTTTCACGTGACTGGGGGTCAATTGAGTTTGTTGAATTATTATTTATATTTTACTTCATGTAAATATCATTAGTGGCTATCATAGGATGTGAGTGAGTTACAGTGTGTTGTGTGCAGAATCTGTAATGATATCCTCAGCCACCAGATGGTGTCAGTGCTCCACTCAGGACAGGTCTGATGCTGGACAAAAGCAGTTGTGGAGATCCCCAATTCATAAAAAAATGGAGACCACAGTGGGTGCACAGGGAGGGAGTGGACCCAGGCATTTGATGTATATTTAATTCAGACTGAATGCAATTGCCTGGGTGTGTATGTATGTGTGTGTTTGTATTTGCATGTCCATTGCGAGTGCGAAAATGAGCTTCCTTGTGGCACAGTTCAAGTCATCTATACCACTGGGTGGCTTGGAAAGTGTGCATGAATGTATGTATGGTTTTGAGGAATGGGGATATAGAGCAGCTGTTTAAAAGCTTTGTACAGTAATTGCTGTTGTGTGTGTGTGTGTGTGTGTGTGTGTGTGTGCTTGTGCATGTGTGTGTGTGGTGTATGGTGTCATCACTTGGGCTGTGTTGTGGTAGACTCTCGGCTCCACACACCAGGCAAGTCTGTAATTACTCAAGCCAACGCTCATACACACTGTAAGCTTGTAGAGTCTGTGGTCCCCCCCCCCCCCCTTTCCCCTAACTTGCTCTCTCTTTCTCTCTCCTAAACTCTTCCTCTGTGATTCCCAGTGTGGTCCCGGCTCGGGTTTGGCCATGAGATCTGTCTCCTGTGTTTTGGAATGTGTCGGTGCTTCTAGCCAATTCGCCCTCATGCTCATGCTTCACTGGCAACACACTCACACACACACACACACACAAACACACACGCTCACACACAGAGGTATCATAATGTATTGGCTTCTCTGACCAACTAGCCCCAGCCAACAAGCCAATTACACATGACTCTGTTTAGATACACACATTTTAAACAGTGAGCTAACAGATACCAGACAGGTTTTTAAATGGTCCTTTCAGCATCGTGCTCTCTGTTTGTGTGTGTGTGTTTATGTATGCATGTGTAAACCAGCTGTTGGTCCAGTCCAGCTACACCTGGAATTGCAGATAGTTGCCAGCAACTTCTTTGTCCCCTGACCTCCCAACACTTACCACCCCTCCCACCCCACTGAGTCTCTCTTCCCACTACACAACATCATCCAATCTGAGGTGTACATATAACAATTTTGTATCTTTGATCATGACAGTAGGAGTGTGCTTGTTTATGTATCAGTGTTACCTCTGTGTGTGTGTGTGTGTGTGTGTGTGTGTGTGTGCTTTTGTTTTATGTGTGACAGTGTTCCTATGTAGTTACTGCCAGGTGCCGTCGGAGGACAAGAGGCTAAGCCACATCTCTAACCAGTTCGAGAGCTTCCCTATCTCTGCTCACACAGACTGGGTTGCTGGGCACACACACATACACACATACACACATACGACTCCATGCACTCTTGCACAAATGCACACACACACACACACACACACACACACACAAACTCACTGATAGCGGAGCATACACTTACTTCGCATGCACACATGCCTATGCACACTGTTCATGTATATTCCCTTTTTACTGTTTTTCTTTTTCTCTCTCTCTTTCACGTGCGCACGCACACACACATACACACACACACACACACACACACACACACACACACACACACACACACACATTCCCTTTCCCAGCGTGGCTAAAGTAGATTAGTGTGTATAAAGGCTCATAATCCCTGCTGCCTCCCCAGCAGGCAGAGAGGAGCCTGTCCTCCAAATTAGGTTGGCCTCTCTGGGTGATGAGTGGCTGCCAGCAAGGGTCCACTTTATTGTGTGTATGTGTGTGAGTGTGTGTGTGTGTGTGTGTGTGTGTGTGTGTGTGTGTGTGTGTGTGTGTGTGTATTTTTGCATTTGTACATGAGCTGTGAAGCACACATCTCCAGCTGGTGTGTCACTTGTCCACACATAGACACCTACCCAAAGAAAGGACAAAGGAAGATGGCGGTATGGAACCAGTGGCACAGTGTTTAGTTTACTTAGTGCTGTAACTTACTCACTTAGTTGACTATACAAAAGATAAACAGGTATAAACTAACAGCAGGATTTGCTTGCTAAAGGGTGTGTCAGCATGTAATACCCTCTGGCTTAGTCCATTTTTTTGGAGGATGTGTTTAAGTTTTCTGTGGTGCTGTTGCAGATAAAATAAAAACACTTAATTAATGTAAGGTGTTTTGTAATGGTAATAATGTACAGGATATACAGGACATAACTGTAAAACATAGACTCAGTGTGTCCACAGGAAGTTTTGAAATCTCTAATTGGGTTATTGTTTCCTGCAGCAGTTACTGCAGCTAAAAAATCTGATTGTGACAAGCTTTGATGTCAAGCAATGAAAAACAAACTCTTGTTTAAACCTTAATATCTCCTCAATGAAAAATGATGATTAAAATCACCATAAAACCACATTAAAAGGAGTAAAAATAACTTGTAACACAAAGTTATTCAAAGTTAGCTCTGCGTCGTAAGGCACACTGTAAGAGAATGATATCATAATGATATCATCTACACAGGCTGCTGCATCCCGCAGGTCCATCTGGTGTACATAAATGATAGGGTCCCCCCTCGCTGTGTAGTCTAGAGCTGTATGCACTTTGATCTTTACTAAGGGTTGGGCTGTCATAATGTATTTATACCTTCACATCATTTTTCTTTGGTTCACCTTATTGTAAATGTAATTATTTACCGAATTTGCAGCATTTGGTAATTTGACCTCCTGAACTGGCATTGATATAAAGTCCAATGTATTATGGAACAGTATAATGCACATGCACATTGTTAGAGAGGACTTTACTTCTGTATAATGATATGTTTAATCTATTACCTGGTTCATCTCTTTCACTGTCCCCCAGCAATCATATTTGTAACAGTGTCAGCAACACAAATTCCTCTGTACTTGGCAAATAGAGTGAAGCTAATTCTGAAGCTTATTCATCACTGATAAGGTATAAATTATCCTGATTATTATCCTTATTCTTTTGATTTTTACACTTACTGATCTCCATTGGTGCACATATAGCTAATCCAGCCCCAGTGTTTATGATGTTGTGAATGTTGTCCTTCTGTTACCCTCTGTAGTGCTTATCATCATGATTCAGCAGGCTGACTGTTATACCAAGGCTATACTGGCTATGGGGCAGCACTCTTTGGGGTCTTTAGTGTGCTAATAGTGAAGGGCCCATAGGGAAGCACAGTAATTGGTCTTTATTTATGCTGAGTGAAGGCTATGATTAACTAATATCACCCCTGAGTGTATATACACGCACACATTAACACGCATGCGGCACACACGTGCATGCACAGTCACACACACACACACACGCACACACGTACAGATCCCCTTATATAGCATGTGTGGCAGTGAGATTGAGTGGAGAATTGAGTATTGAGCTAATCCCTGGTGGCAGGCTGGAAGCTCTGTAAAGCCACTGACAGGCAATAAAAAAAAAAGGCATATTGTAGTTCACTTATAGTACCACCGTGAATTGCTAGAGGAGGGATGATGTTACCAATATAGTTAATGATTTTGTAACAAATCACAAACTGTGGGATACCAATGTGTCAGATATGCATTAGTTCTTCCATGCTGTGTTCATATATATCAGCATGCAGATTACACTGTTTTGCCCACTGCAGAATGCCATTAAACTGCCATAGGGCCCACAGCATGTCAGTGAGAAAGCAAGGCTGCGTGTGAATGTGTGTGCACATGTGTTTGTCTCTTTCTCTGCCGCTGCTAATGAGCTGAGGGCAGTAAGGCCACTCTTTGTCTTCTGAAGAGACAGACGGTGAGCGGGGAAAGTGGTGCGTGTTGGGCTGCAGCCTACTAAACTTACACACATGACGGCGCGGTGCGTCAGTCATGTTCCGGTTCTGTTGCTCTGCCTCTGCGTGCACCTGCCTGTGTGTGTGTGCGCACATGCTTGTGTATTGCCAAATCCCCACAGAGGCGCTGTTCTCATGTGTTTACTCCTAGTGTAGAAACTGAACACCGGGCTGTAATCAGAGCTGCAGTGAGAGGATCACAACAACAGTGTTCCCTCATTATGGCTCCAGCAGATCACCTTTACCTCCTGGGTGTGTGATTATGGTTCCCCCCGGTAGCCTTACAGGCAGCAGTGGTGCGTGAGGGTGCAGGCAAAGTGATCTGTGTGTGTGTGTGCTTACATAGTATATGTGTACTTTAAAGAGCTTTGTTTATTGAGTTTTTTGGCTCAAACGTGACTGTGTGGCTCTGAAAGGCTTGGTGACTGACATATCAAGAGCTTCCAGATGGACTTGCACTGACACCCATACACACATCCATAGGAATGTGTGTATTGCACACACATAGCTATACAAAAACAAGTTTAGAGTTATCACGTTCATGCTGGGGCTCTACACAGCATATTCAAATTCCTGCATGCAACTGTGTAAGTGAAAATAGTAGCACTTGTAGGAGTGATTGCCCCATGATAAACAGAGATCGAGAAAGAGAAATGTAGTCCACTAAATGTTTTCACACAAATCACCATGTTACCACTGGAATAGTAACAAGACTAATAGTCTTCACCAGCGTTGTGAGGCTGTACTTAGGCACAGTGGTGCTTTGAGCTAAATGTTAACATTGGCAATGTGCGTACAACATTTTCCTGACAATTTCACATCCAGTAGTTGTTGAGATATTTCAATGACCAAAGTGGTGGACCGACATTGCCGTTCCAACAGCCCTGCTGCTAGCATGGCTAATAACTACAAGTTCCAGCTGACTTTATACACACTTCTGTGTAGTCCATTTCCATATTCATATAATATTATAACAAGTATTGAAAGAGCCCCTGCAGCTGGAACGTTGCTTAATTTGTTAGAAAATTTAAAATTTTGAAAAAAGTCAGTGTTGAGTTGAAGTGCATTCTTCCCCAAGCTGCCGCTACTGTTTTTAGAGGCAAATTATTACTCAGGAACTCAAGTTAGGTGCACATCAGTTTCATCTGCTCCCAACTGATTCCCATTATTGAATTAGGATAACTTGGCCCTCCTCTCCCCTTCCCGTCCCTCTCTTGTTATTCTCTTGTTTTTTATATTATTGCATTATCTCCGCCTCCCTAACCCTCCCTCCCTGCTTTATGTGGCCCTGTAATGAGACAGTGACAGATTACCCTAAACCCTACTCTCTCTATCTCTCCCCCCATCTCCCCCTCTCTCACTGAGATACAGGCTTGCAATGAGCTTCAATTTATGAGAGCTGTGTGTGGATGTGCAAGTTATGTATGAAGCGTGTAAGCTTGTAAGCTCAGGTGACGGGGCTATGATATGGTTCATGTGGTACAGATTCTGTTTCTAATCCCATGTCAGACATTTAGTGCCAATTTGTAAGAGAGCTGGCAGGTAGACTAAAACCAGAATCAAACATCAATAGGGCCCGGCATCACAGGGTAACCCAGGATATGATACAATCACAAGAACATTTTGTATATAATAATGATGCTCTCACCTTAATGCCATAATCATCCTGGGTTGTAGGGACACTGTTTTCATTAAATTGTACACCTATTAGAAACACCTTATATATGAATACTGGCCCAACAGTTAAACAGCCAGCTGTAGACAGGGATGCTATGTAACATGTTTAATATTTAGGCCCGAGCTTTCACAGCTCCATGTAAGACTGTGCTGCTGCTGTAACAGGGAATTACACTCAAGCCAATTACTATGTATGATAGTATCATCAGACGGCCTGCTATTGCAATAATATATTGCAAAATATCATCATTAATGATCAGTGGTTGAGGAACATATTCAAATCTTTTTCTTACGTATTAGTTACAACTGAAAGTCTTCCATTGATAATGTTTCTGAAGTAAAAGTATGTAACACCAATATAGAACCAAAAGTAAAAGTATGTATTAATGTGTAAAAGCAGCATTTTATTGTTGCAGTTGGTTGAGGTGGGACTAGTTTTAACTACTCTATATACTGTTGGGTAGTTTAATCTACAATAATGCATAGTATTATATGTTTTGTATGTAAAATCTTAATACATATTAATGTGTCCTTGGGCAAGGCACTGAATCCCAAACTGCTGATGGTTAGGCGCAGTAGCTCACTGCCATTGGTGTGTGGGTGTGTCAGATGTCAGATAGCCATGAACTGGCAGGAAAAAACAAACAAAAAACACACAGAATGTATGATGATATATTAAAATATTGATTATTTGTTGAACCCTTAAACATCTCCAGCACTCAGACACACACACACACACACACACACACACACACACACACATATCATTTGATGTTTGTCCCCCTTTCCATGCGTCTTTCTTTTTTATACCCATTTTCAGTTTCACTCGTCCATTATGTTGATCAGTTGTCTTTCAACTGTTAACGGGTGTTGGAGTGTTTATGTACAGTATGTGTGCACAGCCATATGTGTATGGAAGTGTGTTTGTATGTGTGAGCATGTGTTGGACTGTATATTTGAGAAGAGCTTTAGTAATCCTATTGACAGAGATGAGGCTTTGCTTCAGCTCAACAGCAGCTGTCTAGTTAGGAGCGGCAGGGTCCAGCTCTCTTTAGCTGCGGGGGGGGGGGGGGGGGGGGGGGGGGGGAGTGTGTGTGTGTGTGTGTGTGGCGGGGCGGTCGTCTACATGTTGCTTCCACTCCCGTTGACCTGTGTCACTGTCATTAAAGGCTTTTATATATTTCTCTCTCCTCTGTGTTTCTCATTTTCTTCACCTTTGTATTGTTGTAAAATGCTTTCATGTCATGTTCATGTTAGCCACCTAATTTGTTTGTTCCAAACATTTAATATGTGTTGATATATGTTACCTACGTGCACACACACACTCTACCCCCTCACCCCTGGTTCTGGTCTCACAGTGGTCTGCTCCGCCCCTGGCTCAGTGCTGTCTCTCTGTCTCAGAGCACACATTCATTATCTAATCTTCCTCTATGTTTAATTTACAGCCTGTGCTGCTGCTGCCATATGCTCCTTTTGTCTCTGCCTAGCACACTCTCTGACACACACACACACACACACACACACACACATACACACACACGCGTACAGTGACTGCTGTGTGTAGCTGTGCCTCAACCTTCAGTGTCAGAAAAAAAGCAAAACAAAAACAAACATGCCAAAGAAAGCCTGCACCCACCCCCCTTTAGCAACACTTCTCAACCTTCCCACAAGCTTGTGTTGACACAAACAGAGGTGTGTGTGTCTGATTATGTT
Organism: Lateolabrax maculatus; assembly: GCA_031216445.1. Taxonomy (NCBI): domain Eukaryota; kingdom Metazoa; phylum Chordata; class Actinopteri; order Acropomatiformes; family Lateolabracidae; genus Lateolabrax; species Lateolabrax maculatus. The sequence continues at coordinate 16,727,357 of CM062198.1, forward strand.
TCGGTGTGTGTGTGGTGTCTGCTGTCTGGGCGTTCAGGCGGGGTTGCTCTGAGGAAACAGACTGACCAGTTTGAGGTGAGAGACCTTTATACCGGCTGGTATTTTCTTACTTTTCATTTTTTCCATCATCACTCAATCTTCTTACTTGAATTGCTTCTTTTAGCCCTTTTATGAAACTCTGCATTTCATTGCCTGCATCCTATGAAAGATGTGGTGTGTTTGCATCTGGAGCATGCTTGTTGCTTTGGGTGTCACTCTTTTTTTCTTCCTTGCTTCTCAATATTTTGCACCGCAGCAGCCCAATACGGTAATACTGTATACTGCAAATGTTCTGGTATTTGCTGTATATCTGTGCACAGGGTGAGACAGAGCTGGGATTTCAGACTGTGTGCTCATCCAGGGGCAGCTAATGTAGTGTCACTGTGAAATATAAATGGGCTGAGAGCAGCCGTGCTGTAGATGAGCACTCCCAGGCCTTTTTACTCAGTGCTGCTGTGTGAAGAGCCCCTATCCTTATTCATTTTCATGGCTGTGCAGTCCCGCTATTGACTTAAAGTGCAGCGATGCAACCACCTACTCCGGTGCATTTGGGAAATATAATGAGCTACAACAACAGGAATTTAAATACAGTGGAGTGGTGAGGGCAGGAGATGAGAGAGGGTAACACAAGTGGAGCGAGAGAGTGTGCTTCCTGTTTGCTTTGCTCAGGATGAGAGTGAATTGCTGCGTTGTTCTCCGCTCACTTTGTCCCAGCCGCTGCCATTTTTCTTCCTCTACAGCCCTCTCTCTTTCACAAGCTACTTCCCCTGCTCTCCTGGCCAGTAACACATGTTTTGAAATGACGTATTCACACAGTGAGACACTTTCAGCAAGGGTGTGTATGTGAGAGAGACACACAGAAAGAGAGTTTGTGGTTAGCAGGGCTTTCTCTCTGGCTCCAGAGGCCCTGGCCAAGTCAGCGGTGAGGTTTGGCTCACTTCTCGCAACACTGCACACACAGCCTTGCACACACACACACACACACACACACACACACACACACACACAGTCTCTGTTTCTTTGTCCCTTATACCTCTCTCTCTCTTGCACTGACCCATCCACATAAGTGCTCTTTTATTTTATGTACAGTATGCCCACGCTCTTTGCCTTTCCTGCCCCCCAGGAAGTAGATCACGGCTCGTTTTAATGGTCTGACTGTGTCCCAGGATAAACCCTAAGTTTTTACATAGTGAGATTCTCCCATTACATTACACCGCTACAGTACCCAACTCTTTTTCTCTTTCTTTCTTCCCCACTGCCTCTTTAACACACTCAACACACACAAAAAGAACGCAGTTCCTTTCAGTGCTTAACGAGACAAAGAGCCATTGATTTAGCAGGCAGTACAAGGAGTTAGGAGTGATCGATCTTGTTAAGCCTGTGGACACACTCTCACAAGGATTGGAAGAGAGGGAATGGTTGGGGGGAAGATGGAGAAAAGGAGATAAAGAGAGACAGAGAGGGAGAGATGGAGAGAGAGGGAACACAGGTTGGGAGGTGTGATCAAGAGATAGAGTTTCTTAATATGGTCACAGGGGCTGTGCTGGGCAGCTATTAATGTGGCCTTAGAATACATCACACACCCCAAAAGATCCAGATGGAGATCACTACCAGGTGGGCTGCAATTGACAGTGAAGAGAGGGGGGCAGTGATAGAGGAGAGAGAGAGAAAGTGGGTGATGGGTGGGGGTGGGAGGGATTGAGACGGAGGTAGCGCAGTGATGTATGAAGTCTTGTGGAGTTTATGTGTGTGTGTGTGTGTGTGTGTCTGTGTGTGGTGGGGCATTTTATGGTTAGGCTGAGGTCTGCCTCTTGGGGCCCGCATGTGAACCAGCTGTGTGCATCTTAGTGTGTGTAAATGGGTGTCTTGGTGCGTGCGATGCATGTATTTGTGTGCTGACTCCCCCTGCAAACCACGCTACGATTTTGAGGAAAACGCTAACAGCCACTAGTCCGGACTATTGACTAACAACGAAAGCACAGCACTGGGTGTTAAATACATCCTTAACAGATCAGATAAAGTTTAAACTCTGGTTTGTGGACCTAAATGTGTTCAAGCTATCTGAGCTAAAACATACAAATGCCTCAGTGTATCATTAGTGGGAATCTAGACTGAAAACAACACTGCTTTAAAACAGCGTAAGGTGCTGCGTTGTTGTGGCCGTGTTGCTTAAAGGTATAGTTTAGAATTTTAGAGAGGTTGTTTAAGATACTTATCCATAGTCAGTGTATTATTTACAGATGGCGGTCGGCACATCCCCAGTTTGGAGAAGCAGGCATCTGTACCGACACGGACGAGAAGCAATGTGCTGCTGTGGACGGGGTCTGACTGTAGGTAACACACTGACTATGGATAAGTACTAGTCTGACATCGTCTGCCAGAGCAAATAAAACATGAGCTCGCAAATGTGTCTGGTTCACAGGCTAGATAAGTACCACATACAACCCATCTTTAAAAAAACCAAACTATCCCTTTAAGGTGCTGGTGAGACATAAAATACAATTCAGGAAGTCCAGTGCGAGTAATAGATCCATTAATTTAAAGACTTAGCAGAATACTTGGAGATTTTACAACTCAAGTTATCACAGGTGCAACTGTTTCATCTCAAGGCCCATCAATCGCAAGGTAGACAGTAAAAATATGCTGTTGAAGTTAAAACAAAGTAATTCACCAGGAATGTGCGCTTGCACACGTATGACTTGCTACTGTAGCATCTTGCCGGATAATATCGCATTGCGTTGCGACAAAAGTTGCTTTGTCATCCCTGGTGCATTTGTAGACCCCTAAACTGGTCCCATAATAATTCAAATATATGAGAGGGCTGTGTTGTTTCACGCAGGGCTTAAGTCAGTCTGAATGTGACCTTAGAGTCTATACTACAATTTAAAGACTTTCATAGTGGATTGCTGGTCTGAATTCCAGATCTGAATACAAAATTGAGTGTGAGGAGCTTTCCCTGAACAACTGTTGTCACGATGCCCTTTAGCAAAGCAACCCCCAACAGTTCCAGTAGAGCCTCACAGTGGCCAGCGCCAGAGCAGCATCTCCCAAACTAGGAACTGGCCCACTCCAAAGGGTCACAAGCTAAATCTGTGGATTTCTGAGATTACTTTCCTATAATCTTTGCTTTTAATTTTACCTCCTTGATCCTCAAACATTAAATGAAACCATTTGAGAAGTTTAGAGAGGAAATCATTCTTTAGTGGAAATGCTTGCTTGCTCATAGACATGAAAAAATTCAAAAGGCTCCAACAAACACTTTACACAAGCCAAAACGTTTGTGAATCACTACTCTAGAGAACTGTGGCTGTACTGGGCAGCTTCTAGTTGTGAATGTCACTGTATGGATGTGAATCAAGGAATCATTGGAAAACGGTAAATCAACTTTCCGAGTTAAGTTAAAAAATAGTAGTTAGTCTTTCTTTCCTTCTTTCTTTTAGACTGTCTTTCTGTTTCTCAGTCTCTCTCTCCTGGGCTCTCTGTTGTCATTCCCAGTGCCGCTTGTCATCCAGTGACAGCGAGAGCGCAAGTCATTGGTGAGTGGAGCCTTTAAAGGAAGCCGCTATTTTATGAGCAGACATAAAAACACATGAAGCCGGCGCTGCTTAAAAAGACATCACACTTCCCAAGACAGCCTGCAGAGAAACAGAAAGAAAGGAGGGTTAGGGGTGGTGGAGGAGGAGTCGGGGGTTTGGCTGAGAATGCAACAGCGTACCACACAGAGAGTCAAATAGAAACAAAGCAGCTCATCTTTTCTAGTCTCTTTTCTTTCTTCATTTATATCTCTGCTTTTATTAGGTACAAGCAAGTACAAGCACACAGGCATATGCTGAATGTCTTCAGTGTTAGGCTTAATCATGACTTTAATTTCATATATCCACACACATACTGACACACAAATACAACACGTATTGTACGAGCAACAACTTGAGTGCGTCTTTATAAGCATCACTGTTGTCTGTTTATGTAACAAGGAACTGCAGATTATTTTAGTTTCAACCTTCTCCTGAGTTAATGCTCAAATCTGTGGAGATCTAGTGAGGTGGAGAGAGTCTCTGAGTCATCTTCACTGACTCTTTCACCCCGCTGCTAAGTATCTAAAGACAGAAACAGAAAAGAACACGTGGACATATGGTATGAGGTCAGATGATTGCAGCAGCGTTAGTGAAATGTGTTATCTCCTTATTGTGGCTTGGCTGTGCACTCCCCAAGCAGTTTTGAGTTGGTGATTTGCTGCAGCATGGTGCACCTCCATGGAGCAGAAGCTGGCAGGCGGATCCGAGAGGCCCATGGAGACAGAGATCTGCCCAGGCCAGGGCCGTCCGACTGGCCTGGGGTTTGGAAGCCAGCCCCTTCTCACCATGGAAAACTTCCACAGTTACTGGTGCACAGCTGAGCCCGAGGATCACTGGCTCTACAACCGATGTGCGCTGTCGTGTATATAATCATCTGCATCTTGTCTATGAGGCTCACAAATATCCCTGTCGATGAGATGTGTGACATTAGTTAACGCCTTTCTTTCTGTAGGTCAACATTCACTGTATGGGTTAAACATCCAGCCTAGTCTTTAGAGCGAGGAAGAGGTAATGACATGAATACAAACCAGTGATTCTTTGAACTTAACAGGACCTAAATGGGTCCTCTATATGTTTGATGAGTCTATACATGATAAGATTGATGGTAAGAAGCATGTTTTGATAAACCATCACAATTAGATACTGAATTTCCCATTTGGTGAAAAGGTATAAATGACTGACTGCATACTATACTTTAGTACTCCACTGATTTTTGTATTGCGTTGCTTTAATATTGTCAGACCTATGATGGACAGTTAAAAAAAAGGATCACAGTCAATGCAGCAGAATCTGATAAAGTATATTGTATTTTTTATTTCATGCATTTTTCTGGTGCCTACATTACCCACAATGCAACGTGACCACCAACAGTTTGGTTGGAGATTCGGGTGTGTCATCGTAGTAGCGGCTAATGTAGCCTCGACAGAGATGAGGAGGGGTCAGGGGTCTGGTAAGTTTGCCCTGCCACAAAATCAGTGGATTTAGCTTTAAGGCAATGGGAAAGGCAGTTTTTGGCCTTGCATCTTTGTATCTTCTGATAAATGACGTAATTCATTTTTGCCACTTTTGGGGGTCTACACTTCTCCCAACTGTTTTTTTTTTTAGGGCAGTGTCCTGGTTTAGTTTATTTATAGCTTACCTGCTTTAAATGCTCTGCATATATGCACAAAAATAGATGCACAAATACACACCTGCTGTCTACATTAACTAAAACACATGTACAAATCTCTCTAAATTTCTCTTAAAACATGTTCCAGACCAGCAGATGTAATGCAAGAAGAACCAGAATTTAATTTAGTCAAATGAAAATGGTTCTTGCAGGCATGTATGTATGTGAAATTGTGATCATGTGATGTCGGTGGCTGTCTATTGGTTATCATCATCGCAATTGGAGGCTTGACACGGTGATGAGTGTTTAAGCATTAACCATGCATGGGTGCATAGCATGTGCACACACACAAACACACCTAAGTCTCTCACAGCTGTTAAATGTAACACACACACACACACACACACACATTGTGATAAATCCATCATGGCCTCTGTGTCCCATTCTGCCAGCTGCTCACTGCACTGCTACTACGTCTGTCTTGTTGCTAGGATACATACACACTCAGGGAGTAGCTCACCCCTTGTCATACACATTCTGTTTGTGCCCATACGTTGCCAAGGTGCCACTTAGTGTACACACACACACAAACGCACGCACACTGAATTTCATGTGGCCCTGTATACACTACAGTAAATCAAGAGAAGAAATTCTCCACTGGTGTTATCTACAGTATCACAGTTTTTTTTTTTTTTTTTTTGCAGCTGGGGAGCTTCCTTCACATGTTGGTGTAATTTTTTTAGTTTTTAATACCAGGCCTTCGTAGCAGTGCCCAAATTAGTTTAATATCATTTTAATTGATTTGAAAATGGGATTTGATGTCACGGCGTCCCCCTCTTGTTTGCTCTGAACTCCCTGGACAAGAGGGGGCAGGATGGAGGGCACATTGCTAGTGCACAAGCACCATTAGAGGGCGCTATCTCTCTATTTACCTCATTGCTGTAATAATGAAGCATCACTTCCTCCTCAGCACCAAGGATACCTTGGCAGTAGCTCCCTCCTCTCTTCTCTCTCTTACCCTCTCTGCTTGGCCCCCCTCTGTTGTCTTTTTATCTCTACCTAAGCCTGCCTCTCTGCTCATCCCCCACCTCCTCTTTTCCCCCCTGCCTCCCTCTTGGTTCCCTACCTTCCCTTCCTTTGCATCCTTACCTGCCTCTCTCCTTACCTCCTACGTCATCTTCTTTTCAATTCTCTACCTGCCTCTCTTTTAGTCCCTTACATCGCTGCCAATTCTTGCCCTCTCTCCTTTTCCCCCTCCTTCCCCTTCCTCTCCTCTCTCAATTTCCCCCTTCCTATCTCACATTCCCGCAGCAACAGCAGATGAGATTCCCCTTTACAGAGCCTCCCTTCCCTGCCTCCCTTCATCTCTTCCGTCCTCCCTCTCTGGCTCCCTCCCTCTCACTCCATGCATTCATCACTCTTGCCCCTCAGGGCTTTGTTCTGCCTTAATCAGGAGCTTAAGTGTTGCATTCTCACCCAGACAATGCCTGCCATTCAGTCTGGGCCTGTGTAAATAGGTGTGCCCTGTAAGTGTGCCAGCGGGCATGCCATGCCAGCCTCGCTGCGGTAGTGGTGATCCACCATAGCCCCCTAGCTACAGGAGGCACTGCTCCACACACATACACTCACAAACATACACACAAACTAACAGCAGCAGGAGGTGGAGGAGCAGAAACTTACTGAAGGTTGCCTTTGAAGTGCTGCCATACAAAGGCATCGATGGCCAAAGCAGCACACACAACACAGGCATACGCACATGGGCACAAACACTCTTCTTCAAATGGAGTGCAAGGAGAGGCATTCTTTCCATAATCAGCCATGTGCCTCCTGTCCTTACTTGGCCATTTCCTTTTCATTTCCGCAGCTTGCGGTCTTGACTTATCTGTATTATTTGTGTTTGGTGGTAGAATAGCAGAATACTGACTAGAGGGTTATGTGTGTAGTGGCTGTAGGAGACCAGCAGCCTATTTCTTGGCCACCTGGCATGCTCTTTCTAGGAGGCACTATAGGCCTCTACCCAGCTGGATGATGCTTGCTGTCAGACTGGTGTGTCACATCCAGGCAAGCCAGCTTCTTCCCAACACCCGACCATCTGTCTGCATCCATAATGGCGCTCTACCTGCAGATAGAGAAAGACAGAAATTGGGAGAGGTTGAAATGCATTCCGTATGTTGGAAAGAGAGAAGAATGCATATACACACAAAAAAAGGCTGGCAAGCATAGTGTGCGTGCAATTTATGCACAAACCAAAGCTCAGAAGTGCACATCCACCTAGCCTCTGACTGTATATCCATATCGACTTACAACTTACAAAGAGAGGGACAGCCGGAGGGAGAGAGAAGATAAAAGGAAAAGGGGTGGACAGACACACAAACGTGCTGTAGGCAGACGGCAAGTGACACACTCGCCCATCCTATCTATCCTCCTCAGATGGCCATTTGGGCTTGTTAATCTATCGCCTGGTAACAGAGACAGCCTATCAACAACAGCCACGCCCCTCTGCACATGCTCATAGAGAGGGGCTCATTTGGATCTTTGAAGGGAAAATGCGCACACCACACCAAAATACACGCGCACGCACGCACACACACACACACACACACACACACACACGCACACACACAAAACTCCCCACAAATCCTGGCCTGTCATTGCTCTCCATTGTTTGGCTGCGGTTGCTTTCTCCTGGTGTGACTGCCAGCAGATGGCTAGCACTGAGCTGTCAGAGTCAGCCTGTGGCCCACACACAGACACACACACACACACACACACATACCCCACTCCCCCCACCCCCGCACACACACACACAGAAATACCACTCATACAAAGAGTGTCTTATTGCACACAGAACATATGCACAGTGTCCGCTGAATTGCGCTAGTATTGGCTCTATAACGCTCTAGGTCTGCGTATACTTCGGTTTAAACAGTACATACAGTATAGTTTGTGTCACACTCTTTTATTCTATGCTGGTGTTCCACACACACACACACACTCACACACACAGGCTCCTGATAGACTGTGGAGCTGCTCAGCTACAGGTGCCCCTCATGACCCCTCTCACTGTAATGACTGTGTAATCTCATAAAAGAGCCGCCTTACTGCATTAGCATGTGTAAAGGCCATTGTGTTTGTGTGTGTGTGTGCCTGTGCATAAGTAACTGTTTTGAATCTTTCTTCTGCAGCCATCCATTGCATCTGTGTGTGTGTATATGTGTGTGTATGTGTGTGTGTGTGTGTGTGTGTGTGTGTGTGTGTGTGTGTGTGTGTGTGTGTGTTTCACAGTGATTCGATATGTGTAGAAGCAGGTGTCAGGCCTAATGGAGTGTGTCGGTGCAGTGTAAAAGCAGCTGCTGCGGCCCGGGGTCGTCCAGAGGTGAAAGGTCAGGGTTGGGGGTGAGGAGTCGGCTGTAGCTACATGACATTCCTCAGCTGACTAATCATAGCTCTGATGAATGGCTGCAAAGTGGCAGCTGGTAGACAGGAGGCGGTGTGTGTGGCGGTGTCAGAGGAAGATACCGGGAAGAGGATGGAGAGAAGAGAAGGGAGAGGAGGGGAAGAAGGGGGGGGGTTGTTAACGGGTGGGGGTCTATACATTGCAACTAATCACACACACACACATTCACACAAGCAGGCAGGGCAAGTATTGACTGCACAGGCCTGTGATCCTGAAGGAGCTGTACATCAGAGGAGACAAGCACAACAACACAGGCTTTTGTCAATGTCTGAAACTCCACACATATGCACAAAACCTCGACGCGAACCCGACGGCGCACATGCAAGCATCGTCATCCTCTCTCTTTCTCTCTCTCACACACACATGCACGAACACACGCATGCACACACACACACACACACACACACACACACAGTTTGTTGTGTCTGCAGAAAGCTGAGACTAATGACAGTCTTTGTGTTGTGTGTGCTCACTCAGCTGCCCCCTGGACACACTTTACTCACCCAGCAGAAAACAGCCCTTTGTGCTTCTCTCTCTCCCTCCTTCTATCTATGTATCTCTCTCTATCTTGTTCTCGCTGTCTCCCCACTTTCTTCTCCCTCTGGAGAATAGAGTTGTTTTGCTGTGCTCTGCTGTATATATTACCTACTGTATATATTTTCCTGGGGCCTGACAACAGATATATGAGTGCAGCAGTGCTTTTGGCTGACACCAGCCTTTCACATTTACCAGTAAATTGAGCAATAAAGTCTGTACATAAAAAATGACATTTTGATACAAATGTAGTTAATATTGAAGATGTTCGTATTTACACTGCACCTCTGATATGATGCTAAATCATGGTAAATAAAACGGAATTACAGTGAGTTTACAACTACTGTATACTTCAACTTGGCAGAAAACTATGAGAGTAACGAATATGTACCAACGGTAATGAAAATGCAATGAGGATTGTTTCGCTGTGTCAGGATTGCACCTTAAAAGTGACTTGACATCGTTTTGCCCCTCTAACTATCCAGTATTTATTGAAACCGTATTTCACCTGATTGTACAGGATATTATTTGGCTACTTGAGTCAGTTAAGAAAACATTTTGTTCTAGTCTGTTTTTGCATTACTTGCCATATATGTATTACTCTTATGATTTCAATTGTAGATCATTATTTTTTATCTTAATCTTAATTAGTCTGTTTTATATTTTTGTTATTTAGTTCTGTCTTGGCCAATAAATGTTTTTATCTTAGAGAGGCTCTTTCCTTATAAAGATAAAGATAAAGAATTTGGCAGTTGTCTCAAACTAATCCCTCATACTTCTAAAAACAGTTGTCTGCCACAGTTATAAAAGGAACGGTGGTCTCCACCATTCCTACTGTGCCACAAATCATCGAGTGATGTCAAAATAGGTGGTAAAATATTTTGCAGTACTCTGCCCTGTGTCTGTGTTAGAGGCTGATGGAAAACTGTTTACTTCTGTCACATCAAGGTGGCTGTTCATGTCTGTTAAATAAGGCATTTTACACAAACACACACATGCAACTGTTTTCTTCTTCCATCCCTACCTTTGATTTGGTAACCACAATGAGCAGCCTCTCTGTCTCTGTCAGCGTCTCTGCCCATCCACTTATCTCTCCTCCTGATTTGTATCCCTCTATCTCTCCTCTGCCTCCTATCTAAATGCCATCGAAAAGAGAGCGGAGTGCAGCAGAGATTTCTGTTTATAATGTCACAGTGCTGCCCAGAGGAGTGTTTTATATTGACCCAAGAGTCTATCTCCAAACCAGCTTTTCTTTCTTGCTCTAGCCACAAGCAGTGCACACGACATACATACTGTCATTTTCAGGAACAGTCTAGAAGCATACAGTGGAAAACAAACAAAGGTGAAGTAATAGGTTCACTTCTGTGATTTACTAAATGTAAAATTAATTGATTTATTAATTGTATGGTCATGGGCTGAAGGCAATTACACATCATTGCCAGGTTGACCAACAGGGCTTATTACTAGTACTTCTACCACTACTGCTAATAATAGTAATATAAAAATATGCAGTTCTACTCTTAATTGCTCCATACCTTCTTCAGTCACACACAAACATGAAATTGCTTGGTACTGGACTGATTCAGGTGCATCCTGAAATCCTAGAGGAACTGGAAGACAAGCACTGTGTGTGTGTGTGTGTGTGTGGGTGTGTGTGTGTGTGTGTTTGCGTGTAGTTAGTGCTGCACTGAAAAACAGACGGTCAAACGGTCAGCTTGTTTTTGCTCTGACAGCCGGGCCAAGCAGGAAGAAGCCAATCGATAGCACTTACCCTCTTCCTGTTAGAGTTCCCAACAGACTTGGGAGAAGGGCACAGCCCTGCAGTCGTCACAAGCTGTGTGTGTGTGTGTGTCTTTGCGTATACATGTGACTACCTGTCTGCACACACTTTTTGTGTTTAAAGCATTGTGTGTTGAGGTTGAGTAGGATTGAGTGTAGTTTATGTATTTGGAACCTTAGCCCAAGGACACACTGTAGTGCCACGATGGAGTTTTTCTCTTGATTTATTGACATTCATCTTGTTCTTCTCATCTAACTTCAGGTTTAATCTAAGCCTTGATTCAAATAACTGTTTGATGACCTTGAATTTGAATTTTGAAGATGAACTAAACAGGATAAAACAGACGGCAGTAAAAATCACACTTATTCATACAGATATATGCAGTTTTATTGTGGAATTGTTGTGTCGTCCTAAATCCCTGGTCCTGTTCTGTGTACTATGCCTTGAAGGGTGGGAAGAAAAAGTGCCCTACAGGGATCAATAAAGTATCACACTGAAGCACCCATGCATCCTGTTCCCGGGGACAAACCAACCCAGGAAGTGGCACAGTGTTTACTGTGATACATATAATGTGGTGCTTCCCTTCCTTTGAGCTCTGCTCTCAATCAGGATGCACATGTTTTACAACCATGACATCACTGTCATTTGAAGGACAGGATGAAAGTGAGCGCTGAGGTCAGATCATCGCCCACTTTGGCTGATCCCCTGACCTCCAGTATCCTATACTGCTTGCTTGAGTTTGCTTTATCTTGCATGCTCACCATGCAGGTGTGGCTGGCCCGAAAGCCTACTGCTGATTCAATCGGAATCGTATTAGCAATTATAATGTTTGCTGAGGTATTTCTTTGGACAAGAGATTGAAGCTAATTCTGGCTCGCTCCAAGGTCATGTCCAGCATTAGTTCCAGTGTTTCAGTTAAATTATGCCTTTGTTGTTAAGCTGTGTTGTTATGGGGAAAGGCAGGTTGAATAATATGCCAGGTGAAGAATTGTTATAATATTTAACATTTTGTCGGTTAGTATTCCAGCTGTGTGTGTATATATGTTTGTGCATTTTTTACCCATGCAGCCATGCAGGCAATCAAATAAGCAAGCCCAATTGTTTTTCTCAGTAAACATTAAAAGTATTTTACAAATCTCAGCCTATATTAAAAAGGGAACTTGCTAAAGATGGCTGATAGTTAATAGGTGTTAATATGAATCTATTTCTGTCTTTTATTTTATTTTGCTTATCCACCTGCCCTCAGATCAGCCTCAGTGCGATGTCTGCTTCTGTCGGGCTACCTGTCCTTCTGCCCTTGACTGACCCAATCCTGACCTGTGTTTGGGCCCTGGGCCTCCTCGTGGCTACTGTATGGTCTTGTGTGTGTTTGTGTACATATGTGTGTGTTTGAGTGTGGGTGTGTGGCCAGCACAGGGCGGTGGGGGGTAATTTGAGCCCAAGGCCAGGACAGGACTGCTGCAGAGTCTATCCAGGCAGAAAAAGCAAGACATGGGAGCTGCAGGGTGGGCAGAGAGAGAAGGAGAGAGAGAGAGAAAGAGAGAGAGAGAGAGAGAGAGAGAGAGAGAGAGTAATGGACAAAGAGTAGCAAGGCTCTTTTCAACTCTGTCTCCGTGGAAGAGAGATGTCAGTCTGTGTCAGTTCGCTCCACTAACCAGCCTGTAGCAGGAGAAACAGATCCCTCCCTCCCTCTCTCTCACACTTACTTGCTTTCTCTCCCTCTCGCTCCCTCCCACACCATTTCTATCTACTTTCTTCTCTCATATCTTTTGGTGATATCTTTTCTGCCTCAGTTGAGAGAAGCAGAAACCCTCCACAGCTCAGGGGAAAACAGCAAGACTAAGTAAAAGACCAAGCAGTGAACCAGTCATCTCAAAATGGCAGGCAATGTATAGTGCAGGTCCTCTCCTGATCACACTTCGGGTGAGTGAGAACGGGCCGCTCCAAATGCTGTAGAGTAAGGCCCTGAAGGCAGGGCACACTGCCGGCTCTGCTGCAGCGTTTTCCTCAGTGCTTTGAGGAGGGCAGCACACAACTCTTCAAACACAGAAGGGATCAAATCTCCAAATCCCCTGGAAATGTCAACCGCGTTTGAGGAAATGTCAGTAGAGCTGAGAACACACGCAAACATACGTCGGCCCAAGCTTTCGCACACACAGGCACTCGCACTCAACACCGTGGCAAGAAAGGCAACGTGATATAGGGCAGTCACGTCCTGTGGGTGAAATCAGCTTTGTCTCCTTCATTTTCCCAAATCTCAAGAGAGAATCACTGTGTGCCTCTGGAGGTTTTTATGCCCAATTATGTTGAAGTTGTAATCTGTGGCATTCTCACATGAATAATCATCTGCTTTGCAATTCTCTAACATTAAATTATGTTACATAATAGTGATTCAACTGGTAATGGCAATGTTGTGAGGAGAGAACAGCAGCTGGACTTGGCACAAGAGGAAACTGAGTAATACTTACATGATTTGATGAAGGTCTTTCAAAGGTCTCTACTCAGTCTTAGTTGACTCTTCAGTTGTTTGTTAAGGAGTATTTCATTAAATTATAATTTCCTGTAGTAACCAATGATGGTCCTCAGTCTCATCATCTGATCTCATCTGCAGCCACTGACATCATCCTGTGTTCCTATTGATCTACCCTCACCCCCGCTGACTAACTTATCGACATCCTCAAGTGTATTTCCTGTCTAGACTGTCAGCAGTGTTTATGGATGGCCTTGCCCCCTAGTGACACACACGCACACACACATGTGCTCCCACCTCCTTTTCTTATCGATGTATCCTTTTGCTTCTGACTCCATCCTCCTCTTTAATGAATGTGGTAGGTGTTGAACCGCAGATGTTGTTCAGAGCTCAAGTATCGACGGGAACGGCTGTGACGAAAGAGCTTGTCCCTGGAGAGGCCCAGGTTAGGTCACAATGAGTGTGTATGTGTGTGTGAGAGAGAGTTATTGTTAGAGGGCTGCATGTGTTTCTGGGTGATGTGCATGTGTAGCAACCCATCACTCCCTGTGTGTCACTACTAGGAAGTGGCATTGAGTCCAGAGCAGGGCTCTGGTGCGCAAGACGGTGTCAGTGCTGCTTCAAGAGGTTGACAGGTGAGCGGTGGGACAGGCAAATGACTAGAGAGATTGTGACTGTCTTGATTGACAAGCCGCTCTCTCTAAGACAATCATATGAGTACACAAACATTCACACTTTTCCCTGTGCACGCCTGCAGGGCCTCCGGTTCTGTTTATCTGCAGCCTCATATCAATATCGGCACTCGGCTGCTAATGTCTTGTGATCCTTTGAGGGCACACAGTACTCCACACTGCTGTGTGATTTCTGCTGGCAGGCTCTCTCCATGTCCTGCAACATCATCCATTACCAACGTCCTCCTTACCGATTAAAGGAGATAATGCTGAACTGTGGAATTAACCTCAATTAGTACTACCTCTCTAGATCTTTCTCATTTCACCTCCTGACTCCTGCACTGCATCTTACATTTCCCTGGTCTATTCCGGCTCTATTCAGAGGGCATATATCAACATGAGTGTGCATATAAACTCAAGCACACAGTTCTTAAATTTAAGCAATAATATAGCTTTTTAGTTTTCATTTAGCCTACTGTGACATCAAAGAAGAAATTATTTCTTAATTTTAGCAATGCTAGTGGCATTGGTTGGCTCGTTTCTTTGGTCAAAACTTAAATATCTCAACAATCAAACATCATCAAACGGATTGCCAAAAAAAGATTCTTCCTCTAGCCGACTTTCTTGATGAAGTAGAATTTGCAGTTTTGAGTGAAATAACCAAAGCCTCACAGAGCTGCTAGCGTGGCTGGAGACTTTTAACCCCTTTTACACTGGACAAAAAACCCACTAACATCTGGCTTTTGTCTTCAAAGGGACGGGAAAGTACATTTTCCGGTGTGATGCTATGACTATTGGAATGACTATTGAACAGTTGTTCCAAATTAGTCGGCATAGAGTTTGAAAAAAGAGACTGGAGTAAAAGACATAAAAAGTAACCACCGAAAAAAAAAAAAAGGCTCATTCCAGATGAGCCAGGCCAGACCTTCAATCACAGACGATTGCCGCACAATCCACGCCGGTTAAATTTGTGTCCGACTTTGCCTCCAATAGAGGCGACTGCAGTTTTTATAGCCAGGCGCAGCTGATCTCCACCACCTGGCTGTCGCCTGATCAAAGAGCTGAATGGCTGAATGAAGGTTTATTCTGTTAACAAACATATCTTCTGTGGTTGATAATGATAATAATAATAATAATAATAATAATGAAGGTTATTTATGTCACACTTATAGCAATAACAAAGTGCTTTCAAGGCAGACATGAAAAGAACAAAGGATATAATACAATGCCAGATACACAAACTTTTCCACATATATAATTACAAACAAATATAAAGAAATCAATAAATAAAGATTATAGGAAAGTCTAATTAAAACTTGATGACAACTTTTGTTAGCCAGATAAAATCGAGAAAACCCATTAAAAGATGAAAGTGTTTGGAACTGTATCTAATTATGTCACTATGTCCCTTATATCACTGAAGGAAAGTCATCTCATGTCGTCATAATTGTTGCTGTTCCTCCCCGTGTGTAGCCTGTATGTACTGCTGCTTTCTACTGTAATGTAATGTCAAACATGACACGCCAGTAAAAAAAACAGAAAGGTAAACTTGTCTACTGGCCATGGGAAAGGAGTTCATCGCCTAGCGGGATTACCTGCTTTAAAAAACCTGCACATACGTGCTAATTTTGGTGTAAAAAGGGAATTAGTCTTGTTAAGTTCAGAACTATTTGATGGTTGTGCCCACAGTAACAGTCTGTTATGTAACATGACATACTGTGAGTTACCATGCCCCTCCCTTATGAAATGGGCATAAATGAGTCATTTTAGAGCAATGATGGCAACAGCTAAATGTGTACCATCAAATCTTGGCATCCCAGCTAGTTCTTTAAGGCCAGTATGTTGAGTGTTACTCTCCACCATCTGTTTTGTTGGATGAGAGAAGCAACAATATTTCAGTAATTAAATTATAAAGGCTCATGGTCCTGACCTAGTCTGAGCAGTTCAGACACTTCGTTTCCTCTCTATATCCTTCTCCCTTCATAAAAAAGCCCCTCACATGTGCACTTTTACTCATTAAAGAAAGAAGAGGGGAATAACAGACAAAGACGAATGGAGGCTGAAAGAGAGAATGAGACACAGAAAGGGTTAGGAAACCTGTAGGCATGTGTGTTGTGTATGTTTTCTGGAGGAGAGGTAATCCCTAGGCTCAGACACGACTATTTACCTGCAAGTTTTGTTTTGCTTATACCCGACGTGTTAGGAATACAGACTGGGGAGGCACACCCAACACGTCTGAGGAGAAAAAAGATAAGTAGGGAAGCTCGACAAAGCAAAGAAGTGAATATACCCAGTCTAACACACACAAACACACTCGCATGAGAATCCCAATACTTACAGCCATAGCCATTACAGAGAGTGCGTGGGAGAGGCGGATCGTTAGCTTGAACAAAGGCTGAGTTTATTGTTAAGTGAGGTCTGTTTAAATGGTTTTAACTGCTGGCGTGGCGGAGGCAGCTGTCTGGGCTTGAACAGAGGGCAAGTAGGCAGGTCTGAGAGAGGCAGTTGAAACAAACTTCCAAACTTACCCTGACCAGCAGGTGGATTTACATATAGGCCAACAGCCAAAACAGTTGCCGGTTTTTGCGTCACAGCTACTGTTGTGGTCTGGCCACTCTGTAACTGTAGGAAGAGGCATTGACACGACATGATGTTCGCAAACACCTGCCTGTGTGTGTGTGTGTGTGTGTGTGTGAATGTAAGCACACAGACATGCATGTGCACACGCATATACACACACTCAAAAAGAAAAAAGAAAAAAAAAAAGCACTAACTACTTCCCCCCTGGCTCCTCATGAGAAGTCATTAGGAATGTGTCTGTGTGTTTTATTTTTAGCAGTGTGTGTTTAGGAGGGGTAGCGGAGTCTCGTCAGTTTTCAGGGCCCTCCTCTGCTCTGTCGCTCTGTGTCTCTGTCTCCGGCTGAGAGCTATGTATATTTCATAAGCCCAGGGTGCCTTTTTGTCTTAAGATGCGCAGCACCTCCCCTGACTGTCTCTCTGCTACTCGTCAATGAAGGGAGCCATCACAGCCTCTTTTAAACTCTCCCCCACTTCTCTCTCTTTCCTCGCTGACAGCCACCCTCTGTTTCTCCCTCTGCTTTTCATGGTCAGCTTGTCTCTCTCCTGAAGGCTCATCCCTCTTTCCTCTTTCAGCTGTGGAGGGGAGCAGAGTAGAGCACATCCAAACAGACTTGGGCTGTCAGAAAAACTCTTTCTCTCTGTCTGTCCTTCTCCGTCTTTGATTCTGTCTGTCTGTCTGTTTTGCGGCTGGGAAGGGACACTTCTTCACCCAGCGCTGAATCCCCTTTGGTTGTTGTCTTTTTATAGCAGAAATCTGAGTGCTGTGACAGCAGCTAAAAATGGTTGCACCAATGATGGGCTACATCAGCAGTTAATTGCTATATTTGTACCATCAGTGTCTTTTCACTGTTTAAATTTGATTATTATGTCAATATTGCTGTTGTAGCCCCACTGATGGCAGGACATTTTTGTTCTGTAACATTTTCAGGGCACTTCGTAGTTAGTGTAGCAAAATCAGAATCTGTATCTTGAGTTGTTGGTAATTAGAGTAGTGGAGTTGTATAGAAGTCACTCATTGATTCGGTTGGTGTTAATTAACTCCACCTCAATTTCAAAAGGACATTGTAGTGCAAAACTTCTCCCCTTCATTTCTTGTATGTTAATTACCTCTTTATATCTTTCAGGCTTGTACTGTGATTGAGAGTGCAGCTGGAGCCAGTAAGGAGGTGGACTCGGGGCCTTCGCAACTTGCAGGTGACAGCACTCCTTCTTACCCAGTGACCTTGGAGCCAGAGAGAGCTGATCCAACTGAACGCCCACTTTCCAGTGAGTATGCCAGATGACAGTCTACAGTGTTTTGTGTTTTAAGCGTTGTCTTGTATGGGTCATGTTTTACTCTCCTCTCCTCTGTCTTCATCTTTTTTACTTCTGTTTTAAGCCGTTGCTGTGGCTTAAAATAATGCGGGCTGGTTCACATTAAAGGTGCAGTAGGTAAGATTGAGAAGAGAGTGAACTTTGCTTGAGAATTTTAAAGAGTACTTCCAGGTCCCTCCCACTCCCTCCCTCTCCACTGCGCTTCAGCTCTGCCTCCGAAGCCCCTCCCCCCAGAGGAGGCTGTCATGTATGCACAGCTAGTAGTCCCCTCTGAGCGACCAGGGCCGAACAGTCCGCTATTTTTCTCCCCTCAGCAGGCTCACCGCCGCCGGTCTGCAGTGCCACTCTGTCCTGGTGTGACCCGGAGAGCGAGCACTGCGGAGCAGACAATGTCCCGTTGTTTATTCCACTGTGGAACAGGGGCTAACCTGCTAGTATGTTACCTAATTATTGTGTCATTTGTGGTCTGATAAACAGTAAATTCTTCAAATTCAGTGCCCCATATTGCTATTTTCCAAGCTACACATAATACAGCCTCTGTGCTTGACTCAAACTGTTAACCAACATGATGAACTATACTCCACACAGACAGAAATGTTGTTTGTTTCTCAGCACAGAAGGTATTGAGCTTGACTGAGTGATAGCATGCATGGGGGCTGATCATGCGAGGGGGGCTGATCAGCGTGTGCACGAGCAGTGATTTACACTGCGTTAGAGACTCCTCCTGCTTTGATTGGTTGTTTTCATTTAGGCATGGTGGATTTCTGCAGATGCCATTAGGAGCAGGAGGAGCCAGAGGAACCAGATTTTTTTTTCTCAGATTATCTGTCTGTGTATGGTGAAAGTTTCAGCAAATATGACAAAAAGTTATTTTTATAAAAGTTACCTATTGCACCTTTAAATTGTTTCTTGATCTTATCACTTTGTGTGGCCACAACTGAACATACAATTGTAAATGCTTTGGTTTAGCCTTCATCATTCAACTACTAAGAATAAGCCATATCCTCTGAATAGATATCTCTTCACTGAGCAGGCATCTTATCCCTGCTTCCTTTTTCCTGTATGAGGTGTCCTCCTGACCCTTCTGTGTGGCAAAACAGGAAGCACTGAGACCCCTGGAGTGAATGAGATGAGGTCGGAGGCGGCTCTAACACTCAAATTGAAGAGTGACAAAAATTCTTTCTCAGGCTTGTACTGCCATGTCTTCTAACACCTCATCCTCTTGTAACTCTTCAACCACACACCTCCACCACCATTGTATTTTATCTATATATACCTACATATACCCACAATGAACTTTTCTTTTGGCATTACAATGGTCAACCTATAAAGTACATTCTGCTGTGTGAGACCAAAGGAGTTAACAATGGCATCCAACACTGACATTCGTCAATGTTCACACACAAATGCACAAGCCTACACACCATATCAAACTCTTTTTTTTTTCTTTTTTTTTTATTACTCTGAGCAATGGATTGTTATGGATTATGGGCTTTGCAGTCATTTCACTCTTTTGACTGGCAGTAAGGTGTTCAGCCAGAAAAATGAGTAAGCAAGTTGTTGGGTTGCTGGTGAAAGAGAGGATGGTAGTGATAGAGTGAGACTGAGAAATGAGTTGGAAAATGTCATGATGAAGCAGGCACGGACACAAAAAATAAGAGACATGTGCGTGTGTATGTGTGTGAGTATGCCCTGGGGGAGGCCATCACTACAGTGAGTTTTGGTGCTCAGTGCGTTTATGTGGAAAGTGCTGCTGTCTCCTCTTATCAGTGTAGCTGGACTGCCTTTTCACTGTGTATCTATTCCCTCTCTCTGTAACTCTTCCTCTCATTTTTACACAAACATTTACACTTATAAACACAAGAGTTTTGCAAATGTAATTTTCTTAACTCTTAACTCTCTTGCTCGCTTCTCTCTCCTGCTCAGGCCTCTTTTCTCTAAGGCTATTTCTGTTTAGCCGTGGGGGCCCCCCTGTCGTTTACAGAAACTCATCTCAAGCTCTCTTTCGACTAGCTCGACCACAACACACACAAATGCACTTGGTTAAACAGTCAAGTCAATACAAAGGGGGACTGCACATCCACAGACACACACATGTACGTTCCTCTCAGTGGTCTAGTGTGGGTTGAGATCAGGGTTTTCATGAGTTATTTAAGCGCTTTCCATCATGCGTGTTGCACTGCGGCTCACACTGACATGACACGGCCCATTTCCTCTGCTCAGGCTAGAAACGTGACATAAGACACGCTTGCGGTGTTCACACAGAATGGAGTAGAGAGGTGCACGATCAGTCATGATCTGTTGGGTTTAAATCATTAAACTGGCCCCTATGCAACAGCTAGAGAGGCTGATGATTTGAGACATCTGATGTTACACTGCTGTGTCCACTGCAGTCTACTCTGTGCTGGGTTTTAAGTGTTAGTGTGTGAATATCTAATGACTTCATGGTCACAACTCTAATTTAAATGTTTGGTTTGACTCATGGTTTATAGTAGAGAGAAAGGGAGGCAGTGTGCTTTCACACTGCATTGTCGTCTTAAAGATGTTGGATGTGGGTATTTGTGAATGTCAGTATGTGTGTGAGAGAGAGAGAGTTATGGAGATCTATAATAAAATTCTGAAATATAATCAGATCAGAAATGTTTCAAAAATGGAGGCGAGATCCCCATTTGTCATCTCAAATGTCCTAACATATTGCGGTCCATCAAGACCCCCTATCAGACAGGAAACAGACTAGATTGGGAGGATGTGACATCTGGGCTAACCACAATAGGCTTCAGGCCCATGGACCTGTGGACACGTTCTATGAACACTTCACATACATCAGCAGTCGCTCAGGCTCAAAACAACCACAACCACAGTCAATACATCACTGTTAGTGGTAAAGGAGCAAGGTGAACCTCCCTGCTCTAATGTCTGCACAGCTTTGTAATGGGGGGAGAGACACAGAGGACTAACATAAAGGGCAGAATATATGGTGAGGATATTTGTACCATTATCCTCTTCTTTGTCTGCATTGTTATAGCATCTATCACTCTTGCCTCTTGTGTGAATTTAACATTTGTTTTGTTCCCTTCGACTGTTGCGTTGTCTCTCCTCAAATTTGTAATACTTGAGCAAATACTTTCAGAGGTATGTATGTTTATGTTTGTGTGTACATATGTGTGTGTCTTGGAATTACACATGCTGATGATGTGATTGCCATGAGATAAGCTGTGAGTGTGTTTTGATTGCAACGGCACAGCTGGACTTGGCAGACTTGGCAGGCTTGGCTGCTGGCCAGTTCAATACAATTACAATTACTCACCGTGGGAGCATGGAGCACCACTAAAGATGGGGTGTGGGTGCTGGTTGGGGCACAGAGGGGGGTAATTCACAGTATCTGGCAACCCACATTTGCTTGGGAGGAGGATCAATGTCTGAGATGTTGCTTTAGCTGCTGTGGTTAACGTTTCACATTAAGAGTTTTGCATGGAGAACACAGCAGTCAGGTTCAATCCACAAACAGCCATGTTAGAGAGCCATGTTTTTCTTAGAGAGCTCATACACTGCACACACACAGACACACACGCACACGCACACACACACACACACAATAAATTAGGAACAGTCCGTCCATGAGAGGGTGACTACAGCTGCCCATTCTTGTATGTCCTGTCCAGAGAAAAGAGCAGCAGGTGGACAGATGCGAGAAGCAGTGCACAGAAAGAGCAGAGCTGAGGGATGACAGGAGCAGTGTGGTGGGAGGTGGGAAAGGAAGGTATGGGGAGGATGGTAGGAGGAGGAGAAGGAAACTGAATGTAGGGACGACAGGGGATGTGTTTAGAGAGAGAGATCAGAGGGCGACAGAGGAGGCATGGAGAGGAATGCCACTGCTGGCCCCCAACCCCCCTCCCCAGTCCTTCGCTTTTCTTCTTTTCTTTTGTGCCCCTCAGTAGGGATGGCAGGAGGGTGGGCTAACTTCAAATGACAGTGACAAGCTTGCCACCGCTCCCATGAAGCACAGCAGATGGAAGTATGTGTATTTGTGTGTGTGTGTGTATGCGTGATTAAAATGCCACTGGAGACCAGAGTATACTGAGTCTCTTGGCAGCGCCACGCTTGGCAGAGCGCCACCTCCCTGCCCTCTTTCTCCAGCCCAGCAGAGTGGGCATTGAAGTGTGTGTGTGTGTGTGTGTGTGTGTTAAGTGAGGGGAGGCATTCTTAACAAACAAATATTAATTCACAGTGTTCCCATTGTCTGTTCCATTACATCTTTTCTTCAGGGGGCAAGCGAGCTGGATGGCCTGTGTGGCTGATTTTTCATCCATCTATTTAAGTAATTCAGTAATGCAATGATCATAGGATTTTTGAGAAACAGAGCTCTGTTCTGCAGAGTGGCGCCAGTCCTGGCGGGCATAGGGGAATTAGTCAGGAGACAGTGGGTTTGGCACTGAGCCACGGTTATTAGCCACTCACAGGGTGGGCACGGGGTTATGCCCCAACTCAATCACTCACTGTGTTTGCATGTGTGTGCTTAATGTGTTTGTTTCAGTGCGTGTATGTTTGTACGTGTCTTGCATTTGAGTCAGGATTCTCCTCTGATCACACTGACCTTATTGTGCAGTCACTTCTGGTTGATTTGTACCCTTTCCAACACATTCCTCTCTCCGATAGGCTGAGAAACAGGCCGTTAACCCCCTCTCTCCCCCTCACTCTCTCGCTCTCTTTCTTTCCCTCTCTCCCTCGTCTTCCCTCCGGATGGGTTTGATTTAGTGACTGTGGTTTTCCATGCAGAGCCTGGGAGCCAGAAAAGAGTAGACTTAGGGAGAGACCTATAGATTCACAGCCAGCGGAGCACGTCATTACTTGGCCATAGCTCATCAGCAGATACATCAGCAGGCTGGAGCGCTAATAGATGCGAGCTGTCGCTGTTCAGGAAGTAATAAACCTCTTTTCATTTCATCCCCTTAATTATTTCCTTCTCACGGATTGCATGAGTTGCACTAACTGATGACAGCAAAAAGCATCTGAGATTGTGGTTTGTTATTCGGGGCTGAATATTTGGCTTCATCACACAATTTATTTATGTAAAACTCAACTGTGCAACGTGGACCAAAGAATTCCTCTGTTGGGCTTTGAAGAAGTTATATTTAGGCCTTGGTGAGGACACCCGATGTGAGGTTGAGGCTCAGTGATTGCATTGAGGTCAGGTTACAGACATGTTTCAGCAGTAGCCCTGAAAAAGATGACCACTTAGTGAGAGACCTCCAGACTCTGACCTTTGACCTCACTTTCACCAGGAAACAGGTGTTCAAGCAGGATTAAGCCTGCACACTCAGAGCAGGCAGCAGGCTGTCTTGTGTATGTGTCTTTTCTATTTCCAGTAGACGGACAAAAAATAAGAAAAAGATAGCTTATCAACTGAGAAATATTAGTTTTATTTCTTTCTTTTTGGATTTTCCTTATGCCCTTGTCATGTTTTCATTCCTTTTTTTTTTCTCCTTTCCCCACTCCTACCTTTTTCTTTACATCTCCTTTTATCTCGCTCCCTCTCTCTAACCCCATGACTTAAATCATCCCTTCCTTGCGCCCCGCCTCCCTGTCTCCACCGCCACTCTCTCTCCCTCTTTTCTTACTGCTCTTCGATCCTTCTCTCTTTCCCTCTCTAAAACTGTTCTCCACTGTCAGGCGACTTGGCTGAGGCTAAGTGCTTTTTGCTGTCTCGCTGCAGGTGGGACTGTAATAAAGCTTGTCAGTGGGAGGCATGGGTCGCACTGTCACATGCTCTTTGCCTCCCCTCTGTTAATTCCCTCCAACCATCCCCCCATCGCTGCTAACGCCCCCACCACTCTCTTCCAAGATCCTCTGCTTTTATTTTTCCCCTCTCATTTGTCTGCCTTTTCTTCCCCATTTCGTCTTGCTCTTACCCGAAACTGTGCTCCTTGACTTGCCTCTCATGTCTCTCTCTCTCTCTCTGGTTTCCTTGCCAACGGCACTTTCAGGAACATGATGAAGAAGAGCAGCAACAGGAGACACCCCTGCTCAACATAACAACCACACACACATACACAGGCACAGACACACACACACAATCCATGTAAATGACTCCAGGTGAGGTTGTATTGTTTGCCCAGCTGCTCCTGCTAACCAGCCTCTCCTGTTCCATAGTAAACCAGCAGGCTGCATGGAAATCAGCTTCCTCTACACAAAACAGTTCTCTGTTCCTACTTGTCTTTTTATGTTTGCGCACAGTACATGTGCTTGTATGTTTATGTATGTGTGTGCTTGTTACTGCACAATACACTCAAAGGGCATCTAAAGATTGGAGCTTTGTTACTATTTGCATGCACGTTTTTTAGACTCATTTAAACCCATATCCTATTCTGCTGTGTGTGTGTGTGTGTGTGTGTGTGTGTGTGTGTGTGTGTGTGTGTGTGTGTGTGTGTGTGTGTGCGTGCGTGTGTGCGGCTTCAAATAGAAATGGCTTGTACACAGTATCTTTCTTGTTCTAGCCACAGGATGGCAATACTGAGCCCCTTCTTTAAAGGAATCCTTCTTTACCTACAAGCCACTGTTCATTCACATGCACACACTCACGCATACACACACACGCACACACACACACACACACATTCACACACGTACACACACAGCCCTCTTTAGTCTGAGTTAGCCCAGGCTTGTGTAAGGTGACAGAGTGCAGTGAATAATTTAGTCCTGGCCATGTTAATGGCTGACAGCGAACATGGCCTTTCTACTCTGCTGTTGGCCCATTACTAGTACATTCTGTTTCACTCTCACTCTTTCTTCGTCTCTCTCGTCCTCTTTTTTCCCCCATATTTTCCATTTATGCTGTTCTAGTGACAGCATCTAGATGTCACTTTTTTCTAGTCACGGTTGTATTATCGTATTAAGAAAAATTTAAAGAAAACTACTATATCCAATATATATTTAAAAATGGATTACAGTAAATATTTAAGGGGTTATATGAATTCTTTCACCACCATTTTCTGGTGGTTGAACATCGACGAAAATGTTAATAACATTGAGGAATAATCAACTTGTCCTCTTTTCTGTCTTTATTAAGATTTTCATTTGACCACCTTGGTGTCCAAGTATTACATTTTTAAAGCTGCAGAAATCTATATTGATGTATTCTGTCCAATAGCTTATTTGTAAGCTATTTAAAATCACCATGTGAACAGCCACTAAATAGCATCCTCCAGTGACCTGACAGAGATAATTCTTTTAGCTTCCCTGACCTTATTATGACTTATTCCAGGTACCAATGGTCACCCAAATCAGATCATTTTATTTTGCAAGATGAAAAAAAAAGGATTTGTCTAGTGTGCCAAGGGCATCACAAACATTTTTAGTAGATGCAGGAAATGTTAATTCACATCCAGTCTTCTATTTACATCTCTGGGTGTATTTACAATGGTAATCAGTCACTTGGTTCTTCATAATGCCTTTAACTATGTTAATTAAGCTCTCAAATATCAATTTTGAATTGATTGGTAATTATTAGTTGGAATCTATGAGCAATGTTAAATCCTGTGACATTTTTATCTTTCTAGATCATCTTCATTTAACTATATTTTCCTGTTCTCGTATATTTTACTTCCTCTGTGGTCCCCCAATTCTGTTTTTCATCTCATCTTCTTTTTCCCCCACAACTGCTGTCCTCATTCTCTACTTAAACTGTTGAGCAGATACACAGGAAACACTTGTGTGAGTGAGAGAGTGTCTGTGTGTGTGTATATGTGTGTCTGTCTAGGCCCAGTCAAGCACTATTAATGTTATGATTGCCCCACTGGGCTTCAGCTCTCTGTGTGTGTGTGACGTGGGTGAAGAATAATATGACCCTAATGCTAATGCAATCACATACACTAAACAAATTATGGCTCCCTCCCTCTCTGTCTCTCTGTCTCTCCCTTCGTTTCTCTCGCTCTCGAACTTAACCATGAGCGTGTTACATGTGGTGTACGTGGTTTTCAGCTTGTACAGCTTACGTGTGTTTTTTTTTAGGTCCTGTCCCGCTCCGTTTTTCTCTCTGATACGATCGGTATGAGTGTGTTTGAGGCAGCAGGAGCCGTGGAGCCTGGCGTGGCAGGCGGCAGCAGCACTGAGGTCTGGCCAGGCTCAGGCAGGCTCAGGGGGGATTGGGTGTGACGTGTCCGTCCGGGGTGAAATACCCCATAGCTGGGACTCCCCACCAGCCTCTCCGGCTCCAGCCTGGCCAATAGAGTCCAGCTGGGCGTGGAGAGGAGGTGCTCCATCTATCTCCTGGCATCCTTTCTCCTTTCTTCTCTTCTCTTGAGCATCTGTCCGTCACATCAAAATGCTCGTCTCCTCCTTTCTGCATTCCCCTTTTACCTCTGCTGTCCTCCCCACTTCTTGTTAGCTACATTTCGTCCCATTTGTTTCTTTCAGTCTCCCTGCCCCACCTCCTCTTCTCTCTTTCTCTGTCCCGCTGCTTTTTTCTTCCTCGCCACTGCATATCACACATATACTTTTCCTCCTCCTCCATTTCTCTCTATCTAACACACACATACAAACACATCCAGAGCCCTCCGAGCTGGGTCATGATTGAGGCGTGCTGTTAATTAGCCGGCAGTGGTTGTTGTAGCAAAGTGATGGTAGGGTGTAATTAATTAGGTGGCATGTGCACAGTGGGAGAAAAAGAGGGAGAGGAGAGATGGAGGGGGAGAGAAATACCGGCTATCAGTCCTCCTTTTATCCTCTGAGCTCAGATGAGTTCCCCTAATGAGAAAAAATGAGATGCTCCCAACCAGGGAAGAAAGCATTTTGTCCTTTACATGTTCTCTCTGCCTCTCCTCTGCTTGTCGTTCTGTCACTGCCTTGTTCTCTTTTCATCTGCCTATCACATCCGGGCTATTGCTAGTGGGGTGCCAGTGAGCCGGAGTCACACACAGTAGAATGAACACAGCCTCTGGGACACATCCAGACACACTCCTACAGTGCTGACAGCTATACCACACAGAAGGGATGGTGCTGTATATAGCAGAGAAGAGCTTGCATTTCTGTGCATTTGTGGGAGTTTATGGGCTTTTACAGATACCCGGTTGTAATGGCTGCTGCTCTGTTGCATGTTTGCTAGTAGTGGCGGCTTTGAGTATGAGGGAAATGAAATGAGGGCGAAAGCGAGCAGAAGAGAGAGAAAGAGATAGATGGAGAGATCTCGAAAAGGCATGGAAAATGTGGGAGGGAGGCAAGAGGTGCACAAACACTAAGAGCTCTATTGATCCTCTCTTCAGTTCAACACTGACTCCTTGACCCATTCTGAAGTACCTACGTGTGTGTGAGTGTGTGTGTGTGTGTGTGTGTGTGTGTGTGTGTGTGTGTGTCAAAGGCCTAACAATTGTGCAATGTATCTGTTTACAATAACCGCAAAGAATCTCAACTGGCATCAACCTGTACCCTTTAAGGGCATCATGAATATTTAGACGCACACAACACCCCACCCTCGCACAGCCCCCACCTCCGACAAGCACATTTACACGCACACTCTCCTCCCTTCTTAGTGTAAACTGATAGTTTAATGGCTGCCTGGCCTGTCCTGTCCTGTGTGACTGAAACTGTCCTAGGTGACAGGTTTATGGACAGTTTGGCAATGTCAGCGGAGACGGACAGCTATTTACAGCCAGGCATTAGACACTCCAGACACAGTTAGCATAAATCCCCAGGTGGGAGCAGACAGTGGATAATACAGATTGTCGACGACGCTCTAACGTAAATCGTCAAACACACACACACGCTGTATACCGCAGGTGATCGCTCAGTCAAGCACTCAGTCCTTTTTAACCTTGCTGGTACTGCCGTCCACACACAGACATACCTCAAACGCAAACGTCACATACATGCTGTAGATCAGTATCTCAGTTATTTACGGCCCCCTGCCATCAAGTTAACAACCAGCACTGGCTTTTCCTCCGTTCGTCTCTTTCTCTCTCTCTCTCCCCGCCTTCCCCCCTCCGTCTCTTGTCCCCTCCAACTATCATTTAGCTTTACGAGGTGTCCTTAAAGAAGCCTGAGGTGTGCGCCCATCCCTCCTCCCCTTCATGTCGGAGATATTGATATCCTCCATAAGTCAGACGTGCCTCTCTCCGTTACTGAGGAGAAATTGATGACAGAAGGGTGTGACAGGAGGGGAGTGGAGCTGGCACGGAGTCACAGGAGTTTTGGCGGTGTATGTATCGGAGTCTGTGTTTGTGTGAGGCCTCTTCAAGTGTGCACTGCATACAAACAGGCTTATCAAGGCGAGGAGAGGAGTTGGTTTGGCGCGGCGGCAGGTTAAGCAGAGGAGGAGACCGCTAATCGAGGAAAGACTGAGAGAGAGAGACGGGGATCTGAACAGATAGGGAGGAGGAAAGGAGGCAGATCTGTTTCTTTCTTTATGAGCGTTCCCTCTGTGTATGATACTGTTGCTATAAACAAGAGGTCAGCTGAAGAGTGGCTGTTTATAAGGTCCATCTCTCAGAGAGAGCATATCAAAAAGCCTATCAAATCCTGATAAGCATGCTCTGTCTTGTGTGTCTTGTCTGTGTATTTGTGTTTGCTTGCGTGGTTGTGTTATCCGTCACAATCATTGGCAAACATCTTGTCTCTCACTCTAACAGGAGAATCAGAGCCCAACTCTCTTGGAATTGTGCATCATGCTGTGTGACTTAGCGCGTTCGCATGCGTCTGCCTGTGACTACGTCTATGTGTGCTTGTGTGTATGTTGCAGCAGAAGGTACAGTACGACCTGTATCTGCTGGTGAGATACCATAGGGTCTCTTACTATTACAGAAACACACCTGGTCATCGTTCACCTTAGCGCTAATACTCACATTGTGTTTTTGTGCAACCTGCATTTGCATACAGTGGGTGTAGCTACTACAGTAGATTAGAGTCACCTTCACCATGTGGTTGGTCCAAGGTTGAGTCATGCGAACTTGCTCAGCACACAGAATTTTGTTTCTTCAGATGTGGCTAAATGGTGTGATTAGTATACTTGTTTACTAACTTGTATATTTGTCTGCCTGCACGTGTGTGTGTGTGTTTGTGCACTCTGACTGCCGGTGTTTTTGTTTTTTCTTCTATTCCACTGGGGATAAAGAAAAGGTTTGTTTGATTAATTAATGCTGTTAGACATGAATGTAAATGATCAAAGGAGCACATTTGCATTTTGTATTTAATTATTCATGAGCTGCGATTGCTCATGAATTAGGACACCTGTGAGGGCTTTTTTCCCTTCAAGCTCAGACACTCACTCATTCACATATGCACACTGACACACACAAGCATATCCTGGGATGTGACCCGGTGTGTTTAACCAGACCTGCTCATCACCCCTGTCTGTGTGCACTGCTGTGCACAGGGATGCAGGTCACTGCAGGTTCATGTTGGTATTATTAGGTTATGTTGCCGCTCTGGCTGGGGTTCAAACGTTCTGATTAGGTTACCGCGAAGCGCTAAAGCTCAGACTGTCACCCTGACTGTATGATTCATCTCCATGGAGACAAGAGAAAAGCTCTGATCTAATTACCCATAATGCTGCCATCTCAGACTTGAGGAGAGGGCCGGGTGGCGTGAATAAGGCGAGAGGAGCAAGCGAGGAGGAGGCAATGGGCAGCACATAGAGGTTGTAAAAAGAGGGATAACAGTAGAGGAGGAAGAAAAATCAAGTGCAAATAGAAGAGCATGATCTGAGGCTAACAATAGAGAGCTTGATAAAGAGCAGGTTCTGTTTGTCTTCTTTCTTCCTCCTCTTCCTCATCTCTCCCTTCATCATCAGCAGCATCCAACTGCTGCACAAATGGGCCCTTGTTGCCATGGATATGAGAAATGGTTTTCCCATTCTGCTCGATTGGGGCTCAGTGATAAATGGCGGGATGTGGAGGAAGTTAATAATTTATCCTGGGCAGGCAGCGACTGTTCTGGGGAGCGTTACCTAGCATAATGGGTTAAGTGCAGCGATTGCTGCGTGCGGAGCAATAGACTCACAGGAGGTGATGTATAAAAAATGAATAAAGGCTGAGTGGAGCCTGCTGGGAAGGAATTGTCAAGGGACTGTGTTGGTGTGTGTGTGAGGGGTGGGGGATTGGTGTTGTGTTATGGGATGAAGGCTTTGTCATTACTTGAAGTTGTAGGATTCTCAAGTAAAGAACAGTAGAGACTTAATAGAGTTTCCTCCAGGCTTTCAGTAAAGATCTCCTCCCACTCTACGTTTACTAGAAATGAAAAACAGCTCAATATGCTTTGGGCTTTGAAGTGTGACAGCAGCAGTGACAGATGAAGCTGCTGCACAACAGAAGTGCATGGCCTAGCTGTGTATACTGTGCTGTCATTATCAATGACTCATTGACATGTATGTATACATAAAGATAGAAATACATACATAGACCTTTTCTACTACTCATTATCTGACAGTACATGTTTATTTTTATATAACATTCATCATTTTCCTCTTTCATTTTATCCCTCTAGAGCCTACATTGCAGGATTTGTGTTATATTGTGATTAAGTGAGGAAGAGAGAGTACAACAGAGAGAAAGGGCACATGGGGTAGGCTCACACCTCCTAGAGCATTAACACAGCACCTGCTTCACGTCTTCTAAGCAATTTATGAGGTGCTACACTCTTTACACTGCCTCCCTTCCCGTTCCTCCCTCTTTTAGCCCTGCTATCTCTCGGATCTTGCATTTGGAGGCTGATGGTGCGCGCCCGGGGTTATGTAGGGGTCACCGTATTGTGTTAATCCTAGAGAACATATCAGATCAGCCTGATTTCATTATTGTCCCTCTGATGCCCCATATGCAGGGGCTCAAAGCTACTTAGACTGATCCTCTCCTAGTGATGGGAGAAAAGAAGCTGTTCTGCAGTCTGTTATCTGCGGAGGAGCTGGAGTCTATTGTTTTGGACACTCTGGTGCGTTCCTGGAGTACATTTGGAGCATAACAGGCTTGTGTTAAAACATAGCGGAGCCTCGCATCTTTTCCCTGTTTCGCCTCCCACTGATTATTTGATGGGTTTTTCAATGCTCAAGTCTGGTTTCAGTAGTGTAGTTTGAGTCTACGCTCCTTAGGTGTGCGTGTGTGCATGCATTATGGCATGTGTGTACCCAGTGGAAAATATGACTTGGGTTTCTTTTCATTTCTTCTCCATTTTGTTTTGAGTGTCTGTGTTTACCAGGAGCCTTTTTTCTCTGCCTCCTTGTGGGTGATAAGTGATGCAGATAGCTGTGATGGATAATATCGCCTGGCACACATACAGCCAAAGACACACACACACACACATTAAACCTCTCTCCTCTCTCTGATTCAGCTGAACAGTTATGGATGGTGTCTTTGTGTGTTTGTGTATGCGGGCGCCTGTGTATTT
Source organism: Lateolabrax maculatus (assembly GCA_031216445.1). NCBI lineage: Eukaryota > Metazoa > Chordata > Actinopteri > Acropomatiformes > Lateolabracidae > Lateolabrax > Lateolabrax maculatus. The sequence goes on from CM062198.1 coordinate 16,758,754, forward strand.
GTGTCTGCTTTATTCTCCTGAAACATAGTGTGCGTTCTCAATGTGGATTCTCAAAACAGAAGGCCCAGCAATGATGACAAACATCTGAAGGTGGGATGGAGGGAGGAGGGAGGGAGAGGACGGATAGGAAAAAGGAAGACAGGAGAGAAAGAAAGAGACTGTGATTATTCTCTGCAGGTGGAATAAAATAACACCGCCCGGAGTTCAGTAATCACAATGTTCAAGTCAACATCAGAACCACAAGGAAGGAACATGTTGAATTGTAATTTTCATGTTGTGTGTTTGTTTTTTAATAATACTGTTGCCAGTAGGTTTTGCAGCAGTCTTCACTCAGAAATGACAGTTGAGTATCACATAGGTACAATACAAGTTTGACTACAAACAGAGCAGCCTTTGCAAACTTGTTAAAGCAAGAAACTGCTGCTCTTCTTTCATATTTGCTCTCCTGTTGTCCACTTACTCTTGTCGTTATCTGTCTTATGAGCTCCCTTTGTCACTACCACACAGTGGGGCTGGGCAGACGCTACGACGAGCTCTGACAGGGTCAGGCACACACTGTACGACACACAACAATCACCCACATTTAAGCACACACGCAAACTCCTCCTGACACCCCCACATGCACAGCCCAAGGTTGATGTCAGAGCCCTGCAGGCACCCAACTTTTGTGTGTCACCCTGACTGACAGCTTCATCAAACCCCCACCCTGTTGTACACATATGTGGACATATACATGTACACTGATACCCACACACACATATACACATGTACAGACTCATGCCCCCCCAGGTTGCCTTTGTTCCCAGCATCTGTTTCCCTCAGTGATTAATTGCAATTAGCGAGAGGTTTGAAGGCCTGTGGAAGAACACTAGCAAGAGGAAAACATCAAGATTAATGAGGGGAGGCATTCATCAGAGAGAGAGAGAGAGAGAGAGAGAGGACAGAGAGAGAGGAGGGGTGGAAAGATAGAGGGAGAAGAGGGAGAAGGGGGGAGGGGAGGATAGAGAGATGACATGGTAAGAAGGGAGGGGCCGGGAGAGGAGGAGGTGGAGAGGGGAGGCATGCTCAGATGTTAATGACGTAGGAGATGGGAAGAGCGGAGGAGCGTGACATAAAGCAAAGGAGGGAGAGCGAGAGCAGCAGATACAGAGAGCAAATAAGGAGAGAGAGAGAGAAAGAGAGAGAGGGAGGGAGGGGGAGAGAGCCAGTTGTCAAAGCTCAGGCCACAGAGCGACACCACAGGGGACTGATTAAATATGGAAATTATAATTGCTAATTGACCTTTATTAATCAGAGCAGTAGGGGGGGATGTATTGCATTTTTTGTGTCTCTTCGCGTACTGTGTGTGTGTGTGTGTGTATACGTGTGAGATTGTATGTATAAGCATGCTGAAGCCTGTGTGTGTACTTGACTGTGTTTGTGTATGTGAGGTTGTTTGATCCCCTCATGCAGCTCTCTCTTGTCTCAAAGAGCTCTCTCATGTTTAAACACAGCATAATGGGAGAAGCAGCTAGAATAACACACATACATGCACACGCACTTACACACAAACTGGGTGGTAATGAGAGTGTGAGTATATTATGGAGAGCTAAATAGGGTCACTCTGGAACCTCACTCTTTGGGCTGCCAGATGTGCAATCACGAATGCATGCATGCACTCTCATGCACATGCATACAAGCAAGTCCTCTCGTTTCTCTCCCTCGCTGTCCTTCCTTCTCCTTTTCTCTGCTCCAAACACTTTGATGTCTTCATGCTTATTATTACATTTTAGAAAAACCCTGGCACCCTGTTTCATTCTGCATCAGAAGCATGTAGACAGAATTTCTCCGCCGCGCCTGGCTCCATATGGATTTATTTCCTCTTGTTATCAATACACACTCCCATCCACGATCACACACACATACACATACACATACACAATTACGGATGTCAGTCTTGTTGCCAGATCACACAGATCTGATTAGAGACTCCCTAAATTCATTAACCCAATGTGATTTAGCCAGCCGTCATTAGAGCCACATGTAAACTGGTCTGTAGTGGTTTGATTTGGTTTCAGCTCGTCAAATGCATCAGATTCATCCTCTATGAGCTCTGCAGGTCTTTATCACTATTAACCAATCACTTCCCGAGAGATCCATTACTCACAAGCTTTTCTTCTATTCATGCAAAGACAGATTTTTCACTTTTTAACTGTAAACACAGTCTTCCACTATTGGCCACTGGAGGCAGTTGAAGGTACGGGAAGTGCCTTACTGAAGGGGTCCTTGACAGTGGAAAAAAGAGAGTTTTGTGCTTTTCTTCCACATGCAATATTTCACTGCTGCTCTGAGGATTCAGAGGAAAGTTAGGTAGGCCTGCTGTTACTCTTACTTCTACCTTTGAATCTGTGTTGCCAGTTAGTTGTCTGCAGCTCTAAGGGCATCTGCTGAGTCCGAGTGTCATTTCTGATTCCCAAGAGGCCGAGACTGGGGACTCCTCCCCTCTTAGCCCTGGCTCCTCTAATCCTGTTAGCTGAGCTCAGGATCAGACTGCCATGACTGGTCTTCTACCACAACCACACACACACACACCCCCCGTCAGGGGCCAGAGGGGCCCGTGGGCCTCAAAGGGGACAATTGTTGCAGGGTCCAGAGGTGGCGGTGAGGGGTCAGCCATCAGAGGGGAAAAGATAGGACACACACATGCCTGGGCGCACACACACACACACACGCACACACACACACCCACATATATACATTTAAAATATACTCACAGCAGTGAAGGAAAGAACTCAACTCACATCACTGTCACACACACTGTTGTTATCTTAACATCGTCTTTCCAATTTCTTCTATTCATTCAAGTTCTCACTGGGTTGCAAAGAAGCTAGGCTGTCCTTGCATCACTGCGAAACAAACACACACACACACAAACACACACACCACTATAAACAATACACCCAATGCACAGTGGACTGGCTCAGCCCTTTTTTCTGCATTATTCCTCCTTTGTGTTGTCAGTGAGGAGCCCACCTCTCCTTAGGGAGAGGATTGGGTGTTTTAGGAGGGCAGCAGAGCCTATCAGCTTTGACTTTGACTGTTGCCAATTTCCTCACCAGTAACTGATTGCTGAGACACACAGCAGTGGAGCATATAGAGTGGTGTCATACCCCATCGGTCCAGCAGAGGGCGCTTGGCACAGTTGAGCTAAGGGTTCCTTCCTTTTGTCATGACTGCTGACTTTCCTGCTCATCTATGCAGGAATAATGGCTGAAATCAACCAGTGTACAATGTTAATGGCATTTGAATTAGAACACTTCTAAATTAATTAGGTAAGTAAAGTATGCAACAATCAAAATGTCACTGTTGATAAAGCAATGTTCCTGTAAGCATTGGGGGGAATCGACAGACTGATTTGTTTGGTGTTATCAATCTGGGTTAGGCTCTGCTGGCTCTAGGCTTGTTTCATCTGTGTGTGTTTGTGCACATATGTGTGTAATTCTTGCTTGTATGAGTGTCTGCGTGTGTGTGTGTGTGTGTGTGTGTGTTTACCGTTGGGTAGGGAGACAGTTTGATTGAGCTCTGCGCCGTAAAGCTGTCTGTTTGCCAGACGGTTTGTCTCCTAGCCAAGACTCTGCAGCAGAGAAGAATACAATGATTATCTGTCACAAGGCAGCAGCGTTCTTCATCAGTCTGGCTAGCAACAGCCCGGACTGCCCTGTACGAGCATCAGAACACACTGGATCAGCCATGGGACCTTTTCAACTCTGAAACTCTAAATATGCTTTATTGGTTCTTTTGTCTGTGTGGTAAAATGTGTTTTTAACATCTTTACCTCAAGCTTCATTCACCTATCTGACTCTCTCTGTTGACTTTAAAGGGCCTTATGACATGGTGCTGTGAGCAAGTCCCTCTTTTGTTGTGGTTTCTACGTGTGTGTGAGTGTGTGTGGGCCGTGCAATAGTGTTCAGACAGGAGCGTGAGAGGAATGTCAACAACCTTTAACCTCTGGACTCATTAATGTGAGGGGTGTGGGGTGATGATGTGGCAGTGGGATAATTGCTGTGTGTAGGTGTGTGTGTGTGTGTGTGTGTGTGTGTTTGTGTGTGTGCGTGTGTGCATTCCGAATGGTGTCACAGCAGACATGATTTATCACGTATTAGTAGTCAGAGAGGAGGAGGCCAGAGCTTTCAAAAGCCTGGGGTTACAAGGTCAGGTCAAAGGTCATGAAAGGTCAGAGTGTTGAGTGAATATCAAAGAGCACCCTGGGAGCTAGATATGGCCGACCAGGGCCGGATAGGCTTCCAGGGACTGACTGGCCAGACAATAGCATGTAAACACACACACACATGCACACACAGGCTGGTGTAGGTGTAGAGTGCATAGAGGCTAAGGTCGGTGTGGTTGGTCAAAGGTCAGAGGTCGGGGGAAATAGCTATTAGATCAGACCATGGATTTACTTGGTCTCTCCACCTCTCACACACACACACAAACACACACACACACACACACATTAGCACTCCAACGTGGGTTACCTCTTGAGAGTCTGACAGCAAATATGTTCTAAAATACGCATCTAAACCAAGCATGCTGGTACACCCAAACAGACATGTACAAGCAGACAAAGCCCCACAAAGGCAGCTAATTTCACACTGACTCTGCTGGGGCCCTGTTTGGGCACGGCTGTGAAGCACAGACAGAGAGACAGATGGTGCAGAGCTGGCAGGAGGAGTCTCTACTGTCCTCTGTGCGTGTATGTGTGCACAGTGTGTATATGTATGCGTTTGGGTTGTCTATGTGCATTCGTGCTTGTGCGTGCGCGTGCATTCTCCTGTGTCTCCGTGCATTTTCAAACATCACTTTGTACTCCACACACCAGCGAAGTCGAGGCTTTGGGCTGTGCTTGCAGTTCCTCTCCTGACTGCTTCCTGTTGCCAAGCTAGGTGTCAGGAAATGTTACCCCCAGCACAACCTCTATGTCTTCATAGACGTTTTTCAATCCAGTCACAGTGTTTTGTAAGAGTCATTTCCTTTCTCAGAGACTGCAGAGTGGAGACTGTGCATATTAAGCATGAGGAGGACCTGTTTGAAGTTAAATGTAGCTGGCAGTGAATGAAACAGGCTCTTGTATCTTTGTGTTTCGCTGGAGGTATTGTTTTCTGTGGCGCTGTGCAACTAACATATTTGTGTATCTGTGTTCGTCTGTGCGTGTGTATGTGTGTGGTTGCTGTAATTGAAATGACTGGTTGCCATGAAAGCTTGTGCATCGTTAAAGCTTGTTAGGGTGCTTGGCCTGGCTGAACTTGGGCCAGGGGGTGAGGAAGGAAGGAAAGTGAGAAGCGCAAAGCAATAGGGATGACGGGAGGAGAAATGGCTCTGTAGGACAGTGAGGGGCGGCAGCAAGAAGATGGAAATAAACCAAAAAGGATAATGAGAAGAGGCAGAAAAATAGATACAAATGGATGGGTAGAGGTAAACATTGAAGGGGAGAGGGGATGATGAGTACAGGTGGTCCTAGCAAGCTGTTTAAGACCGTCTAGACTAATGGGCCAACAGACGTGCTGACAAAAAGGGAGACCGACTGACTGACTAACTGACTAGTAGTGAGGCTGACAGACGGCCAGACGGATAGATGGACAGGCTGACAGCCAGCGAGCCAGTCAGGCAGACAGGGAGCCAGTGTCATCCCACACTGGGAGAACAGGAGGAGCGAGAAGGGTTCATATTCCCCAGGACAGGTGGCAGAGACATGCCACTGCTGCCACCTGGCACTCACTACCCTGTGTCCTTCTCTCCCCCTGTTCTTTCTCTGAGCCATAATATTTCTATCAGCTCTTGACCCGGTCTTCCTCCAGAGCCCCTGCTGTAGCGGTGCAGCGGAGCCCCGTGTTTTTTCCCAGTTTGACTTACTTATAAGGCAGAGATTGCCCCCTTCTAAAGGCTTCGCCCTCCCTGTTGTGGGGCGAACAGGCCAGGCAGGCAAAAGGCAGCATGGTAGCGATTAGTGATTACCGTCCCCCAGCTTTCCTCGCGCTCGGAGAGGCATGCAGGTAAGCCCTCTGTCCCCATCAGTCAAGGCCCGGGCTGTGCGGGCAGGTGGGGGTTGAGCCGCTCTGGAGGCTGGACCCCGGCTCCCCCAAGTAGCAGAGGCCACCTGCTCCCATTCACCGCTCCACAGCCCTGTCTGACCACGGCCCCACAAGCGCCACGCAGGCTAATTAAACTCAGTGTGGCACATACACTCTTACTCCCACTCACACTGAGCGACACACATACGCCAGCTCACGTCAACTGTGTGAATTTAATAACACAAATAGACGCGCGCACAGAGAATAATCCACCCACACTCTCCGGACGGGAAGAAGAAGTGAGGAATGCAAACGTTTCGAACGGGAACAGAAACAATTGTATTACACGCTAACACACAAACGCACATGCATACACTGACTTCATGCTGCCAACAGACTGTCCCACTTTAGAGTAGGAGTGTTCTATTTGGCGTCCACCCACAGCGCTCCTCTTGTCTCTGATCTCACTGCAGCACTTTTTGCGGTCCCTCGACATACCGGGGAGGACAAAGCTGTCACTGATGATATGAAGACAAAGCCTTCAGTGACTTCATATGGGTTTTGTTTTAACCTGGGTTTTCCCCTTATCTCTCATTCATCTGCTATTGTTTCCATATCATGGCAGAATTGGGCAGGAAACAAATTTAGCAGGGCAACACATTTTTTTATCCTATTTTAACTCTTTTGTATTTTTGTTTGTACTTCATAATACTGACTACTTTACCTTTAACATATTTGGCTATAAGAGTTAATAACTTTATAAAGTTTGCAGGAACAAATAAACACTGCAACTCAATGCAACACTCAATACTCACTCACTTAATATGAATTGACTATCTATCAACAGTATTTATGGTTTTTTTTTTTTTGCATGTTTACACTTTATAGATTTCAAACCTGCGACTTTGAATCATCTTTTTTGCAATTTGGAAAAAAAGCAAAAAGAATGACTTCTGCGGGGAGAAAATGAAAAAAGTGTCTGATGGATTAAGTTTGAAAACTAACTGCGATTTAAACCTTTTGCAAAAAGCAATGGAGAGGGGATAAATATTTTGGGGTGATGAAAAGTGTGTGAGTGTTTGTGTGTGGATGTGCGTGAGAAAGGCAGAGGCAGACAGACGCAGAGAAAAAGAGGAGACAGTGGCAACGTGGGACTTTGAGAGGTGTGACTGTTCCCTAAACTGATTTAAGGCCCAGCCCTCCCAGACCCCCACAACTTCCAACATGCCACAGGGAGTTGTCCCATAATCCTCTGTTCCAGGTAAACAGCTTTCTTCCTCCAAAAGCCTGGACCCATCTTCTGCACACACACCATCTGAAAGCTCTCCTTTGCATATGCCTTTAAACCTCCTCCTTTCTTAAAGCTTGGGGCCCCTTATCTGTAATGGAACTCACTGACACACAAATGCTGCTCTCTAATTTGTGCAAATTAGCCTGATTTTTCATGATTTGTGACTGATGAGGCGCTTAAACAAACAACCTAAGAGTATCGGTGTTTGTCTAGTCTGTTGCTGCCTTTCATGTTCACTCAAGTTAACGCTCGTATGTGAGATGAGGAATTCCTGTGCGACCTCATATCTCCATCACAGACGTCTTAGTATAAAAGAAAAATCAAATATTACCATGGAAACAATATTTAGCCAGAATACACATTGCATGTAAACATGTCCCCTCTTGATGAGGTTATAGACCATACAAACTGTACCCTCGCTAGGTTGCCCTTGGTTGTCTGGTGTTAACATGCACAGCTGCATGACGGGCAAAGCTGTGTTCTTCTCAGTTCTCCTCCTTCTCTGTGTTTAACAAAGTCTTTCACTACACAGCAGAGAAACTCCTCTGTTTACACTCCATCACAGACACTTAAACACTACTCCCTCGCCTCTGCCTTCCATTCCCTCTTTAATCTCTCCCTCCTCCCTTTTCTTTTCTTTTCTCTATCCACTCCATTTAGTCATTAGGTCGGCTCTCATCTGCATAAGCCTTCCGTTGTAGCACTCGATTGCACTGGGCTCCAGCTCATGTTTATTAAATGAACCTTCTTGTTGTGTCAGCCCCACAGCTTGCCCTGCTCTCTGCCTGGTCCTACTATTTTCTTGCTCTGCTCTTTCCCTCCTCTCCGTCTCTCCCTCTCTTCTTCCCTCACCCTGTGGTTTGACGCGTTCGCCCGCCCTCTCCCTTCCCCCCCTCGCTTTTTATTCCTCTGTGAGGGTATTAAAGGCTGTTTCTGTTGGCCGTCACTCTTCATAAGTGGTGTCTTGCTCAATGTGTTCGCCCTGTTCCCTGTGCGAGTGCACCTCAATGCCCTGGTGCGCGCTCTCTCTACAGACCCCACTCAGAATGGAAATGAAGGGAGTCTGTAATGAGTTCCACTCAGCCAGGGTCCCCGACCCCACTGCCATCAGCCAGCTTAGAGGAGAGAATCAGAGAGACAGCGAGAGGGTAGAGAGACGGGGGTCAGAGATGGAGGGAAGAAGAGGCTCAAGGGAAAACACAGGGCTTTTTTTCATTTTTTACACCCCCTCTTTTAGTGCCTGGTTGCCAAGCTGCTACAATGTTAAGCTGGCCTTTCTCTCAGTCTATAGGGAACAGTGTGGGACCAACACATGGAGCAGGAGAGGAGAGGAGAATGATTTTGCAGGGGGGGGGGGGGGGGTGTTTGAAAGAGGGAGGAGAGAGGTAGAGGAGAAGGGCGACAGAGCAAAGCAGAGGACAGGAGAGATGATAGGATTAAACAGGTAACAAAGGGATAGACTGTATTTTCAACATGAACATATGGGTGATGAGAATACATGGCGTAGGACGATGACGACAACGATGATGACCACAATGACAACAACAAGCCTCCATAATTGATATCATTCTTCCACCTGCTTGCTCGTCCTACGATACAACATTGGCTCTGCTCTGCTCTCATCGGGGGGGGGGGGGGCTGCTTTGAGCTTAATGTTGGATGAACCTTTGAAAAAAAGCTGTTAAGTTGAATGTAATTAATTGGTTGTAAGTACAGCAGGCTTATTAGCCATGCATTTTTACGCCGCAGCCTGATAGCCTTATACCCTGAAACCTAAGGAGCCATGTCGCCATTTGTTGAGTCGCCAGTCCAGAATGGATGTTGACACGTGTACTGGGTGTGACCCAAAACAGGAAAATAGGGGATCCCCCAATTCATTCTCAAACAAAGTTTTGGAAATATGTGGATGGCAATAGCCATCTAGGTTGAAGCCAGTCTAAATTTGGTTGAAAAGTGAAATGCTATTAGATGTCTAGGTTACATATACCAATATGCCAGCAGACATTTTGACTTGTCATAGTATGGAAAGCACAGATGTTTTCTAATAATATTTATTTATTTAATAAATTTTAATTTAATACTTAATTATATTAATGATGGCTATACTCTATTCAAGTGTCCCAGTAGGATATTACATTGTGACAGTGTATGACATGTATAATACTAGGACCCCAAAACTGAAGTAGCTCAAATGGAATTCTGCCATCATTAATTGTATTGTTTACACCTTTGCTTTCCCTACCGTAACATGTCAAAAGTTGTAACTTTTATTAATAAATTAACCCTGCAATATAATTTATTTAAATGCTTTCAAAACAGTAGATGTAGATTAAACAAATTTAAACACAAGAAATTTAGCCAAGTTTTAACATAGAAGTCTAGATGTCTTTTGCCTCTAATCTTTATTTCTGGGAGGGCTTCTCATATTCTGTGTATGAGTGTATTAGTGTGTGTCAGAGCTAAAATGTTAAAATGGCAGGCTTTAACGATTGGAAGGAACTGCAACTGTCTTTAGGAGAAACTTTGTTTCCATACATGTATTTCTCTCAAAGATGTTAGTGGGGTGTGTGTGTGCATATACTGTGCATGATTCCTCTACGAGTTGATGAGTCATATTAGATGTTATTTACACAACATTCTCACTCTGTACACCATCGTCAGCTGGAGAAGCTTGAGCCGTGTCTATACAAACTGAAATGGCCTCCTGAAAGGTGTGTGTGTGTTTGTGTGTGTGTAGAGAGTGAGAGTTGTGTCTGTTAGGCTGTGATAGATGAGAGACAGCTGATAAGGGGACCTGGGGTTGGAGCAGTCAAACAGTGCACAGATACAGAGTGGCTCGGTCTTTCCTATCTGTGCCTGTGTGTATGTGTGTTTGTGTGTGTATTTCTAGCAAGGCTGTTGTACACAAGACTGTCTGTTCGGAGGCAGATGCCTCACTGGGCGTGAAGCCCAGGAATTGTGTGTGTGTGTCTCGGTGAAAGAGGGTAATGGCTGACTCTACACGGCCTCTGACCCTGCTGGGCAGCACAAGTCCTCCTCTGTTTCTCCTCACACTGATTAGAGGGTCAGAGCTGCATCACACACACACACACACACACACACACACATACAAACCTACACATAGACACACATACACACAGTGTGCCTCTTTTGGCTCTGCCGTCAGCACAATAGAGAAGGAGAAAGAGGACATTCAGTAACGCTGAGAGAGAGGTGGGGTCAAACTGAGAAGAAGACAGAGAGAGAGTGGATAGATGTGAAGTGAAGCACATAAAGAGAACAGCGGCACAACATGGATTTGCACAGATAAGAGAGAAAAAATGGATAGCACAGGATATAAGCTTGGCGAAGACAGATATGCTCAAACAAAGATAAAAGAGAGGAGGGCGAGAGCGATATACCTGGTTATTAGAAGCAGAGGGAGCAAAGGATAAAAAGCGAGGATGGGTGGAGTTATAGAGTAATAGAGAAATGGGGGCTGTAGGAAATGCTGGCTTTTTTTTTCTTGCTTTGTCCTTTTCTTTCTTTCGTCCCTCTCTTTAAGGATGAATCATTCAGCAATCATTTATTTTTCTGTTGAAGCACGACTTTACCCTCTCTACCTCCATGCCACCTCTCTATCTTTATATCTCACACTGTCCCCCTCCCTCATATCTCTCTATCTGAAATGAAAAGGAGAGAGAGCAGGGTCTTAGCACAGCTACTGGATGCCGTGGTTCTAAAGGAAATATAATGTCTGAGAGCAAGGTGTCTTTGTCTTTGTGTGTGTGTGTGTGTGTGTGTGTGAGACAGTTTTAGCCCTTGAGGCAGCTTTCCTGGCATTTGACTAAAGGCTTGGGTGTCTGTGGGCCACTTTGTGTATGCATGCATGTATCCCTGTTTGCATTTGTCTGTGTGTGCACAAGTGTGTGCATGTGTGTGTGTGTGCGTGTGTGTGTGTGAGTGTGTGAGTGTGTGTGTGTGTAGGCGTGCGTGCATGTGGCACTGACCCATGTAAAGAGATGGCGTGTGGGGCATACATAATGGATGCTCTGCCTGCCACACACAAGAGTGCACAGTGCTGTGAGGAATTCCCAGTTTAACAAGGCTGCCTGAGTGTGTGTGTGTGGGTGTGTGTGTGTTTGTGTGTGTGTGTGTGTGTGTGTGTGTGTGAGAGAGAGAGAGAGAGAGAGAGAGAGGCAGTTAGACAGAGAGAGAGTCCATACCCAGTCATCTTTTTACACCAGTATTAACCTCTGCTCATTGTTCTACTTTTCTGTCAAACTCTTACTCTTTCTCTTTGTATACATCTCTATTTATCTCTGTATCTTTGTTGTTTTCTGTGGTATGTTTTTTCTGTCCCCCTCTACATCCCAGAATACGCACCACCTCTCCTTTTCTGTATAATTGTGTCTTCAGCTCTTCAAACCGGCTGCGGCATATCTGCCTCCCTCCTCCCTTTGGAGTGGAAATGTCATTTGTATCCTGAACTGTTCCAGAAAAGAGCAGCCAGAGTCTTCCACCTGTTAGACACTGATAGCACGTGCATGCACGCGGACAAACACAAAAACACTCATACTCGATCCAGTTTCTCTTGAGCCCCTGAACATTGCCTGCCATCCTGTCTGTGACACACACTGTGACTGTGTGCTGTTGCTCTCCAAGCACAGAGAGAGCGGGAGAACAACAGAGGGAGAGGTGGACAGGCGGTCCCTCAGACCAATTAATCTGTAAATCTGTTTTTTCAGGGGTTTTTATTTCCTTTTTAACTCAGCGGCCAGGATTACAGAGCCTGTTGTTGCACTCTGCAGGTGGAGTAAGATCACAGTTCAAAAGTCAAACTGTAAAACAAAACAGTGTCTTTATTCTGAGCTCTTATACACCTCTTTCCATAATGCTCCTTAAACTGTAAATGTTTCTATTTCAGAGACATGTGAGAACAGGAGTCGAAGTTGATTCTCTATCTAATACACTCTGGCAATTTGATGGCTAAGGATCTAGTAGGATTTACAGAAATCTTTCACTGTGGCTGTAGTGGGACCAAACGTGGCAACATGACATCATAAAGCATGCAAAAGTTTATGACCTTTGTCAGACAGTGGGGATTGACAGAGTTACTACCAGTACATGATTTGAGACGAATACATCCATTTAATTAAGAATAACTGTTACATTACAGGTAATTTAAATTAGCAGGAACTGAAAAAATATATCCCTCTGTTAGAGGATGACTGCCAATGTTACCTGATCACAAATATTGATACTTTTATGAATATCAAAGTTTTATCCTCATGTAGCACATAAGCAGCAGAGGAGTGTAGTTATACACACATTATATAGAGGCTATTGGAAAACAGCATTAGTGAAAAAGTAACACCTGCTCTCCATACCACAAATGTATTGAACAGACACTGTTTCACCTCGCTGGATCTTTGCTGGGTCAAAATGTTTAGAAATAGTAACAACACATTAATAAAATACCCAGTTTTCAAATGGCAGACGATTAATAAATAAGACAACAGAGGATCACATTTTTGCAATAAAATGCTATGAAAATTAGATAAGCTGCCTTACCAATCTATACCACAGCACATATATGCAACCAACTGTCAGAGCTGTCAGAATCAGTTCACCTTTTCAGCTGTGTTACCAGTCTCCAGTTCTTACATAAGCGCTGCTGATCTATCTGCAATTGTAATGTCATGAGGGAGCAGCCTTGACAGGAATATTTTATAGAGGATGGATTGTGAACATTAATATTGGCCACCACCTTATGTGAATTTTCTGACCCTGCAATATTTTAGATTTCTCAAGAAAAGATGTCTTTAAACACTCTATGGGGGCAGAACCCAGAGGTGTCAAGGTGTCTGGGCTCTGCCAACGACAAGGGATACAGAGTAGACTGGGCAGAGGAAGAGAGGGAGGGCTCTTATAACAGCAGAGGTTGAAAGAATTCTTCATCCTTATTATCCTCTCTGCCTTCTTTCTGTAAACAAAAATGAGAAGAAAGGTGGCGAGAGAAGTAGAGGGGGGCTTGGTGGTTGAGTGGGAGTGATGAGGAGGAAGAGAGGGAGGTGGGAGGGTTGGGGGGGTCTCTATTGTAATAGCTGGGTCAGAGGAATCCCTGCCATTCAGGATTGAAAAGAGGCCCCAATTAAATGACTTCGTAGGGCCAGCTAGCTGGAACAGTGTGTGTGAGTGTGAGTGTGTGTGTGTGTGTGTGTGTGTGTGTGTGTGTGTCTGCACATGCAAGTGAATGTTTTCTGCATGTGTCTGCATCTGTGTGTGTGTGTGTGTCTCACACCTAAGTATGTGTGTAGTTGCTGATGCAATGTGGAATGTGGGTCTGACAAGTGTGTGACGGTGTGTTTTCTGTGTGTGTGTTTCTTTGTGTGTGCACACGCGCTCACTTTTGTGGTACCAGGGGTGACGAGGTACTTGAAGTGTCGCCATGGTGCTGTAATTAGCGAGCAAGGGTGAAGGGTCGGCCACAATTCTGCTGGCCCGAGACAGGACCTCTCTCAAGAGCCGGAGGAGGCAGAGGGAACGGGGGGAGGCGCAGAGAAAGGAGAAGGGAGTGTTTTACAGAGCAAAGACTAAGCACACAGCAAAAGGAGGCTCCTGACTGAAACAGGAGAGAATAGAAAGCCATTAAGCAGTGTTAGTTTTGTAACGGTTATCCTCCCCGCTCTCCCCCTGCTGGCATATGCCGACGTGTTTATTGTCAAATAGTGTGTGTGTGTGTGTGTTTGTGTGTCTGTGTGTGTGTGTGTGTGTGTGTGTGTGTGTGTGTGTGTGTCTGTGTGGGAAATGCAGGTTGGACACTTTTCAGTGTGGGCTATGAATTTAAATGTCCGTTTCAGTTGGTTAGCTTGTGACGCTCCTTAATCTTGAAGTAGCTTTAATCTTTGGGGAAAAAAGAAAATAGATTGATAGTGAGGGCAAAATGAAGGCAAAAGCAAGCAGTGCTGAAGTAAATGCATGCGCGGGGGGGGGGGGGTGAACTATGGGAAAGATTAAAGGAGAGAGAAGAGAGGCAAGAGGAGGAGATAGTGGGATCGCAGGAGACAGAGACAGAGAGAGAAAAGTAAGGGACAGCTGCAGTTGGCCGAGATAAAGGTTTTAAAAAGCCTGTTAAACACCCCAGTAATGTAGGAACTGTCTGTGTGCTTGTTTGAATGCCTGCATGGCTGTCTGTTGGAGTATATCATCATGAGTCTGTAAGAACACTGTTGCCGCCATTTTTCACTAAACATGGCATGCCAGGCTCTCCACCCTGCTGCAGTGTATCAGTGTGGAAATGGCGTATAAATTAGTAAAGCGACAAAACAAGCTCCTTCCATCTCATAAAACCTCCTGTAGATGTCCTGTCACTGTTGAGGAATGGTATTATGACATGTTCTGTTCTGCTCTCACACAGGAAAAGCACTCCCTTCATCAAAGTATAATGTCTCCAGAGGGAGGGGAAGACAATTGTTCTTGTCAGTCTGTCAGTTTGAGTTGAATAGAAAAGTAGGCCTGTTTATAATTAGAGACTCCTTGCACAGTCAGTAGAATTTTCATTACCTTATCCCATCCAGGCTCACATGCAACTGCATCCCCGCTCGCACACACAAATACACACATGCAAATAGTTTAATACTTCAAGGCGTCACCCTAAACAAATGGCAAAGCAAGAATAATGTAGTAGTCACAAAATCAGCGTACTTCCTTGATGAGGGCCGGTTGATTCAGAAGTGCAGTATCTGTATGTGTAAATGTAAATGCCAGTAAAGGGCTATGTAATGTGAAGGAAAAGATTATTAGCGCTCAAATGGGATGGCATGTTGTGTGGGTGTCTGATGCAGAGACAGTCTGTTGTTGAAGACATGAGGCCTCTCTTTAAGTTGGCATATGGTGATAACACACATGCTGCAAAATCTGCCAGTGACATGTGTGAGAGGGTACGCACGTCTCTGTATGGGGTGAGATCTGTGCCACCAGACAACTGAATTTGAATGAAGTCTCCAGGGAAATTTAATTGGACATGAAAAATTATAAATTCTAAATTATAAAAATAATATTTTAGTTTATAAAAGTATTACTTATATTGAAAAACAGTTACAAGATTGATGTAAAGTATGTGTATTTAAATAGTGAACCACACTAAACCCATGACAACTCTTTAAAAGCTTTGAAATCGATTTAAATACTTCATACAAGCAGTAATTTGTAGATATAATGAAGCTAGGTGCCAAGGTCTACAGTGCCAAATTATTAAGATCTACCAATTAAAAGTTTATTCATTAATTTTTTCTATTGAATTTCAGCCACATGAGGACATGAGTGTACCATGTCTCTGTGTTCAAAATATATCTGAATATATGTATATATATATATATATATATATATATATATATATATATATATATATATATATATATATGTGATCTCGTTCTCCAGTCTAATTTTTTAATCTGGCCTTGCTTACTGTTAACTTTAAGTCAGATATTCACAACAGCCTATCATAGCAGCAGCCTATCCCAGTCCTGTTTGAATTCCTGTACTGGTGGTTCTGAATTGTCAATCTCATAATTGCTAAGCATACAGTGAATGTTAAATGATTCATATTTTGTTGAAAATGGGAAGTATGGTGGGTATGGTACAAGAGGGAACTTGAATATTATAATGTGTTTGACATTATTATACACCATTATGAGTGATTTGTATAATTTGGTCTACCTCTAATTCATTTTGTTTTCTAATAAACTTAACCTGCCACACAGATAATTACACTTTTCAAATGATGGCTTGTAGTAAACTCATTGTGTAGCCCTACACTACAGCCTTGAATTTACCAATGGTGCAGAATGAGCAGCTAGTTTGATACAACCCAGATTCTTCTGTCTGGTAACTCAAATCATGCCGCATATCTGTCTGTGTGTATACTGTATGGATAACAATAGCTAGATATTGACTATTGTAGAATGCCTGGCTTGACATTCATTCATGGAGAATCCATGAAAAAAAAAAAAAAAAAATTCCCCTCTGTCTCGAATTTCTTTCTCTGTGATTTTAATCTTATATCATGGTATTGGTGTTGGATGTACGCGTTTAGATTGACTTTTAGACGTTCAGTTCAGAGTTGACCTGAGGTTATTTTGGCCCATCCTCAACTCCTCGAGTTTGCTTAGGGTTAGAAGTAAGGTGTAGATAAGGTTTAAGCATGTAGTGGTGAAAGGTCCTCACAAGTACATTAAGACAAGCCTGTGTGTAGGCCTGTTATCTTCATGTGTGCACTGTGCTCTACATTGAGGGAGTGCGCCTGTTAACTGTGTGCCAACTGGCACCGAGCCCTTGGCAGTGGGCTGGCGTTCGCGTGCCCACTCAGCTCCCACCACCTGTCTGGTCCCTGGAAGAGTCACCAGGCTCCTGCAGGGAGGGCCTCCTCAGCGGGTGGGGAGGGGGGCTTGTGTGTGTGGTGTGTGTGTATAATGTGTGGGGTTTTGGGGGGGGGGGGGGGGGGGGGGGGTAGTTGCAGCCTGGGAGGAGGGGAAGCAAGGGAGAGCAGGGAGCAAGTTGGTCCCGTTGGACCTCCAGATCTCTACCCCAGGACGGGGTTGTGCTGCAGAGACGGTCAGACTGGGATGGCCGTGGCTGGGTCTGGGCGCTGCTATCTCCGAGAGCCAATGAAAATCTGCATGTCCTTCCCTCGGTCCATCTGTCTGTCTGCCTGTCCATCTGCATCCTGAATTAGTGTCTCTGTCTTTTTGACTGTGTGTTTGCATTTATGAGCCCAGAGGATGCCAGGAGAGAGAGAGAGAGAAAGAGAGGGAGGGAGGGAGACACGCTGCTCCTCCCTCTCTGTCTTTTTCAGCAAATCATTTATTGGAACATGTAACACGTCAGTTAGCTTACCCACTGCCTAATTTCTCCTGTTGTGTTTGCTAAAGTATTCCTCAAGAGATCAGGAGGAGACGGAAAGATAGCAGAGAAAGAGAGCTGTTAAAGGCTAGGCCCGGTGCATTTCATAGCTGCTGTGTGGGAGTAGTTTTCAGAAAAACCCTTGTACTACCTTTCAGCGAGGGATTGTGTGAACATACACTTGCTCAATAATTTAGCCACTGCAAAGAGTGGTTCTGATTAAATAATGAAGGAGCTTGGCACTGATGATCAAGATCGTGTGTGTGTGTGTGTGTGTGTGTGTGTGTGTGTCAGTGTGTGTTTGTGCGCTTGGGACAGGGTTTATCCTTCCACATGCTTGCTTGCTCGTAGATGGCACCCCAGCCCATAATAACTCAAATAAAAGCCAAGCTTGCACATCATTCTGACAAGAAAAGTGCTAAAAATCATTTCAGAACTGACAGTATGGTAATCTACAGCTACAAAGCAGAGAACTTTTCTGTTTCTTGTACACACTCGCTGGGAGCACCAACATGTAATCAACATGAACAATCGGGGGAGCAAGAAACACCTCATTTTCCTTAAGTGTTTATTATTTCTGGCTCCAAAATAAACTGTGATTCAACATAAAAAGGCCTGTTGACAGCTCAGATTGACGTCCCTCATGCAACATGCAAGCCTGCGTGCGTCATACTGTACTCTGGCCTTGGACCTCTGCTGTCACTTCTCAGCCTTGATGCTTTTGTTGTATAGCTCCTTCTGTAGCTCCTTAAAACGCACATATCCACAAATAGCATAAAGAACTCTTAGAAGGAGGAGCACTTTTCACAGGTTTTAGTGACCTCTGGCCTTATCTCTGTTCAGAGTGCCATTGGCAGTCCCGAATTGTGTCCATGTTGCTCATGGTTCAGGTGCAGAGAACGGTTTCCATGCTAGTGGGGTGAAGGGTCAGAGGCTGTTAAAGCCTGTTGCTGCCTCAGGGTTGTAGATAGTAATGGATGGTTTTAGACCACATGCTCAGTGGCTTTAGAGGCTGCAGCTTGACCTTTGAACCCTATTGACCTGAATGATTCAGGCAGAAGGCCACAGGCAGTCGCCAGATCGAGACCTCTGACCTCAGATCAGCATGGGGCAAAGGTCAAAGGTAATGCTTATTGGATGATGGCTGTGTGGTCATGTTGGTGCACTGGCTTTTTGAATAATGTTACATTCATGGCCAAGTTAATTACCCTTCATTTTGACTGAAGATGTTGCTCCCAATTCAGATCCCAGTGCTTCATCATTGCTCT
The DNA here is from genome assembly GCA_031216445.1 of Lateolabrax maculatus. Classification (NCBI taxonomy): domain Eukaryota; kingdom Metazoa; phylum Chordata; class Actinopteri; order Acropomatiformes; family Lateolabracidae; genus Lateolabrax; species Lateolabrax maculatus. Next base: position 16,777,242 of record CM062198.1, read on the forward strand.
CAATGTCTGCTGATTTGGCTTCCTAACCATTATTTACATTTAATGTATCAAAACTGTATACTTCATCTAAAGTAGAAAAACTATTTAGATATGTGTGAGAGCTGAATAGTTCTTCAATAATAAAATACAGCATGCATATTACAAAAAATAAGGATCTAAAATAGATTGGGCTTTTTATAGCTAATACCGATCAATTAAGAAATGTTATTTTCAATTTTCACCTCTACTCTGAAGACATTCTAAATTAGACCATAACCCACATCAACACATGGAGTATTACATAGTGACTCGATCCTTCTGCTGCTGACCTGACTGTACTCTCTCTTCTTGCATTTGATCTCACATCTCCACAAACTCAGTGATACTCAATTTCCTCTATTACACCACACAAGACAAACTAACACGATGGCAACACAAACATACACTTCTGTGCAACATTACTTCTGTATCTGGACCTTGGACAAACCTAGTGTGCACGTACATGTGCACGTGTGTATGTGTTGATATCAGTGAGGAGGGTTTGTGGAGGGGTGGAGGGGGGGGGGGGGGGGGGGTAATGCAGTGAAGCTGTTTTTCCTATAATGCAGGCTATCCTTCATGTCTTATCTGAGTCTGCTAATGTCTGGGGCCAGTGGAGGCTGGAGTTTGCAATTCATAGCCTAGACCTTGGCTTTGTGAGAGCAGACATCAATAACCTCCCCCTACCCGACTCTTCTCTGCAGCACCACCAGTATCCGTGTGGCTCCTGAATGCTTCTGTGTGTGTGTGGCGAGAGAGAGAGAGAGAGAGAGAGACAGAGAGAGAGAGAGAGAGAGAGAGAGAGAGAGAGAGAGGGAGAGGGAGATCAAAGGTTCAAGTAAGTGAGGTGACAATGATTCAATATGGAGAAAGGAAAGGAGAGGAGGGATGTTGGGGAATAAATGACACACAGCAATGACCTTTAACCCTGACCTGCTCTGACTCATCACCTTTACACTGATGTGACATTAATGAACACAATCTGGATCTTTCTCTTAAACACATCTTGCTCTTGAATACAAAAAAATTGGGGGAATTTGTTGTATTCAATTTCATTTTGCAAAATAATGGCAAGACAAAACGCGAATCATTTTTGTGTATCATAATATTGATTCATCTTATCACTCAATTTAGATTGATGGATTCCTGAAAAGTTTTTTCCTGGCTACCACTGCAGAGGGTGACATCAATGTTGAAGAATAAGGCTTGTCTTAGGTTGATAATGAGTTCTTGCAGCTGTTTCCCTGTTAAAGGCATAATAAATTCTCTTTGCACTAATGCTTTTGTCTGAAGCACTTGTAGGAGGTGTGGGGTTTGCATTAACAGCATACTAATGTGACAATTTTCTCAAAATGATCTCAAAATGATGACAGTTGTTGATAAATCACTGCAACATAAGATTTAATTATTTTTTAAAAATATTTTGATAATGCAGTGGGTAAAATAAGATAAGATAAATAAGATTAAAAAAACTTTATTGTCCATTACATTACATGAAATTGAAATACAGACAGTAAAGGTCAGTCAGGCAATTACTCTTGACATAAATAATAAATACATACAAAGTGCTCGAGTGCAGAATGTCAGATACATTCTGTGTGAATATCAAATTGAGTAATGTTATATTGTGAAGCCTGTACATGATATATATTGCTTAGTGGTCTCACAGCTAATATAGCATGCTCTGTATATGTTGAGCTGCTGCAGTTGCAAACAAACAAACACACACACAAAGAAAAACACAGTGATGTCCAGGCTCAGCTGGTACGGTGGTGTTCTACAAACAGAATTTGTCATGCTGAGTTCATTATTATCTGTGTCAGGTTCGAGCATGTGGATAACTAGAATCCTAACAAAAACATGACACCTTGTAGTTTGGGCATGTCTGTGTCCAAACCGAGTACAAATGAACAGGTATAGAGAGAAAGCAGGGATAATTTTAGCATGACACCTGGTAAATATAGTGAGAGTGTTTCAGTCTGGTTTGGATTGTAAAGGAATATAACAAAGGGGAGAAGAAGATAGTATTAGGAGGCAGAAAATAAGATGGATTAAATAGAAGTGAAAATCATTGAGGGATGAGAGACTTGGGATCCGTAGCTCATGATTGTTTGTAAAGAATTTCCTGGTCTCTCAGCTTGGTTTCTCTGTAGTCTGCAATTTAGTAGTGAGTAGATATGATACATATTCTTGTTTGTTTACGTTTTTCATTTATTTGAGAACACAAATGGCGAAATGAAACCTGAGTTTAAAAGTGGAGTGATAAAAACATGACAAATTGTAGGACAGATGTGGGGATGAAAACATAAAATATGTGGCATATTTACAGTTTTATACGGAACACAAATACCATGATAAATGCAGGCACTATTGAGCTGGCAATTTGTACACACCAGTTCATTTGTACACACCAATTTATTTGTACCACAGTGCACCTAACTTACTTTGTTTCTGAAATGTTGACCTGAAAACTTAAAATGCAATCTGCACTTTTCTAAAGTCTAATTAAAAATAGAGTGGCCATCATTATTTACTTAAAATTGTTTAATATAAATTGTTTATATGGCTGTTTCTCTTGTGTGGCTTCCTTTGACGGTTCAAGGACAAGGGGGACACCACTAAGGGGCACAAAAACCCAGAGTGGTTTATTAAGGGCTTATAGCTGATGCTTTCGCAAACAAGTCTTTCACCTCAGGTGAACACAGTGACTCGCCATCCCACAATAGTTTTCTTTCTTGACACTACAAATGTTCACTGCCCTTTTAGCTCTAGTTTGGTCTCAACCAACTCCTGAGAAAAACATCTTCTGAGCTGGGAAAGGCTGTCGGGTTTCCCTTATTGTAGGATTTAAAAAAGCTGTCAAGAGTTATTGTGTTATTTGCATTTTTTATAAATCACCGAAAAGAAATGGCAATGGCTCATCATAAGGTTCTTTGAAAGTAATAGAATAAGAAATGATTCTTGATTTTGAAATGCCCTCATGCTGACTGACCCATACATCTTGTGCTCTCTGAGTGCAAATACGTTGGGTATCATGTTTCTCCGGTGGCAGAGAGGAAGTGAGGCCGGCCTTTCTGCTCTGATAATAAGGTGACATTTTACTCAGCACAGTACCTGGATAAGAACCTTGCTTTTGCTCTCCCACAGCTACAGTACATGTGTTTTCCTCCTGGCCTTTCTCTGCCTTTCTGTGATTCTTTGTCTCTCTGTGTCTTTCTCTCTTTCTTTCTGCTTCTTTCTATAATTCGCTGTCATCAACTTAAAGCTTACTCTCATCCTTTTTTATGTGAATGTTATTGACTGGGTAAACCCAGCAAAGAGGGACACGTAACCTGGAAACTTGCACTTGAACGATTTCTTCATATAAACCAACAACCTGCCTCTTAGACCCCATCCCTATCAGGCTTCTTAAGGAAGTTTTACCCTTAGATAGCACTTCTTTACTAGACATGATCAGTCGTCTTTATCAACACGCTATGTACCACAGTCCTTTAAAGTAGCTGTAATAAAACCTCTTCTCAAAAACCCTTCGCTTGATCCAGGAGTTTTAGCCAACTATAGACCTATATCTAACCTTCCCTTTCTCTCTAAGATCCGTGAGGAAGTGGTGGCCAATCAGTTATGTGACTTTCCACATAACAACAGTTTATTTGAGGATTTTCAGTCAGGATTTAGAGTGCATCATAGCACAGAGACAGCACTGCTGAATGTGACAAATGACCTTCTAACTGCATCGGACAAAGGATTTGTCTGTGTACTTGTTTTGTTAGATCTTAGTGCTACATTCAACACCACTGACCATCAGATCTAATTACAGAGACTGGAACATTTGATTGGCATTAAAGGACCCACACTTAGCTGGTTTAAGTCCTATTTATCAGACTGATTTCAATTGTACATGTTAACAATAAATCCTCCATGCACACCAAAGTCACAGAGTTCCACAATTTTCTGTTTTTGGACCAATTTTATTCACCTTATATATGCTTCTTTTAGGCAATATTATTAGGAAAATTTTCATAAAATTTCAGTGTTATGCAGATGAATTTATTTATCGATAATGCCAGATGAAACCAATCAGTTAGCCAACTGTCAGGCATAAAAGGACATAAAAAACTGGATGACCTGCAATTTTCTAGCCTGGGAATCAGACGAATCTGCAAGCTCATGTTTCATTTGCTCTGGCAGATACGTCTGGCCCCTCTCCATTTAAACTGATATCCCTACCGTTTTATTGGACTAACCAATCACTCAAGTGTTTATTAAGTATGAGGCAGGTTTAATACGATGACTGACAGAAAGGAGCACCGTTCAGGCATCTTTGTAAATATCCAAGATGGCGCTGCCAGTACGGAACGTTCAGGAGGCAGCCCCCCTTCTCCACATTTAAGAGTATGCTTGAAACTTTTGTCTATGATAAAGCTTATAGTTAGGGCTGGTTCAGGTGAGCCCTTAACCATCCCTTAGTTATGCTGCTATAGGCCTAGACTGCCGGGGAATTTACAGAATGCACTGAGCTCCTCTCTCCTCCTCTCCCTCTCCATCCGTACGCATTCTTATCCCTTTAATGCATGTTACAAACTCAACATCTTGCCAGTAGTTTTGTGCTTTTTGGCCTTTCTGCAGGTATTTCTGCCTCTGGAGCTGTAGAGTGTGGATCTGTGACTGCAGGTTGTCTACTGCCCCCATGTCCCTGCTCCACACTCACTGCTACAGTTATTATTATTAGTCTTATTATTATGTTGTCTCTTCCCCTTTCAAGGCAACTCAGGCGAGGCCGATGGCCGCCCACCAAGAGCCCGGTTCTGCTCGAGGTTTCTGCCTGTTAAAAGGGAGTTTTTCCTCACCACTGTTGCCAAGTGCTTGCTCATGGTGGGAATTGTTGGGTCTCTAAATTATATTTTAAAGAGTATGGTCTAGACCTACTCTATGTGAAAAGTGTCTTGAGATAACTTTTATTATGATTTGGCACTATATAAATGAAATTGATTTGACTTGACTTGTTTTGTTAGCCAGTAGGGTGGTAGAAACAGAGCACACTTCTACTTACAACATTAGCCTAGCACAGCTTTTCTTCAGAAACTGCACACACCTTGAGATTATTATTTTTGAACATGCAGCCTAGATGAGTATAGGTAAAGTACCCAAACTCTTCAATAGAGTATAGATGAGGTTTTATCAAGTCAAGTCAATTTAATTTATATAGCCCCAAATCATAACAGAAGTTATTGATAGTAGTAGTTATCTAGAGTAGGTCTACACCATACCAAACTCCTTTTAACCCTTTTAACAACTAACACAAATGTATATACCAATATCTTCCATGCGCTGCTAGTAAATTTACTATGGTGTTATGTGCAAACTGTATAGAGTAACTGTAATTTAACATTTTAAATAATGTAATAATAATAATAATAATAATATACTGTATAATATATTATAATACAATATAATATAATTGTAACAATGTGTATGTGTAGACAATTTATTGGACAGACTTAATGCAAAGTTAACTATTTTAATTATTACTCCTAAATGTCTGAATGAAAAGAAATACATTCATCCTTCTGTTTCTTCCACCCCAATGCCCTGTCTTACACAGCTTCCTCCTTTTCTCCATGTAGTTATCCATGTGTGCAAGAGACAAAGAGAAGGAGTTGTCTCAGTTGAGCAGGAGCCTACTCAACCCTTTGCCCCATTAATTAGCTCAGTAAATGCTGTTGAGATTACAGCAGTGGAAGTGAAGCATGTAAGTCAGTGAGGGATAAAGCAGGAAGAAGCGAGCGAGCGAGAGAGAGAGAGAGAGAATCTGAGGATATATCCATGTTCACAGTAGTCTATGTAAACCACTGAAACACTTCTTTTTATATGTTTCTAGGACATAGCCCAGCAGATACCTTCTGATTAGAGGGTTTCTGCTGGAGATGGCAGTTAGAGGAAGAAACTGATGAGAAGGGAGAGGAGGGAAAAAATAGTCCAGAAAATTGAGAGTTGAGCAATACTAACATTGTGTTTCCTCACTGTCTCTCCTGTTTACCATGTCTCTCTGTCTTCCTCCATAATTTCTTTATGTCTTAATACTGCCTGAACTGTGCCACCTACTTATCAGACACATACAAAAAGAGAAAAGATAGTAAGGCAGACACTAAGACCACCTGGTGTTAATGGATTATTATGTTCTGTAGACTAGACTTTTTCTACTGAGGAAAGTATCGGTAGCTGCCTGGTCTAAAATACAACACTGAGAAAATGATTATTATTTTATTATTAATATAAGATATAAGCCTAGAAATCACTGAGGATTTTTGTAACACTGTTTTTGAGTTTTTGCAAGTGACACAATTTTCTGAGCTTTAAAAGTTAGTTGCTAGAGCTGACTGAAATGGACAATGAATGAAACTAGTCATCATAATGAAATTATTAAAGATATTATTTCTTAGAATATACTTATGTGATAATATCTTTATAAGGCACCAACAGTAATCACAAAAATTAGTCATGTTACACCATTTATATCGCGGTATATGTCGTCCAAAATGTCATGTTGGACATAAGTTTCATTTGCCCCTGCTCCCTCTCTAACCTCCACTCCACTGATCTACTTGCATCCCCCTCTCTCTCTCCACCTGCCATTATGTGTAGCCGAGGTGTCTCTAATGGCCCGTGGCTCTCTTTTCCTCAACCTCTCCCCTTTCATTTTCTCATAACAAGCCCCCTGCCCTCTTCACTGGAGTTCAGACAAGATTATCCCTCCGTTATTCCACCTTCTGCTCCGTCCCACACTTCCTGATGGCGCTCAGGCATGACCCTACGGTGACAGGAAATGGGCATTTGCGACGGTCATCTCTCTCTCTTGCCCTCTCTCTTGCTCCATGCCTCTCTCGCACACTATGTCTCTCGCTCCTCCCTTCGAGCGCACACACTTGGAACAGGTCACAGATCATTTCAAGAACCTTGAGTGTGGTGAGGCAATTACTCTCCCTTCTGGTCACCTCCGGCGCCCCTGCCACCGCTCACTGCTTGACTTTGAGTGGACCCTCCTCTATTATCCCTATTCTTCGCACAGTGGGAATCATCGTTCTGCTAGTAGTGTCAGCCCACGACTCACATCTCTACTACTGTGGGTGTGCAACAGTCAGCCTAGGAATCATCCTTTTGCTGCTGGTCTTTCCGCGGTACTATCAGCACATCAAGGTGCTGTAGTGTTTGTTATCTGTCGCAGCAGAGGAGACAGGAAGATGGAGGCTGAGACCGGGGAACGTATTGCCTAAGTGTATGTTCATCTCAGACCGGCTCGTTGAATGAGAGGAGCCATCCGTCATCTGTCTCCACGCTCTGTTTGTTTCCCCCTCATCACAGTTCCTCTCCGCTCTGCTCCTCATCATAAGCCCGACACGAACAGACAGTGACGTGTGTGTCTCTGAGTGTGTTCGTGTGTATGTGTGTGTGTGTGTGTGTGATTTATGGCGAGTATGGTCTTAAGCAAGAGCTAGTAATAAATTCAGTGACATCACAGCAAGAGGGGAAATCGAAGTGTTGCAGGGCTTACTCATAACCCCTTCATCCTATTATTCTGTAGGGTAGTTATTATCACACTCCAACAAGGACACACACACACACACACACACACACACACAGTCCTGTTTCCATCACTTTCTGGGACATTATATCGACTTACATTCATTCCCTGTAGACTTACCCTAACCCTAACCCTAAGTACTGCTTGCCTAAACCTAACCCTTACCCTAACCTTAAGCCAAGTCTTCACCCTAAAATGTAATGATTTACTTTATGGATAATTGCATTTTGTCCCCATAAAATAAGGTGAGTCCCCACAACATTAGTAATACCTGCCCCACACACACACACACACACACACACACACACACACACACACATACAGACACTACTCTGCAGGTCTAATTGAGGGTGTGATCGTTAAGAGTGCTGTAAATCCTGCTGCAGTGGTCACTACTAAAAGTGCCTGTCTATCTTTGATAGATTCAGCCTGTTTGTGTACTTTGACAGGGAATCAATCACACACACACACATACACTTACACAGACACACACACACACGCACGCTCAGATGAGTACGCTTTATGCGATATCCACGGAAACAAATATCATCTAAATCACAAAGCTTCCGCTCACTGTGGGACCATATAGAGATGGTGTTATTGGTTACTATAAGGTTACACACACACAGACACACACACACAGAGACACATACAGATCAGGTCTGAGAATAGAGATTGGTCTTGCGGTCAGCGAGATTGATGAAGCTAATTTTGCAATAACAATGTCTTGAAACAGAAGAGTCTCTGTTTCATCATGCTTTCCCTCTCCAAAAAATCATTGGAAAACATCATCTGTATCTAATAGGAGAGGTGTCTGCTTGGAGACACAAGCTGTTTCCATCCAACTGTCAGGAAGGATTTACACACACTTTGAATATGCTGCCAAAAAAGTAAAATAGATGCATTTCCATCTTGTGGGTTGAAGTATTAATCAGTCCCTGGAAGAGAATATAGTTAGAACAGTTTAATATTGGATAACCTGTTATTTTTATTATGTTAGGTGATGTAAAAACAGTAAATTCGTACATATGAAGGTTTTTTTAATGTCAGACAATTTTATAACATGAGTTTTAATTGCCATATATACATTTACATTTTATAGAATAAACAATAGAAAACATTGATATTTTATAGACTGCATTATAGAGAGCCAAGGCCTCTTATAAACTACCTGTACTGTTAGACTGACAGACTGCAAAATCTGCATCACTGTTTATTCTGTACGTACTTGTTTATCACCATTTATTATTGATTGCTTGTATTTTGTAATTGCAAATGACTTGATTATTAGCTCTCAAAGCGATAAAACACCGTTACGTTTGTGTGAACACTGAATTGTGACAGAGGGGGAAACAGGGAAACAGACCACCTCCCCTCCATTACAAAAATGCATCTCCCCCCCCCCCAACATTGTGAAAGGTCTGTTCCCACGGTGACCAAGCTCAGAAGCTCCATGGTTACAGCAAGGCCCTTTGAAGCCATCTCAAGTCCCCCTCCAATGTTTTCTTCTTTCTCTAGTTCTCCTCCCCTGAATCCTTCCTTCCCCCATCTCCTCCCATATTTTAGTAAAGGAGAAAGTTGTTTTGACCTCATCCATAAATGATCATGACACCTTAACAAGCAGCACAACCAGGACAACACACACTCACACATGCTCCAACGGTAATGTAAACCTACAGTTCAACATTGTCTCATTTCTCACACACATACCACAAAAGCACACTTTATTGGTGTTCATGCTGCAACTGAACATGTACTGTGAGGTCAGTTCAGGCCGTTTAAAGAGAGGTTTACCAAGGTTTATCTCCTCTTTTTGTGTCATACATAAATGATCCACATAGAGCATTTCTCCACACTGAGCGCAGAGATTTATACGGCTGCTGGACAGATTAATCTGTAGAGAAAGACAGAGAGGAGAGAGAGAGGAAGGATTCTTGGAAGGCCTTTCCTCTTCATGCTGGTGGAGGACCAAACAGCTCTCTGCAGGATGAATAGCTGTGATGTCAGGTGATTGCCTCTATCCGTTTTTAGCTGGTTGCCATTTCTTTCTCCTACTGTGATTTTCAACAAAGAAAACATTCTTAAATAACCATAGCTGTGACAATTGGTTTGTTCAAAAACAAAAACAAAACTAGTTTCAGATCTTGTATGTGTGCACCTTTGCATGCTCATGCGTGTTGAGCCTGTATATTTTGTGATACGTTTCCCACTCATGCGGTACCTTAAACAGCGCCCGTTCTCGTATGAAAACATATAAAGAAAAATGGCAATGGAACAAGTAGGGGACGAGAATAAAGAAGGAGGAATTAGGGAGGCAGAGAAGTGGTCAGATTAGAACGGTGATGTGATCGGAGGATTATAGAGAGACAACCATTTTTGGCCATGGATAGAGGAAATAACAAGGGAGGGAGCAGAGTCAGGGAGGGACAAGACTTAGTAAAAAAATGAAAGATTTATAAGAGAGATGAGGAGGAAATAGAGGAGGAGGTGTATGTGTGGTCATTGCTATTGCAAATATGAAGGAGATGCATTTAGATCAAGTGGTTTGTGCTTCAGGTCAGGAAACAAATGATGTCCCAGCTACTTCATCACACTGCCTCTGCCTTGCCTTCCCTCATCCATCCGACCATATCCCTCATCACTCTGACTTGCCCTTGTTCTCAACCCAATTTTTGCATTCTAAACACTGGAGCATCACACAGAGGAGCCACCGTCTAAATAGCTTTAACACTGACAACACCAGCATGAGAGAGTAATTTGCTTTTATCTTTGCAGCAGCAGAAAAGACGAGAGTGAGAGCGAAACAGAGCCACAGAGAGAAAAAGAGGCAGACATAAGGACTGGATGAGACATTTAAAAACTAACCACAGATAACTCCACCCAAACAGCCCTGTGTGTGTGTGTGTGGGTGTGTGTGTGTATGCACGTGCATGTGTGTGTTTGAATGTATAAAGGAGCATCCTTCTGCTTTGGCAGAGGATCACAGAGTGTTAATTCAGTTGTTATCCATGTTTGAAAATGGAGTTGGCTGCAGTGTTTGTATGAGCTGTGGTTGCCCGTGTGTTTGTGTGTGTGTGTGTGTGTGTGTGTGTGTGTGTGTGTGTGTGCGGGTGTTTGGCACCAAACTGGAGGGTTGCTGTGGGTCCACGCTGGCGTAGTTGGGGCTGGAATGTGATTGGTGGGGACAGCAGGCCAGAGGCCGCCCAGGCTAGCGACTGCCACTTGGTAGAGAGCCCCAACTAAACACAGGCCAAATCTGCAGAGATTCACCCCTGTTTCTCTCTGCTCTCGCTCACATTTTGGCAGCTCTTGGCTGTGGGTTTCATGGAAGAAGAAAAAAAAAAAAGAAAAGACACAACCTACATATATGTGCCTCGTCTCGCAGTTTCCCGCTCAACCTTTTTGCATGTAATTAGATTCTTCGTTGTAATCATAATCAGCCGTTATCAGAGGCAGTGTTTTCGCTCTCATCAAGGAGGGTCCCACCACTTTAGTACTGTAACGTAAAATGTACTACGACACTGAAGCAGTTAGAAGCTATTTGATTCTCCTTTTAATTAGATGTTTACGTTTTACCTTGAAGTGCCCTCGTAAACTGGCAGCCTGTTATTTGTATTCGTTATCCAACAAGGGGGGGGGGGGGGGCGTTAACAGCGCCATCTCGTCACCAGGGAGAAACAACAAAATCTGCGTGTTATTGAGCTTTGAAGGAAAGTAGGGAAAGGCGGAAGGACAGCACAGAGACAGAAGGGGAATGGAAACAAAGAGGGCAGCTAGAGGAGGGAGGAAAAAAGGAGAGGGAGAGATGATTAATCCAATCAAGCCTCTTAGTGTTTCATCAATAGGCATTGTTCTAAGATGGCTGCCTCTTCCCAGCTCAGGCTGTGGGCTGCGGCTAGGCTAACACACGAGCTAATCCCAGAATAATACGGAGACGGGGGCAACGCTGAGGATGTTGGAGGGGGGGGGAGTGCCAGCAGATTAGTAATAGCAAAGGATTCACTCACACACACACACACACACACACACACACACACACACTGGGCATGGGATAGAGAGACAGTCACAGATTGAGTGAGGTGCCTATTGGATTGTACAGCTTATAGTTTTATCCCGTGTGAATGTGTGTTGCTGGTACTGCTGTGGCGTGTGGTAGAGCTGAACTGAGCCGCTGACAATTCACAGACTATAGCGGTCTGAGGCTGGAGGGGTCATGTGTGTATATTTGTCTGTGCTCTCTGGCGCTCGCCTGCGTGCGTGTGCGTGAGAGTTTGATATGTCACACATGAGTCGCTCTTTGTCACTGAAACAAGGGCTCGTTGTACAGAAGCAGTTTTACGCGGAGGGTGTGTTGTCGCCGACTGCGTGAAGGTGTTGAAAAATGACGCATGTTTAAGACATGTGCCATTTAAGTGCGATGTTCAAAACTCTTAACTTGCCCAGGAATGGCACAGCTTGTGTTTATTCAACACATATTAAGAGCACAACATTTCCTCTGCCTAATTTCTCTATTCCCTTCCCTCAGCATTTCCCTTTTTTATTCCGCTTCCCGTGTTATCTAGCTCCCTCTGTCCCCCTGTCGATCTCCCTCCCTGCTCCCCTCCTCCCTGCAGCATTTTTCTGAGATGACAGGAGGGTGTTTTTCCTTTGTTGGGGAGCTGCACGCACATTCTCTCCTCTGTTGACAGGTAAAAGACATTAAAGATACTAAAAGACTGAGCATGATGGAATCCTCTGGGGAGGAGGGGAGGTGGGAGTAGGAGAGGCAGAGGGAAGGGAGCACTGATAGCAAAATGGGAGGGGGGGGGGGGGAGCAAAAGGAAACGGAAAGATAGAGTGCTGAAGCTTGGCTAAAGGTAAGGTATTTAGTGAGATAAAAAGGAAGGATTGAGTCACAGAGTAGAGGAGGAGGTAAGGGTGAGGAGGCGAAGGGGGGAGGGGGGGTTTGACAGTCTGTGACCTCGGGTAAGTCTCTTCGACTGTGTGCCGATGCGTGAAACCTGAGCACACGCGGTATTAGCACGCCTCACTTACTGAACACAGCAGAGGTCTGACACAGGGCAAGGCAGCCTCCTTATACACACACCCACACAGCTTTCCAACATACGTGCATCACAAGCGCACACGTTGGCCCGCCTGATGACGGTCTCACCCGCCCGCTACAATACTCTCGCACACAAAGCCTGTGTCGCAGGATAGTGTGTTAAATCAGGAAGCACACTGGTGAGTGGAGAAGGTCAGCTCAGGCCCTCCAACAGGCCCCCAAGGTGCTGGTGCTCTGCCGCCCCTTCAGCTGCTCTCTGCCGACTGCGTACGTGCACAACTTGTGTGCTTGGCTGGCGCCCGGCCAGCCCTGCCCCGTGTTCGTGGCCTCGTACAGTTGTGGGATTCACAGCACGCCTAAGGCCGGTCGAAAACCATAATCCAGCTCTCTCTCTCTCTCTCTCTCTCTCTCTCTCTCTCTCACTCTCACTGTTTCCCTCTCGCTCGCTCTCCTTTCCTCCTTCCTGCGTGTAAGTTAATTGGTTAACCATCTCTGTCCAATAAGCAGGGATAATTGAGACAAACAAGCCAATGAGGAAATGTCACAGGAGAGCACAAGTCAAGTGAAAAACACACCGCCAGCAGCTCTTTGTGTGTGTGTGGGTGCAGTCTTGTGTGTATGCATACACGTAATTAAATATTAAAATCAAATACATTGGATTGCGTGTGCTATTCATATTGGTGCACACGTACACAAACCTGTATGTGTATAATTGTGTGTGTGTGTGTGTGTGTGTGATCCCACCCGTTCAGCTTCCTTGTAGCGTGTTGCTGTAAAGCAGGATTCTCCTGCTGCGTCTGCTTTCTAGGTAACCCGCAGCTGCTTTTGCATACCATACACATACACCTGCCCCTGGGCGATTTCCCAAACATACACCCACATACCCACCGTGCGCGCACACACACACACACACACACACACACACACACTGCACAGAGGAATACACAGCACATAGGTGCACACATATTTGTTAATCAAATGAGCAGCGCTTTTAAAGATTCCCTCCCTCCATCTTTTTTAACCTCACTACTTTGTCTATGGTTCTCTGCTCTTCTGTCTCACAACGACGGGACTCGCTGAGAGGCAGCAGATCTGATGTGTTTGATATGGAGACAGATGAAGGTTTGGAGGATGCAGGTAGGAGAGCTGAGTGACTATAAAAAGCCTCATCAGAGCAGAGACGTGTGGCGCGATGCATTCCCTCGGCTGAGAACAGGGAGGCTTCTGTTGTCTGTGCTAGAAAGCAGGTGTGCCACAAGGCATTGTGGGGGGTATATGATATGACGGCACATCAGGTTGTCAGCTCTGGCCAGCTCCCCCCACCTGGCTCCCTCGAGTGTGTGTTCGTGTGTGTGTGAGTGTCGGCCACAATAAGCGCTAGCAGCCTTTTAAAAAAGGAAATGCACTTTAAATCAGGACTGAAAGTATTCTGGTGAACGTGAGGAGTGCGGGCTTGATTTGCGAATATTAAAATGTGACTCTCAAAGCAAAAAATGCAAGAGGCTACTGAAGATATCATCAAGAGAAATCTGGAGAATGTTCACAGGGCTATCCAAACTACACAAATCATCCATTTTAATGAGTAACTTAATCTAGAATCAGGTGTAAGTGTTTTGGGTTTTTTTTTTGGAAAAGTAAGAGCCAAAAATGTTCCAGTTGAATGAGACAATTTACTGTTTCTGATTCAAATCACTTCAGTTCTGCAGTAAAGTGTCTTTTTCTTAGTGGAGTGTGTGGATTAATCTCGCAAAGATATATAGGCCTACTGTTTAAAATAAGACGCACGTAGAGAATTTTAAACATCATTTCTTTAGAAAATGGCAGCACAAACCAGTTTGTTTTGCTCAGGTAGAGCGTGGGACAAATAATCACTTGAATACTGTCATACCAGCAATAAAGTAGTCACCACAACTAGAAAAACTGACTGATATGCAGTGGCTTTGCTAATAAAAAAGCTTCTCTAAGCTTCCAAATGAAATGTAAGTAATGGTAGATTAAATCTTGTGTGGACGGTTTCCTAATACCTGAATCAATACAGTAACAGTAACTCACATTTATCTGGCATCAGTAACTTTGTGGCTAGCTACGGTGTTAATGCAAATTTTGTTCTTCTGAGCAGAAATCAAACCACATGTGCTGTGTTAAAGTCAGTCAATGCTGCCTTTGGCTCAGGGAGCTCGTATTATCCTACACTTTGACAAGAATTTCTCTAGACCCCTGTTGTCCTCGCTGGAAGTGTTAGGTTACTCATGGAGCGATCTGCTTTATTTTGCCAAAGTAAATTGTCAAAATAGACTCTCTTGCGGTGTTGCCAGCAGGGTCTCCAGTACATGAATCTGTTAACTTGAGACTCAAGTGTTTATCTGTGTTAGGCAGGATTAGCAACACCAAAGCCTCATCAGTGGTTGGACGGTGGCCTGAGATTACAAAATATCCCTTCTTCCTTTTTAAGTTCCTTTTTCTTTTTTTTGCCTTTCTTGGTTTGTGGTTTCCTTGTCATGTCAGGTTCCTCATCTGTTTAGTTTCCAGCAGTGCATGATCATAGGAAAGACATTAATCCTTTTTAAGGAATTTTGACATTTTTGTATTTGACATTCTTTCTCTGTTCAAAAAATATACTCAGTTTGAACATTTTGTAAAGTGTTCATCAACTGTCCATTGTTTGACAGTTCTTCAAGGTCAAGCCGGTTCATTTCTTGGTGAAGGATGCATGTGTGTTTACACACCTTTGCTGTCACCCCAAGGTGTGGCTGCATCAGGCAACAGAGTATGTGTGACAGGTGTGTGACATGCTTTAGATGACTGACTGTGTGCCGCTGGTGGTTCGTTTCTTGTAGCGGCCACAGACGTCTGCGAATGGGCTGTAACCATATTAGGTGATTTGATGATAAGTGGATTTTGAGAGCAGGTGGTTTGCATCCAGTGAGTGAGCAAACATTTAGTTTTACTTTAACCCTGGCTTGGCCTCAACTTTGGAATACAGGGAGGTTCCTAAAAAGACTTTTTTAAGGTAATGACCTAGAAACTCACCCAGCAGTCAGTTAGCTGTTGCTGCTGTTTCTCCCTCTTCTTACCAGACTGAAAAATGTGAACTCTAATGGTAAACGGTGTCAGTCATTCCTCATCTTCAGGGTTGAAGAACACCTAGCAATGACCTCTGCTCTTTTTATTGTGTGAACTGTATTTCCAAAATATATTTTTAATGTGCAAATGGGTGATAGATTACAAAGAAACATAAATTGTCTTTGTTCTTTAGGAAACTATTTCCTCATTTGGGGATTTTATGATGGTGGTGGAGAGCACTGTCTAACAGATTGCTCCAAAATCTCTTGATGTCCAATTGGATTAACCTATAATGAATGCAACGGCCATAGTACATGGTTCACATCATTTTTATTGTCACCAAATTATTCAGTGACCCCTAGAGCCCTGTATAGAAGCATTTGCTTGTGTTATGCTTTCATTCAGGATTTTTCTTTCGTTTGTCACCTGTATGTATATGCAGCATATCAGTCAAAGCACAAAATGATTCAAGTTTCTGCTAACATGAAATATAATGCCTGTATATTCACAGCTTTGTGGTTTCCTCTTTTCCATGTCAACCATCCTCCTCGCCACACACTTCACCTCTGATCCTGACCCCTCTCTTCACAGGTAAGTGCTTAAACTCGTGCACACACATACACATGCAGACACACACAGGACACATGCACACACATTGCTCATCTGTGATCCGAAGGCGTTGTGTGATGCTGTTGTAGTTCTTAGTGAGGCCGTACTCCTTGATAATGTTGCTAAGAAACAGGAGTCTGTGAAAGTGCTCAGCTGACCTTGGTTGCTGTCCTGTTGACACTGAGGTGAGGAGCTGTGATTACACTGTAAATACACTGAATGCCGCGTTTTTCTCCTGCTGATAAAAAAGCATGTAATATCTTCCAGAACGTAGCATCCTTGTACCAGAGCTTTCTTGTTTAGTACTGTAGAAGCAGCATGTGTGTGCGCATACATTTGCCTGCGTGCGTGTGTGGTGCTCAGCTGGCCAGGCGAGAGTTGTGTAATTGCAGGGTTATTGCTGCTGAGCCTGATGGGTAATGACACATTTGCAAATTAATTCTCAGTCCTAGGCTGTGATTAGCATACGGAGAGAAGCATCTCACACACAAAGACCGACACACACACACACACACATGCTCACACACACTTCACAGGCTTCTAATCACCAGAGAGAGGTCAGGTTAAATGGGTGTGTGTAATGGTGGAGCGGATGCGGGGCTCGGCAAATAGGGGTGAGTGAAGGGTGACGAGATATCATTTCTCGTCAGATTTTATATGAGACGACGCACTTCAGTCCAGCTTATTTATTTATTTTTTTTGTCAAATCTCTCAAAATCTCAACTGTTACACACCTGTTCTTTCCAAAACCTTTCCTTTCCTTTCCTTTCCTGCTGGCTGTGAGGCCCAGGTGGTTGTTTTCTCTGTCAGTACATGTAGGGCTTTTTGTTTTGGTATCGTGTAATCCATAATAGTAGAACACAATTCATAATTCTGAACAATATTTTCTTTATTTGTGCGATTTTGCATACATTTTTTAAACATATACATATATACCCATCCATCCGTCTATTAGCTATAACTGCTTATCCTTGAGGGTCGTGGGGCAAGAGGTGGGGTACACCCTGGACAGGTCGCCAGTCAATCACAGGGCATATATATGCAATATATGTATATTGTCGCAGGTTGTCATTTGTTATGTTGATTGGTTGGCACACGTCAAGAGAGCGGGTTTTATCTAATATAAGCCTGTCAGGAGGGACAAAGAGTAGATTAAGAACAGAGGAGAGTGGCGACAATATCTATATGTATGTGTGGTCACACGAAGACCATACATAATTCTGACTCGCCAGTGGGTGTGGAATATTTTCTGATAAATGTAGAACTCCAACATAGAGACCTTATCTCTGTTTCAAATAAATAGTTAATGCTTTTCCATTTGTTCCTCAATTTATTTTGTCGTTTTCAAACACCAGTTCCCATTTAAAGAGTGAAATACCCTAAAGTATACATAAAAAATATTCACGTTTTCATTTTTGTTTTGGGGATTGCACATGTACTCCTGTT